>OZ004620.1:36524019-37224968 GCA_963924575.1 Pycnomerus fuliginosus | reverse complement strand
CCTGCTTTTGACCTCAGAATAGTGCGAGAACGCGTTTTTGACGGTACAGATGGCTCAAATCGTGCTTTTGACCTCAGAATAGTGCGAAAACGCGTTTTTGACGGTACAGATGGCTCAAATGGCTCACATCGTGCTTTTGACCCCAGAATAGTGCGAGAACGCGTTTTTGACGGTACAGATGGCTCAAATCGTGCTTTTGACCCCAGAATAGTGCGAGAACGCGTTTTTGACGGTACAGATGGCTCAAATCGTGCTTTTGACCTCAGAATAGTGCGAAAACGCGTTTTTGACGGTACAGACCCAAATCGAACTTTTGACCTCAGAATAGTGCGAAAACGCGTTTTTGACGGTACAGATGGCTCAAATCGTGCTTTTGACCCCAGAATAGTGCGAGAACGCGTTTTTGACGGTACAGATGGCTCAAATCGTGCTTTTGACCCCAGAATAGTGCGAGAACGCGTTTTTGACGGTACAGATAGCTCAAATCGTGCTTTTGACCTCAGAATAGTGCGAAAACGCGTTTTTGAGGGTACAGACCCAAATCGAACTTTTGACCTCAGAATAGTGCGAAAACGCGTTTTTGACGGTACAGACCCAAATCGAACTTTTGACCTCAGAATAGTGCGAAAACGCGTTTTTGACGGTACAGACTCAAATCGTGCTTTTGACCTCAGAATAGTGCGAGAACGCGTTTTTGACGGTACAGATAGCTCAAATCGTGCTTTTGACCTCAGAATAGTGCGAAAACGCGTTTTTGAGGGTACAGACCCAAATCGAACTTTTGACCTCAGAATAGTGCGAAAACGCGTTTTTGACGGTACAGACTCAAATCGTGCTTTTGACCTCAGAATAGTGCGAGAACGCGTTTTTGACGGTACAGATGGCTCAAATCGTGCTTTTGACCTCAGAATAGTGCGAAAACGCGTTTTTGACGGTACAGATGGCTCAAATCGTGCTTTTGACCCCAGAATAGTGCGAGAACGCGTTTTTGACGGTACAGATGGCTCAAATCGTGCTTTTGACCCCAGAATAGTGCGAGAACGCGTTTTTGACGGTACAGATAGCTCAAATCGTGCTTTTGACCTCAGAATAGTGCAAAAACGCGTTTTTGACGGTACAGACCCAAATCGAACTTTTGACCTCAGAATAGTGCGAAAACGCGTTTTTGACGGTACAGACCCAAATCGAACTTTTGACCTCAGAATAGTGCGAAAACGCGTTTTTGACGGTACAGACCCAAATCGAACTTTTGACCTCAGAATAGTGCGAAAACGCGTTTTTGACGGTACAGATGGCCCAAATCGTGCTTTTGACCTCAGAATAGTGCGAAAACGCGTTTTTAACGGTACAGACCCAAATCGAACTTTTGACCTCAGAATAGTGCGAAAACGCGTTTTTGACGGTACAGACCCAAATCGAACTTTTGACCTCAGAATAGTGCGAAAACGCGTTTTTGACGGTACAGACCCAAATCGAACTTTTGACCTCAGAATAGTGCGAAAACGCGTTTTTGACGGTACAGATGGCTCAAATCGTGCTTTTGACCCCAGAATAGTGCGAGAACGCGTTTTTGACGGTACAGATGGCTCAAATCGTGCTTTTGACCTCAGAATAGTGCGAAAACGCGTTTTTGACGGTACAGACCCAAATCGAACTTTTGAAATGGGGGCCCATTAGCGAAACAAAAAAATACGAGTCTTTTATTTTCATGCAAGGAATCTGTGGCTGAAATTTTTGCACTCTGAGACGGGACACCCTGTATACTTCTCACCTTGTAAGCAAAATAAAATTTTGTAGTTATCACATATACGCTGATGATACACAACTATATATCTCTTTTAGAAAAGATAATGCTCAAGCTGCTATTGATCAATTAAATCTTGACCTTGAGGGGCTGTCTACGTATGCAAAAGATCATAGACTCCTAATCAACCCTAGTAAATCTAAAATGCTGCTTTTTGGTAAGAAATTTGACCGATTGACTGTTATGCCAAATTTATCAGTAACCGTTAATGGTACCTACTCCAATTGCCCTGGTAGATGAAGCTGTTAATTTAGGAGTTACACTTGATTCGTTTTTAAAATTTAAAACCCATACTTCTATTTGTAAGCATAGAGCGTATGTTAATTTGCGAATGCTGTATGCAAACAAATCCTTTCTAGATAGAAAATTAAAGACAATCCTTTGTGAATCCTTCGTACTCTCTCACCTTTATTATTGTGACGTGGTGACTGGATCATGTCTTGATGCTGTAGATCAAAGAGGATTGCAAGTTGTTCAAAATTCTTGCATTCGATTTATTTTTGGGCTCCCTAATTTCCACCATGTTTCTCATAAGTTGAAAGAATTATCCTGGTTGAATATGAATAACAGCAGATTCTTGCATGCATCATGTTTGTATCATAAAATCATTGTTAACTGCATTCCTATGTATTTATCTCGAAAAATAGTGTACCGGAGTGATATACATAATATTAATATCAGAAGAAGAGATACTTTAGAAATTCCACTGCACAATTCACAATTTTTCAAACGCTCATTTTCGTACAGTATCGCTTATATAATGAACAAAATTCCTGCTCCCTTT
Organism: Pycnomerus fuliginosus; assembly: GCA_963924575.1. Taxonomy (NCBI): domain Eukaryota; kingdom Metazoa; phylum Arthropoda; class Insecta; order Coleoptera; family Zopheridae; genus Pycnomerus; species Pycnomerus fuliginosus. The sequence goes on along the minus strand of OZ004620.1, from coordinate 37,222,380 downwards.
CGTAACATGTCCATCTCTCTCTTTAAAAAGTACATGTCAGATTATTTACTCTCAGTACAATCTTCAGCTATTTCTATTTAAGTAAAATTAAGATTAATATACTCATAAGTCATTACAGTGTTTTGCTGTTTATTTCTGTAAAGTAGCATTTCATTTTTTCTTGATTCTTGATATTTTTGCTCCACTTTGCCAAACGTGTTCTCCCGTCTTGCTATAGTTAGTTATTTATGTTTTGGCAAGGGCTGTGTGGAAGAACAGTCCCCGTCTCGTATGGGAGAACTGAACACAGCCCTTGAGATTTACCAGCAACGTATTGTATATTACTGTTAATAAAGTAAATAAAGTAAAAAAAAAAAAATATGAGGACAGAATGGGAGAAAGAGGAGAGTGTAAGATATTACAGGAGTGCTGGAAACAGAAAAAGGGAGAAAAAGAAAAAGGGAAGGAAAGGCAAAGATATTACGAGAGGAACGGATACGCAAGGGAGGATATAGAAGGACGCAGGGAACAGGGGATACGGATGAATGGAGCGACATGGGAAAGAGATAGAGAAATAGATGTACAGGAAAGAAGAACAAAAATCAGAGAATCAAGATATAACGCAAAATATGAAAATAGAGTAAGTGAAGGGTTACCAAGTTACTTGGAGAGGGAGAGTAGGAAAGAAAAAAGAATGATAGCGAGATTCAGATGCGGGAATGAGGAGAGGGAAAACAAGTTCTGGCTGAAGGAAGAAGAGAGAAAGCGCAGAGTATGTGTAGAGAGACAGTAGATCATCTGCTGAAAGAGTGTGTGGGAATGAGAGGGGAAGAAAGGGAGAGAAAGAGTATTCTGAACGAATGGGGAGAGGGAATAGAATGGATAAAGGAAGTCGAGAGAGCGAGCGAAAGAAGAGATGGAGAAGAGAAAACAGAAGACAACCGAGAGAGAAAGAAGTAGCCGAAGAAGAAAAAAAAATAAGAAAACTAGACCAAAACATGTAAATATGTATTAAATTAGTATGTAAAAGGGCAAGGCTCATTACAAACCGCAAGGTATAGTAATAAAGTTATCTAACGGATGTCCTAAAAAACCGAACGAAATATTTTTGGGGACAACTCTTCCATTTTTTAACCGATTTGGATGAACGTGGACTTAAATTAAAGCTAAAGAATCAGGCTATCGATTCATTCAAGAGGCCACGACAGATGGCGCTGCCTTAGCTGTGCTTGTTTTAAAGGCTTACTATAGGTGCATGGGGATTGGTCAGTTAACAACCAATGGTTATGAGATAAAAATGACCTTGAAGCACGTCTACTTTTCTTCAAAAGCTTCTTTCAGAAGTTCGTTATGTTTCACGAATTAATTTTCTGTGATTTTTTAAAAATCATATGTTTTCCCTTATTTTCACGTCTAATGACCATAACTGAAGTAACAGTGATGCATTTTCAGCTTAATTTTCAGTAATAGAGGATCTAATTGAATGAAAAACACAAGCGGATGCAAATTGGAGGAAACTTAAATTTTATTACTGAGAATCAAGCTCTTGTTGCTTCATTGTTACTTTAGTCATGGTTATTCTGCATGAAAAAATGTGAAAACACATATTTTTGAAATAATCACAGAAAGTCAATGCGTGAACCAAATTTACTTCTGAAAAAAGATTCTTAAAGAAAAATGAACGCCTTTGAAGGTCATGTGAGTCTCATTACGACTGGTTGATAATTGACCAATCCCCACGCCCCTGAAATGAACCTTTGAGACAAGTATCATTAAGAGAACTATTGCAGCACCATCTGTCGTAGTTTCCTAGACAGTTCGAAAGCCTGATTCCTTGGCTTCAATTTAAGGCCAGGTTCAGCAGGGTGCGAACAAAACTGATCTTAATTTTGCACCTTAGTTATAGATGGGGCACAGGATGGGGTTGCGATTAGCAATGATGCCGCGCCGGGCTTTCTAAAAATAGAATTGATCGGAAAGAGGGAGGTCCGAGATTTTCTGACGAAATTTCGTTCCGTAAAGGCGAGTCGGATAATAAATAGTTAATAAGGGTGGCGTAACATAAATCCACAAAAATTAGAGTATGGAGTCGCTCTTTATTAATACGCAACCTGATTTGTCTTTGATTATTCACTCGCTCGTCGAGTCTGTCCGTCGCATAATTTGAGAACGCATTGAGATATCGAGCTAAAATTTGGAATGCAGCTTTGGCTCCCGAAAAGAAAGGCGGGGATTGCTCTTGGGCCATATCGGACCCAGGGGGTGGGAGTTGTGGGGAAAAACCGAAAAACTATTAATTGCAATAACTCGAGAACAAGTGGAGGCATCCTTCTGAAACTTGGTATGCACGTTCGACTTTCAAGTCTGTTGAAGATGAAGCGGTGTCAATTTCGTGGGATGAAATCAACAAAAAATATAATAACTCCGCAAGGGTTGCACGCAGCTATTTGAAACCCAACTCACACATATTTCGATGAAGTCTTGTATGGGGTATGCATTTTCTCCAAACTCGGGCATATGGGAATTATGGGATGAAAATTAGGGGTTGCAACTCGAAATTCCTCTTAATAAGTACTAGTCGATATTGGCGTCGTTCGCTAGCTTTCCATTATAAAGGGGTCATTCATATTTTGCGAAAAGCCACCCTTAAAGGCGCTACAACCCTTAACATGTAGAAGCACAAAAATACAAGAACTCAAAAACTACTCAACATATCAAGGCAGAATTTGGTGTGGTAATTTCCAGTGACATTGTAGACGGATGGACAAAATTTCGCTGAGATTTCACAAAGGGGATGAAATTTAAGGGTTGAAATTGGAAATTTCTTCAAGTACCTAAATGGTGGCATAAAACTACGGGGGTTCGATAGGTTTCGGTAAACCATTAAAAAAAGTCTTATGAGTCTTCAATTTAAAACCAAAACCTAGGCCACTAATAACCCCTAACCGTTAGCTAGCGGACAAATACATACATTTTATTTTTATTTTTTCTGAGATCCTATTGATTTATCTATGAACAACCGAAGTCAGTAAATCAGCAAGGACTTATAGAGGGTGTCCCAATTGTCTGTATTCGGTCGGTAACTCCATTGCTGTTAGAGATAGCGAAAAATTGTTAAATACAAAGTTGGAGAGGGCCAAACAATATACATTTTAAAAATACAATCCTGTATACAGGCTGTCCCACTAAGGAGTAAGAACACAAACATAGGTTTTTTTAAATGGAACCCCCTGTATTTTAATTTTTTATTGGATTCTATGATGAATTTCAAGTAACATTCATTTCCCTTATTTTTTCCCTTATTTTCACGTCTAATGACCATAACTGAAGTAACAGTGATGCATTTTCAGCTTAATTTTCAGTAATAGAGGATCTAATTGAATGAAAAACACAAGCGGATGCAAATTGGAGGAAACTTAAATTTTATTACTGAGAATCAAGCTCTTGTTGCTTCATTGTTACTTTAGTCATGGTTATTCTGCATGAAAAAATGTGAAAACACATATTTTTGAAATAATCACAGAAAGTCAATGCGTGAACCAAATTTACTTCTGAAAAAAGATTCTTAAAGAAAAATGAACGCCTTTCAAGGTCATGTGAGTCTCATTACGACTGGTTGATAATTGACCAATCCCCACGCCCCTGAAATGAACCTTTGAGACAAGTATCATTAAGAGAACTATTGCAGCACCATCTGTCGTAGTTTCCTAGACAGTTCGAAAGCCTGATTCCTTGGCTTCAATTTAAGGCCAGGTTCAGCAGGTTGCGAACAAAACTGATCTTAATTTTGCACCTTAGTTATAGATGGGGCACAGGATGGGGTTGCGATTAGCAATGATGCCGCGCCGGGCTTTCTAAAAATAGAATTGATCGGAAAGAGGGAGGTCCGAGATTTTCTGACGAAATTTCGTTCCGTAAAGGCGAGTCGGATAATAAATAGTTAATAAGGGTGGCGTAACATAAATCCACAAAAATTAGAGTATGGAGTCGCTCTTTATTAATACGCAACCTGATTTGTCTTTGATTATTCACTCGCTCGTCGAGTCTGTCCGTCGCATAATTTGAGAACGCATTGAGATATCGAGCTAAAATTTGGAATGCAGCTTTGGCTCCCGAAAAGAAAGGCGGGGATTGCTCTTGGGCCATATCGGACCCAGGGGGTGGGAGTTGTGGGGAAAAACCGAAAAACTATTAATTGCAATAACTCGAGAACAAGTGGAGGCATCCTTCTGAAACTTGGTATGCACGTTCGACTTTCAAGTCTGTTGAAGATGAAGCGGTGTCAATTTCGTGGGATGAAATCAACAAAAAATATAATAACTCCGCAAGGGTTGCACGCAGCTATTTGAAACCCAACTCACACATATTTCGATGAAGTCTTGTATGGGGTATGCATTTTCTCCAAACTCGGGCATATGGGAATTATGGGATGAAAATTAGGGGTTGCAACTCGAAATTCCTCTTAATAAGTACTAGTCGATATTGGCGTCGTTCGCTAGCTTTCCATTATAAAGGGGTCATTCATATTTTGCGAAAAGCCACCCTTAAAGGCGCTACAACCCTTAACATGTAGAAGCACAAAAATACAAGAACTCAAAAACTACTCAACATATCAAGGCAGAATTTGGTGTGGTAATTTCCAGTGACATTGTAGACGGATGGACAAAATTTCGCTGAGATTTCACAAAGGGGATGAAATTTAAGGGTTGAAATTGGAAATTTCTTCAAGTACCTAAATGGTGGCATAAAACTACGGGGGTTCGATAGGTTTCGGTAAACCATTAAAAAAAGTCTTATGAGTCTTCAATTTAAAACCAAAACCTAGGCCACTAATAACCCCTAACCGTTAGCTAGCGGATAAATACATACATTTTATTTTTATTTTTTCTGAGATCCTATTGATTTATCTATGAACAACCGAAGTCAGTAAATCAGCAAGGACTTATACAGGGTGTCCCAATTGTCTGTATTCGGTCGATAACTCCATTGCTGTTAGAGATAGCGAAAAATTGTTAAATACAAAGTTGGAGAGGGCCAAACAAGGTACATTTTAAAAATACAATCCTGTATACAGGCTGTCCCACTAAGGAGTAAGAACACAAACATAGGTTTTTTTAAATGGAACCCCCTGTATTTTAATTTTTTATTGGATTCTATGATGAATTTCAAGTAACATTCATTAATCATGTTTTCATCTGAAGCGAATGCTTTAGAAGATATTGGTAATTTTGTGGAAAAAATTACTTTTACAGTACTTGTTTTGAAAAATCACCCCACAACCAATTTTCAACCTTTGGTTTTGGAAATTTAGCATGTCATTAAGGAAGCTTTGGGCTATCTTTCAAGCGCTTGAAAACGGTCTTAGCTTCTTAAGTTCGTCTCCAGTAACATTATGAATTTTCGAAAATGTATAGGTTTAAATTTCGAAATTTTTAAATGGCACCACTATCAAATGTTATAGCCATAAGCTGTAACATTAAATTTGCTTTCGTTTCTCGAATTTTTCGTTGTATTCAGTAAAATATGATTTTTAGGAATTTCCATTTTTAGCTTACAATAATGTTTTTGAAAGGCTGCTGGGACACATGTTACAATAGGTGTCACAAATTCTGTCAGCCGGAATCCAGCGTTAATTAACCATAAATTGTGATCAAGTGGTTTTTTTAAAGTTCATTTATGGAACGCAAGAATGTACCTACTCAAAAAACTTGCAGCATTTTCAGCACATAGGTACAGTCGAGAAAGTAAGTCATGCACCCAACTCTTGAGCGTTACGCTCAGAATTTAGAAAACCAGCCTTTCATAGTTCTGCATTTCCATGTCATTAGAACCGGCACCAATTAGGGGTTGTATTGCTGGGTCAAAAAACATAGGACTGTGAGCCAGTTAAGAATTATTCGCTCAAGAATTTGGCATAAAGTGCATTATTTAGTTTTTCGAGTGTACTTACCAAAAGGAAATAAATAGATAACAATTGCACTTTTAGAATAGGTAGGTACTTTTCTAATTACTTACTTACCGACTTAATTTTTTTTAAATTTTCTGTTATTTAAAAGACAACGGATAGATACTCTGTTAATGATTTGGCTTTGATGATGAGTAATTTGTGTTCGAAACATGTTAGCTGTTGAAATAAACCTTTTCGGTATAGTGGGCGTTTCTGGTGATAGTTATAATAATTACGCTTTGTTTTTATAGACACAGAATTTATTGCAGGTCCTGTTTGTAGCCCACAGACAATTGGGCAAATTATGAAACGCATCCTTAAATATTAGATCTACAGAAATTGTAATTCGACTGATAACACATTTGACACCTACAATTAAATGTAGCCAGAGCCAACCATCTAAAAACATCACGAAGAAAAAGATGAAAATTGTGTTTTACTGAATAAATCGAAAAATACTAAACTTGGATATAGGAACATTTTATATTAAACGAAAGCAAATTTAATTTTACAACCTATGGCTATAACATTTGATGGTGGTGCCATTTAAAAATTTCGAAATATTAGCCTCTACATTTTTGAAGGTTCATAATGTTACTGGGGACGAACTTGAGAAGCTAATACCGTTTTCAAGAGCTTTAAACATAGCCCAAACCTTCCTTAATGACATGCTAAATTTCCAAAACCAAAGGTTGAAAATTGGTTGTGCGGTGAATTGTCATATATAAGAGCACTAGAGAAATGGTAATTTTTCTGAAATGAAGTTGGTTACACGAGTAATAATGTCTACGAGGGCTTTTGCCTACTGTTTGGACGAAAAGAAGCCGAGACGCAGTCGAGGCTTTTTTTCCAAAACAAACAGTAGGCAAACGCCCGAGGGACATTTATCGAGGGTGAACCTATTTCATTTCATGAAAAATTACCATTTCTCGAGTGCTTTTCGGAAGACAATTTTTTGAAAGAAATATTGCACCTAACTTCTCCCCGTGTCAGCATGGTAGTAGGTTATAAGTGTAGCAGTTGATTATTACCTACTTTAACTTCAATGACAGGAACAAGCTGTCAGATATCGTTTCTGAATGAATCATTATTTTTATTTTGTTAGGAAATACCGAGGAAAATACTAAATAAGTGGGTATGACTTTAATTAAAATTGTTTATTTCATTTTAATGGTCACTGTGTTAAATTTTAAATTGTGCTGTTTTCCTTCAATTTCCACGTTATTTATATAAATTGAAGTTCTGTTTCTGCTGCGATGGTTAGCGACTACTGTAGCAATTTTAGTGAAGAGGCGAAGAGGATAAATTTCGTCTTTGGATAAAACCAGCCAGATAAGTGGGGAAGGTCCGTACGCGTGACGACAACAATTACGATAAAAATCCTGGTCAATTTCCGAAAATCACGTGAATTATTTTGTGAGCAGGTAGTCTTGTAAAAGTGATTTACTAGTTTCGAGTGCTTTGGATTTTTTAAAATTATGAATCTGAAGCTGTCAAAAATGACAGGGATTTTTTCACCATATGACAGGGATTTTTTCAATATGACAGGGATTTTTTCACTCATTTGAACTACTCCCAAATTTGTCAAAACAAATCGGTTGTGATTGGCTAAAATTGAATAATGGATCGTTATCATTGGTCAATATTTCTAAAAAAAAATTGTCAAAATAAGTACTGCAAAAGTAATTTTTCACGCAAAATTGCCAATATCTTCTACACTATTCGCTTCAGATGAAAACATGATTAATAAGTGTTACTTGGAATTCATCATAGAATCCAATAAAAAATTAAAATGCAGGGTGTTCCATTTAAAAAAACCTATGTTTGTGTTCTTACTCCTTAGTGGGACAGCCTGTATACAGGATTGTATTTTTAAAATGTGCCTTGTTTGACCTTCTGCAACTTTGTATTTAACAATTTTTCGCTATCTCTAACAGCAATGGAGTTATCGACCGAATACAGACAATTGGGACACCCTGTATAACACCGGAGAAATAAACTCATCCCTGTAAACCATAATAAATAAATCGCCGCAATTTTTTAACGAAATGGATCTGGGTGGTCAAATTGAAAACACAAGTCTCTTTAAAGCATGTGGGGGTGGCGAAATAGGGGGTTGGAGTTTAGGGGTTGAAACTTTCATGAAGCCCTGTAATTTAACACCCCCAAAAGCCAAATTTGCATAATTGGCTTATTTCGTGTCATTTACTGTAATTCTGCTTAATTACGATAAATTTTCATTCCCTTGGATTTTTCGTCCCCCTTTACGATCTTTTAACCCCCTAAGTGTTAATTTGGCGCAATTTGCGTAATTTTGTTTTTCTTCGTTATAATAATTTGAAATCATTTAGATTCAAACACTAAAGGATCCTATACGATAGTGGCCCAGGAAATAAATTGAAAATCAGGATCTAGGCGACACTAAACTTTGATTTTTAGCGTGGAGGTATGTATTTAATAAAGTGTTCTTACAAGATTGAATACAAATAAACTGCCCAACAATTTAATTGGTCCACCCGGAAATTTGAGTCGAATTTAAAATGCCGTAACTCCTCAAAGAGTTGATCGATTTGAAGGAGCCTTTTTCCCACGGAAAGCCCATTTCATTGGCGTTTTAAGCAGGTCCCCCTTATTTGATATACAGGGCGTCAGAGTCGGGTACTGCAAAGTGGCGAAAATTTAAACCACCCCCGATTCACTATAAAGACACTGGACAACTTCGGTGGAAAAATGCATTATCACTAGTGATAGAGATAGTGCACCCCCGATTCTTAAAAAAAAATTTCTAAATTTTTTTGGTTGCTCAAGTTCGCCTAAAATCACATTTTGAACCACCCCTTCTGCCTCCCTCCCGGCCATCATTAGACGAAAAATTATTTATGGCATATACCGGGTGTATCACAGACCCCGCCGGCGCCGTATAGGGAATTAACATGGGAAAATGAATTTTATTTTTTTCCTGCTCCGGAGGATTTTCTCGAAAAGTTTTATCGTGTTTGGAGGATAGTCCATACTAGTCTGTACCTCTTGAGATTTTTTTTTCGTTCGTCAGCTCCTCTTAGGTACTTAACAATGATTTTTTGAAAATTGAATTTTCGACGAAAACGAAAAATTTTTTCGTGCCCAATCGACCCGCTTCGAATGTTTACTTAGTTTGCTGCCTTTGTGGATTGCAACACAACGCAAAATAAATGGATACTTCGAAACGGGTCGATTGTGCACGAAAAAATGTTGCGTCTTGCTTCTACGGAACATTTTTTCTAAGTAAACATTCGAAGCGGGTCGATTGGGCACGAAAAATTTTTTCGTTTTCGTCGAAATTTCAATTTTCAAAAAATCATTGTAAGTACCTAACAGGAGCTGACGAACGAAAAAAATCTCAAGAGGTATCAGACTAGTATGGACTATCCTCCAAACACGATAAAACTTTTCGAGAAAATCCTCCGGAGCAGGAAAAAAATAAAATTCATTTTCCCATGTTAATTCCCTATACGGCGGGGTCTGTGATACACCCGGTATCACATTATGATGTGGCATAATTGTCTTACTGTTTGATCTTATTCTTACGTGCCGCCTGAGGAAAGCCGCCACTGCATCGCCGCACCCCTTGAGAAAATAAAATATATTGCAGTTATTTATCGCCATTGTTTAATAATATGCCTTTATCTTTAATTTAAGAGCTATAATTCTCGTCAATAATCAATAATGATTTGGAGAATAAAAAAAACAAAAAAATTATAGGTCAATTTTCAAGATTTGAACCCATGTACGAAAGTTGAAGAATGGGAGAAAAACAAATTTGCCGCTCAGCTACGGTTTATATCTTTCATGGTATACAGATGTTGATCTCAAGAAACAGCAACAACAAAATTTCGAAGACGTGCACCTCAAATTATTTCTTCCAAGATATTTATTAAGCGGAAATCTAATTAAATGGCGAGTTGACATTTATATTTCAAGATAAATCAAATAAACTACAATTTGGGCACTGTCATCTGCATTGCAGAGGCTGAACTAACGGACAAAATTTAAATGCCAAATTTCTGAGTGTAGGCAGCATAATTTACAAATGGATTCCAATGTCAGAACATTAAATTAATTTTTGTCTTGGTAAGTTGGTGTTTCTTTATAAAGCAATTGACCTCATGTTGCGCAGAATGTAATTCTGGATATGCCACAAAAATTTCAGATCGTATCGTAAAACAATAAAGCCTGTAGTCAAGTTTCCGTAAAAAGTGTATGTAAAGTTGCCTAAAACCGTTTCGTGCCTCCCCTTAAGAACGGTAAGGATAATTTACCGGTCGAAGACAATGTTTGGAAACTGAGCGAAGCGAAGTTTCCAATTTTGTCCCGAGACCGGTAAATTTCCTTAACGTTCGTGATGCTTATACAATTTTTTGCACGATCGAAATAGACAACTAAATGAATTTACTCTCTGAATTATTTATTTATTAAAATCCATGATTGACGATCTAAGCAGGCCGTTGCTTCTGCGTTGCCATGGCGTTGTTTATTGCATTTTCCGAATTTTTCATTTTCTGTCAAAAGTTGATGGTTTTAATATCCCAGAAACTAATAACTTTCTAATAATGAGCGATTCCGATGGTGAAAACGCTTTGATAGAGCAAGCATGGAATATTGGGTGTGCAGCGTTAATTCCTGAAAAATCGAAACAGCGCTGCAACACGTATGGAATTTTCAAGAATTGGTGTGAAAAGAATAACGCAAGTATTAGCGAAACGGTTTTGTTGGCATACTTCGTCCAAAGAAATAACACATTGAAGGCGCCTCGCAGTTTATGGGCTGAATACTCGAAGCTGAAAAGTAGAATTTTTCTTCATGATGCTGTTGATATTTCGAAGTTTGCCATGCTGATTGCCCATCTCAAAAGAAAAAAAAAGGCGGTCTCGGAGACGGCAGGAACTTCTACGCCGCACTGCATTGGATTAATAACAGCAGCATTTATTAAATTTTTAAATATTTAAAATAAGAAAGTTGCTATGCCAAAAGGGCACTTCGGGTTGACTGATCGGCTTCAAAATCTAATCAGCTCCTCTCCCGCACAGACAATAAAATAAATTGCCACTAAAATGACATTTTTCGAAAAAATGGCACTAAGGTTTTCGGCTTGAAAAAAAATCAGTTATCAAATCCGGTAATAAAAATATACATTTATGCATAGTTTTTTTTTCACGGCACCATTTTTTGGTCAAAAGGGCCCAAGTGTGAATACATTTTTAGAAGCAGAATTTGAAGAGCATTCATATGGTAATGCAAAAAATGGGGGTTTGCATTTAAATTTTTAAAGTTGATGTGCCAAAAAGGCACTTTCCGTGAGCCGGTGTAGCCCAGATTCTAATCAGCACCTACAAATCTCCCACTGAATATGTGCGCCAAGTTTCATCAAAATCAGTTCAGTAGTTTCGGCTGTAGCGTGTCCACAGACATACGGACAGACACACGGACAGACACACACATACACGTATTGTAATGTTTATGGCATCTTGTGCATAAGACTCAATTGTGGCGCTTCCATTCATGCGCACATGTGCAGCAGGCGCCATCTAGTGCTCCACACCAATATGACTTTTTTGTGTATACACACCAGGTGAAGAACTCTGCAGCTACTTTTCTATTGTGGCATCCGTGCCACAATTTAGGATTTTTCCAGCTTGTGTTGTCAAGTTGCCATTAATATGTAAGTGTGGACTAAGAGGCCAGAATTACGGAAGTGTGCACTAGGCATTGTTGCCAAATTAGCTCATGGCCCAAAACACAGAACTATGACAACTTTCCGATAACTGAAGCTGTTTTTTGGCGGTTGTCATGTATTGAAATTGCTTTCATTTATGCAACTTTGTATTTCAATACATGGCGACCGCCAAAACATCGAATTTCTTAAATTAGAAATAAGGAAATAATATACCTACTTCAGAACCGAGAAACAACCCAAACAGTGCTATTCTGAATGACATTGAAAACTATATACCGTATGATTTTTTAAATTATTCATCAAAGTCGCCTCTGGAAAACAAAAATCATGTCTTTGATTAGTTCAGGCAAAATGTTCAGATATTCCAGCTGTCACTTTAATCTGTCATCTGTGATTTGCAGAAATACATATATTTTCCAGTTTGTTTACACTTTCACGATGGTTTTCTCTGTTGAGCAAAAAATAGTAGAGGTTATTTAGTAAACTGTGACGTTGCCCCCCCCACCAGACTGCAAAAATTCCTCAATTTATGGTTATTCCCGCGAAAAATTTGAAATCCAGTTAGGAACTTTGTTGAATGTGTTCATGTTGATGGGACACAAGACCTTGAAGCTGCCAATTAAATTAAAAATAACCTAACATTTTGAGCAGTTTATTGCGCTACTAAAATATCAAGTTATTATTCAACAAATAAATAGGGCCATCAAGAACATGGCACTCATAGCAGTAACAGTGTCATTCAAAGCATGAAGGAGCCACTGGGTGATTCAATTTCAAGGGGGCTCTTTTGAGTTTCAGGCACTTTTTCAGAATTTTGCGACCTCTACAAGAAAACTTCTTCACAGTGATGATGTCGTTGTTCTGTTATCAGTGTCAAATGTTATTCCTTCTTGAGTTCCCGAGAGTCAGCGTTGATCCTATGCCAGCTTGATGTGTAAAGCTGCCAGTTTTGGGAGAATGTTTTTACAGAATGCCTAATTGGAATTGGATTCAATAGTGAAAACATTTGGAGACCATCGATGAAATTTTCATTGATGCACCTGTGTTGAGTGCATTGTCTTGAGTGCCGTTGCGGACTAGAGTAGGGTTGCCAACCGTCCCGATTTAGGCGGGATTGTCCCGATTTCTTATAATGAGTCCCGCGTCCCGCCTAGTGCTGAATTTGTCCCGATTTTTGGATTTGCTTTCTCACTTTTCCCTTTCCCTTTATTTTCCTTAATTGTTATTGAAAACCAGCGTTTAGCAAGCGTTAAAATAGCAAGGTAATCTTGTGTCTATCTCTTATTTGGGTGCACTGCCCAGTGACAACGCAAGTGCTTTTTTTTTCGCAATGAGAATAAAATGAATTGATTTTGATTTGAATTTGTACTGAAAATACTTGTTCAAGGTGGAAGTGGTGTATAGAAGGTCCATAGTTAATGGTTGTAAGGAAAATAAATCCACCTTCTTGATAAAATTCTTGTCTGTTAACAAAAACTTGTGGTGACTAGTTTCGACACAACATGTGCCATCTTCAGACCAACGATGTCAACAGCTCTCCATTTTGTAGTACAAAATTTTTGTTAATAGACAAGAATTTTATCAAGAAGGTGGATTTATTTTCCTTAGAACCATTAACTGAAAAACAGGTTTGAGAAGGGGGGGCGGGGTAAAAAAATTTCGCACCCCCCATTTACACGCGAATTACGTATACTTATCACTCCACTGTCCCGCTTACTGTTTTGAAATATATGGCAACCCTAGACTAGAGGGCAAATATTTTGCTCTCTGACAAGCAAACCATCAAAAATCCACTCGAAATCACAAAAACGTTTTTGTAAATGACAGTGACAATAAATTAAGTGACAGCTTCAAAATCTGAACCATATAAATATTTCTTTAGTTTATCTTTTGTAACCAAGGCGATTCTTGGTTGTTATAGCAATTATTAATAAAACAGTGATTGAAATTGAAATCCGTAGCAAGTACCTTGAGCACTTGCTATGATTTTCATTGAAATTGACAAATATTTCAATCAAATTGACATTTTTTTTTAATCACTAAGGGAACAGCAGTAAAATTTGCCAACTATCCAATCAGATTTTCGAATGTTTCAATGGTTTCAATATTGAAGCTAATTCAATGGCATTGAGATTCAGACTGAAAGAGGCCGATTCTAAGCCAATGTCGAAAAGAATTCTAGTGGAATTGTTTATGGGAAATTTTAACGAAAAAACTTCTGAGGGTCCCAAAAAACGGTAAGTAATTTAATATTACAGTTCGATCGAGCTGCACGTAGTCCTACATCACTGGTATTATATTATATTATTGTAATTGTAGGTGTGGATTCATTTGAAAAATAAAAAATTAAGAAAAAAGCAAGTAAGGTGAAACAAAGTAAGAATGAGACTGGAGGTGGGCCACCTTTCGATCCTAAATTTACAGATTTTGAAAAGAGAGTTAGTTATCAAGTTTGTCACTGAAGTTGCTATACAGTCGAGTCAGTGAAGACAAGCTGACTGTCAAAGGCACGTTACACAGGCAACTCCTACTGTTAAGGGATCATTAAATACTCCAATATTACATTCGACCATTATTAGTACGTGGTAAAAAAACAACCTTTTAGTTTTAATCACTATGTTGGTCACTTTAGATGTCCTCGGCAGAATCAGATTTGAGATCAGATGCAGAGTCTGATGTAGATATTCCACTAGGTTTGTTAAAAAGTTTCAATTTCCAGAATATCTATGATTTTCTTGTAGCAAAGAAAGCCAAGAAGAGGGAGATGAAAACAATCATCATCAGTGATTGCTGAAAAATTAGATCTTTTAATTGAGGAGAAACGCCGAACAAATGAAATCATGAATCAAATGCTGTGTGAAATGAAGAGGGAAACCCTTTGAAATGAAATAAATAAAATAAATGAATGTTTATAAGTTTAGTTACAAACAATAAATTTTTAAAAATATTGGCTTATTGTATACTCTTGTCTCCGTAGTTGCCCGTGTCTTCTAAGCTGAATGTCTGGAATATTTGGCAATTCTCGTTGAGGCTCATGTTTCTCAAATTTAATTCCTAAATCTGATGGTTTGAAGCTTTTTACGTAAAAAAGGCACTCTTGTTGAATGTCGCTAGAACACATAGTTTTTGAAGAAAATGGATTTTCAATAGTTCAGGGCTTCGAAATTTGTGATTGAAGACATCAAAATACTGTAAATAAGTTTATGGGACGATTCCTTACTTCATTCTAAAAAGAAAAGTTCCTATGGACATGGGTCGAAAAATGCTTCCTAAGGGAGTCCATATGAACTTTTCTTTCTAGAATGAAGTAAGGAACCGTCCCATAAACTTATTGACAGTATTTTGGTGTCTTCAATCACAAATTTCGAAGCCCTAAACGAATGGAAAGCCATTTTCCTCAAAAACGATGTGTCCTAGCGACATTTAACAAGAGTGCCTTTTTATGTAAAAAGCTTCAAGCTATCAGATTTTGGAATGGAGAAAAAACTGCTTGCAAAAATGTTTCGAGCAAATTTAGTCCTAAGCCCCAATTTAACCGTTTTGAAGATATTTAGAAAAAAAACACTTTCAAAGTGGCCCTTTTAAGGGGCCCTCGCCCTAGCTCCCTTAGAACTTTTCTCATATTTTTCATAGAGGAATCTACTGGTAAAGTTTTGCCCACTAATTTCGGGACAGCCCTGTATGTGCATCATGAGAACTTCCTGGCCACCTAGCTACGATATTTGTTATCTTCAGTTCTGAATCACATCTAAGAAAAAAAATTTGTTTATAGAATAATAGATGTTTTGATAGCTAGGAATAATTCCAATTGTAAAAATTACCAAAAGGGACTCACAATTTGGCAGTTTAGGCTATGGTAGCCTTTATTTTAGCATTTATTTAACTTACATGCGTTTTATTAAATTGTAACGAAAAGTTAATAACATGCGGGACAGTTCGACAAAAAATACGCCTAAGGACGAATTTCTATGAGTTGCCAAGATCATAAATTTCAATACGCGCCTTGTCTGGGGTTAAATTAAAAAGCCAACGAAAGTCATACATCAATGCGATGTGTATCCCTGTAGATGTTTATCTTGTTAATGTGAATGTAGGGGCGAGCTGAATTTACTGGTGGAGTCGGGTGCAGATCTATCAATCTGCACCTAGTAGTAGTGCCTCCGCAGACGCACAGTGGTGTAAAAAAGGCGATATGATGAAAATTGGCAGTACATAACTAAACAGTAGAGTGAACAAAAATACACAAAATTTGTAGAATTAGCACTCAGGGGGTTGAAAAATAATGGAGCCAATGAAAATTCACTGCAGTTAAATAGAAATACCAAAAGTTATATGGAAAATAAGGCAATTATGTAAAAATAACGCTCAGAGAGTTGAAAAATTGTAAAAATGGATGAAAAGTCAAGAGGGGTGAAAACTAAAAGTGGTTAAAGAGAATAAGTCGAAAATAAGCCAGTTTCACTTTCGCTTTTGGAGATTTGGATTATTTATTGCGAAGGGGCTTGAAAAAGTGAATGAAGTGAACCTAATCCAAATAAGTTGAATTTTTACGGAAGAAAAATAAAATTACTCGAATTTAGCATAATACACGCTGGGGGTTAAAAAATTATAAACTGGAATGAAATCAGAGGGGATGAAAATTAACCGTAGTTAAAGAGAATAACATACGAAAATAAGCCAATCATGCAAATTTAGCTTTTGGGGGTTGAAATATTGCGAATGGGGTGGAAGAACTGAAAAAGGTAAACATAAGTTATTATGAGTTCAATTTATTACCGAGGAAAAACAAAATAAGACGAATTTAGCAAAATGGATGCTTAGGGGGTTGAAAAATTGTAAAGGGGGATGAAAAGTCAAATAGGGTGAAAATTAACCGCATTTAAGTAGAATTGTAGAAAATAACACGAAAATAAGGCAATTATGCAAATTTGGCTTTTGGGGGGTTGAAATATTGAGTGGGGTGGAAAAAGTGGATAAGGTAAACATAAGTTATTATGAGTTCAACTTTATTGCCGAAGAAAAACGAAATTAGGCGAATTTAGCAAAATGGGCTCTTAGGGGGTTGAAAATTTGTAAAGGGGGATGAAAAGTCAAAGGGGGTGAAAATTGACCGCAGTTAAGTAGAATCATAGAAAATAACACGAAATTAAGGCAATTATGCAAATTTAACCCTTGGAGGGTTGAAATATTGCGAGGGGGTTGAAAAAGTGAAAAATGTAAATATTATCCAAAAGAGTAAAATTTATTACCGAAGAAAGACAAAATTGCACGAAATTGGCCAATTTAACGTTCGAGGGGTTGCAAAATTGTGAAGGGGGATGAAAAGTTAAGGGGGGTGAAAAGTGACTTTAGTAAAGTAGAACTTTCGAAAATTACACGAAAAAGAAGCGGTCTGTGTAAATTTTGCTTTTTGTGGGTTCACATATCGGGGTTAGGGGTTGGTAGTAGCCTAGGGGTTGGTCTTAGGTTGAAGACTCATAAGATCTTTTTTCAATGGTTAACGAAGTCTTTTGAAGCCTGTGGTTTAACACCAACATTTGTCTGAAGAAATTTCCAGTTTCAACCCTTAAATTTTACCCTCTTTGTTAGATCGTAATGAAAATTTGCTCGTCCACCTACAATGTCACTGTAAATTAGAACACCAAATCCTGCATTGATACGTTGCACAGTTTTTAAGTTCTGGTATTTTTGTTTTTCTGCATATTAGGGGTTATAGCGCCTTTGAGGGTGGTTTTTTGCAAAGTATGAATAACCGATATGGCCCAAAAGCAATCCCCGCCTTACTTTTTGGGGCACAAAGCCGTATAGCAAATTTGAGCTCGACACCTCACTCTGTTCTCAAGTTATCCGACGTTTTGTATTTCTGCATGTTAGGGGTTGTAGCGCTTTTAAGGGTGGTTTTTCGTAAAATATGATTAACACTTTTTTTGAATCCTTAACGGAAAGCTATCGAATGACGCCAATTTCGACCAATACTTATTAAGCAGAATTTTGAGTTACAACCCCAAATTTCCACCCCTTCCGTCCGATTTTGCGGAAAGAACATCCCCTGCAAGGTTTCATCGAAATATGTGTGCATGTTGAATTTCAAATGGCTGCGTACAACCCTTGCGTAGTTATCATATTTTTTGTGGTTTTCATCCCCTAAATTTCATCCCCCAACTTGGCACCCCCTCACGTTCAACAGACTTGAAAGTCAAACATGCCTACCAAGTTTCAGTAAAATACCTCCACTAGTACTAGAGTTATAGCAATTAATAGTTTTTCGGTTTCAATCCCCTAAGATTTCACCCCTTTATGATTTATAGGGGTGAGTTTATTTTTTTAGTGTTACATAACTCTTTATGTATTTGCTTACTTCGGTTGTTCATAAATAAGTCAATAGAATTTCAGAAGAAATAAATAAAACCTATTCAACCGCTGGCAAAGCATTAGGGGTTGTTAGTAGCCTAGGGGTTGATTTTAGGTTGAAAACTCATAAGACTTTTTTCAATGGTTGACCGAAATCTATCGAACCCCATAATTTTATACCATCATTTACTTGAAGAAATTTCAAGTTTCAACCCCTAAATTTCATCCCCCTTGTTGGATGTTAGTGAAAATCTTGTCCATCCCCCTCCAGTCACTGAAAATTACCACACCAAATTCTGGCTTGATACGCTGAGTGGTTCTTGAGTTCTCGTATTTTTGTATATCTGCATGTTAGGGGTTGTGGCGCTTTAAGGGTGGTTTTTTGTAAAATATGAATAACACCTTTTTTGAACCATTAACGGAAAGCTATCGAATGACGCCAATTTCGACCAATACTTATTAAGCAGAATTTTGAGTTACAACCCCAAATTTCCACCCCCTCCGTCCGATTTTGCGGAATAAAACATCCCCCGTAAGATTTTATCGAAATATGTGTGTATATTGAGTTTCAGTTAGATGCATGCATCACATTTTTTGTGATTTTCATCCCCTAAATTTCATCCCCTGAAATTGGCACCCCCCTCACTTTCAACAGACTTGAAGGTCGAACATGCGTACCAAGTTTCAGTAAGATACCTCCAGTAGTTCTCGAGTTATTGCAATTAATAGTTTTTCGGTTTTTCACCCCTAACTCCCACCCCCTTGGTCCGATATGGCCCAAAAGCAATCCCCGCCTTACTTTTCGGGAGACGAAGGCGTATACCAAGTTTCAGCTCGATATCTCAATCCGTTCTCAGGTTATCCGACGGACAGACTGAGGAGCGATCGAGCGAGCGAGCGAGCGAATAAGCTAAGACAAGAGTACCTCCGCATTCTGCTACGGCACTAACACTTAAACAGTGGTTGGCCCCCACTTTCCCGGGTGGGCATTTGCTCTTTTTCATACCGTACATCTTTCGCTGGCTTTTGGGATTACTGTGTAAATTTCGCATTTTACGTTCATTATGTAATTAAGGGCCGTTTGCACCAACGTTACTTATCGTTTAAGTCCAACTTAAAAATTAAGATTGACAGTTTTCTTAGGAATAGTACAAACGTCATTCTTGTTATTCTAACGTTATTCTTGTTAAGTAACATTGGTGAATTTGCGGCTAAGTAGGTACTATAAATATAGACGCTTTTTCTGGAAAAGTTTATTAAAGGCGAAAATACGAAAGTAACGTGAATGAATACTATGATGGACTATGATGAAGGGGATGAAAGTTAGGGGTGGAAACTCGAATTTTCGATATCTTTCTATTGATGGTAGGCACAAAAAAGGTTTAATCATCATTCGCGAAAACCACCCTTAAAGGCGCTACAACCCCGAACATGCAGAAACGCAAAAATGCGAGAAATCAAAAACTGCTCAACGTATCAAAGCTGAATTTGGTGTGTCAATTTACAGTGATCCTGTAGGCGGATGGGCAAAATGTTCATTATGATCTAACAAGGGGGGTGAAATTTAAGGGTTGAAACAGAAATGTTTCAGGTAAATGGTGGAATAAAATTGTGGTGTTCGATAGATTTAGGTCAGCCATTGAAAAAAGTCTTATATGAGTCTTCAACCTAATACCAACCCCTAGGCTGCTAACAACCCTTAACTAAGGGTTGTTACTCCGCTTGCGCTAAGGGCAAGCGGAGTAAACTATTTTTCATTTATTTTTTCGAGCTTTATTCTGCCTCTTCTGTAATTCAAAGTTATTATAAGTAGCTCTTGATCTATCCACAATTCTTCAACCCCTTTTTCACCCCTATAACCCTCAAAAATAAAAATTTAAGCAGACCGTTTTTCTACTTGTAATTTTCGATTGTTCTACTTAACTACAGTTAATTTTCACCCCCCTTAACTTTTCAACCCCCTTCACAATTTTTCAACCCTGCAGCGTTACTTTTGTAAAATTCGCGCTATTTCGTCTTTCTGCGGTACCTAATAAATTTTACCTAGGTACTCATTAGATTATGTTTTGCCTTTTTCACTTTTTCGACCCTCTGCACAATTCTTCAGCCCCCCAAACGTTAAATTTGCATAATTCGGTTACTTTCGTGCTGTTTTCTGTAATTCTACTCAACTACAGTTAAATTTCATACCCTTTGACTTTTCATCCTCCTTTACGATTTTTCGACCCTCTGAGTTAATTTTGCAAATATCGCGTAATTTCGTTTTTCGTCGGTAATAAATCGAACTCATTTGTATGATGTTTATCTTTTTCACTTTTTCAACCCCCTTCGCAATATTTCAACCCCCCAAAAGCTAAATTTGCATAATTGGCTTATTTTCGTGTTATTTTCCGTAATTTTATTTAATTACGGTTAATTCTCGTACGCTTTGACTTTTCATTCCCCAGTACGAATCTGCAACCCCCTATGTGTTAATTTTGCAAAATTCGGGTATTTCGTTTTTCGTCGGTAATAAATTGAACTCATTTTGGGATTCACTTTACCTTTTACAATTTTCCAGTTTCCTTTTCAATAAGTAGCTATAAGTAGGTATTTCAACCCCCACAAAAGTTTCAATCATATTACATAACTGGGTGATTTTCAACAACAAATTTTTAACGTTTCGCCATCTACTATACTTATGTAGAAAGACTAGTACCTACGAGCCGAGGTGGGCGGGCAGAATATGTGAAATAAATAGTTTAACTAAACAAAAAATTCTACCTCCCCTGGAAGTTGAAAATTGAGGAAATTGAGAAATATTAACCGGATTTATGAGTTATTGGTATTGTATTGCTTATTATTAGGATATTTTAGAAGAATTGTCCATTCGAATAATTGTTAATGGTTCATTGGAATAAGTGTTTCGAATAATTTACCTGCACCCTATGCCCTTAATAAATACCAATTTTGGTGTCTATCGGGGCCTGCCAACAGTAGCTACATTTGCGTCAACCGGTACACTGGGTGTCCCAGAATGCTCGCATTTCCTTTGAAAGGGGTATATACTTAGTATTAAATTCTGAGTCGATCCCGTCATACTACTACTATTTCCTAGAAAACAAGACACTATCAAAGAAAATTTATATTGTTGTATCCTCTGTTACCTAGGAAATAGCGAATATCACATTTGTTTTTCTGCGGTCGTCATGACTGTATTGAATCAAATACACGCTTCCATCTGAAAGCATAGGTGATGCTTGTGTTTTGTATTAAAATAGGCACTGTCAAAGTAATGTCAGTTTTCAATACAGTCGGAACCAGATCTATAAAACCTCTCAAATGTGACATCCGCCTAATTTTCACCTGTGTGTTGTAGATTTCAGACTTCAAATTTAACAATCTCAAAAAATGTCGGCCAAAAGTTTTACAATTAAAGTTTTTCTGAGAAATTGAGAGAAATTGTAATTCCTTTCATCAGAATAATAGTGCTAGGAACGTTCTGCTGATGCTGGTAATTTGATTAAGGTAACATTTTAAAAATTAGCCAATTGTCCTTTTTGATCCAAAATACCAAAATAGAAGCCCGTATCACATCACAAAGCTGAGCTTTCGGAGGATTTATGCATCGACTGTACGTCTCCCAAGATGAATTGAAGTATTGACAGTATTTCAATACAAAACAGGAGGATCTCCTATGCTTTCAAATGCTAGTATGTATTTCAATACATGACGACCGCGGAAAAACAGCTTTAGTATCTTAATTTATTATGAACAAATTCAAAGCTGAAATCTGATTGCTGCTCTTAACTATTGAACCCTGGAAATTATCAAAAACAAGGACTGACTCAGAATTTAATGCTGAATACTTCATTAAAAGGAAATGTGAGCGTTCTGGGACACCCTGTATTAATGTCTTACAGTAGTTATTTATTTGATCTTCGAAACCAATTTGTATAATATACAGGGTGTTTCAGGTATGCAGTCATTAATTTTCAGGGGTGATTCTACATCGAAAAATACGAAGAAAAGTTCCTATAAACATGTGTCCGGAAATCGCTCCTAAGGGGCTACGGCTCTCTGAAGGGGGCGCCCAAATGAAGTAAGGAATTGTACTCTGAAAAAGGATATTTTTAGGAGCGAATTTCAAGGGGCTGTAACTCCGAAAGAGGGGGGCACTTGGCAAATATAAAAAATACGGGTCCCCTAATTTTGTCTTAAGAATCTGTGACCAAATTTTGTTGCATTAATTTCCGGACACCCTGTATAATATAATAAATATAAATCAGTCTCCTATTTAGGTAAGGTACCTAGTGTTTATTGACACTGACAAGAATTTTGACGTAAATAGAAGTTCGTTTAACACCACAAACATAACAAACGCCCGACTCATACTGTCTGGTGGGTTAGAATACGAATCTACTTTATTTAGAAAAATGCAATTTTAAGTCCTATTTACGTAATTATGATGAAGATAATCATAAGGGGACTATTTTTTAGGGTTCCTGAAGAGAGCGGTAGCCCCCAGGAGCGATTTCCGGACACATGTTTATAGGAACTTTTCTTCATATTTTTCGATGTAGAATCACCCCTTTAAGATTAATGACTACATACCTGAGACACCCTGTATAATATAATAAATATAAATCAGTCTCCATGTTAGGTAAGGTAGGTACCTAGTGTTTATTGACACTGACAAGAATTTTGACGTAAATAGAAGTTCGTTCAACACCACAAACATAACAAACCCCGACTCATACTGTCTGGTGGGTTAGAATACAATTCTACTTTATTTAGAAAAATGCAATTTTAAGTACTTACGTAATTATCATGAAGATAATCATAAGGGGACTATTTTTTAGAGATATGACAAAATACAGTTTTGTGGAGGGGGGGAGGCAATGTAAATTTTTGCTCCTCGCCCTTTATGCAGATTAAATAAAAATCACATGATTTTTGACGATGGCTTAGTATCCAAAGAATCATTTTAATTTTAGGGGGGGGGTCAATATAATAGATCTGTGCAAACGGCCCGCAGCAGTTGAACCATTATTATCCAGTTGCCGTGAGACAATGTGGTACCCCATGCCTGACTCGCAATCAACAGCTAAGATAGTTCGTATAAATCTTGCAACACTGCTAGGCTGTAGAGTTACTTGAGTAGGGGGCGCTGCAGTATGAGGGCACGCTGGATGCCATAATTATGACCGTGTAAACGTACTTTGCCAACCCCAGTTATGGCATCTTACACGCGAATTAAGTAGAATTTGAATATCGCGGGAACCATAGAGAAATGCATCAACTGTAGTAAACTGTAAAGTGAGGTCCACATGGGCATTTGTGGCTGTCTATGAACTCAGGGAAGCCAGAAATCGGGCTGAAACATATAATAATAATAATAATAATAATATTTATTCATGCTTAATATATACATAATTAAGCTGAATCTCAGGGTCAATGTTCAGTTTTCACCAGATTGGTGCATCAAGCGCCCATCTGGTGACTCTGATCTTCCACAAAGACCCTGTGAACAAAACAAAACAAAACAAAGTGATACTTACAGAATGAGAAATTAATAAACAAATGATCAAAAGAGCACCAGGCCACAATCACTGATTCAAAATGCAGTTAAAAGTAAATAAAAAGTAAATACACTAGATAATAGATACTAATGAACATAAGAGCCACTATGAAGAAATTCTAATTATGAGTCCGTCATAAATTAAACAAGGAGAATTAAATTAAATTAAATTAAATTAAAGCGAGAGTCGTCCCTCGGAAAGAAGTTCAGTAACACCACGTTTGAAAGAATAGTAACGAGAAGATATGGCATCTTTGTGTAAGATGCCACAATTCGAGTAAGTTGCCACACCAGAGGAACATGCACACACAAGATGCCACAAATATGCCAATACCTACACATACGTACATACACACAGACATTTTTTAAAAAACACTTTTTTGTGATCCTGGGACCTTGAAACGTAAAGATCTGGTGTTATCTCAATTTCGAATTTTGGAGTGATTGCAATAACCTCCCATTTTTATATGGTTGTGGGGAGGTTAAAAAGACGAAATGTTGACAATAATTTTAATTATTTTCTCAAAATTTATTATAAGCCAAACTCAAATTATTGCACATCAAACGACGCAGAAAAAATTAGTTAGAATAGAAAAAAAAACGGTGTATGTATGTCCATTTGAAAATGAAAAGTTGACATCCAGTTGACATTAAAGGACCCCGCACTTTTCTTATGGAAATTGGGTTTGGGTCAGATTTTTTTCAAAAAAATATATGTTGTAGAGCACGACTCCCTGAGTAATTGTTATCATTGCGCCAACTTTGTGGACCTCACCGTTTCTTAGAGATAGAGGTTTGAAAATGAGAGGGTGGTAATGCATAAAGTTAAAACGAATGTGAAGGCCGCTGTGTTGGCCATGGTCAACGTTACATATTGTCGTAACATTAAGCGGGGCATCATTTAAAACTCATTGAAGATGGCCATTGTTGGTATTTTTTCAGTATATTCAATGCTATTTTAACACCTTCTGGGCTGTAGTTAATTTGGGTCAGATTTCTTTTATTTTTTAATATATCATACCTGTATACATCTAGTTTCTGGAGAATTTTTCAAAAGTTTTGTCGTCCTTACCTCTTCAAGTAATTAAGGCGTAGAGTGAAGGTATGACCTACATACAAAGTGTGGGACTTTTTTAGTGGTACGCGTATTGAAATTAAGAAAGAAAATATTTTTGAAATTGCTATCATAATATATTACTTCTTATTAAACCATGTCCAAGCATAGAAGTGTTTGAAAACGGTGAAACTTTGCTTAGTTGAAGATTTTCTCCAGGCACAACAAATGTAGAATTTGCACCCTACTCCTTCGAAGAGGTAAGGGCGAAGTAACTTTTGAAAAATCATCGAGAGACTACATGCATTGAGGTGTCATATAATAAAAAATAAAAGAAATCTGACCCAAATTAACGACAGCCCAGAAGGTGTTAAAATAGCATTGAATATACTCAAGAAATAACAAGAATGACGATCTTCAATGACTTTCAAAAGATGTCCTGCTTATTGTTCTGACAATATGCAGCGTTGACCATGGCGAAAACAGCGGATTTCACATTCGTTTTAACTCTGTGCCTTACCACCCTCTCATCTTCAACCCTCCATATGTGAGAAACGGTGAGGTCCACAAAGTTGGCGCAACGGTGACAATTACTCAGGGAGTCGTGCTCTACAACATATATTTTTTTGAAAAAAATCTGACCCAAACCCAATTTCCATAAGAAAAGTGCGGGGTCCTTTGAAGTTTTTAGTTCACTAAAATCGGACCAAAAATAACAAAGTTCTGGAGTTTTAATCTCGCACCCTGTATAAGTGCACAAAAGTTCAAGTCTCCAAATACTAAAATAAGGGAACATCTGGGTGTCTTTGTCTTAAGTGAGACACACTGTATAACTTCTTGCACTTCTAGGGCTATCCGCTGTTCAAAAGTAAAATAAAACATAATTTAATCCATCTATCTACTAGGCGTAAGGGATATTTGACAGCCTAAAGGTTGCTTTTAGGTTAAGAACGCGTACAACTTTTCTTCAATGGTTATCCAAAACCCCTTTAATCCTAGGGGGTTGTTCTACCCTGTTTGGTAGAGAAATAGCAGCTGGTTTAAAAAATTGCCTTGATTAGGAATGGGAGGAGGAAATCTACAGCAAAAAATCGATAGCGTTCTGAATTGAAAATCCTAACAAACATTCATTAGACGATTGACGTTCCAATGGTAAGGGATGGCTGAGAGTAGGTTGGTGATTACTGATTACTATTGCTTACTCTGGCTATACACGGTTAGCCTAACTGCCACTTTTTCTTGAAAAAAATGTCCACGCTTAGTTTTCGTTCCAAACGATCCGTTATGATTTTCTCTACAACAAAATGTAGTTTATATTAGTATATTGTGTAACTAGTAGGAAAAATATTATATTCCGGGACGATGATGCAAGAAGCAACCATCAGAGTCCCGGAATATATATTTTCCTTCGTGTTGCACATACTACTTTTTCGTCGATCGCGCAACTAGACAGAAATAATGAAATTTGGAACTATTTTTTAAGAGTACAGGAATATTTTTTCGGCCTAGGCCGGAAAGAGATGAAATCGCCCAAAAGCACCAGGTGTAGTGCATTAATCACCAAAATTTGCAACCCTTAAACTGGACGACCGTTATTTTCGTTTAATCGCGTTGATTCGAGTACCTAAGTATTCATAAATGTCCTTCTTTTATTAAAATCATCAATAGGCGACAAGGCAGTCGTTTGACATCGGGACATGGAAACGTCAAACTTGGCTGATTTTACAACAGTTCATTTTCAGCTTCTTGTAGTAGCACTAAAAATTTCGAAAAAACCGTACACTATTTAAGGACCTCGAAGAATGACTTTACTGACTCAATTAATGTTTCAAACGGTTTTTGTTTATTTTGCAGATACTTGAACAGGAAAATTAAAATTTTTTCTTCTGTCAACTTCCACTGCTGTGTATGGTTTTTATAATTATACACTGCAGGTGCGGCGATGGCGGGCGCGACCTCGCTGCCTACTACCAAATAATTGTTTTTTATTCCATTATAAACAGAACAGAACAGGTTTATTCTTCCAAAAACCGATTGCATCAGTATGGGGTAAGTCAATAATACATCGTTATTATAACAGAATACAACGGAATACATAATACAATCGATACAAACAGCAATTCACGGTTATCCACGTTTTTACGTTGACATATTAAAAAATTCGCCTAAGGGATAATAAATTGTCTCATTCAGTAAAATTTCTTTTGTGGCTTTCACAAAGTTGGCATTGGTCATTTTCTTCACGGAGTGTGGCAACTTGTTCTATAATTTAATACACCAATGGTTGATCCCTTGTTGAGATCGAGTAGTGACCAGTCGCTGATGTGGAATGGAAATAATATCACGGCTACGCGTTTCATACCCATGGAAATCACCATTCAATTTGAATTTGTCTGTATAATATGATTGTTTATGTACATTTGTTGTACCTACGTAAACAATCACATTTCGGCTGCAGTCTGCAGTCCATAATTACTTTACATACAGACTTAATAAGGAGGTTAAACGTTCTTTGTATAAAAAATAAAAGAGTCCGTTTTTATTGCAAATTGAGTATGTAATTGATAAGATGCAATTGATCAAATTTGCCTCAAGTGAATTATATGAGACCCTTAAACGGCACTAGAAAAATTTTTCATTTTAACCTCCCCACTCCACTTCACCGCTTATAAAAATTGAGGTTACGTTTTGAGGTCTCAAGAACCCAAAAAAGTGGTTTTAAAAATGTGTCTGTGTGATGTAGGTACGTATGTACGTTCATTTGTTAACCCGCCAAGCCAAAACTACTAGGCCGATTTGGCTGAAATTTAGATCTGACAAGCTTTTGGAGCCAATCGCGCAACCGGAAATGCCATTTTGTCACATCAACTTTTAAATTGTAAATGCAAACCCCCCCTTTTCACGTCACCATAAGAAAGGCCTTCAAATTCTGCTCATAGTGCCTTTTTGACATAAATTGAACTATTCGGGATTGTTAACGTACTTTAAAAACACGATACAGCCGAAACCTCTGGACCGATTTGGCTGAAATTTTGTACATGAAGATTGTACAATACATATATGTATGTATGTACGTATGTATGTACCTATACAGAGTGTTTCACGACGAGCGGCAGTTAGCCGTATCTCGAAAAGTACTTCGATGAGATGCTTTTTATTTGTCAATTAATAACCAAACAAAAAAGAGGGAAGGGGTCCTGGCACTACTGGCTAATTGGTTAACAATCTTCCGGATGAGGGAAGGACACTGCATTAAAGCCAGCACGATAAAAATTGGGTTTATTTAGCAACCAGTTTCGGCCGCTCCCCGGCCATCATCAGGCTACTACAAAAGGATAATTACAATATACAGTACAGCTAATCATAGTTACCAAAACCAAAGAACGAATCAAATCGGAACAAACCGCGACATAAAAACTGTGAGCTCAATAGGGTACCTATGTCCTATTAAAAACGATAAAGTTAAAAAGTTAAAAATTTAAAAAGTTAAAAATCCTTTTGAGTAGCCTGATGATGGCCGGGGAGCGGCCGAAACCGGTTGCTAAATAAACCCAATTTTTATCGTGCTGGCTTTAATGCAGTGTCCTTCCCTCATCCGGAAGATTGTTAACCAATTAGCCAGTAGTGCCAGGACCCCTTCCCTCTTTTTTGTTTCGTTATTAATTGAGAAATAAAAAGCATCTCCTTTTTACATGAATTTGATTGGTTCATTTAAATTTAACCAATGAAATTGCTGAGATTAAGTGAGTGCAACAAGAATGTTTTAAATTACGTACATAAACTACAATTAAAAAAGGTTTTCTTACGACTGGTAACAGTGGCGTTGCTATAGAAATCATGATTGTGAGATTGTTAAAGGGAAAATTATTGAAAAATGCAGCAAAACGACAAATAATCTAAAATAAAACAAAACCTAAGATAGTTAGGTATAGGAATGAGATAATCAAAAGAAAGAGAATTAAATTCTCTTTCTTATGAATACTCAATCTCTATGGCATTCCATTTAGAAAAACGGAGATTTTTATGATCAAAATTCCCGAAATTTAAAAAATCGTGAGGCGCCTCCTCTTTGAGAAAAGGAAGTTCGCAATACACCATTAGTTAGCATATGCATTGGTTTAAAGGACGGTGTAATTTCGTTTCCATAATTGGCACCACAACGAAGATGTAATTTTTTAAAGTCAACATTGTTTTTGGTAAAAATTTTTGAAAGACTTAATTTTCTCAAGAACGGCTGACTTTAGGTATACCACTTTCTGATGAAACTTTACCTAAAATTCAACAAAGAACCCAAAAATGCAATAATATTCTGGGTGTTCCATTTAAAATAACAAAGTTTGTATCTGTTCCCGGTAAAACCGGAAGTGCCATCAAACTCAAAATATTTTCATTGAATTCGGCTTCCGCTAAAACCTTAGTGTGCAAATTTTCTCCACACCAATCGAAGTACTTTTCGAGATACGGCTAACTGCCGCTCGTCGTGAAACACCCTGGATGTATTATACATGAGGAGCTGAAAAATGTTTGGAGGCAATCGTCCCACGGAAAATGCCGATTTGGCATACCTATCAATTTTCAATTTTAAATATACTCCCATTTTACCATATTAAACAACTTTTAAAAATGTATTGTCTGCATCAGGAAGGTCTTCAAATGCTTATTCGATTTGACTCAAATTTGGTACATGGAGATTGGGTGACCCGTTGAAGACCTGAAAGGCTTTTGGAAGCAATTGGAAAACTGGACGTGCCATTTAAGCATATCAACTTAAAATTTTAAATACAAGGCCTCCTTTTTAATGTCGCCATTAGAAAGACGATCAAATTCTGGTATTCACTGTTTCTGCTATTTCAATGGAAAATAGAAAAAAATTCTTTCTCATTAAAAGGGAGCGGACTGACAGTAGATGGCATAAAGTGGCAGTTATTGACAAAAAGGTGGCAAAATATTAACCTTAAAAAGAACATAAATTGTCAAATGTCACTGGTGATGTCCGAGGTGACTTCGGTATTTCTCAGAAAATAGGTGATGAGAAATTGCTCCTATTTTCTCTTGAAGCACCAGTCATTCAGTCAAGTGCAATTATGGTGTGATTTTGATTTTGGATTTTAATAATATCTTATTCCTAATTGTGAAAAAAACAGTGACTTGACAAATCATGCACGTTTATAATAATATTTATTTATATTTAAAAACATAATGACCGCCAAAAGAGAGCTTTAGTAAAGTTCAACATTCTTTTACCCTTATTTAATTGTGACTTCAAACAAATTCGAAACGTATCTCTACCTAATGTCTAATCCTGGTGTCGTGTTATTGCATTTATCGATAATAAATTGTTCAAAATCATTTATTGGCAATACTATTTAAAACATCATTTCGTTCCATTGCAAACCGGCGCGGCGAGTCCTGCTTTTTGCCAGTCGTCACGTGATAGTTTCGTTGTTCTCCTTCCACTCGGAGCGCTCACATAATGCTATCGCCCTTCGATGTTGATAACAGTCCGCACAACACAAAAAATGTGTAAATTTCGGAAGAAGAAACTGTAAATTTACACAAAAACTGTAAAACACAAAAACTGTTTTACTTTTACACAAAAACTGTCAATTTATACAAAAAGTGTAAAACACAAAAACTGTCAATTTACACAATTTTTTTTTAAATTCCCGCCAAACAACGGTCATCGCGCGGAACGGACTATGGGTACGGTCGGCACGTGACGTGACGGGACAGGGCTAGAGTGGGTGCTGCAAGTGTAAATTTACAGTTTTTCTGTAAATTTACAGTTTTTGTGTTTACAGTTTTTGTGTTTTACAGTTTTTCTGTACAGTTTTTGTGTTTTGCAGTTTTTTCTTCAAAAATTTACACATTTTTTCTGGTAATTTGGAAATAAAAAAAGAGAAAAATGTGGCACTTCTACGCTTCCGTAGTATTGCCTGCGCTCCATCCATAGTATTATTAGATCAATGGTGCGTACCCCAAGGGACGGGCGCATCCACCAGCTTTAAAAAGCTGCTTGCTCTTACGTTGCTTGAAGATTAGATGAGCGCCACTTTTATGAAATTTGGTGGAATCGGGTGAAATTGTTTGTCTGACAAAAATTTATTGTGGAGATTCTAACAGCTGTCAGTAGAAAATCCTTGCAGCAATCTGGTTAACAATCTGTTGGATGTGCCGGCAAAGTTCAACGCAGAATAAATTGCTGCATGTCTCATCACTCAAACGTGTGATATGAAGAAAAAAACTGTTCTCATTTAAACGGATTACCCATCAAAAGGATTAAACAATAATTTCTTTAGCTGCGGCTTTTTGAAAATTTTCATTCTGCAGGGAATGATTAATATTCGAATTGTATAAAATTGCAGAAGCGGTCATTTTGTTTGCGGACGCGATTTATTGCGAGAGACGATCTAATTGTTCAATCAATGTCTTGTAAAATAGAGTGCAACGATAGATGCTTAAAACCGTAATTTATACACTTTAGGGCCGAGATCAGAGGTCAGGTTTTAATAACGATCATGGAAAAAATTGAAACGCCCTTTCGCTTTGATATTTCAAGAGGAATGAAAAATTTTCATGCAAGATAGATTTGCCATTACCAGGCAACTAAATCCACTTATAATAAAACTACTCGAAATAATTGGAAAATCGAGGTCAAGAGGGGACAGGGAAATGCATCAGAATATTAATGTGATGCAGCCGGTTTTACTTACCGAGAATAATGGGTTGGTGGTCGTACAGATATATTAGTTTCAAATGGTTTTATAGAAATTGCACTTTACCGTTTTCTCGATGTAGGTACCATTAACCTCCCCACAACCAATTTAAAAGGTTACTGGAATCACTCCAAAATTAGAAATTTAAATAAAACCAGATCTTTGCGTTTTGGACCAAGGATCACGAAAAAGTGGTTTTTAGAAAATGTCTGTGTGTGCGTATGTACGTACAAGCAAGATTTCTTGAAAACTGCTATGTTAGCCTTGGTTCAGTATATAGACATGATTAGGCATTCCCAGAATCATACCCTGTGCAAAAACATATTCAAGACTGCTGACGTGTCAAAAAAGGATATCTTGCTCCATGTAATTTTGCACAGCGTGACGTCATTTTGACGTATGCAGCGACTACCAAAATGTGCGGAGTGCATAACCATGTGTAGGTATATACTTAGCCAAGATGTTGACATTCAAATGCGAAATTTGACCGATGAACACCAATTTTTCTTATCAGCACATAGAAAGCCTTCAAATTCTGTATCTACTCATATATTCACGTTGAGGCGCTATAAAAATGTCCACAAGAATTTTGTCCACCAGAAATGCTACCCACCAGAAAAGTGTCCACTGGAAAAATGTCCACAAGGACAGTTACGTCAACGTCAAGATCGCGTCCTGTGTTAAGCGGGAGCGATAGACACAGAGTAATTCCATCAAACAGAACGGAACTGAGTAAATGACATAAGTCACCGAGAGAGCGACAGAAGTAGGGCGCAGGGGGGCAACCATGGGGGCGCTTTCGCTGTCCTTTGTCGACGGCTGACCTAACCTACAAGTGCGTAGCCTTGGCAAATCTGCAGATTTTATTTAATTTCAGATTGTGACGTGGCTGAAGTCCATTATTTAATTATTTATTATTTTGAGCCCCATCGGGGCATCGCTTTCAGCGGTGTCAGGTCAGGTGAGGAGCTATAGGGTTGATTTGAGAAAACAGAATGGGAACTGCAGCCCAGGCTTCTTCATTTGGCATTGGTTTACCTACTGATTAATTCATCAGTCTAATGTAACCTACCCCCTTTTATTAATTGTTTTTGATGAGGGGTAGTTCACTCATTGAAATGTGTATCTACATTTGCTGCTTCAAGTTTATTCGTAGAATCCACCCTGGTAGGTATACTTTGAGCTCTAGGTACTTTAAAGTACCTACTTCAACTAATTCGACAGGTGCTTCGAGTACTTCAGACTGATTTGACTGAAGACACCGGTGTACACCGCCTACCAGAGTGTAAACGAAACTCGTCGCCAAATTTTACCTGTAGATATTCTTCTATGAAAAATATGCAAAAAGTTCCTATGAACATATGTCGAAAAATACCTCCTAAAGGAAGGTAGGGGCCACTTTGAAAGTGGTGTTTTCTCAATATCTTCAAAACAGTTAAAGATAGCAACGTGAAATTTGGTATCTTTAGTAGGGGAAGGTAGGGCAGAGTGGTATACCTACTTAAGACAGAACAGAAGTTTAATGAATATTTTTTGAAATAAAAGTACTATAGTGCTAAAGAACAACATATACTTATTTGGTAAAAATATATATGAAAACAAAAACGGAAAATAAACACTTAAAAAAAAATTAAAGTTTTGACCACCTACATTTTTTTCACTTTGCCCCGCTTGTGGGGTAAAGTTAAATATTGCGTGGGGCAAAATGAAAGGGCAAGCAAAATAAGTTGCATTAAAGAAAAATCTAACTCTAAAAACAGAACAAAAGCCAACGGAAGATGTATATCAATGCGATGTGTATCCCTGTATGTTTATCACGTTAATGTGTAGGTAGAGGCGGCTGGTCTTACTGGTGGAATCGGGTGCAGATTTTATCAATCTGCACCTAGTAGTAGTGCCTCCGCAAACGCACATATGTGTCAAAAAGGCGAAATGTTAAAAAATTGTAGTTGCAGAATTAAAAAGTAGAAAATGAACAGAAAAAACACAAACATTATTTTGAGGGTTGAAAAGTAAAAAGAATGACAATTCGCGAAAATCAGCTGCTAATAGATGGCATTGCTAAACCACAAAATGGCGGTCTCACCAAACTGGGGAACCGGATGTGAGAACTCCAGCGTGACGTGCCTGACAGTGTCAGTTGGTGACATCAGTGACATTGATACGAGGATTTTTTAAAAGCCAAGTTTTCCTGGATTTACAATGTTCCGCTTAAGTACACAAAACGTAAAATTCCACAGAATTATTCCCAAAATTTCGAGTCAGCGAGAGGATGCCTCCGAACAAAACTACTACCTAACCTCGCAACTGACGTAAGCCGAAATTATGATGACGGACGTTTAAAAGTATTTCCGTATCCTGTCTCTCAATGTAATTAAAGTATTGCCACCAGATGTCAGCAGAGCTGGGCTACTCAGTATCGAAATGTACTTGAAGTACAGTACTGATTACTTTTGGTACTTAAAGTACCGGTACTTAAGTACTTTGAAAATTCGGTACTGGTACTGGGTATTTCAAGTACTTCTTAAAAGTACTTGATACTGGTACTTGAATAATTTTTTCGAGCGAAGTATTTGTACTTGGTATTTTAAACCATGCGGCATCAAGTACTTAAGTATCGGGTACTTAAGTATCGAGTACTTAAGTATCGAGGACTTAAGTATCGAGTACTTAAGTATCGAATTCGGTACTGAATCTTTTACTGAAAAATGGGGGTTTTTTAGAATATTTATTAGGTTGGGGCATATCCAAGAACGACTTCACTTTGTTCATTTCTTAGAAGCCTGAAATTCGCAAAACAATACCATAAATCTTATTGAAACGGAGCACTTTTTGCGTGGTGTCGTTCGTTATCAGAACTCGAAATTATTACGGGCACGGGGTGCAGACTGCAATCCTGTCACTTTTTCATGTAAACAAGATGGCACATGACATGTTTACAAATTACAATCACCCTCACCGAAAACGCAGCGGTCTGGACGTCAGTCAAATGTTTTTTTGTAACATGTGCCATCTTATTTACATGAAAAATTGACAGGCAGACGGGAGGTAATGATATTCAGGGCCCCAATTTTTTTTACAAATTTGATATACCTACCGAAATTGTCGCTAGCCCGCTGTCTATAAGAGTATACTCAATAACAAGTAGATATACTTGAGTACTATGTCAAGTACTTAAGTCCTGAAAGTACTTAAATACCTTATTAAATACTCAGTCTCTTATTTTACTTAAGTAATATGTCAAGTACTTAAGTACTTCATTAAATACTCAGTCCCTTATTTTACTCAGTACTTTTAAGTATTGGTACTGGTACTGGGTACTTAACGTGTGCGCACTAGTAAAGTACTGGACTGCAATTTTCAAGTACTTCTATCCAGTACTAAGTACTTGATACTTATAAGTACTTTTTTTCGGTACTTGGCCCAGCTCTGGATGTCAGACACTTTGCTGATTTTCGCGAATATAAACCAAATGAGTAAATGAAAAGAATTGCCGGTAAACAAAATTTGGCTGAAAAATTGCGAAAAGGGATGAAAAAATGCAGCAGAGAAGCGGCTGGAACCTCCCCATCGCGTGGATCTTTGTATTCTGTGTAGATAGTAGTCAATTTAACAGATTTTTTTTTATCCTTATCGTCTGACGTCTGTGACTAATTTCGCAATTTTCTGACAAATACCGACATCACCTCGTACATCATCACCCATCACATTTGACAATATGTTCCTTTTAAGGTTAATCTTTGGCAACTTTTTGACAATAACTGCCACTTTATGTCATCCACTGTCAGCCTGCTCCCTTTTAATGAGAAAGAATTTTTTCAATATTTTCCACTGAAATGGCAGAAACTGTGAATACATTTTTAGAACCAGAATTTGATCGTCTTTCTAATGGCGACATAAAAAAGAGGCCTTGTATTTAAAATTTTAAGTTGATATGCTTAAATGGCAGTTCGCGTGGGCCAACTGCTCCCAAAAGCCTTTCAGGTCTTCAACGGGTCACCTAATCTCCATGTACCAAATTTCAGCCAAATCGATTCAGTAATTTGGGCTATAATGTGTTTTTACTGTTATTATAAAATTTCGATTTTTTGAACCAAACAGCGCTAAATGCGAATTAATTTTGTCCTATTTAAAACCAAGATTTGAAGACCCTTCTGATGGTGACAATAAATCTTTCAAAAACTTGTTTTTAATGGTTTAATGATTGAATAATTTTAAATTTGGAAATTGGTGTGCCAAAAGGACACTTTCCGTGAGTCGATGGAATTCAAAATTTGTTCAGCTTTTCGAGGTGTAATACAATCCCTATGTGCAAAATTTCAGCCAAATCGATTCAGGGGCTTGGGCTGTACCGCGATTTTAAAGTTTGATAAAAATCAATTTTTTTTTAAATTTTTGGTCAAAAGGGCACTAAGAATGAATACATTTTTAGAAGCAGAATTTGAAGGTCTTTCTTATGGTGACGTGAAAAATGGGGGTTTGCATTTAAAATTTAAAAGTTGATGTGCCAAAATGGCATTTCCGGTTGCACGATTGGCTCCAAAAGCTTTTCAGATCTAAGTTGGGTTATGAGATGCCTACGTACCAAATTGCAGCCAAATCGGCCCAGTAGTTTTGGCTGTGGCGTGTTTACAAACGTACGAACGTACGAACGTACGAACGTACGTACGTACGTACGAACATACACACAGACACATTTTATAAACCACTTTTCTGGGTTCCTGAGACCTCAAAACGTGGAGATCTGGTGCTATCTCAAATTCGAAAATTTTAGTGATTGCAGTAACCTCCCATTTTTTTAAAATTGTGATGGGGTTGGGGAGGTTAAAATCAAGATGAATGTAAATTAAGTGTGATTAAGTAGAATAACGAAATATAACACGAAAATAACCAAATTATGCAATTAAAACTTGTGGGGGTTGAAATACATACTTACACCTACCTATTGCGAAGAAAACTGGAAAATTGTAAAAGGTAAACTGAATCCCAAATGAGTTCAATTTTATTACCGACGAAAAACAAAATTATGCGAATTTTGCAAAACTAGCACCTTACAGGGTTGAAAAATCGTAAAGGTGGATGAAAAGTCAAAAGGTATGAGGATTTAACCGTAGCTAAGTAAAATTACGGAAAATAACAGCAAAATAACCCAATTATGTAAATTTTGCGTTTGAGGAGTGAAACATTGCGAAGGGGGATAAAAAAAGTGAAAAATGTAAACATCATCCAAATGAATTCATTTATTACGAAATTACGCAAATTTTGCCAAATTAGCACTTAGGGGGTTGAAAAATTGATAAGGGTGATGAAAAGTCAAGAGGGATGGAAATGAACTGTAGTTAAGTAGAACCCCTACGCTACTAACAACCCCTAAGCCCTATAGCAAAGCGGAGTAAATGCATTTTATTTATTTTTTTGGGCTTTCTTCTGATTTTTGGATAAGTCAAATAAGTCATTTTATCAATTTTTAACCCATCCACAATTTTTCAAACCCATATTTCATGATATGTGAATCCTCAAAAATAAAATCAAAATTTACCCAGATCGCTTCTTTTTCGTGTGATTTTCGCTAGTTCTACTTAACTACAGTTCATTTTCACCCCTTATTTTGATTTTTCATCCCCCTTAACAATTTTTCAACCCCCCGAGCGTTAATTTTGTAAAATTTTTACAGTTTTGCCTTTTTTTGGTAATAAATTTTACCGAATTTTACTCATAAATGGATTGTTCTTGCCTTTTTCACTTTTTCGACCCCCTCTCGCAGCATTTTAACCCCCAAAAGTCAAATTTGCATAATTGGCTTATTTTCGTGTTATGTGCTGTAATTCTACTTAATTAAGATTAATTCTCATCCACTTTGACGTTTCATCCCCCTTTACAATTTGCAACCCCCTAGGTATTAATTTTGCCAAATTCGGGTAATTTCGTTTTTCTTCGGTAATAAATTGAACTCATTTGGATTATGTTTACATTTTTCACTTTTTTCATCTCCCTTCGCAATATTTCAACTCTTCAAATACAAGATTTGCATAATTGGGTTATTTTGGTGTTATTTTCCCTAATTTTACTTAACCACAGTTAATCCTCATGCCCTTTGATTTTTCATCCACCTTTACGATTTTTCAACCCGCTAAGTGCTAATTTTGCAAAATTTGCAATTTTTCAGCCCCAGAGTGTTAATTTTTCTAAATTCGTCAAATTTTGTTTTAATCCCGGCCACTCTTTTCATTTATTCATTCCTGTTCATTTTCTACTTTTTAATTCTGTAACACCAATTCTTTAACATTTCGCCTTTTTGACACATCTGTGCGTCTGCGGGGGCACTACTACTAGGTGCAGATTGATAAAATCTGCATCCGATTCCACCAGTAAGACTAGCCGCCCCTACATACACATTAACATATGATAAACATCTATACCTATACAATAGGGACACAAATCGCATTGATATACATCTTTTATATGCGGGGGGGTTAAAAATACCTAATAAAAAAAACACTAAAAATGGCAATAAATGAAATTCAACCCTTTGAACCACCTACAACCTGAAAAGACTAATTGACCTCAAAAAATGTCAACCCTCTAAAACACCCCCCACCCCCTGCAACCCTCTAAATACTACAAATGGCAATAGATGAGATTGAAAACTTGAACCACCTACAACCTGAAAACACTAATGGACCGTCAAAAAATTTCACCCCCAAAACTCACCCCCCACCCCGTGCAAACCTCTAAAGGAAAAATGAGCAAATTGCACAAATTCAAGTATCTGGGAGCCGAAACTTTCTTCAGAGTATTGAAAAATTTAAGACATTGAAAGAACTTCTGCGAGACAAAAATGCGAAAATTTTGCAAATTGGCGCCTTGTGGTGAAAATGAGTAGAATTACTAACAGAAACTAACACGAAAAATGACAAATTGCACAGAAAATGAGTAGAATTACTAACAGAAACTAACACGAAAAATGACAAATTGCACAAATTCCGGTTTTTGAAATATGTTTGTGTCAAAAAATTTAATAGGCTCAAAGGGGGGTGGAAAATTGTGGAGGGGGTTTAAAAATATAGGTATATAATATATAATAATATAATATTGAACCATAGATCACAGTACAGGATATTGACTAACACCTCGCATAACCCAAAATGAGTATAGAATTATTGAAAAGAACACAAAAAATGCGTGTATTTTGCAAAATTTACTTTTAGGGTGTTGAGAAACTATGCAAGCTAATGAAAAATGTAGGAGGTTGAAATTTTGGTAGGTACCTATTCAGTTAAGTACAATTCCCAAAAGAAACAGAAAAAAAATTGTTTTTTCGGTTTTTTAATTATCAACCTCTCAATTTTTCCAATCTCCCAACCCCCTGATGAATTTGCCCAAAAAAAACACCCCAGTCTGCAAGAATTTGTTAAGGGGGCGGATTTCAAAGGGGCGGCAGGAGGATGGAAAATGTGCTTTTCTGGTAAAGTGAGGCTGGAGAAACGATTTGTGCTAATTTCAGCCCGGTCGGACCACAAAAACACCCCAGTCTGCAAGAATTTGATAAGGGGGTGGATTTCAAAGAGGTGGCAGGGGGGTGGAAATGTGCTTTTCTGGTAAAGTGAGGCTGGAGAAACGATTTGTGCTAATTTCAGCCCGGTCGGACCACAAAAACACCCCAGTCTGCAAGAATTTGATAAGGGGGTGAATTTCAAAGCGGTTAGCAAGGGGGTGGAAATGTGGTTTTCTAGTAAAGTGAGGCTGGAGAAGCGATTTGTGTTAATTTCAGCCCGGTTGGACTAGAAAAACATGCCAGTCTACAAATTAGGCAGTCCCTATTAGCAACAGCAATAGGACCTGTTTCAAGATACCGGGGAAATAAAAGTGACCAGTGAACCCCACCTTAGAATAAAGGAATATTATAAACACATACCCACCTATATTATGTAGGTATATAACAAGCACTTGCTATAGTGTGAAATTAAAAAGCGACCAATTTTATACAATTTTTTTAATAATAATTCAAAATAGAAAAATCCCTTGGGACTGATATTTTTGAACATTGAGGGTGGGTTGTATAAAACATTTAATCCTGGACTTAACGCTAAGCCCCTTACGATACCATAGAAAAAATTGTTGTCAACAATTTGTTGCTATAGAATTTTTGAAGGATTAACTTTAAGGCAGGATTAAATGCTTTATACAATCCAGCCTAAGATAACCAACATCTCCATATAAAATAGTCTCAAGATAGCTCAGTCCATCAGTTAAACATAATTATTTATCAATTATCAGACCTAATTGTGTCATAATAATAATACTGCACGTTCAGTTATTAGCATTTGGGCACATAACACCACAGATCGACATCATTTCTCAGACATTTTATTCATGACTTCTTCTAGAGAGTTGTTTCCTACAAGACAAATTGAATGTTTATCATCACATAAGCACTTACAGGTGACAACAACAGAGGTCTCGACAAGCTCAGCACTTCTTATTTGTGCCTATCACCATGTGGGCAGCAGGCTCAACATTATCGGAAATGCATATTACTTTTATGGTTACGGCAGGTACCTACCTATAAAATAATATTTAAATTGATCGTAAAC
The DNA here is from genome assembly GCA_963924575.1 of Pycnomerus fuliginosus. Classification (NCBI taxonomy): domain Eukaryota; kingdom Metazoa; phylum Arthropoda; class Insecta; order Coleoptera; family Zopheridae; genus Pycnomerus; species Pycnomerus fuliginosus. The sequence continues at coordinate 37,182,466 of OZ004620.1, read as the reverse complement.
ATTTGAATCTTTTACTTACCCTCAGCTGTTGGGGCTATTAAATAAAGGGAACCTGTGACATGCCCCTGCCACTACCTTAACAACCCCCAACTACAACTGCCCCCTTTCCTGACCTAATCCAAACCTAACCTATGTAACTCCTGTCAGTCAGTTGTTCCATTTAAATGAAGGTACTCTGTGTGTTTTGACACTTCGTCGCTGACGGCAGGACGTGATCTTGACGTTACAGCTGTTGACGTAACCGTCCTTGTGGACATTTTTCCAGTGGACATTTTTCCGGTGGGTAGCATTTCTTGTGGACAATATTCTTGTGGACATTTTTATGCATCCCCTTCACGTTTAGCGCCTTTTTGGCATAAAATCAAAACATTCGAAATTTCGAAGAAACATTAAATAACACGGTAGGTACGGATCGATTTGGTAGGCAGAGATACCATTACCAGCCGAAGAGCTGATTTAATTTTGGTGGCGGTCGGCGAAGAGCAAGTGCCATTTGACGTGGTATCAGTTTTGAAATTTGAATAATAAACTCCCATTTCCTTTGTCAGCGCATGAAATGTCGGTGATTCACTTTTGGGGGTGCACTAGTAGTAGAACTTTGAAATTTGGCACTATACCATAGTCGCCCACGCACACCAAAAATAAAATATTTCCAACTCCCCAGCACTTCCGGTTTTACCGGAAGTGGCCGTCATCTTTTTTATTTTAAATGGTAGACCCTCGTTTTGATTTTGGATTCGGATTCGTCGCTTAATTGCGAGTCTATCGCACCCAACTTCTGTTCTGCCTACCTACCTGTCACCGTTTTTGACATAGATGTCAAAATGTGTATCAAGAAATTGATTTGCAATCCGCAATAGAAAAATTTATATCTTCCAAACGATTGAAGATTAAGAAACCAAACTTGGAATATTGAAACTAGAAACTTTGAGCTTTCTTTTGATTACTCAGTTGTTCTTGTGGGCGCAACAATATGGCGGAAATTAATTTTCAAAAATGACAGAAAATAATTGTCCATAACTCAATTTTTCCAAATGCGAGTACCACAATTTTATGCAGTCACAAGATGCAAAATTAAATTTGCTTTAGACTGCTATTAACATTCCCTATACCTATTTTCAATATTTTCAAAGATATTAAAAATTAACGCGTTTCAAGGTTTAAGCAATGTATCTTTAGGAGCTCTAGAAAAGAAGAAATGTTTAAACAGTCTTTCCCATCTTTGAAAAATTAGTTTTTCTTCACTTTTGGCAATTTTTTGGACACACCTAATTCTTTCAGAGTTGCTGAACGCATGTACACTGTACCAGGGTTGCAAGAAAAACAGTTTTTTTTTCATTTTGAACAAAACATGTTTTTTTTTGTTTAAAACATGTTTTTATCGTATTAATTTTTATGAAAATTGCATTAAAAAAACAGTTTTAAACTTGTTTTAAACAAGTTTAAAACAATAAATTTTGTACATTACAAAAAATTGTCCCCTCATGGACATAGCGCAGCATTGTTTGATTTAATTTAACGATCTGTCAAAAAAGTCCATGTTGGACACATTTTTGAAAAGCTATTTTTTTCTGCATTTTATGGTGTTAAAACCTAATATGGCGGCTATAAGAAAAAAAAAGTTGAACGTCGTTGCTCAAAATTTAGAAGGCCTAGAAAATGTGTGTCAATGTTGACAAGTGTCAAAAATATAAAAGTTCCAAATTTCATTTAATTACCAACAATACGAATATACGAAAGATACGAATTTTTCTTTCAAATCGCGATTTTCAATTTTTCCGGGATAACTCAGGAACGAATCAAGATAAAGGAAAATTCTTTACAGATTCCTAATCAGCCCGAAAAGACGCAACTCGAACAATTGACCGGCCCTGTATATCTTATTAATCTTATATCTATATCTAACATGATATGTGAATAAAAGTGAATCAAAGATTATCAAACTGGGAGGTACCTATCTACCTTAATCTCAACAATCATAATATTATTTAATAATACAATTTTCTTAAATATTGCCCTTGCATCTTTTCTTATGCGTCAATCGTGGCATATATGAATTGTGAACGTATGAAGCTAGGTATATGAAATATGAACTTAATAGAAATTTGAAATTTGACATGTATAAATTTGAAAAAACATTGAATAAAAAAAACACGTTTAAAACATAGTTTAAAACATATTTGTTTAAAACAAGCGGCCTTGTTTAAAACATGTTTAAAACACTTGATTAAAAACAAATGTTTAAAACATGCCAACCCTGCACTGTACAGGCTCTTTTTTTATTATTGTCCCACTTTTAAATTGTCATATCTCCGTTATTAATTAAGATATTCGCCTGAAATAAAAACAGGATGGTAGACCGTACTCCCAAGTTTACTTATGGACCTTGCTCCCAGCGATCACCGTCGGATCTTAAGCGATGTGGATGCAACTTGCTTTTTTTTAAACTGGACACCCGGTATATTCTTGCACGGATCGATAGAGAATTTTCTTCTGATTTCATTTATATAGGGTAGTTGATATCTGGGGTTGACAGTTTCCGAGAAAAAAATTCGTGAAAATAAATTGTTTTTATAACATGGCTATGTAGTGAAGGTCTGAGTATTCTAAGAAAATTGTAACCTTCTTTAGTATCACAATAACAAGGTAGGTAACTGATTCATTCACCTTAAAACATTACAAATTAAAATTTTCAAAATTTTCATTTAGATATTCTCGTAGATTCTAATGGTCCGATTATTTCAAATTTAATTTTTTTTTCTCGAAAACTATCAATCCCAGATATCAACTACTAAAGAAAACCGAAAGAAAAACTAATTATAGCTGATGTTGTCGATCTGTAATTCGATGCTCGTAAATTATTCAAAGAATTCATTTTTTTTTTGAATTAGCTTAAGACAAATTTTTGAGGGTGTAGAACGAACGAACCAACGAACGAACGAAATATTTTTTTTAAATCGCGCAAATAAAATTCCAAATATTTTCAAAAATATTGAAAATGGGTGTAGGGAATGGTAATACTAATCTAAAGGAAATTTAATTTTGCATCTTTTGGCCACATAAAATTATGGTATTCCTATTAAAAGAATTAAGTTGTGGACACATACCGCGACCATTGATTTTTTACCCGAAAAATTTTCCAAAGTCAAACTCTAAACTTCCGTTTTAAATAATTTTGTTCGTTCAATTTGGACGTGGAATATAAATAACCAATTCAACTCGCAAAATTATCAAACGAAAGTTTATCGTCACTTTGGAAAATTTTTCCGATTAAAATGAAGGTCTTGTTATATCAATGTCGATAAATTATGATTAAAAACGAAAAATCACCTAACCTAAAACAGATTCTAGTGAGCCATGAATTGTTCTGTTCTCACATGATGGACGGTGGGTAAAAGGTGACCCGCGGAAACGGAACAGGATAAAGATGTCAAAATTAACATTGACGCTGTTGAGAGATGAAGTAACTAACGGGTGGGTCCTAAAAAAAACCGAACGAAATATTTCTGGTAATAACTCGTGCATTTCTTATGCGATTTGGATGAATCTGGCCTTAAATTGAAGCCAAGGAATCAGGCTTTCTCTTAGTGATACTTGTCCCAAAGGTTCATTTCAGGGGCGTGGGGATTGGTCAATTATCAACCAGTCGTAATGAGACTCACATGACTTTGAAGGGCGTTCATTTTTCTTTAGGAATCTTTTTTCAGAAGTTAATTTGGTTCACGCATTGACCTTCTGTGATTATTTAAAAAATATGTGTTTTCACATTTTTTCATGCAGAATGACCATGACTAAAGTAACAATGAAGCAACAAGAGCTTAATTCTCAGTAATAACTTTTAAATTTCCTCCAATTCGTATCCGCTTGTGTTTTTCATTCAATTAGATCCTCTACTACAGAAAATTAAGCTCAAATGCGTCACTGTTACTTCAATTATGGTCATTAGGCGTGAAAATAAGGGAAAACATATGATTTTTAATAAATCACAGATAATTTATTCGTGAATCATAACGAACTTCTGAAAGAAGCTTTTTGAAGAAAAGTAAACGTGCTTCAAGGTTATTTTTATTTTATAACCATTGGCGGTAAACTGACCAATAAAGTACCTAAGCCTCTAAAACAAGCATGGCTGAGGCTACTACGGCAGCGCCATCTGTCATGGTCTCATGAATGAGTCGATAGCCTGATTCTTTAGCTTTAATTTAAGTCCACGTTCATCCAAATCGGTTAAAAAATGGATGAGTTGTCATCAAAACTATTTCGTTCGGTTTTCTTTAGGACACCCGTTAGATGGAGCGAAAATTCTTTAAAAAGTCTTAGCTAAAAGTGTCAATGCCAATAAAGGATGCTCTTTGGTTGTTTAAAGTTCTAAATTTGGAAAATTTTAAATTCTGACAAACTCTAAAGATTCAAGCAACAGCCTCCTCCTCCGATCATTGCAGCAGTGAATCAACGAAACATTATTCTCAAAATGGAATTAATGGTATTTTATTTAGGTATTGGCTTACAGAATAACACTGATTGTCATTATGCAACAATCCAGAAAATAGGCAAACACACCAATCACATTTAAGCATGATTTACATTTCAAAAACCAAAATCGACCAAAAAAAACGGCTATTAAATGACGTTGAAACCATAGAAAGAATGCAGCAGGTTTTGTGGGGCAATAGATATTCTTAATATTATTAGCATTACAAGGGAGCAAGGGGCTCGAACGTTTTGCACTGAGCCCAAAAATTCCTTGCTACGCCACTGCTTGTCGGTGATGAATTAAATGTTAATCTTCATTTATTTTAGATTTGTAATAATCAGATTAAGCAGTTATCGTTTTTTGGAAGAAGCTTTATTGGATCTTCTGTTGATAGTATTATTATAACGCGATATTTTCAAAATTTCTAATTAGAGTTGGCCTCGGAGTTGGCCGTGCTCGAAATGACGTATGTTTCAATTTAGTGCAGATATCAAAGCCTGTCAACTTTATTAACATAAGCTAACTAAGTTTCGACATGAGTCACCCCGGGCACCGCCAACTGCAATTAGAAATTTAAAAAATGTAACGTTATGTACATTATGCAACAGAAACCGATTTAAGGCACTGACCTATTCAAACTTTATACTTAATTATAATCTTATGGTAATGCTGTGACCTCCTTTCGCTGTAATGAACCGTCCATCTATTGAGTATTGACGTAGGTAATGCTTCTCTTACCTTAATAGAATTTGCAGGAAAAGGCAACCCTTATTGAATCAATGTCCACCAAGGAGGAAATTAAGTTAGGTTGTTGATATTGGATTCGTATGCTCCACGAGACCCCAATATTTAAGTTTCCAGAAGCCAAGGCAAAAAATATTCAACACTTCTCGTCGCAACTATAACTAATCTTATTCATCAGCCAATCTAAACTAAATTTTAACAAAAAGAAGAGCACATAGTTGATTGGTTCCGATTTATTATCGTTAATTTGTTTCCACAAAAGGCCGTTTAATTGGGGTATAAGAGGTTTTGTCTTTCGTCAACAAATTAGGAAATCGAATCGAATTATCTTCGCTTGTTGACAATAAGGAATTTACATAAAAATAAAAGTTCGAAATGGCGGCGGCGAAACGGCGACGGCGAAATAGGTATCCCATTCCCCGTTACGTACTTGAATTGAAATATTTGTAATTTATTGACATTTGAAAGCCACCTAGCAGCCCCGACATGTTGGAGGAAAAAGAATCATTCGTCTTTGTAAAGCTAATATTTTAAATGAACAATTCTTCGAAGGAATAATTATTGTAACATTCATAAAAAATTTCATAAAACTTATAGCTTGAAAAAGATTAGACCTGTAATTCTCCTGTAAGGGATTAGTGATGTTTGACTATTTGACAAAAACTTAAGGGTTAAGGAAACATACACCTAGTCAACCAACGCAACGCTTCGAAAAACGGAATTTTTGAACAACTGAGCGTTCGAACAATAGAAGCTTGCTTCGACAAACTGAGTTTCGAACAGCCGAACGTTCGAACAAGAGAACATTCGAACAATTGAGTATTGGAACAATAGAGTGTTCGAACAATTGAAGATTCGAACAATTGATTTTCGAACAACTGTTTTCGAACAATTCACCGGGATATAATAATAATAATAATAATTTATTAACGACGAACCACGTATATTGTGGTTTCTTACTTCAGATCTGAAGATTAAGGTTGCACATTAGTGCCGTATAATGCGCAACACTCTAAATTGATAAAAATATAGACTAGGGGTTCAGGTGGTGACGTTTTTGGGATAAATAAAGCACCCCCCATGGACACAGCAGCGCCGATTGCCGCCGAGAAATTTTTAATTTGTAATATTATAATGTGAATAAGTAAGTTGAAACTTTCAATAGTAACAAAGAAAGTAGCTTACTTATTCACCTTAAAGCATTACAAATTAAAAATTTCAACATGATTGCCATTTTCCTTCAGACATTTCTCGTAGTTCAGGATTTTTTTTCTCGAAAACTATCAACCCCAGGTATCAACTACCCTATATCAATGAAATCAGAAAACAATTCTCTCTCGACCTGTGCAAAAATATACCGGGTGTTCCGTTTAAAAAAAAGCAAGTTGCATCCACAGCGTTTAAGATCCGACGGTTATCGCTAAGAGTAAGGTCCAGAAGAAAACTTGGGTGTACGGTCTACTATCCTGTTTTTAGTTCAGGCGAATATCTCAAGTAATAAAGGAGCTATGACAATTTAAAGTAGGTACCTAACGAAATGAAGACCCTGTACAATGTACAATGTAGGTACATGGTTAAACTTACAAATTTGTTTACATTAAAATAATTTGAAGATTTTTCAATGACCTATCTAATTCATTGTGGTTTATTTAAGCTTTTATTTTCAATAAGATTAAAAGGCTGGGATTCTAATTAATGACATAAAATTTACGGTACCATAAATAAGTTAGGCGCGTAACTTTAAGATGTCGCTGGCGGTCACCACAAGCAGATTTCTGTAATTTTACTTGGCCGTGTTAAAGACGTGTGTTTAGGCACCGACAATGACAGATGATAGTGAAAGATGACATTTGTTTGTAACCAAACAAAATGGCTGGCGCTCATCAAGTTATGTTTGCCGTTGCTGCTGGTTTAATCGATGATATTGATGAAAATCCCAGTGCAAGTGATAGCAACAGCTACGAGGAACCAGTTCCATTACAGAGATTCCCGGCGTGGACGATAAACGAAATAACCGAACAACAGCTCTTCCAAAGGGGTCCGTGAAGTTGACCCCTAGAGTCGAGCTATGTTGAAAAATGTTATAACAATAATTAGTACTTCATTTGTGCTCATTTGTGCACATATTTATTTGATTTGTATTTCACTACTTGGCAAGTTATTTAAAAAAAAACGTTTCGGGACCAACTTATCGGAAGCCCCTAGTAGTGCAAACTTTTGCCAAATTTTTTATCTCATGATTAGTGCCCTATTTGAGCTTAATTGTGCCCAGGTTAGATTTGTTTGTACCATTAGCAATATTGTTAATTTTAAAAAAAGAGCTGGGGGCCTACTTCCCGGTAGCCGCCAGAAATTGTACTTTCCAAAAAATTGTGATGGCAAACATTAGTGCCTCATTTGTACTGATTTGTGCTTCACATAAAACAATAAGTGCCCTAAGCTACTTTCTAGGATAAAGAAAATAACTTTTCGATAACCACCAAAAATTATATACTTTCTTATTTTTTGCTATGCCAGAGCCTTTAGTGCCCCATTTGTGCTCAAGTCAAATGCTTTTGGGCCATATCGGACCACTGGGTATGTACGTTCGGCCCGCAAGTCTGTTGAAAGTGAGGGGGTGCTAATTTCGGGGGATGAAATTTAGGGGATGAAAACTACAAAAAATATGATAACTCCCCAAGTGTTACACGCAAATGTTGGAAACTCAACGTCCACACAATATATCGGTGAAATCTTGCGGGGGATGCGTTTTTCGTAAAATCGAACAAATGGGGTGGAAATTAGGGGTTGCAACTCGAAATTCCGCTTAATAAGTATTGGTCGAAATTGGCGTCATTCCATTAATGATTCAAAAAAGGTGTCATTCTAATTTTAAGAAAAACCAACCCCTAACACGATGAAACACAAATATACGATAACTCAAAAACTACTCAATGTATCAAGACATAATTGGGTGGCAAGGGCGGTGCAACTTAAGGGTTGAAACTTGAAATTTCTGCAAGCAAATGATGGCACAAAATTCCGGGGTTCGATAGATTTCGGTCAACTATTGAAAAAAGGTCTTCTACCTAAAACCAACCCCTAGGCTATCTTACCTATCTGCGTGTCTTAGTCATGCGAAACCCTACGTGGAACGCGGTTTAGCTTGCAGCAGCTTCAGTATGATTATTTTATTATGGTAGCGATGAGACTAAAAATATTTTCTTTATTTCAGGCCATTGTACGACACGATTGGAATTGCAGGCGGATAATAAAAGGTTTGTATGTAAGGTTAAATTGCCACCGAATGTATATCTACTGAAATTCAAATACCTAAGTATGTACAATAGCATTAATTAATTAGTTTAGCACTTTTTCTTAATTACCGGCATGTGTATAAAATTGAATTCCGTCTTTGAAACTGAAAGGCTTTTATATGTTAATTCAATCCCGCGTCGCTTTAAATTACAACGCCATTTGAGAATTTACGGGGACTGAATCGGCCATCTTTCTAGGTATAATAATTTAAAATGTCATTTCTGAAATTTCCTACGACCGTTATTTTAACTCCATGAATAGAACACGACTCATAAATCACTTCCCCTTTATTGTTTAATTCACTTTTCCCCAGCATTTCATTCACGAAAATAATCATTTGATTTAATTTCACTGAAAGTTATTGGAACAGTCACAGGTAGTATGGAAATAATGATAAGTTTGACCGGAAAGGGCCCAATTCTTTTTTAACTTCTCCAACCCCTCAATTTAAAAAAATATGTACATCAATGCCTCGATAAATGCGATGTGTATCCCTGTAGATGTTTATCACGTTAAAGAGTTTGTAGGGGCCACCTGAATTTACTGGTGGAATCGGGTACAGATTTGACAACCTGCACCTAGTAGTAGTGTCTCCGCAGACGCACACGTGTCAAAAAGGCCGAATTGTTGAAAAACACAATACCTATTAAGAAACTGTGAATTGGGATGAGAAACCTGAAATAGTCCTTTACAGTGATTGCAGTAGAAAATGAACAAAAAAAAGAATTAGCACTACAGGCAAGAAAAGTTGTACTGTGGTTAAATACCTAATACCAAAAGTAACACGGAAAATAAGACAATTTTGCAAATTTATGTTTTGGAAGGGATGAAATATTGTGAAAAGGTTAGAAAAGTTGTAGAGTGAAAATAGGTATATTCCAAATGAGTAAATGATGAGTAGGTAGTTATCGGAAAAATGTCGAAGGGGGACGAAAAGTCAAGAAGGGTGAAAATTAACTTTACGACTACAGTCGTACCTACCGATTATGTACAGGGTCTTTTTTTACTATTGTCCCACTTTTAAATTATAATATCTCTTTTATTATTAGTTGATATATTCGCCTGAACTAAAAACAGGATAGTAGACCGTTCTGGACCTTACTTTTAGCGTTCACCGTCGGATCTTAAACGCTGCGGATGCAACTTGCTTTTTTTAAAATGGGACACCCGGTATATTTTTGCACGGATCGATAGAGAATTTCTTTCTAATTTCATTGATATAGACAGAGCTGGGCTACTCAGTATCGAAATGTACTTGAAGTACAGTACTGATTACTTTTGGTACTTAAAGTACCGGTACTTAAGTACTTTGAAAATTCGGTACTGGTACTGGGTATTTCAAGTAGTTCTTAAAAGTACTTGATACTGGTACTTGAATAATTCTTTCGAGCGAAGTATTTGACTTGGTATTTTAAACCATGCGGCATCAAGTACTTAAGTATCGAGTACTTAAGTATCGAGGACTTAAGTATCGAGTACTTAAGTATCGAGTTCGGTACTGAATCTTTTACTGAAAAATAGGGGGTTTTTAGAATATTTATTAGGTTGGGGCAAATCCAAGAACGACTTCACTTTGTTCATTTCTTAGAAGCCTGAAATTCGCAAAACAATACCATAAATCTTATTGAAATGGAGCACTTTTTGCGTGGTGTCGTTATCAGAACTCGAAATTATTACGGGCACGGGGTGCAGACTGCAATCCTGTCAATTTTTCATGTAAATAAGAAGGCACATGTTTACAACCACCCTCACCGAAAACGCAGGGGTCTGGACGTCAGTCAAATTTTTTTTTTGTAACATGTACCATCTTATTTACATGAAAAATTGACAGGCACACGGGAGCAAATGATATTCAGGGCCCGAATTTTTTTACAAATTTGGAGGCCCCTCAATTTGAAAACGCAGCCACACCTGAGCATGATTCCTGCATTTTGCTGGTTTATATTAACTAAAACTATAATATATATCGTTATTGTGGTGGAGCAAATCATATACCGAAATTGTGGCTAGCCCGCTGTCTATAAGAGTACTCAATAACAAGTAGATACTTGAGTATACTGTGTCAAGTACTTAAGTCCTGAAAGTACTTAAGTACCTTATTAAATACTCAGTCTCTTATTTTACTTAAGCACTATATCAAGTACTTAAGTATTTTATGAAGTACTTAATTACTTTATTAAATACTCAGCCCCTTATTTTACTCAGTACTTTTAAGTATTGGTACTGGTACTGGGTACTTAACGTGTGCGCACTAGTAAAGTACTGGACTGCAATTTTCAAGTACTTCTACCCAGTACTGGTACTTGATACTTGAAGTATATTCAAAATATCAAGTACAGTACTTGATACTTAAGCACTTTTTTTCGGTACTTGGCCCAGCTCTGGATATAGAGTAGTTTGATGCTGGGGTTGATAGTTCTTAAAAAAAAAAATCCTGAATTAGAGAAATGGCAAACATGCTGAAATTTTTTATTTGTTATGCTTTAAGGTGAATAAATAAGTTACATACTTTGTTGATAGTTGTAACTTATTTATTCACCTTAAAGCATTACAAATTAAAAATTTCAACAAGATTGCCATTTTCATTCAGACATTTCTCATAGTTCAGGATTTTTTTCACAAAAACTCTCAACCTCAAATATCAACTACTCTATATCAATGAAATCAGAACAAAATTCTCAATCGATCCGTGCAAAAATATACCCGGTGTCCCATTAAAAATAAGAGAGTTGCATCCACAGCGTTTAAGATCCGACGGTGATCGCTGAGAGTAAGGTCCAGAACAAAACTTGGGAGTACGGTCTACTATCCTATTTTTAGTTCAGGCGAATATCTCAAGCAATAAAGAAAATATTCCAATTTAAAAGTGGGACAATAATAAAAGTACACCCTGTACATACGAAAAATAGTGCGAGCGCTTACCGAACCGCACCTATGTGTAATGTTAACCCCTTATTCGACTGTTCAGGTGAGCGGACAGAATATGATGAGGAATGTGAGGAATAGTTTAATTTGTTGTCGAAGAACAAGTAACGATAGTTTTTGACAGATCAGAGAAAAAATTTTGGCGGCGCATTTGAATTTTTGAAGCTTTGAGATTCATATAACATCCGCTAGATGGGTCTGTAATTTAGAATAAGGCCTATAAACAAAAACGAATAAAAAAAACTAAGCACAAAAAGGTAGGGGAAGTTAGGGGCAGTGATGGGCAATTGCATGTAGACAATTATTGTCTACATTTTATGTAGACAAATGTAGACAGTTGTAGACAAATGTAGACAAATGTAGAGAATTGTAGACAAATGTAGACAATAGTAGACAATTCTTTTTGAGGTTATGTTTAGGTTAGAATCCTTGCCGGTCGCAGTCTTTCCAATGTCTTTACACACGAATCACACGATAAAGCAAAATAATGGCATCTCGGGGTCGTCCACGCAACAAAAGCTTTTCCTTAGGTTTCGATTTGAAGAAAAATGAAAAAGGGCGGTATGTGGCCTATTCAGTGATGGACACGTTATTATTATTATTAAAACAGCTTCACAGCCCATTCAGGGCCTCTGCTTCCGTTGTAATGTGCCTCCAGTTCTTTCGGTCCAATGCCAGACGCTTCCAACCCTTAATCGACAGCTCCTTCACGATCTCTTCTACAGTATCTATCCATCTTTGCTTTGGTCTTCCCTTACTTCTCACCCCTTCTGCTTTGTATTCAACCACTCTTCTGACTACTCTGTCTGCCCCCATTCTTATTATATGGCCCGCCCATCTCAGAATCGCTTTCTTCACTGTTCCCAGCACACTTCGTCCATCGTTCAGCTCCAGTAATTCGTGGTTATACCTTATTCTATAGAGCCCATTAGATTCTCTACACGGCCCGTATATTTTCTTCAGGACTTTTCTTTCGAAAACCAACAGTTTTTCCTTGTCTTTCTTATTCAGTGGCCATGTTTCCGCTCCATACAATAGTACCGGCTTTATCATTACGTTATAAATTATCTTTTTATTGTTTCTGGAGAGCCACTCTGACGTCAATAAAGGCTGCAGGGAATAAAGCGACCTGTTTGCCAATATCACTCGTCGGTCTATTTCCTTTGATATGTCATTCTCTTCGGTAATTAACGAGCCTAAATACACAAATTCTTTCACTCTCTGAAATGTGTGACAACCGATTTTCATGCTCTCTTCATTTCCGTCCTTAAATTTAGGTAACTTCAGCTTCATGAACTTTGTTTTGTCCTCGTTTATTTTTAATCCAACTTTTATTGCCTCCGTTTCCAAATCTTGGAACGATTCCTTGAGACTTGTGCGGTTCCTTGCAATTATTACGATGTCGTCGGCGTACGCCAGTATCTGCACAGATTTATTAAATATTGTTCCACCTTTATCCACCTTTGCTCTCCTTACCACCTGTAGCAGTCGCTATAGGCATGAAGGAATTATACCTGAATTATTTTTCAAATCAATTAACCGCTAGCAAAGTACGTCGAAATTTATCAGAAAGTTGATACATAAAAAGTCGGCAGGATATAGCACATTCCTGAGCGAGATGAAATTATAAAGATAATTGCATAGTCAGGAGTTCAAGCACAGTTGTGCCCACAGGAAAGTCCAGATAAAATAACGTCGAATAAGTAAAGTTAGCTTACTGGAAAAATGATAAGCAAACTTGCTGAGTAGCAAGTTCACATGAACTCTTCGCCGCCCCCAAGAGTGGTGACGAAGGGATCAGTCAAGTCGAGTCCGCGACGGGCGAAAGTCAAGTCCGAGTCGCGTAAGTGACAAGTCGAGTACGAGAAAAAAATCGAGTCAGGGGACTCGGAGTGCGGGACTGCCAAGCCGGCGTCCGAGAATAAGTTTTTGAGTAGGAAAGCCTTGAGAGAAGGTTTTTGTTTTTCTTTAAATAGAGGGCCGGAGCAGAGCCCCGTTGTTTTAAATATTTGATAATTAATTGTTGAATTGAGATAAAGTGAGTAGAGTCTTTGTCGCGAGAACATATTTTGCTAGTGGAAATAATTAAACACGCGAGTTGCACGCGTAGCCGTATTCAGTCATATGGTGGAAATCCTTAGTTCCTGGAGATTGGAGTTGTAAATCACCCCCGGACCCTGTAGATTTAGCAAGAGGACGGAGGTCGCCGTTATCGCGGGCCCAGTAGAGAGCTCCGTTGTTTAAGGGATGATTATTGGGTGAGTCGCCCCCAAAAATATTGTATTAACCACTATTTCTTTATATACTAAATGTATGTGAATTTTCCTCTTATGTATAACTTGATCATTGATATGTGGCCGATGTAATTGTCGACGAAATCCCGAGCGTAAGAATTTGCGACGTTCCGTTCCTATTTTATAAGGTATTAAATTGTTCCCTACTCAGTAGTGGCGGTAAAGTCAGCTGTTAGTCTTAGTTTCTTTCAATATATGTATTAATTAGAAGTCCCGAGCTTTTAATTTACCTGTCAATTGAGTTCTGGTTCCCCATAGTTCTCCGTAAGAGAAATCAGCTAGAGCGAGCGGCTGAGAGCCAAAATCGCTCGGTTAAACCTACCAAAATTACGAGATAAAATTTAGTGTGGTACCAAATTATCTGCGCCAGGATCGCAGTCAGTTGGTGTACTTCCAGGCCAACGAAAACAACCTGGAGGTTGGTGGCAGCCTATCCGAAGAAAGTAGTAAGTAATCAGGGCGAAGCGGACGCCGAAATTCGCACAGGTACCACACATCCGCCCAAAACGCCAAGTTTTGAAGGTAAAGTACCCAATTCCGGGCCTCTCGGGAAGGGCTCGCGCTAGGAAATACTAGTGCCCGTTTGTACACGGGGAGCAGGGTTTACAATTGGTGGCCAAGCGGCTGGGATTGGTAAAACTTAGAAAAACAGAACTCGAAAGACAGGAAAAACTTCAAAAAATAAACGCAATTGTAGCAGGTTTTATAAGCGGTGGCCCAAGTGGCTGAAAGATAAAAAGAAGTGGTTGAGAATTTTACAATTGGTGCCCAGAGGCTGGGAGTGGTAAAACGTAGAAAAAGAGAAGTCGAAAACGGGCGAGAAAATTTAAAAGATAAACGCAATTGTTGCAAGTTTTATCCTTGGAGCTTAGCGACGGGAAAGATAAAAATAATTGTCGCGAGCCGACGGACAAAAATTAGGTGTGAAATCGTGGTAAAATCACGGAAATCGACGGTTATTCAAATAAATATTGAAAATAAATAATAAAATAAGTAAGGAATTCGTGTCCTGATAAATTGAGTAAATTGATAAAAGTATCGCGAGATGGTATCGAGCGGGTATTGAACGGAAAATCCGGGAAAAAGTACTCGGCAGAGTTATTTGTTTTTTTTTCAGGTGAATTGTGCATGATTAAATACTAATTTTGTGACTAACTATTCTTCTCATTGTATATTGAAGTTATTTTTGTTGTTTTATTGATTGTCGTGGTGTAGTATTGATTTTGAGGGGTATTGATCTGTTGATTATCGATCGGAAATACTGATTGATTGGAAATAGGTAAGCGGCTACGGCCGGAAGCGTAAAAATCGAGGTAAAAATATTATAAAACCGGAAAAATGGACAATCAAAATATACTAGCACATTTACTCGGTGGAGGCCGCCTTGGAATGCAACCTCCCCCTGACGACGAGGGTGAAGATCAGATGGACCCCAACGCAGATGTAGGCGAGGGCCATGATCAAAGGAGACGAAGATTTGTGGATGAGCGTCGGGAGATACCGCCACCGATAAATCCAGTAAATAATGCGGGCGCGGGAATTTTGGACCCAGCCCCGGTAGCGCAAATGCTAGGGTTAGTAGCAACCACCCTGGAAGGATTTTCCGGGAAGGAAAACGTAAAATTTTATTTTGATAAAATAGAGCAGCGAGCTAGACTCGATAATTGGTCGCGAGAGACGTTATTGAGATTAATTAAATATAAATTGTCGGGCGCGGCCCAGAAATTTTTTAAGTCGGACCCCGAATTAGATGACTTAGGGTATGAGGACTTTAAGGAAGCGTTGATTAAACACTTCGCACCAGTAAAAATACCGGGCGAAGCACTCGCTAAATTATTAAGCTGTTTTCAACGACAAGATGAACCTGTGACGGATTTTATAACGCGGCTGAAATATTTGAGTCGGGAAGTAATAAGTGAAGACCGGGAACTAGCCAGTAGGGATGAATTAGCCGGGATACAATTTAAAATGGAGCAATTATTGCTAAATCAGTTAAAAGTAGGACTACGTCAGGACATTTTAAGAAGCATAGGGCCCTTTTTATTAATGGTCAGGAACGCGGCAGATTTAAAGGAGGTCGAGGAAGTCGCGAGAAAAGTTGAACTTAACCAGCAAATTATGAAGCAGAGAACCGGACGAGGCGCAGGGCCCCCCGGACCATTATTTGGGACGCAAAGTGAACCGCGACGTTATCGCGAGCAAGAAAGAAGATGTGACGTGTGCGGCGAAATAGGTCACCTACGTCAAGCGTGTAATCAGGCATTTTCCAGGGAAGATGTCCGAAATTTTAGACGGGAAGTTATTTGTTATAAATGTCATAAACCGGGCCATTATAGTAGGAATTGTCCGGAAAATCTTTATGAAGTACGGGAGGATTCACCTCGACGAGACTTTCCCCAAAGTAACGCTCAGGAGCGGCGTGAACCACGGAATTTCTCAAATTTTAATAGGCGCGATAATCGCGTAACCCCGGAAAATGCGAGAGGTCAAGAAGCTGCAGCAGGAAATAGCCGAGGGTCATCGAGCGCGCCACCGAGAGCGGCTGAGCCAGCAGAATTCTTTAACCGCGGCGGACGCGGAGATCAAACTTTTCGCCAAAATAATTTCGCTAGGAACCAATCGCAGGATGCGCGAATGGAAAATCAAACTAGATCGAATAGGAA
Organism: Pycnomerus fuliginosus; assembly: GCA_963924575.1. Classification (NCBI taxonomy): domain Eukaryota; kingdom Metazoa; phylum Arthropoda; class Insecta; order Coleoptera; family Zopheridae; genus Pycnomerus; species Pycnomerus fuliginosus. Next base: position 37,166,069 of record OZ004620.1, on the reverse strand, counting down.
CCGCAGATTCGGTCAGGACCAGGTAGAATCAAGGGTATTTACAAGAAACGACGGTAGAGGTACACAAAATTACGTGGAGCCGAGGGTTAATGATTCGGAGAGGGTTCGCACCGAGCCTTTAAACTCCGAAGCCCGGCCCCTGGTTCCTCAAAGGAAGTAAGGTGGTCGGGCGGAGTTTTGTTAGCGGATAAGGTAGTTTTAAGGGAGTCGACGTCACGTAATGACGAGGAGGTGACGTCACCAAGCGGAGGTGACGCTTGGATGACACATAGGTGCATGGTTCCGTTATTTTTGGACGGATATAAATATTTTTTGTTAGTAGACAGCGGTGCCGCTCTGTCATTAATACGACAGTGCGAGATAATTAATATGGAAATTGACGTATCGAAGCGAGATACGCTGCGAAGCATCTCGGGGCATGACCTCGAATGTAGTGGAGTCGTGTCAGCGGTAGTCAGTAACGACGGGTCACGTATATTGGGTACCCAGGAATTTTTGGTTTGCGAAAACCTACCTATTGAAGGATGTGGTGTCCTTGGAAGAGATTTTCTTTTATCGCATAAGGCCGAAATAAATTTCGGGAATGGAACTATTAAAGTCCACGGGGAAATTTTACAAATGATAAGTGTTATCGAAGCTGAAAAACTTAAACAGGCGCTATATCGATATGTACGAAAGGACGACGAGGACTACGAAGGGGAAGAGTCGTATGGTTCCAGGTCAACTTATGAAAAATACTGCGAAACGTCGCAAGATTTCGAGGAGCCGTCGTCCGATATGGAAATAAATCGCATGTACGGATGTGTACAGAGTAAGGAATATGAAGAAAAAAATACCCAAATAGGCGGTCGAAGAAACGGGAAGCGAAGAAGGGCTTCGAAACGAGAAGTCGAAGAATCAATAGAACGGCCGCAGCCGGACGATAAAATTCGGGTGGTTGACGATACGATTGTTAGACCCGGGGAAGAAATGGAATTACAATGCTACGTTAATGCGGAGTTCGCTGGAATTTTGCGAAAAATGGGAAAGGCCATACAAGTTTATGGATTTCATGAAGCATGGCTATCGGCCACTACGATAAAATATGGAATGGATGTATCGATTAAAATCGAGAATAGGGCGGACCAGCCCCTAATTTTTCCGAAAAATATGGAAGTGGGAGAGATCAAGGATGAACTACCCCTCTATACTGTCGAGCTACCTCAGGAAGGGGGACGGCGGAGTCCCATTGGGGAATCCGACGAATTGAGGATCGCATATCCGGATACGGGAGTACAGGAGTTACGACTTACTACAGATATGGATATACCCCCGAGAAGTGACACCGAATTGGAATGCGAAGTGGTTGGAAAGGAATTTTCAGGACCCCAGGAGGACATCCTGGAATTCAACGAAGGAAATAATTTAACAATACTGCCAACATCGGTGAAAGTTGGAAATAAAATTTATTTAGGGGCCCGAAATGAAAATAATTACGTAATAAGGGTTGCCGAGGGTGCCTTGATAGGGCGAATTAGGCGGATGCGCCCCAACCAGGGGGTGCGTTCGGGAAGTTTTAGGGAGGATGACTCACCCCCACCAAGGGTAGAAGAATTTAATCAAGTTAAGTTGAAGAATGGGATGAACCTACCCCCTCGAAGTGAAGTGAACCTTATTGGATATTTGGACCGGAAGTTCAAAGGAGGTGGTGGACGACCAAATTTAGTGATTGAACCGGAGGAGTTCCCCGAAATTATAGTAGCACCAACGGTGGTGAAAGCGGATCGGGAAGTACGCGTTCGAGCAATCAATTTACAGGAGTACCCCGTTCACCTCGAAAAGGATGTGGTGATAGGAAGGGCCACTACCAATTTTCACATTTTGGAAACGGAAGTGAATCACAGGGGAGGCAAGCCTCACCCAGTGGCGGCGGTGATGCCGGGGATATCGGAGCAAGAATTTTTGAATGAGTTTGAACTGGAGCATTTAAGTGAAGAAGCTTACGAGCTACTTGCCCAATTCTTATTGAAATATCGGGATTTATTTATCGGTGATAATGAAGAGTTAACGGTGGCACATAACATTAAACATAGGATTCTGACGGAAGATGTGATGCCGATGTCGAAGCGACCCTACCGGGTACCCTTTCATCAGGGGGAAACATTACGAAAAGAAATTGATCGATTATTGGATGCCAAAGTGATTAAGCATTCGGAGTCACCATGGTCGGCACCCATCGTTCTAATCACTAAACAACTACCTAATGGGGAAACCAAGGTTAGGATGTGTATTGACTACCGACAATTGAATACGATAACTAAGAGGGATTTTTACCCCCTTCCCAACGTGGACGAGACGTTATCGTATTTCCAAGATTCATGCTTGTTTAGTGTGTGTGATATAACTTCGGCGTATAATCAGATAGAAATGGACCCGAGAGACAGGGAGAAGACTGCCTTCTCCACCCCATATGATCATTATGAATATTTACGGATGCCGTTCGGGTTAATGAACGCCCCGGCGACTTTTCAAAGGTTTATGAATGCCACGCTAGCACGGCTAGCGCCGCAGGTTTGTTTGGTATATTTGGACGATATTATCGTTTATAATTCAGGAGACGTTAGAGAGCATCTTCAGCGTCTGGCAGCAGTATTCGAGCGACTGCGCTCGGTCAATGTTAAGCTAAAGCCTAGCAAATGTAAATTCTTACAATCTCAAGTAAATTATTTGGGTCACGTGATAAGTAGAGAAGGGGTAAAACCAGACCCCTCTAAAGTGGAAGCCATAAAGGAATTCAGGATCCCTACAACAGTGAAGGGAGTGCGAAGTTTCCTGGGACTAACAGGATGGTACCGGAAATTTATTAAGAACTACAGTCAATTGGCAGAGCCATTGACAGAACTTACGAAGAAGGATAAGAAGTTTGTGATTACTCCAGAAGTAGTGGAAGCAGTGGGCAGTCTCAAGGACGCCCTCACTTCGGACAGTGTATTAATCCATCCGGATTTCAACCAGCCATTTTATTTATCAACGGACGCCAGCGGAACCGGGCTAGGCGCTATTTTGAGTCAAGTTAGAAATGATGCCGAGAGGCCAATTGCTTTCTACAGTAGGAAGCTAAATAAAGCGGAAAGAAATTATTCAGTAACGGAACTAGAATGTTTAGCAGTTGTCCAGGGGATCAAACAGTTCCGAGCGTATTTATATGGTAAGAAATTTTTCGTAATCACGGACCACCGACCCCTTCGGTGGATAATAAACTTAAAGGACCCCGCATCGCGGTTAGCCAGATGGGCGTTGTACCTGGCGGAATATGAATTTAAAGTGGTATATAGGGCGGGACGTCGACACGGAAACGTGGACGCCCTCAGCAGAGTGTACGAAGATGATACGATTTCCTTCGAAGATTTTTTACAGATCTTAGAAAAAAAGAAGATAGTCAACAATAATGTGAGCATAGTAAACGATGACTTATTCAATGCCCCACAGGGTATGGCATTGGCACATTGTGTGGCAAGAGACCTTGCAATGGCAGCTGGTATAGCTGTCGAATTTAAGAGACGATTTGGAGGGATCAAGGAGTTACAGGATCAAAACTGTGACGTAGGACAAGTGGCTGTGTTGAATCGTCAAGGACGAAACGTGTATTACTTGGTCACTAAGGAACAGAGTCAGCAAAAGCCTACTTACGAGCACTTGTGGGAAAGTCTCTGGGATTTAAAGTATGCGTGTTTACTGCACAAGGATTTCGAAATTGCGATACCAAAAATTGGATGCGGTATAGATGGGCTGGATTGGAATACCGTCCTGCCAATGATAGCTTTCATTTTCGGACGAACGGGAATAAAAGTGAATATCTACTTGCCTAGAAAATCGCTAGGGCCAACGTATGCAGTAGAGGGAACACCCGAGCTAGAGCCAATATGGGATCGTCAAGTCATACGAGCAGCTCAGCAACTGGACCCCTGTTGTCAAGAAATAATGAAGCTCAAGAATCAAGAAAACTTCGAAGAGACCTACTACCTAGATCGGGACGGGTTACTATACCGAGTAGACCCTAGGACCCACAGTGATGTGCTAATTGTGCCAAAAAAGTTGGTGCAGAAAGTGATGCATGATTACCATGATCTGCCAATGGCAGGACATCCAGGTCGGGATAAGACGCTGGAGCACATAAAGGAGAAGTTATACTGGACTACCATGAGGAAGGATGTTACGGAATATGTCCAAAGCTGTGATGCGTGTAACCGGAGGAAGACCTCCCCCCACATGAAGGTAGCGCCAATGGGACGATTTGCAGAGATAACGGAGCCTTTCGAAAGGACGGCTATGGATATTGTAGGACCTTTTGTGACGTCAGATAAGGGAAATAAGTATCTACTGACGTTCCAGGATCACTTCAGCAAGTATCCGGAGGCCTACCCAATACCAGATCAGACGGCGGAAACGGTCGCAAAAGTGTTTGTGGAAGAAATAATAGCCAGACACGGGACACCGAAGTCCCTGATTACCGACCAAGGTTCAAATTTCCTGTCGAAGCTGTTCCAGGAGGTATGCAGCCACCTCAGAATACAGAAGATACAAACCACTGGATATCACCCGCAATCCAATGGTGTTCTGGAGAGAAGTCACAGAGTGTTCAAGGACACGCTGTCTCATTTTGTATCCAACTCCCAAAGGGACTGGGATGAGTGGATTCCCTATGTATTGATGGCGTACCGGTCGCACATACATAGCTCAACGGGCTATAGCCCGCATTTTCTTTTATATGGCAGAGACATGGTCTTGCCATTCGATGACGTCATAAAGTCAACTAGACCACGCTATGACTTGGCGGAAAATTACGCATCAGAAATGATGACGAGAATGAACCGAACGGTACGCGAAGTGCAAAAACGAATGGAAGAAGTTGCAGACGATCGGGAGGATCGATACAACAGACGAGCAAGTGGAAAAACTTTCGACTTAGGAGACCTAGTGTATCTGTACAACCCTGCGCTGAAAAAGGGCCTCTCGAACAAGTTGATGAAGAAGTGGGATGGACCCTATCGGGTGGTTGATAAGAAGGGACCCTTAACGTATGAGATTAAGGACATTAATAATAGGAAAAGACTGGTTGTGCACGTAAACCGATTGAAAACATATCGAACTGTGATCCGGGACCAACCGGCAGACCAGGACCAGCAAGACGCGGATCCAGAGGAGCTGCCGATACCGGATCCCATCATTGACGAAGCTGAGGAGGAACAACAGGTCGCCATGGCCCTAGTACCGTTCCTGATTGAAATGGGTAACCGACGACCCCCAGTACCAAGGGAGGAACCATGTGTTAACCCTCCACGGCCTCAAGGGCCCAGGGCCGAGCCAGAAGAGGACAGGCAGTTGCCTAGGCGGTCGAACCGTGCGCGTCGACCCCCCCGGAGGTTGAACCTGTAAGGTTCTCTTACCATTTGTGCTGTTTAGGGGCGGCAAAAAGAATACTCCTGAGGTTGGTCCCTTACCAGAGGTAAAAGTCCTCTAAAAGGCGACACCCTTTTGAGCTGTTCAGGGGCGGCGTGAGAATACTCCTGAGGTTTCCGTCCCTTACCAGAGGTAAAAGTCCTCTAAAAAGGCGACACTACTGTTTAGGGGCGGTTGGCGAATACCCCTAGGGTTGGTCCCTTACCAGAGGTAAAAGTCCTCTAAAAGGCGACCCTGTTTGAGCTGTTCAGGGGCGGCGTGAGAATACTCCTGAGGTTTCCGTCCCTTACCAGAGGTAAAAGTCCTCTAAAAAGGCGACACTACTGTTTAGGGGCGGTTGGCGAATACCCCTAGGGTTGGTCCCTTACCAGAGGTAAAAGTCCTCTAAAAGGCGACCCTGTTTGAGCTGTTCAGGGGCGGGTGGCGAATACTCCTGAGGTTTCCGTCCCTTACCAGAGGTAAAAGTCCTCTAAAAGGCGACACCCAACAAGAGCTGTGCAGGGGCGGCGTGAGAATACTCCTGAGGTTTCCGTCCCTTGCCTGAGGTAAAAGTCCTCTAAAAGGTGATAGTAGCTACTGTTTAGGGGCGGTTGGCGAATACCCCTAGGGTTGGTCCCTTACCAGAGGTAAAAGTCCTCTAAAAGGCGACACCCTTGTTCGTTTAAAATTATATAGTGGGCCGGGTTGACGGTTCCCTGCCGCCGAGGCATAGGAACCGACACCGTAATGTCCGTGGTGTCAAGGCCATCGGCCAAGAGCAGAAGGAAAGTCTTGCTATATATTGATACCTGCCGAGAGCAGAGGAAGGTTTGTTTGGCACCAAGACCGTAATATCGGTGGTGTCGAGGTCATCGACCACGTCGAAAATGTTGTGTGTTTACCTGCCAAGAGCAGAGGAGTATGTTATTTGGCACCGACACTGTAATGTCGGTTGTATCCAGGTCATCGTCGAGGTCATCGACCACGGCGGAGATAATAGGCGTATACCTGCCAAGGGCAGAGGAGTTCGTTTGTTAAAAAATATATAGCCGCTAAAGCCCGGCTACAGCAAAGAATAGGCCTATGTGTTTACCTGCCAAGGGCAGAGGAGTTCGTTTGTTAAAAAAGTATAGCCGCTAAAGCCCGGCTACGTCAAAGAATAGGCCTATGTATTGTTGGATGGAAATAGGGCCAAGAAAGAGCTCGTGGATAAAAGGTATAGCCGCTAAAGCCCGGCTGTGTCAAAGAATAGGCCTATGGGTTGCCTGCCGAGTGCAGAAGAAAAGTTTCGCTACGTGCTTACCTGCCAAGGGCAGAGGAGTTCGTTTGTTAAAAAATATATAGCCGCTAAAGCCCGGCTACAGCAAAGAATAGGCCTATGTGTTTACCTGCCGAGTGCAGAAGGGAGTTTTGCTATGTGTTTACCTGCCAAGAGCAGAGGAGTTCGTTTGTTAAAAAAATATAGCCGCTAAAGCCCGGCTACGTCAAAGAATAGGCCTATGTATTGTTGGATGGAAATAGGGCCAAGAAAGAGCTCGTGGATAAAAGGTATAGCCGCTAAAGCCCGGCTGTGTCAAAGAATAGGCCTATGGGTTGCCTGCCGAGTGCAGAAGAAAAGTTTCGCTACGTGCTTACCTGCCAAGGGCAGAGGAGTTGGTTTGTTAAAAAGGTATAGCCGTCCAAAGCCCGGCTAGATTAAAAAAAAATAGGCCTATGTGGTTACCTGCCAGGAGCAGAGGAGTGTTTGTTAAGAAGGTATAGCCGCTAAAGCCCGGCTGTGTCAGAGAATAGGCCTATGTTGTTTACCTGCTAAAGGCAGAAGATGTCAAGTCCCACAGAGGGCAGTAGATAAAAATTACGTAAGTATGATAAAAAGTAAAATACCCAGCAGCGTTCACCCTCCAAAAGGAGATGGACGCTCCTGAGGCGAAGTTGAGGGAGTAAAATAGTATGTATAAATACTGGGAAGTCAATAAAATAAAAAATTGTTTATATTATATAATGTTTAGCTTTGTAGGAGCAGATATTAATCCAGCTGAAGTTTCAGCCTAGAAAGGCATACGACCATGAAGCGCTTGGTAGAGTTATTGGTCACCCTGTTGATGATACCCATGGGCCACACCCTCATCGCCTACGACTGCGAAACCCCGACGATGAACGTCACCGCAGTCTCCCTGAGGGCGGTCGCACCATGCCAAAGGGATGCGTCCAATTTCGTCAGCCAGGCCCTGTCCGTTCAGGTGGTGCAGAGACCGGAAGTCAGAAGACAGCCAGTGAAAACCTGCTTGGTGGAGGTTTACCGCCAAATGTTCTATTGTGGCATGCACAGCCACGTGTCAGCAGTATCGGGAGGACTATCCTCGTACATATTCAAGATGGGAGCAGAGGCCTGCACCAGTGCTCATCGCACACAAACAACCAGCATCTACAATATCCACGTGGGACGCCTAGAGAAGAACGCAACCACGTCGATAGATGCCACGCTATTTGGAAAAATAGACCCTGACGGTGCTTGTCAAGGTACCGTTTTCACCGAAAAGGGGAGGACTTGGGAAAATGTAATAGTACAAGCCACCATTAAAATCTCCTTAAAGGAGTATGATGCCGTTGTAAGAATGGAAACAAACGAAATAGTAGTATCCGGAGGAGTAGCGTGTAGCTACCTCCGCGGTTATTGTATGGATAGTCTCGCTGGAGAATCCGTGTGGGAGGTTGAACCGAAGGAAGAATGCTCCCACGTTATAATCCTTTACGAAGGTACCGCCGAGAAGGTAATGGACTCAACTACACGTCAGCACTACCTAGTCGTGGAGCAAGAAGACAAAGTCTTCGCCGTTACCCTCGTGAAGAAAAGTGCGGCCTGTGACCGAGTAATTTGGGTTACAGAGCATCCGCGCCTGCTGGTGTTGGAAGTTGGACAAGCCCCTGTGTTTCGCGGTTCAAAAACAATGCCCGCGAACGAAATAAACTTAGTAACGTATATAAACAGTAAATTCCTGTACGTAGAGGCGACGCATAAACGTGCCGTAGAAAAACTTTATGTAGATACTTTGTTTAGAAGATGTGAACTTCACCGCGAAGTGTTAAAGAACCGACTGTGGATGGCAGCTGCAAATCCATCCTCAATCGGAGAACTATTGACTAACGAACGTGGATACGTCGGTCGTGTGTTGGGAGAAGTAATCTACTTGGTGCAGTGCACCCCCCGACCTGTTTCGCTACGAAGGACCGATCAGTGTTATCACGAGCTACCGATAGCCGTAAATAATGAAACCAAATTCATCTCACCACTACACCATATCATCCAGAGCCACGCAGAAGAGGTAGACTGCAGCTCACTTTCCCCGCCTATGTACTATATTAATGACCAGTGGGTAGGAATGGCCCCACATCCTATCGTAAGGACCCCACCAATCACATTAAGCGTGGACCCAGAGCCCAGATTGAGTTTCGAACCGGTCAAACCATTAGGCTCAGGTGGAATATACACTCAAGAAGAAGTGGCAAAGAGCCAAAAAGTAATTATTTTTGGACAAGAACGAAAGGCGGTCGAAACAATCCTAATACGAAAACTAGTTGGAGGGGAAACCGATAATCAAGGGTTGACCTCAATTAGTATGTTTGATGGTGCTGAACTGAAGAAGTTAGCACATTCCACCCTATATCACATGTGGGGTTGGTTTACAGATTTTGGAATCGTCATCAGTGGAGTGATGGGCTTTTATGTTGTTTTTCGAATGATTAAATATATTCTTGGAGTAGCTATCAATAGCTGGCAGATATATCAGGTTGTTGGATGTGGAGTCTCTGTCCTAGCCGGAGTGTGGAACACCCTTGCCTTGTGGGTAGTTCATGAGAACCTCAGAAAACAGGACAGAAAGCCCTCTGATGAAGAGGCAGACACACCGAAAAGTTGCTGTCCAGAGCCGAGGGAGGTTTCACCCGAGGTACTTACCGAGAGACCAGTACCTCATCAGCGAGAAGTGCACGACACACAACCCCGTGGTACCGCTAACAAGCAAACCAATGTTAGTGTCGTAGACTTGTATCCGAACTTGACTCATTGGACCGATGAGAACCGACAAAAGTGAAGTTCGGTCGCGAACCCACAAACGTAAGTGTCGCGAACTGTGAACGAACCTTTTTGCATCCGGACTTCCCGAAGATCCGAAGACATCTTACGAAGAGTTAAAAACTTTGTTAAACCGTGAGTTATGATAAATTGTTTTATTGGAATCAACTAGACGTTGATATTTTATGAGTTAAATTTGAGAACTTATTGTATTTTACTTTTATAAATGTTATGTGTTGTAAGAGAAAAGAATGACTGTCGTAAGGACACTCCTTCTTTTTTTTAAGGAGGGGGTGATGTAGCAGTCGCTATAGGCATGAAGGAATTATACCTGAATTATTTTTCAAATCAATTAACCGCTAGCAAAGTACGTCGAAATTTATCAGAAAGTTGATACATAAAAAGTCGGCAGGATATAGCACATTCCTGAGCGAGATGAAATTATAAAGATAATTGCATAGTCAGGAGTTCAAGCACAGTTGTGCCCACAGGAAAGTCCAGATAAAATAACGTCGAATAAGTAAAGTTAGCTTACTGGAAAAATGATAAGCAAACTTGCTGAGTAGCAAGTTCACATGAACTCTTCGCCGCCCCCAAGAGTGGTGACGAAGGGATCAGTCAAGTCGAGTCCGCGACGGGCGAAAGTCAAGTCCGAGTCGCGTAAGTGACAAGTCGAGTACGAGAAAAAAATCGAGTCAGGGGACTCGGAGTGCGGGACTGCCAAGCCGGCGTCCGAGAATAAGTTTTTGAGTAGGAAAGCCTTGAGAGAAGGTTTTTGTTTTTCTTTAAATAGAGGGCCGGAGCAGAGCCCCGTTGTTTTAAATATTTGATAATTAATTGTTGAATTGAGATAAAGTGAGTAGAGTCTTTGTCGCGAGAACATATTTTGCTAGTGGAAATAATTAAACACGCGAGTTGCACGCGTAGCCGTATTCAGTCATATGGTGGAAATCCTTAGTTCCTGGAGATTGGAGTTGTAAATCACCCCCGGACCCTGTAGATTTAGCAAGAGGACGGAGGTCGCCGTTATCGCGGGCCCAGTAGAGAGCTCCGTTGTTTAAGGGATGATTATTGGGTGAGTCGCCCCCAAAAATATTGTATTAACCACTATTTCTTTATATACTAAATGTATGTGAATTTTCCTCTTATGTATAACTTGATCATTGATATGTGGCCGATGTAATTGTCGACGAAATCCCGAGCGTAAGAATTTGCGACGTTCCGTTCCTATTTTATAAGGTATTAAATTGTTCCCTACTCAGTAGTGGCGGTAAAGTCAGCTGTTAGTCTTAGTTTCTTTCAATATATGTATTAATTAGAAGTCCCGAGCTTTTAATTTACCTGTCAATTGAGTTCTGGTTCCCCATAGTTCTCCGTAAGAGAAATCAGCTAGAGCGAGCGGCTGAGAGCCAAAATCGCTCGGTTAAACCTACCAAAATTACGAGATAAAATTTAGTGTGGTACCAAATTATCTGCGCCAGGATCGCAGTCAGTTGGTGTACTTCCAGGCCAACGAAAACAACCTGGAGGTTGGTGGCAGCCTATCCGAAGAAAGTAGTAAGTAATCAGGGCGAAGCGGACGCCGAAATTCGCACAGGTACCACACATCCGCCCAAAACGCCAAGTTTTGAAGGTAAAGTACCCAATTCCGGGCCTCTCGGGAAGGGCTCGCGCTAGGAAATACTAGTGCCCGTTTGTACACGGGGAGCAGGGTTTACACACCGTCTCCAGTACTATATTGAAAATTAGCGTGGACAAAGGGTCTCCTTGCCGCAATCCGTTGTTGGTTTTAAACTTTCTAGACAGCATTCCATTAATCTGTACTTTGCTTTCAGTTTGCTTCAGAGTTAGCATAATCATCCGGATCAGTTTATTTGGCACCTACATATCCCTGAGTGACTCTTCTACTTTTGACCTTTTTATGCTGTCGTACGCCTGTCGTACGCCTGTCGATAGTCAATGAATAACATCTCTACACTAATATTAAATTCTCTACACTTTTCCAATAGTACCCGGAGTGTAGCGATGTGATCCAGTGTCGACCTATTAGGTCTGAACCCAGCTTGGAATTCTCCCAATTTATCTGCTATATGTTCTTCTAATCTATTGTATAGTACAGCTGCCAATATTTTATACAAGGAGCTTAACAATGAGATACCTCTGTAATTCTTACAGTCAGTCTTTTCACCTTTCTTGTAAATTGGGCAGATAACTCCGATCTGCCATTCCTCTGGTAACTGCTCCGATTTCCAGACTTCTAATATTAATCCATGTATATATTCATGCAGCAGTGTACCTCCTTCCTTTATCATTTCAGCTGTTATACTATCTATTCCTGCCGCTTTGCCGTTTTTCATTTTCCTTATCACGTCACTTACTTCTTCTAGTTTTGGGGCTTCCAGCGTTTCTTCTGTGGGATTCTTTGCTTCGTCTGGATTTGGCAGATTTTCTCTTTGCATAATTGCGTCCCTCGTCCCTCCTGGATCTAACAGGTCTTCGAAATACTCCGCCCATCTTTCCGTGGACACGTAGACAATTAAAATGTAGACAATTGTAGACAAATCTTGTGTAGACAATTCGAATAGTCTACGTGTAGACAATTAATTGTCTACATTTTAATTGTCTACGCGCCCATCACTGGTTAGGGGAATGGTAGCCACGGGGGTAATGCTGGCCACCGAGTATCTAATTTATGCCACAACGTTTAAGGATTTCACATAGTAGTACCATCTAAGAATGAATAAGCTCAACTACCCGACGGAATTTCAAAGACAAGCGACGATAAATGTAAGTGGTAGAAAAGAAAAACGCAAAAGACTGAATCTGTTGTAAGCGCATGCCGCCTTACAACGCCCAAAAAGTCGGTGAATCACACGTTGAGAAAATCTTAAAAAAATCGTGAAATTGTGTAGGACGTGTGTGATAGTGTCTTCCAAAGGTGAGTTTTGTTGCGAACAATAGGTACTTTTTGTTCAACACCAGTTAAAGGGAATCATGCTTTTTGGGGTTATGATGGCCACTGATCTAGGGGATAGAAATGGCCGGCCTCTATTACCCCGTGCTACGTAAAGTTCCAAATTTCAAACCCATTAAGACTTTTCAGATGCCTAGACTTTATAAACGACGTACTGAGAAAGCCTCCTGGAGTAGTGACTCACACGGGGTAATCGAAGCCCCCTGCCACAATTACCCCATTGCAGTGGGGTAATGGGAGCCACCCCATTGTTTTTTCTCGAATTATTATAAATTAATATTCTGTTTTTTCATAAGATTTTATTAAACTATATCAAAAAGTGCCTGTTTTTGAAACTCTGTGCGTTATCCCGAAAAGATTTATTCAAAAATATTAATTACATGAGTAGAAATGCTTAGGGGGCCACCATTCCCCTAACTTCCCCTACAGCAACTTTTTGAAACGTTTATGCCGAGGGGCAATTCGCGGTCGAAAATCTGTACACTGACTTCCCAATTTTCAAAAGACTTCCAGACTTCCACTGGACTTTCTGTGACTTTCATTAGACTTTCTGTGACTTGCTGAGACTTTCTGTGACTTCCTGTGATTTTCTATGACTTCCTGTGACTTTCTATGACTTCCTGTGACTTTCTAATGACTTCCTGAGACTTTCTATGACTTCCTTGTGATTTCTCTGACTTTTCATGCAATTTACGACTAAAATGGTTTCAATAGACCCCTCTAGCCGGTGAATTTTTAATGTCATTCCGTCAGTGGTACCTACTGGTGGTACTCATTACGCAATGTAGGTAATAAAAATGCCTAAATATAGTTACTATTAGCGGTATCACTAGGAGGTATTGCGCTTGAATAATTCCCGAACATGATGACGACACAAGAAATTCAGTAAACTAAAATGAATTAAAAAAATTCACTTCTTTTGCATTCATTAATGAAAATTATTTCGAAAAAATATCGACCTCTCCACTTCCAGAAAAATTTCGCTGGAAAAATTGCCTAATTCACACTGTCAATCCTATGCACGTTATTCACATTTGTAACTTCCTGGAATCACAGACACATTGTTTTATTTTACCTGCGGGTGCACCTGTGTAAGAGAGAGACTATAATTCAATCAGTTCCTTTTGTTAATCTTTCCCAAAATGTTTTCCGTGCAGACAAAATCAGCTGTTTTGTGTTGTGAAAGAAAATTCACAAAAAAACAGAGAATCGTGTTAATTGGAGTCTCCAATATTTGTTTCTGAAACGGTTTACAAATTACAAATGAACAGGTACAGTGCGTTCGCGAGACTTAGCCCCATCGTACCCTGTTATAATACACCTACGTTTTGAAAGCCATCTCTCTCCAGCGTTGTTGCACGTAGACCGAGAAAGTTTGAGCGTAACGCTCTGATCGTGTCGTGCGCTATGTCTCACTTCGACTCGTTTATCTGAGGAAGAAAGTAAACTGAACGTTCGACGTTCGTTGAAGCGTCATTGAGGACCGGTTGATCTCTCCACCACACAATGTACGACGACGGTTGATTTTTGTACGCGCTCTGCCTGGCTTCGCTAACATTGGTGGAAATACCAAGCATCGCTTATTACAGACGTCGGTCACATCGTTGATAACTGCAGCCTCTAGCTCATGGGGCTAAGTCTCGCGAACGCACTGTAGATTGTAACAAATTACTTTTCCATTCGACTCGACCATATGGAGGACTGGCCTCTCAGGCCCGGACTTAGGCCTAGGCAGACTAGGCAACTGCCTAGGGCCCCGCGCCAAAGGGCGCCCGTAAATTCGACTGATGAAATTTTACCTAAGTTTTTTTTGTTTTAATTTTTAATTTTTACCTCAATTTTTTAGGTATTGTAATTAGTAAATGAAAATCATGTAAAAGTAAGCGTACCTATTTATTGCCCATTTTTAAGAATTCTAAAAGTTAAAAAGTACGGATCCCAAAGCGAAGTCCGCTTTAGCGTAGAATTCAATAGCCCGCACCCAGTGCGGTAATAGTTCGGGAGGCAGTAAACATTTTTGGTATGTCATTTCAGCAAAGTTAGTTTAGCATTTTTATAGTTATTTTCATGCTGGAGAATACTATGGTCTGTCCGGGATCCACATGACCGGGATTCACCCTATTTCCATGGTGAAGCATTGTTGTCAACAATGAATCGCCATGGAAATCGGGTGAATCTCGGTCATGTGGATCCCGGACAGAGTATAGAACGAAGTCTGCCATAAATCTTGTGGGACAGGGGCTAATGGCGGCCATTTTAATTTTTAAAAAATTGAGATCTCGCAAACGGTAAAAGATACGAAATTTCATGACATTAGAAAAAAGGCGGTCTCGGAGACGGCAGGAACTTCTACGCCGCACTGCATTGGATTAATAACAGCAGCATTTATTAAATTTTTAAATATTTAAAATAAGAAAGTTGCTATGCCAAAAGGGCACTTCGGGTTGACTGATCGGCTTCAAAATCTAATCAGCTCCTCTCCCGCACAGACAATAAAATAAATTGCCACGAAAATGACATTTTTCGAAAAAATGGCACTAAGGTTTTCGGCTTGAAAAAAAATCAGTTATCAAATCCGGTAATAAAAATATACATTTATGCATAGTTTTTTTTTCACGGTACCATTTTTTGGTCAAAAGGGCCCAAGTGTGAATACATTTTTAGAAGCAGAATTTGAAGAGCATTCATATGGTAATGCGAAAAATGGGGGTTTGCATTTAAATTTTTAAAGTTGATGTGCCAAAAAGGCACTTTCCGTGAGCCGGTGTAGCCCAGATTCTAATCAGCACCTACAAATCTCCCACTGAATATGTGTGCCAAATTTCATCAAAATCAGTTCAGTAGTTTCGGCTGTAGCGTGTCCACAGACACACGGACAGACACACGGACAGACACACAGACACACATTTTTCAAAAATAGGTTTTTTGGGTTCCTGGGACCCCGAAACGTAAAGATTTGATGTCAGTTCAATTTCGAATTTTTGATCGATTTTATATACTGCTCCGCCTTGAGCGTAGAAGTTAAAAAGTTGTGCTTGTACGGTTTGCGAGATGTAAATTTTTCAAAAATTTAAATAGCCGCCATTAGCCCCTGACCTCTGTTCCATAAGATTTATGGCATAGTATTCTCCAGCATGAAAATAACTATAAAACTGCTAAACTAACTTCACTGAATTAAAATACTAAAAATGTTCAGTGCCGGAAGGGGGAAGGGTGAAAAAAATTTCGCGCTTTCCACCCCCCATTTTTTGCGGACAGATGTCGACTACTTGAGGGCCCGGATTCTATGGCTTGCCTAGGGCCTGAAATTCTCTTAATCCGGCACTGTGGCCTCTTGACGAATGCTTCAAAATGCTTGCTCAAAAATTCACGATTTATGAAGAAATTCAAGAAATAACAGCTTTTTAAACCTCTGTGGCGACTGTGGGGATCACCAACATAACCTAACTTTCTCCACCAAGTTTTGTTGGTTGCACTGGCACTGTGATTGATCACGGAAGGGCGCCAAATTTGATGGAGGAAGTGGAGAGGTCGATATTTTTTCGAAATAATTCGCATTAATAAAGGCAAAAGTCCCCAAAAGAAATAAATCTAAAAAATTCAGATCCTGGTCATTTTAGTTTAGTGATTTTCTTTGGGGACAGTGCGATTAATTTTGGACAAACGTTTTTCGAATCTTTTGTTTCCAAAGCCAACCCTAATTACAAACGTTTTGAATCTCACTGTATCATCACCAAAAAAATATGCTGGGGGGCGAGATGTCCGATTAAGGAGAATAAAATATGTGATGGGACTTCGTACCTATTCATAAAACATTAACGAATGACAATTCCAATTCTAGAGGACTCCGAGGATGTAATGGTGAATTTAATTAAATCTAGCCTAATTTGACGAGTAATTAACAGAGAATCAGTCAGAAGTGTGAAAAAAAAGCTGTTGGTAGTTTAGACTTCCTGTGACCTTCTGTAGACTTCCTGTGACTTTCTGCGGACTTCCTGTGACTTTCTTGACTTTTTACTGACTTCCTGTGACTTTCCTGACTTTTGTGGACTTCCCGAGACTTCCTGTGACTTTCTCTGACTTCCCGAGACTTCTTGCGGATTTCCTGTGACTTCCTGAGGCTTGTACACTGACTTTCTACCGCGAATTGCCCCTCGGTTTATGCTAAAAACAGCTGAGTTAAACGACAATAAAATGGGTCTTGTAGAATTGTGACTCGAACTTTGACATGTTTTTAACCTCCCCAACCCCATCACAATTTAAAAAAAATGGGAGGTTACTGCAATCACTAAAATTTTCGAATTTGAGATAGCACCAGATCTTCACGTTTTGAGGTCTCAGGAACCCAAAAAAGGGGTTTTTAAAATGTGTCTGTGTGTGTGTACGTACGTTTGTACGTACGTTCGTACGTTCGTTTGTAATCACGCCACAGCCAAAACTACTAGACCGATTTGGCTGAAATTTGGAACATAGGCATCTCGTAACCTAACTTATATCTGAAAAGCTTTTGGAGCCAATCGTGCAACCGAAAATGCCATTTTGGCACATCAACTTTTAAATTTTAAATACAAACCCCCATTTTTCACATCACCATAAGGAAGACCTTCAAATTCTGCTTCTAAAAATGTATTCATTCTTAGTGCCCTTTTGACCAAAAATTTAAAAAAAAATTATTTTTATCGGACTTTATAATCGCGGTACAGCCCAAGCCCCTGAACCGATTTGGCTGAAATCTTGCACATGGGGATTGTATTACACGTGGAAGAGCTGAATAAATTTTGGATTCAATCGGCCCACGGAAAGTGCCGTTTTGGCACACCAATTTCCAACTTTAAAATTATTCACTCATTTAACCATCCAAAACAAGTTTTTGAAAGATTTATTGTCACCATCAGAAAGGTCTTCAAATTCTGGTTTTAAATAAGACAAAATTAATTCGCATTTAGCGCTGTTTGGTTCAAAAAATCGAAATTTTTTAATAACACTAGAAATACATTATAGCCCAAATTAGTGAATCGATTTGGCTGAAATTTGGTACATGGAGATTGGGTGACCCGTTGAAGACCTGAAAGGCTTTTGGAAGCAATTGGTGCACGGGAAGTGCCATTTAAGCATATCAACTCTAAATTTTAAATACAAGGCCTCCTTTTTTATGTCACCATTAGAAAGACCATCAAATTCTGGTTCTAAAAATGTATTCACAGTTTCTGCCATTTCAGTGGAAAATAGAGAAAAAAATATTTTTCATTAAAAGGGAGCGGGCTGACAGTGGATGACATAAAGTATCAGTTATTGTCAAAAGGGTGGCAAACTATTAACCTTAAAAGGAACATATTGTCAAATGTGATGGGTGATGTCGGTATTTGTCAGAAAATTGCGAAATTAGTCACAGTCGATAAGCATAAAAAAATTGTGTTGAATTGACTACTATCTACACAGAATACAAAGATCCACGCGATGGGGAGGTTCCAGCCGCTTCTCTGCTGCATTTTTTCAAAATGCAAATTTTTTTGTGCATGATGTTAAAATTCAATATTTTGGGCGGCCATAAATAAAAGAAAGTTGACTGTCCTTGCTCAAAATTGAATATTTGTCAATGGCATTCAATTGGCAGATGTCAAAAATATAAAAGTTACAAGAAGTTTCATTTAAATACCGTCAATCGTTAGGAAGATATTAGGTAATTTTTGGTTCAAAATCGGCAATTTCCAAATTTTTCTGGATAGCTCAAGTACGAATCAAGATATCGAGAAATTTTCTTCAGATTCTGTCTGGCAGTTAAGCTGCCATTAAAGCGGTCGGTGCAGATTGCTTTGAGTCTTTTAATACTTTAGTATTTAACGACCTAAACATCCACTTTCTGCCAAGGAGCAAAATAGTAAAGTAACCTAACAGTGATGTTATCATATAGCCCATTCAAATCACACAAAAAAGTGGCTATCGAGTGAAAAAAATCCCGGAGAAATCGTGCTTCAGTACCGACTTCGCGCTGCTTTTTTCCGATTATCTCCTCAATGGTTTATCTAACGACAAAAATGTGTAGGAGCTGAAATGGTCAGGATAAAATTTGCAACGAAAAGATCCTATACATTTTTGTCGTCCGATAAGCCGTTGGAGAAATAATCGCAAAAAAGCAACACGAAGCCGATTCTGGAGCACGATTTCTCCAAGAAAAAAAGGGATGCTTCAACTCAAAATTTCAGGAGTCTATCAGTAGTATCAGTATTGATTAGGTCGTTGTGGTCATTTTGAGACCAATCTCGATCAAATCGGTTCATAAATAATCATGTTATGCGGACAATAATGTATGACTAGCACTTAACGTCTTCCGGTACCAAAAAAATAGGACGCCGGCACCGCAGGCTCCGGAATTTTTAACACGTCACTCAGGATCGTCAGTAGAGCATAAGTACCAATTTTCAGCCCTACCTTATTTTTGTGCGGGTCAATACCTTAAACCCCTGGGCTATAAGCCATCCCAAGGAAATATGAGAACTTGTCAAGCTTATAACATTTAAAGTATGAATCCTACGACCAAAACGAATACGACCGTTTTGATAGGAAATGTAGTCTGCTTTAATTTTCTGTATGGAATAATTCTCGCTAGGTTTGATAGTTACTGAGATATATACGAAAAACGCAGGAAACGCACATCATCTCCCCCCCTCGCGCTCACCCCCCACCCTCCGGTACTTTTAGTATGATGTTCTGTAGATTACGCGCGGCAAGGTCTATTAGATCGGAAGAGCTTTTGCAGTTTATAATCTATTAGAAATATTTTTCAAATTTTACAAATGGATAGGTACTTACATATAATTTTATTGTTGCAGAAGACCGGCCTACGCTAAGAAAATGACCGGGAACGGAAGTGCGAACATATCTTCTTTGTTCGACGAGAAGCCCTGGGAAGCCCTCATCACCGTCGTAACTCTCACCTTCCTCATTTTACTAACAATCATCGGCAACGTGTTAGTGATACTCAGTGTTTTTACGTACAAACCCCTACGAATCGTTCAAAATTTCTTCATAGTGAGCCTAGCAGTTGCTGATCTAACAGTAGCAGTGCTTGTTATGCCCCTGAACGTAATTTACTCAGTTCTTGATCGATGGGTGTTCGGTATCCATGTTTGCAAAATGTGGCTCACATCAGACGTACTTTGCTGCACCGCCTCCATTCTAAACCTTTGCGCGATAGCCTTGGATCGCTTTTGGGCAATAACTGATCCGATCAACTACGCCCAGAAACGAACACTGAAAAGAGTTCTTCTGATGATTGGAGGGGTGTGGATTCTGTCTCTGATCATTAGTTCTCCACCTCTCGTAGGATGGAATGATTGGCCCAAAACCGAGGTCTTCGACAAAAACCAAGAATGTAAACTAACATCACGGCAAGGCTACGTGATTTACTCTTCCTTGGGATCATTTTTTATACCGTTATTTATAATGACAATAGTGTATATAGAAATTTTTATAGCAACAAAGAGAAGACTGCGCGAACGAGCTCAGGCGTCTAAAATCAACGCAATTTCCAAGAATCAAAGCATCATGACGACTAACAATAAAGAGAATCCTCACGATAGGGATTCAGTGAGTAGTGAAACAAACCACAACGAACAACCAGAAGAAAAAAAGAAACCGAAGAAGAAGAGGAGGAAGAAGTATGACGATAATTTTCTTAAACCAGTGCTGGTTCAAGAAGACTCCTTCACAGACAATCCGGAGACATCCACACCATTGAGGAGGAACTCCGATCCCGGCACCTCGGAGAACGACAAATATGCGGTGCAACGGAGTAACTCCAATAGAGTGACCTTGAACCCACCTAGTGTAGTGGTTAACACGAAAAAGCCGGGGTTCGTTTATCAATTTATCGAGGAGAAGCAACGAATCTCATTGTCGAAAGAAAGGAGAGCGGCGAGAACCCTGGGAATTATCATGGGGGTGTTTGTTGTGTGTTGGCTACCATTCTTCCTCATGTACGTCATAGGTCCTTTCTGTGAAAGCTGCCAGCCATCCAAGAGACTCACAAACTTTATCACCTGGTTAGGGTATATAAATTCAGTGCTGAATCCTATCATTTACACTATTTTCAACTTGGACTTTAGACGTGCTTTCAGAAAATTGTTGGGGTTGAGGCCGTAAATGGAAACTTAATCCGTCGACAACTATAACTCAAATTTCCCGTGTCGTCTAAGACTGGTTTTTAAGCGCTCACTGTTAAAATATCATTCCAAATATTTCAAGCCTGTCTGGAAACCTATGAGCCCAAGTTCCAGACGGATTTGAAGCTCAAGTATGTTAGGCGTTATTGCATGGAGCCTATAATTTCCTAGAATTAGACTTCCGATTAGCAACTTCAGGCACGTCATGTGTTAGCCCAATCATCCGAGCAGATATTTCAAGTTAGATAATGTTGTAAGCAAAGAAGCCGATTTATTTTCGAACTTTAAGAATATGCGAATTTTACCTAACCAGAATCAAGTAAAATGGCTAGACACTTTTCTCGTTCTCTGTTGTGGATAATTTTAATAATTTTGTTTGTTATCGTTAACTGGTTTAATATTACTGTTACAATGTTCAAGGTTTCTAATGTAAATACTACGAAAGGTGATTAAAAGCTTAAAAACTACACGGGGGCTGTTATTTCAAAATAACGTGTATGAACTGTATTGGCAGAACAGCATTGATTGATAGAGAATGCCAATACAGCGTCTATCGTGTCACCAGGAATAAGGAATATATTGCACGCGCAGGTTGGTTTCCAATTTTCCAACGGAACACACAGGTAAAAAAGATTTCGTTGGGTAAAAAAACAACTGTAGCCAATGAATGGACACGCTAGAGAACCAACATGGCGCGAGCCTCAGGTAAAACGGAAAACGTCCATTAAACTGTGAGTCTGATTCTAGAGGGATCTAACGGGTGTCCTAAAAAAAACCGAACAAAATATTTTTGGGGACAACTCATCCATTTTTTAACCGATTTGGATGAAAGTGGACTTAAATTAAAGCTAAAGAATCAGGCTATCGATTCATTCAAGAGACCACGACAGATGGCGCTGCCGTAGTAGCCTTAGCCATGCTTGTTTTAAAGGCTTACTTTAGGTGCATGGGGATTGGTCAGTTAACAACCAATGGTTATGAGATAAAAATAACCTTGAAGCACGTTAACTTTTCTTCAAAAAGCTTCTTTCAGAAGTTCGTTATGTCTCACGAATAAATTTTCTGTGATTTTTTAAAAATCATGTTTTCCCTTATTTTCACGCCTAATGACCATAGCTGAAGTCAGGGGCGGACTGGCATGGAGGCGGCAGGCCGGGAAATTTTCTGTCTGCCAGGCCACTTTCGACTTTCATATCATTATCACCATTATTATTATTATTATTATTTTCGTAGAGCTGTGTTGTGTTAAATATTAATAATAGTCAACGAAAAGCAACATTTTATTTACTGGTAAGTACATATTATAGATTCACGAATTTTAAATTTGTGTCGACAATTCCTTCCTTAGCAAACTACTGTGTTCAGCAATTTTGTCAATGATAGTGTCATTGTCCAGTTCATTCAAAATTTTTTTCTCACACGCCATTAACAAGAAGGCTTCTAAATTAGAATCGCTGATTGTGCTCCTTAGCCGGTTTTTAATAAATTTTAATAAGGAAAATGATCGTTCACATGCCACTTGAGTTGTCGGTAATGTCAACAAGAATTTATAGGCTACTGTCAGATTTTTGTAGGCTTCACTATATAAATTGTATTTCATTAACACTAGATAACAACATAAGGCACAATTTTTGCAACATTTGCAGTGGGGATCCGGTGGCATATTTTCTTCTTCATCTAGTTCAATAATTTCTTCTTCTTCGTACACTGGTTTCAAATAAGTGTACTCTTCGTTTATGGACATTTTTAGTCTATCCCAGTTTTTCGCAAATGCGGTTAATTCTTCAAATAAACTCTCCTTAGTAATGTCGGGGGTAAACTTGGTCAACTTTTCAGTCAAAGCATGCAAAGCCTCCGATGACAATTTACCACGTTTAATTTCGTCAAAATTAGTTGGAGAAAGCAAACTGAGGTCCACATATAATTTGCCATTTTCTTCGAAGCGTCTCTCCATGCTTTGGATGACTTGGTCTAATATTACGTTGTATGTGTCAACCGTGAATTTTTGAAAAGGATCTGGTAATGATGTATCTTCAGCAGACTCTCCAGGCATTTTTTTAACACGTCTGACCCTTTTTCTAGGTAAGTCTTCTTCAACTTCTTCATCCACATTTCGGCGTTCAAATTGTTCATTTGCCCATTTGACAAAAGAGTCGGCAGCCGGCTTCATTATTGCGGCCCCTCTTTGAATAGCTCTTAGATCCACAAGAGCTGAAGTTACCATTTGGTGGCTTTTTAGAAGATCCATGCCGCTTGTTTGTAAATATTTTGATAAAGGATTAGTGATACTAAAGATTTTTAAATAAATTTGCGATATCAAGATGGTTTCATATTTAAGTAGAGATGCTTTTAAATTTCTAGCTTTAGCCCGAACATCTGGACTAAACTTCTGACTTTCCTCAATTTCAAGGAGGGCAATAACAACATCCACATACAAAGCACCTTCATGTAACTGATATGTTCCAAAAATTTGTTGTAAAGCTTTATGTTTAGCCCACCATCGGGTTTCACCAATTGATTGCAGCTTCTTATACCTCTCATTATCAGTGCTTATCTGGCGCCAAACATCCATTCTCTGGTAAGATTCTTTAAAAAAAACTGCAAGGGAGTTTATGTTGCTGAACAATGAAGCCGCTGCAATTATACATTTGGTTGTATCTTGCAACACCAAATTTAGTATGTGGCTGTAACACCAAATATGAATCTGTCCTGGGGAGCTTTCAGTTAACCAGGCAGTAAATCCATTATATTGACCTCTCATGTTAGCAGCACCGTCTGTAGCGTTTCCAATACAGTGCGTAATATCTAAACCGTTTTTATTTAAAACATTTTTAAGTAAATTCAAAAAACCTTCTCCAGTCGAATCAGTACAAGATTCAAGACCAATTAGGCATTCCTTTACTTCGCCACCATAAACGTATCTTAATACAACCGAACACTGATCTTTCACAGAAATATCTTGCGTGGTGTCCAGTTGCACAGAAAACATCCCAGCCTCTTTTATCTCATTCGATATAATTTTTTTAATCTCTGCAGATATTGCCTGCATAACTAAAGACACCGTACTTTTTGACAAAAATGTTAATAAGTTGCCTCGGCCACTACGTGATTTATCGAATTGTAAAGATTTTTCATGCAATTTTTGACTTAAACTTGAAACAGTCATAATATGCTCCTTAAGAACAACATCGTATTTGCTTAAGAGCAAAATTATTTCAAGAAAATTTCCGTGATCTAGGGAACTGTCGTTCAAAGTATATGCTGCTTCATATTTTTTTGCCCTAAAGCTCAAACCTCTTTTCCCAATTAATTTTATCACGTTTACTACTCTTTCAAGAACCTGCCTCTTAGCTTTGACTTGCTCGATTCGAATTTTCTTTTGACCAATAAACAACAGACTCTTTACATCTTTGTTGCTGAACACAGTAAAATATGATTCAGAACTCATTTCATGACATTTACTTGTCTCGTGTTCTTTAATTCGTTGGTATATATGTTTCCAATCCTTATTTCCCTCGCAAAATGAATTTCTTTCCAAATGATTGGAAAATGCTAAACATACACTACAATATAACTTGGTTGAAATTGCATCGAAAGTCAACCAAATGCGTTGAATTCCATTTTCTCGATAAAATATTTTCTTTGATTTAAACGGTAGATTACTATCCTCTGATGAAGGTTGAAATGGATGTTTTTTAAAAAATGTTGATAACTCATTTTCTTTAGGGCGAATAAAGAAATTGAGCGGATCGCTTGTTAACGTACTTTCCAATTTTGATTCACCTATTTCGCTTCGAACTTCTACGATTTCTTTAAATCGAGAATACAAAAATTAGGAGAATTAAATAATTTATAAATTGACATACCGTGATCGACTTGATATTCCAGCTCCATTAATTCCACTATATTTTCATTGGGTGATGGCAGCGGTTTATCAACTTTAGCACTAGGACCTACGTCAACACCGGCCTCCTTGGTTGAGGTTTTACTAGTTGAAGTCGTAGCTTCTTGATCACTCTGTTTTTTAACTTCTACGCTCAAGGCGGAGCAGTATATAAAATCGATCAAAAATTCGAAATTGAACTGACATCAAATCTTTACGTTTCGGGGTCCCAGGAACCCAAAAAACCTATTTTTGAAAAATGTGTGTCTGTGTGTCTGTCCGTGTGTCTGTCCGTGTGTCTGTGGACACGCTACAGCCGAAACTACTGAACTGATTTTGATGAAATTTGGCACACATATTCAGTGGGAGATTTGTAGGTGCTGATTAGAATCTGGGCTACACCGGCTCACGGAAAGTGCCTTTTTGGCACATCAACTTTAAAAATTTAAATGCAAACCCCCATTTTTCGCATTACCATATGAATGCTCTTCAAATTCTGCTTCTAAAAATGTATTCACACTTGGGCCCTTTTGACCAAAAAATGGTACCGTGAAAAAAAAACTATGCATAAATGTATATTTTTATTACCGGATTTGATAACTGATTTTTTTTCAAGCCGAAAACCTTAGTGCCATTTTTTCGAAAAATGTCATTTTCGTGGCAATTTATTTTATTGTCTGTGCGGGAGAGGAGCTGATTAGATTTTGAAGCCGATCAGTCAACCCGAAGTGCCCTTTTGGCATAGCAACTTTCTTATTTTAAATATTTAAAAATTTAATAAATGCTGCTGTTATTAATCCAATGCAGTGCGGCGTAGAAGTTCCTGCCGTCTCCGAGACCGCCTTTTTAACTTCTACGCTCAAGGCGGAGCAGCATATAAAATCGATCAAAAATTCGAAATTGAACTGACATCAAATCTTTACGTTTCGGGGTCCCAGGAACCCAAAAAACCTATTTTTGAAAAATGTGTGTCTGTGTGTCTGTCCGTGTGTCTGTGGACACGCTACAGCCGAAACTACTGAACTGATTTTGATGAAATTTGGCACACATATTCAGTGGGAGATTTGTAGGTGCTGATTAGAATCTGGGCTACACCGGCTCACGGAAAGTGCCTTTTTGGCACATCAACTTTAAAAATTTAAATGCAAACCCCCATTTTTCGCATTACCATATGAATGCTCTTCAAATTCTGCTTCTAAAAATGTATTCATACTTGGGCCCTTTTGACCAAAAAATGGTGCCGTGAAAAAAAACTATGCATAAATGTATATTTTTATTACCGGATTTGATAACTGATTTTTTTTCAAGCCGAAAACCTTAGTGCCATTTTTTCGAAAAATGTCATTTTAGTGGCAATTTATTTTATTGTCTGTGCGGGAGAGGAGCTGATTAGATTTTGAAGCCGATCAGTCAACCCGAAGTGCCCTTTTGGCATAGCAACTTTCTTATTTTAAATATTTAAAAATTTAATAAATGCTGCTGTTATTAATCCAATGCAGTGCGGCGTAGAAGTTCCTGCCGTCTCCGAGACCGCCTTTTTTTAAATAAGGTCTCTAATTTTGCACATTTTTCACCGGATTCTATCAACAATTTTTTCCTTTTATCCCTGAGCCTTTCTGCACCACCTTTGCGCTTTTTAACCTGGCTCATGTTTTATCAAGTTCTTCTAAATTAATGAAATAAACTTTTGGGCCAAACAGCAAAGCAAAATAACTTCTCGCCTCAAAGTCAAATGTTACACTGGATATTGGGCAAATTGCTGGCACAATTATTCCTATTTTTGTTTACACCTAGAGATTCACTTTTGTTTGGTTTATTGGTGTAGTAGGGTTTAGTTTTGATTTGAATTATGTGACACTTATTGGGTAGTTGCCGCGCCAGTTCGGCGTATAGAGCAATAACTTATATTAGTTATTACTCTATACGCCGAACTGGCGCGGCGCCGCGCCGCAACAACTTACATTAGTCCAAAATTGTAAACATAAGAGTTTCGACAACAATTGCAGCGCTGACAACAAAGTTATTAAATTCTCATTTCTGTTTGTTCCAAGAATTCCCTTGCACTTGTAAAAACCTTTGATCCTAATTTTTATTTTTTTTATCTTGATTTATTTATTTTAAATTTTACGTTAGCATCGGCGGGCCACCGGGAATTTTCCCGGTTTCCCGCCGGGCCAGTCCGCCCCTGGCTGAAGTGATGCATTTTCAGCTTAATTTTCAGTAACGAAAACCACAAGCGGATGCGAATTGGAGGAAATTTAAAGGTTATTACTGAGAATTAAGCTCTTGTTGCTTCATTGTTACTTTAGTCATGGTCATTCTACATGAAAAAATGTGAAAACACATATTTTTTAAATAAGCACAGAAAGTCAATGCGTGAACCAAATTAACTTCTGAAAAAAGATTCTTAAAGAAAAATGAACGTTCTTCAAAGTCTCATAACGACTGGTTGATAATTGACCAATCCCCACGCCCCTGAAATGAACCTTTGAAACAAGTATCACTAAGAGAACTATTGCAGCACCATCTGTCGAAATTTCCTAAACAGTTCGAAAGCCTGATTCCTTGGCTTCAAATTAAGGTCAGGTTCATCCAAATCGGATAAGAAATGCACGAGTTATTACCAAAAATATTTCGTTCGGTTTTTTTAGGACACCCGTTAGGTATGTCATGACATAAATTTGCTTAGGTATCTACACAATTCATGAAATGGTGCTATCACTGAGATTTTTGCAGACTTCTGCAGCCATTTATTTGTACATATATTCAATCATTCAATCTTATTTCCCACGCCAGTAGGCCATGAAACTTTTTTCCTGTAGTGGCAGCATTATTTGTCAAAGTGACTGAACGAGAATTTTGAAATTGTCATGTCAGTTGCAAATTGCTGTGTTGGCGGAAGGTAATTTAGGTATTTAAAGTGCCAAAAGTAATAACTAAAGGAGAAAAACTAAAAATAAAAAGGTGCTACAACCACTTACAAAGATTAAACAAAAATAATCAATCAAGAAAACAGATTGTTTGCATGTTGGTAGATATTTTTAAGGTAGGTAAAATGCATTCTACCACCTCTAGAACCAACTTTGTAGATTTCTGAAAACTGTTAACCCTATTTTATCGACCAGTCCTGGTGATTTGAAAACTCCTTTCTGTGGAAAACGCGGCAAATCGGAATTTTGGGCTTACACTTGATTTTATTTAGCATGGTTTCCCCTTTTCTAGAGAAAGATAACGCAACTGGCAACAATGGTCTTCATTTTGACAAAAAACTTAACCTGAAACTTACGTCAATCAAAGTGTAATAGGGACATTTTGGTATAACTATCTTGTTGCCACCGTATCACCAGATTTCCATGGCCTACTGGCGTGGGAAATAAGATTGAATACTATGATGTAGCGAAAATAAAACATTTGCTTTTCTCGGTAGATACTTTTATAATTATATTATTACTGTAAAGTTTGTACCACTCCAATTCTTAAAAAAAACTTGATTCTTGATATTTGGTTTTTGGTTGAGAGGACGAACTAAATCTATATTTGAGACTTTTTGAAATTCCAAAAGCAGGTGTTCGCAACTAATCCGATTTGCAGGTCACAGAGGGACGTTTTAAGCAGGAAGGCATCAATAAAATTTAATTGCTTTTACCAGAAACTGTGAATACATTTTTAGAACCAGAATTTGATCGCCTTTCTAATGGAATGGCGACATAAAAAAGGAGGCATTGTATTTAAAATTTTAAGTTGGTATGCTTAAATAGCACTTCCCGTGAGCCAATTGCTTCCAAAAGCGTTTCAGGTCTTCAACGGGTCACCCAATCTCCATGTACCAAATTCAGCCAAATCGATTCAATAATTTGGGCTATAATGTATTTTTACTGTTATTATAAAATTTAGATTTTTTGAACCAAACAGCGCTAAATGCGAATTAATTTTGTCCTATTTAAAACCAGAATTTGAAGACCTTTCTGATGGTGACAATAAATCTTTCAAAAACTTGTTTTTAATGGTTAAATGAGGGAATAATTCTAAAGGAAATTGGTGTGCCAAAACGGCACTTTCCGTGAGTCGATTGAATTCAAAATTTGTTCAGCTGTTCGGCGTGTAATACAGTCCCCGCGCGCAAAATTTCAGCCAAATCGGTTCAGGGGCTTGGGCTGTACCGCGATTTTAAAGGCCTTCCTAATGGTGATGTGAAAAATGGGGGTTTGCATTTAAAATTTAAAATTTGATGTGCCAAAATGGCATTTCTAGTTGCACGATTGGCTCCAAAAGCTTTTAAGATCTAAGTTGGGTTATGAGATACCTACGCACCAAATTTCAGCCAAATCGGTCTAATAGTTTTGGCTGTGGCCTGTTCACAAACGTACGTACGCACATACACACAGACACATTTTGAAAACCGCTTGATTGCAGTAACCTCCCATTTTTTTAAAATTGTAATGGGGTTGGGGAGGTTAAAAAATTCGTCTTTTCGACACATATATTTAACAGGTGAATAGAGTGATATGACTTGACCTAGGGTAGGTAAACACCTAGTCGATGAACGCTTTTAATGGAAATTATAGACTCTTTTCAAAACGTCAATTGGTGGCAGGGATGGAGTGGATAAGGAAAAGACATCAGTGGATATTATAATAATTATGTACCCACAGAATAAACAATAAATAAATATTAAACAGAGATGTGGTACTTGTCATTTATTTGTTCACATATTCTTACTTGTACAAAATAAATACTTACCTCACTTAAGTCAGTCAATACCGATATCCTTCAGCGGAAGTAGGAACTCTAAGACCACGTCTTACATGGGCCTGGGCCCCATGCTCCGCCGGCCTATATTGCCCATCATCCATAATTCCGGCAGCTTCTTCAGACACAGTCTGTTGCACAGCTGCTGCAATTTCAACAGGAATGGGAGCAGCAGTCGGAATATGATCGCCACTAGCCCGGAATCCGTTCTCATCAGCAATGTAATTCACAGTGTAGACGACACCGTCAGGGCCCGTGTACGAATACATCCCCTGAATTACATTCGACTCGTGGTCTGTTCCAGCATTTTTCAGCTCCCCAACTTCTTGATGGGCAATACGATTTTCGGTCTCAAAACTTTTAACACTCAATATCAAGATTTAAAATAATTGGATTTTCTTACTCGAACTTGTATCTGCCGTCTCCTTTGTTGTCGTTCGTGAGTCTGATGATGGCCGGAGACTTTCCTGGTCTCTGAATACTTTGGGGAATGCGTGGATTAACGCCGCTGACGGCTTGCGGCGGCAAATAATTGCTCTCCAAGCGACCGGCTGATGCAACAATGAGTAAAGTTGAAATGACCAAGAACTAAATACAAATTTTAACTATTTACTAAAACCGCAATGGTGTGGCTTACCGCTTTCATATTGTCGGCTTGTGTTAGAGTGCCGAGATTTGGGAATCTTTCGCTTTTATAGTGTTTCAGAGGTACATCCGACACACTTATTTGTTTTTTAGCGCGTTTTGCTGAACTTTTTAATGATTTTTGCCGCAACGGTTGCTCGCAGACGCAGTGCCTACAAAAACATTTTGTGCACTCCCAACATTAAAAGTAAGTAGGTAAGTAGGGACTGAAGAATCACGTACATACCTACCTACCTATATCATTTAATCCCCGGGCGACTAATTTTTTTCAAACATTAAATTATTAAATTTTACCATAGTTCATCCCGTTTCGCAATTTTTCAGCCCCGAGTGTTAATTTTTCAAAATTCGCCAAATTTTGTTTTAATTCCGGCAATTCTTTTCATTTACTCATTCCTGTTCATTTTCTATTTTTAAATTCTGTAACAACAATTTTTTAACATTTCGCCTTTTTGACACATCTGTGCGTTTGCGGAGGCACTACTACTAGGTGCAGATTGATAAAATCTGCACCCGATTCCATCAGTAAGACCAGCCGCCCCTACATACACATTAACTTGATAAGCATCTACAGAGATATACATCGCATTGATATACATCTTCCGTTGGCTTTTAAATAAGACAAAACTCATTCGCATTCAGTGCTGTTTGCGTCAAAAAATCGAAATTTTGTAATAAAACTAAAAATGGGTGTCCGGTAAATTCGTCGCCAACAATTCGTCGCCATCAATTCGTCGCCCCAGCAATTCGTCGCCTCAACAATTCATCGCCAGCAATTCGTCGCCGACAATTCCTCGCTCCAGCAATTCGTCGCTTCAACAATTCATCGCCAGCAATTCGTCGCCAGCAATTGATCACCTACTTATTTCGTCGCCTCAGCAATTCGTCGCCGCAACAATTCATCGCCAAGGAAAAAAAATGCCGCGTGGGATTTTATAAATTTTATTCTTACAATGTTGAGATTCCATGCAAATAATCAATAAATAATCTCATGGTACGATTTTGCAACATTTGTAGTGACTTCCAGCGAATCCCGATATTTTATTTTTGGTCTGACTGTGCCCTCTATCCTGAGCTAGTTTTACATATACAGAGTGTCCCAGATTCAATGAGACGGGCAATATCTCCATCGTGGCCAGAAGTTAAATAATTCTGAATTTTGGCATGAGCACCTACATGGGGGGCTGATCACTAATGGAATTAGTTGTACATCCGGCTTGGAATTAATTCCGGAATTATGGAATTATTACGGAATTATTCTGGAATTGATGGAATTTAAAAGGAATTAATGGAATTAGCCGGAATTAGTTGGAATTAATTGGAATTATTATAGAATTATTTGGAATTGATATGGAATTATTTGGAATTGATAAGTAGGTACATCATTTAAAAGGAATTAGTTGGAATTAGTTGGAATTAATATGGAATTGACGCGGAATTGATTGGAATTAATGGAATTAGAGTGGAATTAATGGAATTAATGAGATTAGTTGGAATTAGCCGGAATTAGTTGGAATTAGTTGAAATTAGCTGAAATTAGTTGGAATTAACTGGAATTATTATGGAATTATTTGGAATTGATATGGAATTAATAAGGAATTGATAAGTACATCATTTAAAAGGAATTAAAGGAATTAGTTGGAATTATTTGGAATTAATATGGAATTGACGCGGAATTGATTGGAATTAATGGAATTATTATGGAATTAATGGAATTAGAATGGAATTAGAATGGAATTAATGGAATGAATGAAATTAGTTGGAACTAGCCGGAATTAGTTGGAATTAGTTGAAATTAGCTGGAATTAGTTGGAATTAACTGGAATTGTTATGGAATTATTTGGAATTGATAGGGAATTAATAAGGAATTGATAAGTACATACAAACTAATTACGATAATTTCTTTCTTGGAAGTAAGTTATTTAAACATGATAACATGCAAAAACATTATCCATAGTTTGCTGTTAGGTATAGGGTAAAAATGCCTTAATCACTACCTGGAACTGAATAATTTGTAGATCGGATAAATTACTGTTACCTATGTAGGTATACAACTAATTACAATAAATTAATTTAAAAATAAGATAAAATATCGATTTAAGCGGGGAAAGACCACAGACGAAGAAGAAATATCGGGACTGCGCTGAACGTCTACACAATGTTGTTAAATTGTATCACGAAAAGAGCACGGTCGATTATTTGCGTGGAATCGCCCACAATGTAAGATACTAAATAAATTATAGAATGTAATGAAATAAGAATAACATTGTGAAAATCTGATGCTTCTTTTTCCTTGGCGATGAATTGTTGGGGCGACGAATTGCTGTGGTGACGAATTAAGTCGGCGACTAATTACTAGCGACGAATTATTGTGGCGATGAATTGCTTGCGATGAATTATTGAGGCGACGAATTGCTGGCGATGAATTTTCCTAACTTCCTAAAAATGCATTATAGCTTAAATTACTGAATCGATTTGGCTGAAATTTGGTACATGGAGATTGGGTGACCCACCCGTTGAAGGCCTGGATGGCTTTTGGAAGCAAGTGGTCCACGGGAAGTGCCATTTGCAGTGCTTGGAACAATTACTTTGGTTGGGTAATTGAATTACAACTACTCATTACTTTGCAAAAAAAGTAATTGAATTACAACTACCAATTACTTTTGTGGGAAAGTAATTGAATTACAATTACAATTACTTTTTTACGAAAATATCCTAATTACCGAAAGTGGTTTTTTGGCAATAATGTTCTTTATTGTAAACAATTGACTGAACACAGAGTGCCTTCACTTCACAGTTCATATTCAAATTTTAGAAAACTTCATTATAGAAGGTCTCCCTCCCTCTCACCATCTGAAAAATGAAAATCATTTTCCCCCCACCGATCAGCAAAAAGATGTGCAGCCCCTTGCGCAATAGTCTGCACCCTCGTTTAACTAGATCAAAATTACACTAAATATGATATCGATCGACTGACCAGGATATTGAGTTGAGTTAGGCTAATCCCCGGTAATGATGGGCCCCAAGCGTCATCAGTTTCTTGGAAGCAATAATATTTCAATTTTTTAAATTTAAATATGAGGAAAGTAAACTTCGGTCATTTTTAAGTTTGAAAAAAAAAGTTATTGAGAAAAGTAATTGAAAGATTCAATTACAATTACTCATAGGCAGTAATTCAATTACAATTACCAATTATATTTTTAAAAAAGTAATTCAATTACAATTACAAATTACTGAAAAAGTAATTCAATTACAGTAATTCAATTACAGTAATTCAATTACTTGTAATTCAATTACTTCCAACCACTGCATTTAAGCATATCAACTTAAATTTTTAAATACAAAGCCTCTTTTTTTATGTCGCCATTAGAAAGACGATCAAATTCTGGTTCTAAAAATGTATTCAGTTTCTGCCATTTCAGTGGAAAATAGGGAAAAAAATCTTTCTCATTAAAAGGGAGCGGGCTGACAGTGGATGATATAAAATATGGGAGTTATTGTCATTCATAAAGGTGGCAAAATATTAATCTTAAAAGGAACATATCGTCAAATATGTGATGAGTGATGTCCAATGTGATGTCGGTATTTGTCCGAAAATTGCGAAAATAGTCACAGACGATATGAGATAAAGTGGTAGTTATTGTCAAAAAGATGGCAAAAGATTAACCTTAAAAGGAGCCAACATATAGTCAAATGTGATGGGTGATGTCGGTATTTGTCAGAAAATTGCGAAATTAGTCACCGACCATAAAGGATAAAAAAATGTCTGTTGAATTGACTAATATCTACACAGAATACAAAGATCCACGTGATGGGGAGGTTTTCCGTGACAACCAACTAATTCTTCAATTTTACTCGACGACATCACTTAGGGATTAGTACGAAAGCGCATTAGGGTCACCGACACTTAAAATAAACCGCCAGATAAACCGCCAGATAAACCGCCAGATAAACCCGCCAGATAATCCCGCCAGATAAACCCGCCAGATAAATCCGCCAGTTAACCATTCTTCTTGATTCGTGTGTGGTCGTGCACACCTCGGCTCGGCAAGTGGTTCGTGATTGTTTTTATCAGTTCACAGTTCAACAGCTGTGGGATACGGCTCATGAAGCGAGGTAAGTTTTTTTAATTATAAATTAAAGGTAATTGAATCTGAACCCCGAAAGTTGTAGTAGGAGATCTTAATAATGTTGTGGTAATGTTGTCTTCATTTCCAAAAAATGTTAAAAGAAAGATTTAATTTAACTAGTGGTTTCCCAGAAAACCTACCCTAAAAAGAACAAAAGTGCATCGCATGGTTTCTGAATGCATCGCAGTTGCAGTTGTATGCTGCCACTGCACAAGGCTCTGGTTTCTTAAGTTGTTTAAACCATATTAGCATTGTGGACGGTGGTGCTATTTCCAAAAGGTTTTGAATTTATTCAATTTATTCGGCAGCGCTTTATACCGGATGTAGCACAGGTCCGGGGCGCCCCGATAACTTTCTTATCAATTAAGTTACCTACTAGTTTCAAATTTGACGTGTGTCCATACCGATCTATTACTTGACGTATAATTTACACCCGGTATATTGTGTATACGTATTATACAGGGTGTTCCAGAACTCACGCTCCAAAGAAAATGGGTTTGTGCAGAAGACAATGAGGAATCAAAAACCCAATACGAAAATGTCCTTCCTCTTTTTATGACAGAGCTACTGTGTTTCTTAATCCACCAATCACAGGAGTTCAGCTAGAGATATTTTTTTACTGTGAGACCCGTTCCTAGGTTACACAAAAAATATCCATTCTTTGTGAAAACTTTTAAAGGGCCGTATAGTGAAAAAATAATTGAAGCTGCTCTTCTGGGATTGGTGGATTAAGAAACACTGTAGGTCTATTATAAAAAGAGTAAGGATGACATTTTCACATTGGGTTTTTGATTCCTCATTGTCTTCGGCACAAGCCCATTTTCTCTGGGGCGCGAGTTCTGGAAAACCCCGTATACCAAGAATTCTGCGACAACATTAATTCCATGTTGTAGACCACGATGGAGTTCGCCGAGTTTTTAAGGAGCCGCAATATTAGCGAAGAAACAATCCAACAAATGGAAGATGAGAAGGTATGTGTTATAGGGTCTCATCGCATATTTGTAAGCGGTTTTCTTTTGGTAAAATATTTTTTTCTATACAGGGTGTCTCGAAATTAGACGACTTTACAATAATTAGATTCTAGGTACTGTGCAAAATAAGAAAGGAGGTTTTCTATAAATACCTATTGATTTTCAAAACTTGTGAAAATAATTTTTAGTTAGTTTTGTTCTGCGCCCTTCTACACAAGACGCTTATCACTAAAATATTAAAATCAAAGAAAGGGGCACTCAATTCAGCGTAAAACGTTTGCTAAAGAAAACAGTTTCACGTTTCCATGTTTAACCGTTTTGAAAATATTTACAAAAGAAAGGCTAAAACGCTTTCAAAGTGACCCTTTGAAGGGCTCTAACGCCCTAATGTCATTTTCCCACATAGGTTGTACATACAGGGTGTGCCAATAACTTTTGAATCGTTAAAGATAGAAAATTAATTAAAACGTCAGTTACAGTTACAGTTACAGTTCTTGCTCTGCTACATCCCAACTATACAGGATGTGCCAAATACTAGCAACGCTATGCAACTTGATTTTTTTAAATGGGACACTATGTTTTCTATGCCATATTCGGGAGCGCCTACATCGTAGTTAGACATATGGCATTCGGCGTTTTCTGGTGCTGTTCTGAAGTACCTAATTTTTTTTTTTTTTAAATCTTTGGTCGTAGCGGGTGTTTCTTTAAAAAAATTCCACAGAACTCAATTTTGCGACTATTGAGATGAGATTCGGTACGAAGATGAAGGAAGGTCTGTTCTATCTATTGATCGTGAAAACTGACAATATCAGTATACAGGGTGTTCAAAATTCGGGGACAACTTTGGAAAATTTCAAACGAGCAAAAGTCAATTTTTTCAAATGGCACCCCCTATTATTATTGAGCCATCGGGTTCACCTTCATTTTGTATTAAGCATGTCCATACCTAAAGTTGGCAGTTTAGGACATATTCGTTGTTTTGTTGATTTTATGTAAGATTGTTAAGATCCCAATCAAAGAATGCTATAGACTGAACGACAGTTATGATTATCATTGTTTATTTACATGGTTAGGTACCACACAGTTTGTCACATTTGTTGGCATATATAATTCTTGTTATAAAATTCCGCCATACCTCCTCCTCCATTCCATAGCCACCCTTGACTACTTTTTTTTTGATACGCTCGATATTTATGGGGAGTTTTTTTTCGTTTTTTTAACAATACAATCTGGATGTGAAATCTAGCCGGGCTAATTTCGAGACACCATGTATACGTACATTGACAAAAAAAGTACGGAATTGAAGATACCTTTTTTGCAGATAAACATATCGATTATAAATTTAATGAGTGACCCTGAATTAAAACGATTTATACCTCACTACGGAGACAGAGTGGCCTTAAAACACTTTTGTCAGCAATCCCAAAGAGGAGAAACGTCTAATAAAGAACCACTGATCAATCGAATAAAACAAAAACTAGGGATTCAATCTGCAACTGAATTACCGCAGAAGAAAGCGCGTTCTTGTAATTCTAAAGATCTGCGTGCCGTTGATTTAGGCTGGCGAATGAAAATAGGGGACAAAGACAAACAAGTACGGAGTCCAACAGGAGGTGGTACAAGAAAGGTCAAGCTTCCAAAGTATTATTCAAAACAAAACATATTGAGGGAATGCAAGAATTTATTCTTTCCCAATGGAAAATCTGTTCAAGGAGACGAAGACCTCTTTCATTTCGAATTATTGGATTTTCAGTACAAATCGTTTCCTGAAGGGAAAACTATCGCTGATGTATTAAAAAATGACAAGGTTAAACATCTGCGATTTTTTCTGCTTACAGAATATAGAAGTAATGGTAAGTATAAGTTAACAAGTGCATTTACGGGAAATATACAATAATTGTAGGTTCATATACAGGGTGGCCCACTGAAAAGGGGCCGCTCAGGTTTACGCGGCTCTTGCTCAATTGAGAAAAAATCGCTCGGACAGGTCCATTTTTATTTCTAGGGGGACACATTAATAGGTGGTGGGTGCAATTTAACAACGTAGACTTGTGATACATCATTTTAAAGGGTATTAAATTCTCTGGAAACTGATGTAAAAATTTGTCGAATCCATGCACTGATTCACTTCCGGCAGCGGTAATTGGTCAATTGAGTTCGGAATGCAATAGAATTTAAAAAATTGTGTAATTTCAGAATCAGTAGATAGAATTGACAAATTTTTCCATCACTTTACAGACAATTTAATAGTCTTTAAAATGATGTATCACAAGTGGTCGTAATATCATTTAAAATTTGACCAAAAAATTTTTACATCGTTGGATTCG
This sequence comes from Pycnomerus fuliginosus, assembly GCA_963924575.1. Classification (NCBI taxonomy): domain Eukaryota; kingdom Metazoa; phylum Arthropoda; class Insecta; order Coleoptera; family Zopheridae; genus Pycnomerus; species Pycnomerus fuliginosus. The sequence continues at coordinate 37,128,738 of OZ004620.1, read as the reverse complement.
CAATAAAATTAGCTTTCAAATGATATTTCACAAATGGCCCGAGCGATTTTTTCTCAATTAAGCAAGAGCCGAGAAAACTTGAGAGGCCTCTTTTCAGTGGTCCAACCTGTATGTATACAATAATTGTATATTTACACAAACAATTTATAGTTTTACATCAATAAATTATTAATGTAGGCTGTCCCTTTTGGAGCGTGGCTAGGTATATTTAGAGAATTTAGAGCAGCTAAACGAAAATTCACACACGAAAGACTTTATGCCGCTGAATAGCATTTTTTATTGATTTTCCCACAATAATATGCTTTTATATGGTTTGTTTCTAAAACACTTTCGTTTAGCTGCTCAAAACTAATATAATACTTTCCTGAGAAAATCATCTTGACAATTAGATAATGTCTAGATTGAATTTGACTTCATTTTGAATCATGTTGTTGATATGTGTAAGTAGGTACTATTGCGGGCAAAAAAAAACCGGACATCAAATTTTCTGTCAATTCAAAGAAAACGATGTAATCCAAGCTTTATTGTCATTGTGACAGATGTTTTGAAATTTGAAAATTATTCTAACAATTATTTGAAGTTCGTAATGCCTTCAGTCACCTATTTTAATAATGGTGAAAGAAATACTTTATTTCAGAATGGGATATCGCAATTCAAGTAAAAATTTAAAAGTGTGGTTAACAGTAAGTTAGGACCCGTTCACAAATTATGTCAGTGTCATTTCAATGGTGTCCGGTTTTTTTTGCCCGCGATCCTACTTGTACCTACTTTATTTCAAGCGGCTGGTGGCTAATATTAATATTGTTATAAATCTAGAAAACGATGAAGTAGCTGATGAAAATGAGGGAGAGGGACATCAGCGACAGGGACTTCAGGTAAGACATTGGCTAATTGTAGTTGGTTGGAATAAATTAGTTACACGTTCATGATTGAATCCTGGTACATAATATGACCAACAAATTTTAATCAGAACGGAACGTACAATTCAAAAATAGATTAATTAATATTTGAAATAAATGGAATTTTGCTAAATAGGTACTGTCGTTGGCAAAATAAAGTGGACGTCATTGTCACTCAAAAACTGTCTCTTCTTGTCAAAATCGAAAATAATTCCCGGTGTGAATGGTGTTTCTTCTATCAAACATCTGCCCATGTCCAAAAAATTGTCATACCTAATAATTTTTTGAGTCCCTTTGCTTTAATCAAGGCCCCCAGTAAGTGCATATATTTTCAATAGTAATTTATTAATCGCTTTTCAATCAATTTCGGACTTTCTTAGTTAATAAGTGTTATAGGCGGGAAAAGTAGAAATGCCAATTTTTTTGATTAGCGGATTTTTTGGTTAGAGCCCATTTAGGTACCTACATAGCTAAAATTTCTGCCTACCACAGAATTTCTTTGACATCCACTTTTTTTGCCTACGACTTTAAGTATGAAATCTGCCTATCAATTACAAATATGTAGATACGTCATGCTATTTATTATTGTTACATTACAAAGGAGGATTCTGAAGACCACCGTAACATAGAGGCAGATGATCTAGAACTCCCGCATACACCTTCAACTTTAACATATGTAAGTACTACAGGGTAAGTGAAAATCACACAGCTGTTCTAATGTTATTTCCTAACCCCAGAATGACTGCACCCATGATGTTTTTGATACTGCAGATTTGCAGTTAGAGGACAGCGACATTTCAAGTAAATAATTCATTTGTGCTGAGTAGGTATCGAGAGTAATATTTTGGAATTTCAGTAAACACCGCGCCTCTGTCAGACCCTAATATTCCAGAATGTCCATCTGACGCTAACGAGCTAACGATTCTGATAAACAGCATATTGGACGAACAAAACCTGACCGAAACTGAGGAAAATAATGTTTTATCTCCGGGAAAATCTTTGCAAGACATTATACGTAACATTCAAAGTAGAATTGATCAAGAACGAATCAACAAATTTAATGTTTATCGTGATGATATTTTTGGATGTTCCTTAAGGGCAATGCGCCGGAAAACATTTAACCCATTTTTTAAAATTTCCGTAAAATTCAGCGATAGTGAAGGAGCCTCAGAAGGAGCTGTAGATGAAGGCGGTCCATGCAGGGAAATGTTCCGTTTACTTCTGAACTTCCTTTCCAACAGCGAAATTTTTATTGGCCAGAAGAAGAAATACTTATCTATTAATATTAACTGTCTCAACGACAAGCATTATTTTGAAGCGGGACGAATTATAGCATTATCTTTAGTGCACGGTGGTCCCGGTCCTCACTTTTTTTCGGAGACTCTTTTCTCCGTTGTGGCGTATGGCTTAGAAAACGTTGTACCAACGTTGCAGGACGTCGAATTAGATGTAAGAAACGTATTAGTTCGTTTTGAAGAAGTTGAAGATATATCTGAACTGCAAGAAATTATTATTCATCCTATTTTTACTGTCGCTGGATTTCATTACATCCGGAAGGTAGAAGACAAGCCGAAAATTATTAGCGGTAACGATATAATTGCACTTTACATTTTTTTTACATTTAAAATTTTATTTTACAGATGTGCTGCAGTTTTATGTATTCCAAAGAATGGGAGCTGTGTTGGAACAATTTATAGAAGGGCTGAAAACGTGCGACATCTATTCGTACATCAAGGCCTACCCGGTTGTTTTCAAGCAGGTTCTTTGTGAAGACAAAACTTCGTTAACCTCAACAGATATGGAAAATTTTTTTGAAAACATTTTGTACTCTGAATCCGGATCAAATAGGCGCCTTTTGGAAAATAGGACAATAACATTTTTCAGAGATTATATAATTGACTGTGAAGGTAACGTTTGATAATACTATGAGTACCTGACTAATGATTTCTGTTTCAGAAAATGCCTCAAGTGACTCCGAAGCAGTCGAAAGTGTGGGAGGTGTTCACATTACTCTAAGTGATATATTAATATTTGCTACTGGTGCAGATTGTATTCCACCACTGGGTTTCCCAGTTAAACCTAAAATGTCTTTTTTGCACTGTTTGTCCAAATTTCCTACAGCAAACACTTGTGCCTTAGAATTAAGAATACCCGTTGTCCACACCCGTTATGAAGACTTTAAGTATAATATGGATTTCGGTATAGGCAACTCACCCGAATTTGGATTTGCTTAATTTGACTTTGTTATATAAGTGAACATAACTGTCAAATGTATTTTTTTTGTAATATCACTTTCGTTTCATGAACTAGTTTAGGTATGTTTGTTTAAGCCAATAAAGTATAAAATGACAACTTTTACCCATATTCTCAAGTTTATATAGGTATAAGTATTTAAATAAAATAAGCAAGTTTTAAGGTAATACAGGAAAGCTAAGTTTAGGGGAATAAATGCTCGCATGCAACTATTCTTATATTAAATATTTACACTTTTGATGTCTTCAAATAATTTTGTAAATATACCTAGCAGATATACATGGTTAGATCTAAATCGCTCTTTTAAGTGAGTAAATAAGCAAGGAACATTTTTGCAATACAACCAGTAACAACGTTACATTATGCCTTGACTATCTTATTATAAGCATATACATACATATATTTATGCCAGAGCAGCTATTAACTCATTTCTTAATACTATATACAAATCAAGAGCTTCATAAGGATCTGATGGTGCTGTCAAACTTTGTTCTGTCATAATAATTTTGCATAAATCATAAATATCTTCATCACATGGCACCTCTAAAAATCTACATGCCTGTGTACATACGTCAGCAATTTCTGGCAATATTGAACATAAATAGTTCTTTGTTCCATACAATTCTGGCAAGTTAGACATAATTATAGGACGTCCATAATAGGAGATTGCATTTCGGGAACGGTTAATTCGGTGTGTATTCCATTCCAAGCGTATGGAGGATAGCTCGTTCTGTAAAGAAAAACATTTGTTAATTTTTCCCAAGTTTTCAAAAGTTTAATTACAAGACATTTACGACTAAACCTGTACATAATTACCTACCTTTAAAATATCCAAAAAGCAAAATTGTATCAATGATTTATCCAAAATTGACCCGACGAAGAGACCATCTTCTTTCAATTCTTGAAAGAGATTCATCCAATACTGAGAGCTGTGTTTTCTTAACATGGACCACCAACTTTCAATCCTTTGATTGCCCTGACTTGTCCCTGTTATGTAACTTTTTTCGCCAAAATTATGATCAGATTCATCAACAGGATTTTCCCGGAATAATCTTTGCAATTGAGCCACAGTTACATTTTCTGTGCCACAGTCCGTCCTAATTGTTCGAGGACATCCTCCAAGTTTTTTCACTGCATTGATGTAGTACCCTGCAACAACTTTGGGATCACTTGCAGTTCTTCCTGCTTCCAGCCACACGATTCTACGTGAAAACCCATCTATAGCACCATTAATTGCAATTCCATATGGCTTAAGTTTATCATATGAATCAATGTGCCATATAAAATTGGGCCCAGGGGTTGAATAGCATCTACGACGCAATCTCTTTCGACACCTTAATTCTACCCCCAAGGGATCTAATTCTTTCAGAATAAGTCTAACGGCTCTTTGAGAGACAACTAATCCCCTTCGAACACATCTTGTATGCATCCACCGATAACCTAGCAATTGGCCAGAAACCGCCAACTGATTTTGTATGAACGAAATAACTTCATTTAAGGGAGAGAATGAACGTCGTCGTCCAAGATTCATTTCACGCAATCTGCGTTTTAATGTGGCTAAACTGATTTCAATATTATGCTGTAGTTTAAGGAAATCTAATATTTCCCCGTAGTTTAATCCCAATGAATTATAATGCAAAATAAGCTCATGTAGTTCCTGATCCATTTTTTTTTTCAAAATTTTCACCTAAAAAGCGATAACAATAAGAATTGTTTTTTCATTAAACTGTTTCTATCTATGTTAACTATTTAACATGCGTTAGGTTTTACTTACCTGACAGGTAGCACTTTCATACAAGCTTCGCGAACTAAACCTTCTATTCCACTGACATACAACACAATACAAGCATTTTATGTGGCGGTTGAACTTAACTGGCGGGATTATCTGGCGGGATTATCTGGCGGGTTTATCTGGCGGTTTATCTGGCGGTTTATCTGGCGGTTTATTTTAAGTGTCGGTGACCCTAATGCGCTTTCGTAGATTAGTTCTAGACGTTGCGTTTTTAGTGCCGAAGCACTCCAGTACAAAATAATTATTTCAGAAATGACCGTTTTTGAAAAATTGCCGCCGTAGTTTATAATTCACTTGGGTAACGAATATTTATGTCACCGCCAGAAAATATACGATTTTAATTTTGATGCTTTGTAAATTGAATTGTCAATTTAATTTAGTTATTTAATTTGCAAATAGATTTCGCTCGGGCAATAAACTTTCAAGCTCGGAATTAAATGATTAACTTCAGTCCCTATATACAATAATATACAATTTTGTGGTCGCGATTGCGGCTTGTCACTTTTTGAACGCGTTTTTTGTTGTCGATAACACAACGTAGAAATTTCGTCTTGTCTCTGTGCGTCACAAACTCTTCCTGATATTGCCGCTACTTTACCAACAAACTCTTCAATTTTAGTCGACATCACTTCGGGATTGGTTAGATCAAATTAGAGGAAGGTTGCGCTTTTTCAAGGTGATTAAGTATCTGTAAAAAATTCCACGATATCTTGATTGATTCCTGAGTTATCCCGAAAAAACGGAAAATCGCGTGGACTAATGGTGTAGTTCTGTGACAAATCGTTAACATAACGACATCGGTGTTGCTATGGTGGGACCTTTTTTATTGGCCAACAGCCCAACACGTAGCAACAGCGACGCCGCGCTGTTACGCCGTTACGATTTGTCACAGAATTGCACAATTGGAATTAATAATAATTGACGGAAGTGAAAAGGAATTAATGGAACCGGAGTTTGCTGGAAAAAGTTAGAATCAGCTAGTGGAATTAGCTGTAGCTGGAATTAATATGGAACTGTATTATACAGGGTGAGTCTAAAATCATAGTAATTACTGAAATGGGTGACAGTCCATCCAAAAATACAAGCAAAAGTTCCTATGCACATATGTCGGTAATGCTTTGTAAGGAAGCTGCGCCCCCTTAAAGAGATCCTCTGTATAAACGCTGAGGTTTTTTGGAGGAAAGATTAGTGTCATGAAGGGCTTTTTCTGATTTCTAGTTTTCACTAATTACGTAGTTTTCGCACTCTAGACTATCCAAACTTGTTTTATTCGAAAACGGGGTGTCCTAGCGACAAAAGCACCTTTTTCACAGATTAAGATTCTGTCGATATTTTGTTTGAGAAAAACCCATATCAAAAAATTTTGAAATGAATGTGTTATATATACAGGGTGTCCCGTCTCAGAGTGCAAAAATTTCAGCAACAGATTCCTTGCATGAAAATAAAAGACCCGTATTTTTTTGTTTCGGTAGATGGGCCCCCGTTTCGTCACTAGGGCTCCTCAAAAGTGAGCCCCAAAAATCGAAAATTAATTCCCACGTCTTAACCATTCAACCGATTTTGCTGAAATTTTCCACAAGGCCATTACGAACGATGAAGATTTCAATAATGTAGCTGATGATGTCGTTGTGCCCACCACAGGCGCCCCCTGGGCCGCCTTCGACATTTTCGGCTCAGTATCTTTGTTAACGTAATTAAATTTCGTAATTAATTACACACCATCCGATGGTCGATTGAATTTAGAAACTACGCTACCTCTTACACTTTTTCTGTAAAATGCACAATTTCCGAGTAAAATTAAGGAATGTGGAGCCATACACGTGCTTATTGGCAGATTTCTCAAGATAGCTATAGCGCGATTAATGTCAGGGCTTTGTTAAAGTTTTAAATTATTGTCAGTTTTGCACCACTGTGGCACTGTGTTTGTTTTTTTTTGTAAATATTATAATTACAGCCAATTTTGAAAATTCGGAGTATACAGATATGCATTTAATTTATGGTGTATGGCTCCACATTTCTCAATTTTACTTGGAAATGGTGCATTTTACAGAAAAAGTGCAAGAGGTAGCGTAGATTCTAAATTCAATGGAGGATCGGATGGTGTGTAATTAAATAGGAAATTTAATTACGTTAACAAAGATATTGGGCCGAAAATGTCGAGGGCGACCCCGGGGGCGCCTATGGTGGGCACCACGAAATCATCAGCTACATTATTGAAATCTTCATCGTTCGTAATGGTCTTGTGGAAAATTTCAGCAAAATCGGTTGAATGGTTACGACGTGGGAATTAATTTTCGATTTTTGGGGCTCACTTTTGAGGAGCCCTAGTGACGAAATGGGGGCCCATCTAGCGAAACAAAAAAATACGGGTCTTTTATTTTCATGCAAGGAATCTGTGGCTAAAATTCTTGCACTCCGAGACGGGACACCCTGTATATAAAATCTGAAAAAAATGGAATAGAAAGCCCTTTCAAGCAACGAGTGGGTGGATTTCAAAAATTATTGCATCAGTTTACAGAGAATTTGAAATCCTTTCAAATGATGTATCACAAAGGGCCCTAATGTAATTTAAAATTTGAACATAGAGGGCGCTAGAGTTTAACAAATATCAAAAATTGTTGCAGCGTTAGATTGGCAATGAAATTATCTTTCAAATGATGTATCACAAGTGGGGGGTTGCCATTTAAAATTTTGAAGTGGGTGTGGGTGGGGGTTAGGGGGTGAGTTTTAAAATTTCGCCAAGCGTGGATTTCAGTGTCCCCCTCCAAATAAAAATCGACTTGTCCGAGCGAATTTTCATATTTTATTTGGTTTACGAAATATTTGGGCTACTAAATAATATGGTTGTGAAAGTGCAGCAAAAATGTGAAATGGGACAGTAAAAATCTTAATTGCGAAGTGTAGATTTGCATATTTTGAATGATGAATTGTTGCGGAATTTAATACATCTTGATAAGTAATGAATGTTTTGTAACCGCCGCAGTCTAATTATCTTCATTCCCCTAAACAGAGGTAAATCTTTCGTGATTCTTATAAAGCAGCTCAGAGAAATTTCAAGGCTGGGTTATCAAAAACGCTGTTGTTGATGCAATCGTTGTTTTTGTGAAATATCCCCATACCACCCTTGAAGGTGCTACAACCCCAACATGCAGAAACACAAAAATATACGAGAAGTCAATGGATGGACAAATTTTCACTAAGATCTAACAATAAGGGGGATGAAATTTAAGGGTTGAAACTTGAAATTTCTTAAAGTAAATGTAAGAATAAAATTGGGGGGTTCGATAGATTTCGGTCAACTATTGGAAAAAGGTCTTATGAGATATCAACCTCAAACCAACCCCTAAGCTATTAACCACCCCTAACTCTTTGCAAGCGGATAAATATATTTTATTAATTTTTTTTGAAACCCTATTGGTTTATTTATGAACAACTGAAGTCAGTAAATAGTAAATACACAATGAGTCATGTAACACCGGAAAAATAAGGTAACCCCTGTAAATTATAAAGGGGTGAAATCATGAGAGGTTGAAAACATTAATCTACAAATCACCGCAATTTTTCAACGAATTGGATTAGGGTGGTGAAATTGAAAACGCAACTTCCTTTAGGTCATTTGGGGGTGGTGAAATAGGAGGATGGAGTTTAAGGGTTGAAACGTCCATGAAACCCCCGGTAATTTGACACAGAGAAGCAATATCTTCTGCGAAACTGTGAAAGTGAATTTTAGGAGAAACTTATCGAAGGGGATGAAAGTTAGGGGTGGAAACTCGAATTTTCACTGAATAATATAGGGTTGAAATTAATATCGTTCGATAGCCTTCTATTGATGGTACAAAAAAAAGTCTGATTCATCATTCGCGAAAAACGACCCTTAAAGTCGGTACAACCCCCTAACATGCCGAAACATAAACACTAAAATGCGAGAACTCAAAAACTGCTCAACATATCAAGGCTGGATTTGATGTAGTAATTTACAGCGCCACTGTAGGCGCGAATGGACAAATTTTCATTATGATCTAACAAGGGGGATGAAAAAGGGTTGAAACTAGAAATTTTTTTATGTAAGTGGTGGGATAAAACCAACCCCTACGCTACTAACAACCCCTAAGCCCTAGCAAGCGGGGTAAATATATATTTATTTATTTTTTTGGGCTTTCTTCTGATTTTTCATAATTCAAAGTCATTTTCATTAATTTTTAACTCTCCACAATTTTTCAACCCCTTTCATGATAAAGTGAACTCCCAAAAACCAAAATTTGCCCAGACCGCTTCTTTTTCGTGTGATTTTCGCTAGTTCTATTTAACTGCAGTTCATTTTCACTCTTCTTGGTTTTTCAACCCCCCGAGCGTTAATTTTGTAAAATTCGCGCAGTTTTGCCTTTTTTCGGTAATAAATTTTACTCTTGTGGATTGTTCTTGCCTTTTTCACTTTTTCGACCGCCTTCGCAATATTTCAACTCTTCCAACGCAAGATTGGGTTATTTAGGTGTTATTTTCCGTAATTTTACTTAACCATCATATGGTTAATCCTCATATCTTTTGACTTTTTATCCACCTTTACGATTTTTCAACCTCGTAAGGTGCTAGTTTTGCAAAACTCGCATAATTTTGTTTTTCGTCGGTAATAAAATTGAACTCATTTGGGATTCGGTTTACCTTTTACAATTTTCCAGTTTTCTTCGCAATAGGTAGGTGTAAGTATACATTTCAATTTCAATTTTCGTGTTATATTTCGCTATTCTACTTAATTTACATTCGTCTTGATTTTTCATCCCTTTTCGCAATTTTTCAGCCAAATTTTGTTTTAATACCGGCAATTCTTTTCATTTACTCATTTGGTTCATATTGTCATTCTTTTTACTTTTCAACCCTCAAAATGTTTGTGTTTTTTCTGTTCATTTTCTACTTTTTAATTCTGTAACAACAATTTTTTAACATTTCGCCTTTTTGACACATCTGTGCGTTTGCGAAGGCACTACAACTAGGTGCAGATTGATAAAATCTGCACCCGATTCCACCAGTAAGACCAGCCGCCTCTACCTACACATTAACGTGACACACATCTACAGCAGGAATACACATCGCATTGATATACATCTTCCTTTGGCTTTTGTTCTGTTTTTTAGAGTTAAGTAAGATTTTTCTTTAATGCAACTTATTTTGCTTGCCCTTTCATTTTGCCCCGCGCAATATTTCACTTTACCCCACAAGTGGGCCAAAAAATGGTGGCGAGAAAACCTTAGTGCCATTTTAGTAGCAAAAAGGTCCTTTTAATTTATATTGGCAAAGAAGCATTATTTCTTGCTATCGGATTCAATAATTGTTGTATTGTCGGGTCGAAAACCTTGGTACAATTTTTTCGAAAGTTGCCATTTTAGGGGCAAAAGGCCCCTTTTTGAATTTTTTTTAGCAAAAGGGCAAATTATTATTGTAATAATAATAGATATATAATAAGATAGAATTTGATAGCTGTTGCATTACTGGATCGAAAACCTTAGTGCCATTTTTTCGAAAAATGTCAATTCAAAATTAGCGGACTTTGGTGAGAAATTTCAAAAAATTCGACGTTTTGTAAAGCAATGGGTAGGCTGACTTGAAGTTTTTGATGCTGTTAAGTTCAAAATTGAAAAATTGGGAAAAAATGTCAAGTTTTAATTATTGTAGCAGGTTATAGCCATTTACGTATACCTAGGTAATGTATAGTTGAATTAGGTAATAAATATTATTCAAATAATTTTGCGTTTCGACGATTCACCGTTGGCGAGGTTAATCTCGCTTCACTGGCTGCCTTTTTTTAGTAGGTACAGGTATACTCCCACTATGCCTGTATCTGGTGTGTTTTCAAATTTACTCTAGCAGCTCTAAATGTTTTGTTTAGTTAGGTACTTACCTATACTTATAAGACAATTTTGAGGTTAGAAGTATCTGCGCATGCGCCTCGCGCACTATGACGTCACACAATACCTTCTAATACCTCAATAATTCCCTGTAATACCTTAATAATACCTCACAATTCCTTCATAATACCCAATAATTCCTTAATAATACCCATAATAGGCATCTTGCATCAATTTTGTTTTTGATGTTAAATTGAAGTTCAGGATATATTTAATCCTTCCAGATACCTTAAGTTCCAATATCTTGTCCGTGGAGCTCAAAAAAAAACGAGAAAGTAGCATTTTCAAACTTCGCGCCAAAAAACCCTCAGCCATTCGAACTCAATTTTCTTACATGTGACTACGTCGCTGTCTAACCTGACCCGACGTCTTTCATTCATAAATCTTAAATATTTTATAGTAGTCACAAGTACTCTTTGCCAGTGGGTACAAAGATACAAGATGCCAACCCAAGCAACTAATAACATTCTACTTACCGCCTTTTTCAACGTTAGAGGTTACTTTTGACCCCTCTTATTGTCAACTGTCAAGGTTGACTTTTCAAATTAATTATTAAACGTCACCCTCAACTAAACTGTTGTCAGATTGCATCGGCTGTACGATTTATGACGTCACAAGTCGTACAACGGCGTTTCTGAATTATTTATTTATTTACAAATAAGCAAACGTTTTTTAAATAAAATTGATGTTCGCGGACGATTCCTTGTATCTTTATTGATGCATTTACAATAAAATATCCCGAAATTAGGAAATGTGCAAGTAGCCTATTCCTAAATAATTCCTGATAATACCTAACAATTCCTGATAATACCTACCTAATAATTCCTGATAATACCTCATATTTCCTTCATAATTCCCCATAATTCCTTAGGTTTGTACACCATAATACCTCAGCGTATTGCCCCCCGGTCAAATCAGTCTGAAGTACTCGAAGCACCTGTCGAAGTAGTTGAAGTAGGTAGGTACTTTAAAGTACCTAGAGCTCAAAGTATACCTACCAGGGTGGATTCTACGAATAAACTTGAAGCAGTAGACACACATTTCAATGAGTGAACTGCCCCTCGTCAAAAACATTATAAAACGGGAGCATCAAGTTCTTCTATCACAAAAGGCCTTAATATTAGAGTTGTCCCTAATATTAAGGGGGTAGGTTAAATTACACTGATGAATTAATCAGTACGTAAACCAATGCCAAATGAAGAAGCCTTGGCTGCAGTTCCCATTCTGTTTTCTCAAATCAACACTATAGCTCCTCGCCTGACCTGACACCGCTGAAAGCGATGCCCCGATGGGGCTCAAAATAATAAATAATTAAATAGTGGACTTCAGCCACGTCACAATCTGAAATTAAATAAAATCTGCAGATTTGCCAAGGCTACGCACTTGTAGGTTAGGTCAGCCGTCGACAAAGGACAGCGAAAGCGCCCCCAAGGTTGCCCCCCTGCGCCCTACTTCTGTCGCTCTCGGTGACTTATGTCATTTACTCAGTTCTGTTCTGTTTGATGGAATTACTCTGTGTCTATCGCTCCCGCTTTAGAACAGGACGCGATCTTGACGTTGACGTAACTGTCCTTGTGAACATTTTTCCAGTGGACACTTTTCCGGTGGGTAGCATTTCTGGTGGACAAAATTCCAGTGGACATTTTTATTCGCGAAAATCAGCAAATTGTCTGGTGGCAATACTTTAACTACACTGAGAGACTAGGATACGGAAATACTTTTAAACGTCCGTCATCATAATTTCGGCTTACGTCAGTCAGTTGTCAGTTGCGAGGTTAGGTAGTAGTTTTGTTAGGAGACATTCTCTCGCTGGCTCGAAATTTTGGGAATAATTCTGTGGAATTTTACGTTTTGTGTACTTAAGTAGAACATTGTAAATCCAGGAAAACTTGGCTTTTAAAAAATCCACGTATCGATGTCACTGATGTCACCAACTGACACTGTCAGGCACGTCACGCTAGAATTCTCACTTCCGGCTCCTCAATGGGGTGAGACCGCCATTTTGTGGTTTAGCAATGCCATCTATTAGCAGCTGATTTTCGCGAATTATTATTATCTATTCGCGAAAATCAGCAAAGTGTCTGACATCTGGTGGCAATACTTTAACTATACTGAGAGACAGGATACGGAAATACTTTTAAACGTCCGTCATCATAATTTCGGCTTACGTCAGTCAGTTGTCAGTTGCGAGGTTAGGTAGTAGTTTTGTTAGGAGACATCCTCTTGCTGTCTCGAAATTTTGTGAATAATTCTGTGGAATTTTACGTTTTGTGTACTTAAGTGGAACATTGTAAATCCAGGAAAACTTGGCTTTTAAAAAATTCACATATCGATGTCACTGATGTCATCAACTGACACTGTCAGGCACGTCACGCTAGAATTCTCACTTCCGGCTCCCCAATGGGGTGAGACCGCCATTTTGTGGTTTCGCAATGCCATCTATTAGCAGCTGATTTTCGCGAATATTCGCGAATACCCACGTTTCAAAAATACAGACCCTGAACACAACAACATTCCCGATTTGACACATGACTTGACATTTGTAAAAATCCGCAGTGTGCGCATGATCGTCGTTAGTTGCGTCCTGGTGGCTAGAGGCTAGACGCTTGTAAAAAAAACCTCCACTCACCTCTTCCACCTGCATCGATCAACAGAGCAATACGCTCTTCCGCCTGTCCAAAGGGACGTCACCGAACGTTTCGAACGAATTTGCTATACATATAATATATCTTCGTCATGAGTCAAAGCGCACATTATGCAAAGTTGGCCGCTAAACGAAAAAAGACACACGATAGGAGGGCGTCGCAGCTATCGTCGACAACTGCTACACCACTCGCATCATCATCATCATCATCACTTCCTGACGATCAAGACATTGCCAACCCCGTCGTACTATTACATAGGGTCGATGAAATCGACCGATTGGCTTTGGCGTCCACTCGATCTAAAAAATTACAGGAAATGGATTCAAACCTATCTACCAACGCCGATGCCAATGATGAAGAACCGTCTACCTCGTCTTATTGAAACTCCTACATGTATTTATCCCGTTTCATGATTCAAATTGTGAATATATTAATACTAATAAATATACTAATATAACTTTCTTTCATACTTTGTTTTTTTTTCAAGAGTGTCCACAGCCGCGACTGGACACTTTTTAATCTCCCCAACCCCATCACTAAAATTTTCGAATTTGAGATAGCACCAGATCTTCACGTTTTGAGGTCTCAGGAACCCAAAAAAGGGGTTTTTAAAATGTGTCTGTGTGTATGTACGTACGTACGTTCGTTTGTAATCACGCCACAGCCAAAACTACTACACCGATTTGGCTCAAATTTGGAGCATAGGCATCTCGTAACCTAACTTAGATCTGAAAAACTTTTAAATTTTAAATGCAAACCCACATATTTCGCGTCACCATAAGGAAGACCTTCAGATTCTGTTTCTAAAAGTGTATTTATTCTTAGTGCCCTTTCGACCAAAAATAAAAAAAAAATTGATTTTTATCGGACTTTAAAATCGCGGTACAGCCCAAGCCCCTGAACCGATTTGGCTGAAATTTTGCACATGGGGAGTGTATTACACGTCGAAGACGTGAACAAATTTTGAATTCAATCGACTCACGGAAAATGCCGTTATGGCAAACCAATTTCCAAATTTTAAATTATTCTCTCATTTGACCATTAAAAACAAGTTTTTGAAAGATTTATTGTCACCATCAGAAAGGTCTTCAAATTCTGGTTTTAAATAGGATAAAATTAATTCGCATTTAGCGCTGTTTGGTTCAAAAAATCGAAATTTTATAATAACAGTAAAAATAGCCCAAATTACTGAATCGATTTGGCTGAAATTTGGTACATGGAGATTGGGTGACCCGTTGAAGACCTGAAAGGCTTTTGAAAGCAATTGGCCCACTGGAAGTCCCATTTCAACATATCAACTTAAAATTTTAAATAGGTAATAATCCATCGTCTCAAAGTGGCATCAAAAGTTTATTTGGAATGAGAACTCTAAGTCTTGCCACCAAAAATTATATTGAAGTACTACATGTTTCGGCTAAAATTAGCCATCATCAGGTACAGACTAGAAAAATTACTTGTTGAAAAAATATACAGGGAGGAGGAGGTAACTTACATCAACAAACGATCATTTAAATTTGAGGTTAATTAAAATTTGAGGTTAGTTATGAATTAAGTGTCTAACCTCAAATTTTAATTAACCTCAAATTTAAATGATCGTTTGTTGATGTAAGTTACCTCCTCCTCCCTGTATATTTTTTCAACAAGTAATTTTTCTAGTCTGTACCTGATGATGGCTAATTTTAGCCGAAATATGTAGTACTTCAATATAATTTTTGGTGGCAAGACTTAGAGTTCTCATTCCAAACTAAAATTTTAAATACAAGACCTCCATTTTTATGTCGCCATTAGAAAGGCGATCAAATTCTGGTTCTAAAAATGTGTTCACAGTTTCTGCCATTTCAGCGGTAAATAGAGAAAAAATTCTTTCTCATTAAAAGGGAGCGGGCTGACAGTGGATGACATAAAGTGGCAGTTATTGTCAAAAAGGTGGCAAAAGATTAATCTTAAAAGGAAAAATTTGTCAAACGTGATGGGTGATGTCCGAGGTGACGCCCATAGAAGGATAGCTTGTACGGCGTAAGTGGGACGGCGTCTTCATATCCAAGAGAGGGCGCCACATGTTCTATGCAAATGTTGGTTGCATATGTTACATTATACTAAACACAAAAAATCACGGGAATCGGTGACGGGAAGTTAAGTGAAACGATTTTTTGCGCACGACGAACTTATTGTTTTGCTTTGCGTCTTGGCGTTTACTGTTTTTATTCGAAAAACGGATTTATCGTGTATGGTAGTGAAGTGTTTTGGCTTTGGCCGTGAGCCTCTTTGATTTGCGTTGAAAAATTATTGGCATTTTGACATTTTAATCCCTAAAGTCCAACAGTCGATGTCGCTTCGCCGTGACAAAACTTCTCCGTCTTTTGCAAAGGTATAAGGAGGATCTATGGAAAGACAATGGATTGAGAAAGGTTTTAAGGAAGGATAAAATCCAACATACCTATCTAGTTACTATCTTCCCGTAACAGGAAATACGTCAGGTAATTTACATCATTTAGACAAATGTTATTATATCAAGGTATAACTATAGATAGGCACAAAAATATGATCACAGCGTGTGAAATGAAGTTTCTGCGGAGGATAATGGGAGTGGCAAGAAAGAATAGATTGAGAAACGCGGCTATAAGACCAGAATTGGGGTGGAATCGGTGGAACGAATCATAAAGAAAAGGCAGTTGGGCTGTTGGGGGCACATGACAAGAATGCCAGAAGAAAGATTAGCAAAAGGAATATAGAACACGCAGGTGAAAAAAAAGGAAGAGAAATATGTATAATGTTTTAGACTATGGTTTTAATTACAACACGATGTTCTGATGGACCACGACTATCACAGAATACAGAGTCTCTAGTTCCTCGCCTAAGAAATAAGAATGAGGAAGAGGGACTTGTGGAAGTCGAATCTTGCTACCAAGAGAATAGGAGACCTGCCAGTGTCACCTTTAAGGAAAAATTTGCGCAGACATTCAAGTAAGAGGATCATCTTCTCCTGTTGCTTTAATTATTAAAAGGAGAATTCATCTAAGATGAGTCCAGAAGTCACATTATCGACTATTAGGTACTCTTTGCTTTTGCCTTAGTTCTGTGTGGATACTGTTCTCTTATGGGCAAATGTAACTAATTATGGCATTTTCTTCTGTTTCAGCCTTAGGACTACTTAGCAGCATTTGTGTTAACGGATCTTTCGGCAAGCTTCTTACTATCGTCGAAGAGCAGGGGCCTGTCTGACTAAAAGAAAAATGACATTTCGAGATGAAATGATGGCATATTGGTAGGTACATATGTAATTGTACACGAGTACTTATCCGTTTGTGAAATTTTTAAGGGTCTTCCCGAGAATGTTCACATCACCATCCCAGTAACGCAATTGAAAAACGAAGCGAGGACAAGTCTATTAACTCGTCTATGATTGAAGAAGTCATCATGCGTCCTCTCGAAAGTTTGGCTGTCTAGTGTCTAGTATGTGGCTGGATATACCGTATGATATTTTAAATTATTCATCAAAGCAACCGTTGGAAAACAAAAGTCGTATCTTTGATTACTTCTGATGGTTCAGATTTTACAGCTGTCACTTTAATCTGTCATCATCTGTCATTTGCAGAAATAAATATTTTCGAGTTTGTTTACAGTTTCACGGTTTTTCACGATGGTTTTCTTGGTTGAGCATAAAATATTCGCTGTTAAAGCTTACTTTCGCACTGGTTTTCAAGCAGAAAATGGGGAATGGCGTTACAATGTGCGGGCGTGTCTCGAAGAATTCCGGCAGCAGTTCCCAAATGTTGCCATTCTTGATGCTGATTTCTTTTCAATGGTTCGACGTTCAGTAAGCTTGTTTGAAGAGACAGGCAGCATTACACGAAAGAAGGGTAGTGGCAGACCGACAGTTCAAACAGAAGAAGCAGTCCAGAATGTTCGACAAGAATGAACCAACCACATCCCTGCGAAGAGCTGCCCAGCAAGTTCAGCTATGCTATAGCACCACTCGCAAAATCGTGAAGAATCAACTCCATTTATTTCCCTACAAAATGCAGTGCTATCACGAACTTTTACCAGGTGATCCCGACAGACGTGTCAGATATTGTCGTTGGTTTACTGATCATCTAATGAACGATGATAATCTTCTTGATCTGACTTTTTTCACGGACGAGGCCTGGTTTCATCTTTCTGGATATGTGAACTCGCAAACTATGCGAATGTGGAGTGCTGAAAATCCTCACATTTTTCGAGAAGCTGCATTGCACCCATTAAAGATTGGCCTTTGGATGGCTGTGTCTCGTCGGCGCATTATTCCAATATTAACCTCCCCAACCCCATCACAATTTAAAAAAAATGGGAGGTTACTGCAATCACTAAAATTTTCGAATTTGAGATAGCACCAGATCTTCACGTTTTGAGGTCTCAGGAACCCAGAAAAGGGGTTTTTAAAATGTGTCTGTGTGTATGTACGTACGTACGTACGTTCGTACGTACGTTCGTACGTTTGTAATCACGCCACAGCCAAAACTACTGGACCGATTTGGCTGAAATTTGGAACATAGGCATCTCGTAACCTAACTTAGATCTGAAAAGCTTTTGGAGCCAATCGTGCAACCGGAAATGCCATTTTGGCACATCAACTTTTAAATTTTAAATGCAAACCCCCATTTTTTACGTCACCATAAGGAAGACCTTCGAATTCTGCTTCTAAAAGTGTATTCATTCTTACTGCCCTTTTGAACAAAAATTTAAAAAAAATTGATTTTTATCGGACTTTAAAATCGCGGTACAGCCCAAGCCCCTGAACCGATTTGGCTGAAATTTTGCACATAGGGATTGTATTACACGTCGAAGAGCTGAACAAATTTTGAATTCAATCGACTCACGGAAAGTGCCGTTTTGGCACACCAATTTCCAAATTTAAAATTATTCTCTCATTTGACCATTAAAAACAAGTTTTTGAAAGATTTATTGACACCATCAGAAATGTCTTCAAATTCTGGTTTTAAATAGGGCAAAATTAATTCGCATTTAGCGCTGTTTGGTTCAAAAAATCGAAATTTTCTAATAACACTAAAAATACATTATAGCCCAAATTTCTGAATCGATTTGGCTGAAATATGGTACATGGAGATTGGGTGACCCGTTGAAGACCTGAAAGGCTTTTGAAAGCAATTGGCCAACGGGAAGTCCCATTTAAGCATATCAACTTAAAATTTTAAATACAAGACCTCCTTTTTTATGTCGCCATTAGAAAGGCGATCAAATTCTGGTTCTAAAAATGTGTTCATAGTTTCTGCCATTTCAGTGGAAAATACAGAAAAAATTCTTTCTCATTAAAAGGGTGCGGGCTGACAGTGGATGACATAAAATGGCAGTTATTGTCAAAAAGGTGGCAAAAGATTAACCTTAAAAGAAACATATTGTCAAACGTGATGGGTGATGTCCGAGGTGATGTCGGTATTTGTCAGAAAATTGCGAAATTAGTCAAGGATTAAAAAAATTCTGTTGAATTAACTACTATCTACACAGAATACAAAAATCCACGCGATGGGGAGGTTCCAGCCGCTTCTCTGCTGCATTTTTTTTTGATGAAACTGTCACTGCCCAAAGATATCGGGACAACATCTTGTCTGTTTTTTTTCCACAATTGCATGATGACGAGCTGCAGAATGGAATGTTCCAACAAGATGGGGCCACAGCCCACACAACCCAAGAAACAATTGCCTTTCTAAGAGAATTTTTTGATGATCGCCTTATAAGTTTGCGTTGTATTCCGGAATTTCCACCAAGATCTCCAGATTTAACCATCTTAGACTATTTCGTGTTTCCTCACTTAAAAAACACAATTTTAACCTCCCCAATCCACTTCACCACTTATAAAAAAGGGAGGTTACTGCAATCACTAAAATTTTCGAATTTGAGATAGCACCAGATCTTCACGTTTCGAGGTCTCAGGAACCCAAAAAAGTGGTTTAAAAAATGTGTCTGTGTGTATGTGCGTACGTACGTACGTACGTACGTGCGTACGTACGTGCGTACGTTTGTAAACACGCCACAGCCAAAACTACTAGACCGATTTGCCTGAAATTTGGTGCGTAGGCATCTCATAACCCAACTTAGATCTGAAAAGCTTTTGGAGCCAATCGTGCAACTAGAAATGCCATTTTGGCACATCAACTTTTAAATTTTAAATGCAAACCCCCATTTTTCATGACACTATAGGAAAGGCCTTCAAATTCTGCTTCTAAAAATATATTCACTCTCAGTGCCCTTTTGACCAAAAATTTAAAAAAAAATGTTTTTTATCGGACTTTCAAATCGCGGTACAGCCCAAGCCCCTGAACCGATTTGGCTGAAATTTTGCACATGAGGATTGTATTGCACGTCGAAGAGCTGAACAAATTTTGGATTCAATCGGCCCACGGAAAATGCCGTTTTGGCACACCAATTTCCAAATTTAAAATTATTCACTCATTTAACCATCCAAAACAAGTTTTTGAAAGATTTATTGTCACCATCAGAAAGGTCTTCAAATTCTGGTTTTAAATAAGACAAAATTCGTTCGCATTTAGTGCTCTTTGGGTCAAAAAATCGAAATTTTGTAATAACACTAAAAATACATTATAGCTCAAATTAGTGAATCGATTTGGCTGAAATTTGCTACATGGAGATTGGGTGACCCGTTGAAGACCTGAAAGGCTTTTGGAAGCAATTGGTCCACAGGAAGTGCTATTTAAGCATATCAACTTTAAATTTTAAATACAAGGCCTCCTTTTTTACGTCGCCATTAGAAAGACGATCAAATTCTGGTTCTAAAAATGTATTCACAGTTTCTGCTATTTCTGTGGAAAATAGAGAAAAAAATCTTTTTCATTAAAAGGGACCAGGCTACTGACAGTGGATGACATAAAGTATCAGTTATTGTCAAAAGGGTGGCAAATTGTTAACCTTAAAAGGAACATATTGTCAAATGTGATGGGTGATGTCCGAAGTGATGTCGGTATTTGTCAGAAAATTACGAAATTAGTCATAGATGATAAGCACAAAAAAAATTCTGTTGAATTGACTACCATCTACACAGAATACAAAGATCCACGCGATGGGGAGGTTCCAGCCGCTTCTCTGCTGCATTTTTTAAAATGCCAGTCCGGACCCTTCCGGAGTTGAGAGAAAGAATAATTGAAGAATGTGCGAATATCACTCCTGCAATGTTGCGAAATAGAGATGGGCAGATCGACTCTTTTAAGCGAGTCGAGTCAGTCAACTCACTCACAACTGATTAGTCGACTCAGTGAGTTGACTCAGTGATTCGACTCATATTTAGCGAAACTACTCTCCTGGCGAAATTGAATAAAGCAAAAGTGTAAACTATACTATATTTTATTTAGTTGAGTTGAGGCGGCACCGGCATTTATGAATATTACGTCGATCGCTGCGTTTGCGGTTGAATTTGAATACTAGATCTTGACGCCTTGCGCTGAATCGAGCGAAAATTCAACTCATCGATGACTCGACTCTTTTCTTGCGAATGAGTTGAATCACTCATTGCCGATGATGAGTGGCTCATTTGAGTCGACTCACCAACTGAGTACCCATCTCTATTGCGAAATGCATTTGAGAACATGAAAAGACGTGTTAACCTGTGCTTAGAAGTGAACGGTGAACATTTCCAACAGTTTTTGTAGTTTCAATTTCCTCGTCCATATCCAAATAAATGTTGTTACATAGGATGCAATCTTTTTTATTAATCAATTCAACACGTGTTTATTAGAGGTTATTTGCAGGGACAAAGGACTGCACTAGCAAAAATTCCCTAATTATTGTTTGTTCCCGCGAAAAATTTGTAATCCACTTAGGAACTTTGATGAATCTGTTCATCGACATGACCTTGAAGCTGGAAGCTGCCAAATTAAATAACCTAGCATTTTACCAGTTTGTTTATTGCTCTATTAAAATATCAATAAATAAATAAGGCCATCAGGCACATAATATGGCACTCATGGCAGTTACAGTATCTTTCAAAGCACGAAAGAGCAGGGGGTGATTCAATTCCAAGGGGGCTCTTTTGAGTTCCAGTCCAGGTATCTAGGCGCCTTTTATCCTAAATAATTTCAGTAAATCTTTCAGAATTTTGCATCCTGTACCATCTGAGAATCCAACTTACAACATTAACATTATAAATCTACTAACAAGTACGTTTGGTGTTCAATTTTAGGCAATACACAACACATGTATACAATTTGGAGGAATAATTAAATTTAAATTTCCCTCCATCGGGTCTTCATATCCGCCAGAGGGCGCCACAAACAATGATCCGTTACGAAGTACGGGGCATTGCATTCTATGGTGACGCCGGTATTTGTCAGAAAATTGCGAAATTAGTCACAGATGATAAGCACAAAAAAAATGTTGAATTGACTACCATATCTACACAGAATACAAAGATCCACGCGATGGGGAGGTTCCAGCCGCTTCTCTGCTGCATTTTTTTTACAACAGCAGTGACACCCGACTTGCTGAATTCTTCCGACGACTTTTCTGACTGAAAATATTTTGGAAACGGCATATTCTCTCAAATCAATTTTCTTCGTTTTTCAGATTTTAACCTCCCCACTCCACTTCACCACTTTAAAAAAAGGGAGGTTACCTACTGCAATTACTAAAATTTTCGAATTCGAGATAACACCAGATCTTCACGTTTTGCGGTCTCAGGAGCTCAAAATAGTGATTTTTAAAATGTGTTTGTATGTATCTTCGTACGTACGTACGTTCGTTCGTTTGTAAACACGCCACAGCCAAAACTACTAGACCGATTTGGCTGAAGCTTGGAACATCTGGAGCTTCTCGTAACCTAACTTAGATCTGAAAAGCTTTTGGAGCCAATCGTGCAACCGGAAATGCCATTTTGGCATATCAACTTTTAAATTTTAAATGTAAACCCCCATTTTTCACGTCACCATAAGAAAGACCTTTAAATTCTGCTTCTAAAAATGTATTCATTCTTAGTGCCCTTTTGACCAAAAATAAATAAAAATTGATTTTATCTGACTTTAAAATCGCGGTACAGCCCAAGCTCCTGAACCGATTTGGCTGAAATTTTGCATATGGGGATTGTATTACACGTCGAGGAGCTGAACAAATTTTGAATTCAATCGGCTCACTGAAAGTGCCGTTTGGCACACCAATTTCCAAATTTAAAATTATTCCCTCATTTAACCATTAAAAACAAGTTTTTGAAAGATTTATTGTCGCTGTTTGGTTCAAATAAATCGAAATTTTATAATAACAGTAAAAATACATTATAGCCCAAATTACTGAATCGATTTGGCTGAAATTTGGTACATGGAGATTGGGTGACCCGTTGAAGACCTGAAAGGCTTTTGGAAGCAATTGGCACACGGGAAGTGCCATTTAAGCATATCAACTTAAAATTTTAAGTACAAGGCCTCCTTTTTTATGTCGCCATTAGAAAGACGATCAAATTGTGGTTCTAAAAAAAGGCAGTATTAAAGCGGCTGGAACTTCCCCACCGCGTGAATCTTTGATATAATTTAATAATAATAATAATAATACATTTATTGAGATGTAATAAGCAGCACAATATAAATAAATTGCATTCTGCATAATAAAATAAAATAAAATAACAATGCTAGTAGATATTACAACACTCAAAAGGATAGGAACAGGTTATATCCTGATTTAATCCTACCCAGGCAAACTGGAAATAGTATATTACGTAACGAGAGTTGTAAGAAGCATATTACGCACGTGTGGAAGAAGTTGTACACGAGCCGCGTAGCGGCGAGTGTATAATTCCACAGTGCGTAATTGCCTTACAACTCGAGTTGCGTACGATACTTTTTCTACGACCACACAATATTTCTTAACTTTTCTCAATAGTAGGTTTAATAAATTGAAGAACTTCTTCGAGAGGAATATTTCGGAAATATCCTGAGACAAGTCAACCTTATTTTTTTGATGTGAATCCAGTGGCATAGTCAGATATTTTTAGCACTTCCGGTTCAACCGGAAATGACCATAATTTTTATTTTTCAAATGGAATCATACTTTTTCTCACATGAATTTCTCACAAAAGATGTTATGCAAATTTACTCTGCATTATTTTGGATCCTCAAACGTTTTTTTCCAGCATAAATAATTGATTCGTGCTTACAATGGAATTACTTGAATTAAAGTCAACTAAATTAACGGTGGATTGTTCCTGGGTACCAAAAACCTGCCAGTATTCTATATTATGACAATTTCTTTAAAATACCTGCTCAAAGGTTCAAGATAATACGAATAAATACAACTTACCGGTCCCAAGGCATTTTCAGACGAAAAGATCCTGCGATATAACCTAACTTTTGCACAGAAGATTTTTATTGATTTTACCTCGGATTTTACTTTGCAGTTGAACTGCTTTTATCCTGGAAGAGGAGTAGTCGATATGTTTCTAAAATGTCCTAATAAATAAGGGGAGAATAATGAATTTAACAATAAAATTGAGTGAAAAATGACATTTGACAAATGACAATTGAAAACTGTGCGATTTTCACTCTTTACGCACAGTTTTAGGTTTGTGTGCGTAAGGAACGGCTTACTTAGTTTGTACGTTGTACAAAATTGGCTATTTACAATAGTGGTCGTAGAAAAAAGCTATTACGCACAACATGTTGTGACGACAAGAAAAAAAGCAAAAACTAAAACATCTGAATGTCAATGGACAATTGCTCTCCCTTTAAGAGTGAATCTTTCAACTTGGTGATAAGTGAACGCTCAGAAATATCGACATCATAACTTAAAGCGAAAAAATTGAGTAAGCAAGCAGCCAAATAAGAAAACGAACCTCGGTAACTGGATGAGGTATAAGTAGGGACGCTAACCATGAGCTCAGTGAACCTTAAAGGACGATCATGAACAGCAGAACGAGATGTAATTTTGCGACTTAAATAGGATGGAGAATTTTTGGATTTAATTTTAAGCACAAAAGAAGCAAAATGAAGTAAACGACGCTCATTCAATCTTAACATACCAAGATCGCGAATGTAAGGAGTAATGTGATGAGTGTAAGGGACAAAAACAGTAAATCTTACACACTGATTTTGGATTACTTGTAAGCGGTTCTTCAGTTGAAGAGTAAGACAAGGAGCGTAGGCAATATCCGCGTAATTTAAATGGGAAAGAACAAGCACCTCTACAAGTAGTTTTTTGGTGTCTCGGTCTAAGTCTTTATAGAAAGGTGAAATTTGTCTTAAGGCTAAAAACGCTTTTCGACATACGGAATCCACTTGCTCAACGAACTTGAGAGATGAATCATATAGGAGACCCAGATTTTTCACTACGTTGCAGTTTTGTATGACAGTACCATTCAAATTTATTCTGAAGTCGTCTCCAATCTGAGCAAGTTTTTTCGCAGTACCAAACATAATAGTGTTACTTTTTGCCGCATTTAGAAGCAGAGAATTTTTAGTAGTCCAATTAAAAATTTCATTTAGGTCAGCCTCAATAATCGAAAGAGATTCTGGTAACTTTTCAGGTGGAAACGTAAGAATGACTTGAACATCATCCGCATAAATATACAAGGAGCAGTGATTAGTGACCATCGCTCTATCCGCAGAGTACACAGAAAAGAGAGTTGGCCCTAAAACAGAGCCCTGCGGAACTCCAGTTTTAAGGCACAAAGGGGTCGACAACTGACCGTCAAATGAAGTATACTGAATCCTGTCATTAAGATAGCTGGTAAACCAACTCAACGTGCAGTCTTTAACTCCGTAATACTTTAACTTACTCAGTAACAATCTGATGTTCAAACTATCGAAGGCCTTTGACATATCGAGTAGAGTAAGCGAAGTCACGTTTCCATCATTGAACCCTTGCAAGATATCATCTGTGAGTGAGCATAAAACTGAAGAGGTACTGTAGTTCTTCCTGTAAGCAGACTGAGTGCTAGGTAGTATAGAAGATTCAGAAAGATAATCATTGAATTGGAGAGCAAGAACTTTTTCAGCTATTTTAAGACAATTTGAAAGTAGGCTAATAGGCCGGTAGTCACTCAGATTCAAAGGGATGTTTTTCTTAGGAATAGGCTTCACCAAACAAGACTTCCACTGAGGAGGAACCCGACCAACCTCAAAGGAGAAATTGATTATGTGAGTCAATGGATTTACAATAAATTGCGACGCAATTTGAAGCATTCTGCCCGACAGTTGGTCAAATCCCACGCAGTGGGGCTTCAGCTGGTGGATTAACTTGTCAATAATTTCCGGCGATACAGGACTAAAAACAAAACTATTATTATCGTCTTGAACACCCGTCTCAAAGGTCTCCAAATAATCACTGTCAACCGATAATGATGGAATGGAATCTACAAAATAATCATTGAAGCTATTAGGACTATACTCCGCAGACATCGAGGTATCGACTTTTTTATCTTTGACAATGCCCCACGATTTTAGTTTGTGCCAAAATGCTGCACTGTTCTTTTTAACATGCCTAAGGTTAAACTTGTAATAAGCTTGTCTTTCACGAACAAGAGCTTCATTGTAATAATTTCGCAGTTGACAAAAATACTCTCGATGAGCATCACTTTGCGTCCGCTTAAAGCGACTCCAAGCTTTCTGTTTCAAATTCTTAAGAGTTCTCAGGGTATCAGTGAACCATGGTTTAGTGCGATTATTAATGCAAATTTTCCTATAAGGTGCATGCTTATCAAAGAGGGCTAAAAAGCATTCATTAAAAAAATTTACTTTGGATTCAACATCAGGCAAAACATAAATAGCATTCCAATCAATTTCCAGAGCGTCCTTGTTAAACTGTTCTTTGTCAAAGTGTTTGAAAGACCTCACTGTCCTAATACAGGGCTTAATTACGTAACCTTCCAGATTAATTGAGCACTGAACAACATTGTGGTCGGAAAAGCAAATATCCAAAACATCAGAAGTGATAGTTGAAACATCAGCGCTAACTAAAATCAAGTCAAGTAATGTCTGAGAATTATTAGTTACTCGGGTAGGTGCAGTGACAACCTGCCTTAAATTATGTACATTTAACAATCGATTTAGGTAAATAGTAGAAGGAATTGGTTGCAAAAAATCAGAATTAAAATCTCCCAGAAAAATATAGTTTGTAAAATTATTCAACAAAAGAAAGCCAATAATATCGTCCAACAAAGAAAAGTGAATATGATTGACATGAGGTGGTCTATAAAATGCCCCAACCACCAAATTGCTTCCCTTAAGAGGGACTTTAACTAACAAAAATTCTATATTAGCATTTGAGAAAGGCGTATGAATCAGAGAGCACTTAAATCTAGACAAGGTGTATATGGCAACTCCTCCACCCCTAGTTGGCCGATCCTGACGAAACACGTTATAGCCAGGGATAGATACAGCATCATTCGGTATTAGATCAGTAAGCCAAGTTTCGGACAGCGCAATGGCGGTGAAAGTATTGCCACTAACAAACTCCTTGATTGAATGAAACTTATTAAACAACGAACGCACATTAATATTTCAAAGTTTACGTGCCAAAATGGCATTTGGGGTGCCATGATTGGCTTCAAAAGCCTTTTTGCTGTAAGTTCAGTTACGAAATGTCTACATACCAAATTTCAGCCAAATCGGTCAAGAGGTTTGGGCTATAGCGTGTTTATAAAGTGCGCTAAAAATCTTGAATTTTTGAAGTTATTGCGAAAAGGGCACTAAGAGTAAATACATCCTTGGAAGTAGAATTTTATGGCCTTTCTTACGGTGTTGTGAAAAATGGGGGTTTGTATTTAAAATTTCAAAGTTGATGTGCCAAAATGGCACTTCCGGTTATACGATTGGCTCCAAAAGCTTTTCAGATCTAAGTTAGGTTATGAGATGCCTATGTTCCGAATTTCAGCCAAATCGGTTCAGCAGTTTGGACTGTAGAGCGTTTACAAACATACATACATACATACATTCGTACTTGTGTTTAACCGCTTATACAGACCCAAAATGCTATACTCAGCCGACGGTGTCAAGCCAAATCAGACGTTGTCAGACCCCCTTGTGGGTCTGGCAGCGTCGTACGTGTATCTCAATGCGCATGCGCATAATAATATCAAAGGGAATGGGTGGGGGAAAGTTGGCTCGGGCTTGGCAAAGCGGTGAAACATCAGGTTACATACGTATTTAGTTTAGCGTATTTCCTGCAGAGGGAGAACGGTAGCTCTGTGTATGCCCCTTGTATATTGACTATTCACGTCGTCAGACCCGCCATGTTCACTGCGCCTTGACGATCCCAAGGTTTGGCAACACTGTTAGGCTATTTTGGCGCGTTGATTTGAATTACTAACTGACCGGCAGAGATGAAAATAGGACAAAGAAATATTATGGTTACTAGGTTGATTGGACAATTGTGAACATGTACCTACCTAAGTACCCTCGATACTTTTTAACTAGTCAATGGTTTAAAATTAAATAGTCTGACGAACCTCAGTAACTAAATATCGTAGACTCGATAGCACACCACAAATCTATTATAAAGAAATATAAATAAAAAAGGCTACTTCTAATTCAATTAAATTAACATTATTTTACTATTCTTTCTTTACATTGATCAGCTGACAGAAATATCAATCTGAGGGGCAATTCCAGATTTTCCAGGACTTCCTGAGACTTCTAGGTGACTTAATTCCTGAGATTTTTTGCAGACATCCTTTGACTTTTTGTGACTTTCCTGACTTTCTGTAACTTCCTGACTTTCTGTGACTTCCTGAGACTTAATTCCTGGGACTTTCTGCAGACTTCCTATACTTTTAACTAACTTATTGCCTGACTTTCTGCAGACTTCCGGAGGCTTCTTGCGGACTTCCTGAGACTTCCTGTCTTTCTCTGACTTCTACAGATCTGTACACTGACTTTCAACCACAAATTGCCCCACGTAACAAACTATAATGCCCCAATAGAGGGGGATTTCCTTCCCGTTGAGGTTTTGACACCGTTATGGCAACTAAATTAAGGTACCTAAGTAGGTACTGGGCCGCTTTCGCCAGACAGCCAGACTACGTCCCCCTCTCCCCCCCACCCCTCTGTCTGGGTTCCCCTCTGACGTCATACCCCCTACCCTTATCATCCCTTCAACCCCCATCCCTGATCAACCCCCACCCCTTATTTTTCAACCCCCATCCCTTATTTATTTTTCAACCCCCTTTCCCCGAATTTCATCCCCTATTTCCATTTCCAACCCCCTACCCTTATCAACCCTTATCTTTCATCCAGGGGGCTCCGCCCCCTGGGACCACATATATAGTTAGCCGCCATGTTTGACAGGCTACGATCGTACAGCCCCCTTGAAAAAGTGTGGCGTCGTCGGCTGGTTTCGAACCCTGGTCTTCCGGTCGGTAATCAGCTATGCTAACCACTTGGCCAAGCGCCCATCGTTACTTAGACGTATTACAAGTTCTTTATAAAGTAAGCCGTCACAGTGCTATTATAAAAAACCACAACTCGACCTTGAGGATAGTCTTATCAAACAAAAACAATTCAAATTAATACAAATTTCATAAAGACATTATAATCATTATTTTTGTAATTTAAGTTCAACCCCCACCCCATTCCCTATTTATTTTTCAACCCCCACCCCATCCCCTATTTATTTTTCAACCCCCACCCCTGATCATCTCCTATTTATTTTTCACGGTATCAACCGAAAGGTCTTTAAGAGGGGTTTTCGAAAATATTACGCAACTTCCGGTATCTACTTCCGGTTTCTTAAAGTGAACGTAATATGTTCGTGTTTGGTATTAGGCGAAAGGTCTTTAAGAGGGGTTTTCGAAAATATTACGCAACTTCCGGTATCTATTTCCGGTTTCTTAAAGTGAACGTAATATGTTCGTGTTTGGTATTAGGCGAAAGGTCTTTAAGAGGGGTTTTCGAAAATATTACGCAACTTCCGGTATCTATTTCCGGTTTCTTAAAGTGAACGTAATATGCTCGTGTTTGGTATTAGGCGAAAGGTCTTTAAGAGGGGTTTTCGAAAATATTACGCAACTTCCGGTATCTACTTCCGGTTTCTTAAAGTGAACGTAATATGCTCGTGTTTGGTATCAATTGAAAGGTCTTTAAGAGGGGTTTTTGAAAATATTACGCAACTTCCGGTATCTACTTCCGGTTTCTTAAAGTGAACGTAATATGCTCGTGTTTGGTATCAATTGAAAGGTCTTTAAGAGGAGTTTTCGAAAATATTACGCAACTTCCGGTTAACACATTTACAGCTCACAAATAATCAGTTTATATCTTAAACCTTTTGAATTAAGAGCTAAATATGGCTCTTCTTAGCGCGAGTTTCTTAATTTTTACTGCAATTTTCAACGGAACGCTGTTTGTTCCGAAAACCCCAGATGTTGCTGAAATACATATCTGTAAAGAAGAAAAAATGTCGACTGATGCTGTGGTAGTGAATAATTCTTGTGACCAGTGGGAAGCAATGGTGCCCAAATATTGGCCGCTCAATAAAATGCATGTTTTTACTTATGATATTTTGGCGGAAGAAAAAAATTTAAACCACTCATCAATATTTTTCTACAAATTAAGGTTCGTCTACCAAAATCGTTCTTTTGGAGTGACCGCCGTTAGAAAAATTATTTTAAAGGAATACAATTTCCATGGAAATATAACCAATAATTCATGCAGTATATATGATAATGCATCAATATCTATTATCTCTTTAATCAGCTTGACAATTATTTGTTTTGCATTGTTAATAATTATATTTATTTTAGTTGTGAAAATAAAAAATGTATGTGCTCGCTCGGAAGAATAAAATTTACATTTTAATCTTATTAGTTTTTATACCACCACCTTTGGCCGTATATTTTTAAATCATATTGGAAAGTTAATTAGTATTATAAAAATCTCGACGCTATCATAACGTTAAAGTGTATCTTTCTCTCTCTGTCTTGGAAGATTTTTAAAATAACGATAAAAACATATGCAATCTCGGTTATTTCAAACAATGTGCGAAAAAAAACGATCCTATGAGATTATTAGAAGAACCGGAAGTTGAAGATGAATCTCCCTATTGTTGCGGGTTCCAGAATGCATAGGATCCGGTTGCTGGGATCCCGTCCTCTTCGAAAGGTGGGTGGAGACCTCCGAATTACCTGAAGACGCAATCGTGTGCCCCTTTCACGAATATTGCTATAATAATAATCAATCCTCTTAATTTAGTTTGATAAGACTATCTTCAAGGTTAAGCTGTGGTTTTTTTAAAGCGGCGGATGTTCGTTAAAACGTAATTTTTTAAACAATAAATATGTATTTTATCTTCAAGGTTAAGTTGTGGTTTTTTGCAGCGGCAGATGTTCGTTAAAACATAATAAATTTTTTAAACAATAAATATGTTATCTTATTTTAAATAAAATTTACAATTATTCAATTGATTAAAAATATCCACCATTTATAAGCTATATCGTTATTAGCGGGTTTTCGAAAATATTATGCAACTTCCGGTTTCTTAAAATGAACGTAATATATTCGTGTTTGGTATTAGGCGAAAGGTCTTTAAGAGGGGTTTTCGAAAATATTACGCAACTTCCGGTATCTACTTCCGGTTTCTTAAATTGAACGTAATATGCTCGTGTTCGGTATCAATTGAGAGGTCTTTAAGAGGGGTTTTCGAAAATATTACGCAACTTCCGGTTTCTTAAAGTGAATGTAATATGCTTGTGTTTGGTATCAATTGAAAGGTCTTTTAAGAGGGGTTTTCGAAAATATTACGCAACTTCCGGTATCTACTTCCGGTTTCTTAAAGTGAACGTAATATGCTCGTGTTTGGTATCAACCGAAAGGTCTTTAAGAGGGGTTTTTGAAAATATTACGCAACTTCCGGTATCTACTTCCGGTTTCTTAAATTGAACGTAATATGTTCGTGTTTGGTATTAGGCGAAAGGTCTTTAAGAGGGGTTTTCGTTTTGACATCGGTCACCCCAAAGGAACGATTTGCGTAGACAAGCCTTAATTTGTAGAAAAATAAAGATGATGGATCCACCTCCCCCGACAATGATGTGGAAATATCATAAGTAAAAACATACATTTTATTGTATGGCCAATATTTGGGCACCATTGCTTCCCATTGATCGCAAGAATTCACTACCGCTGCAGATGCAACGTTACCGCTGCAGATATGTATCTCCGCCACATCCGGGATGTTTGGCACAAACAATGTTTGATTAAAAATTGCCGTAAAAATTATGAAATTCGTGCTAAGAAGAGCCATAATAATAATAATTTTATCGCTGCTATCTCGACGAATTTAGAGTATAAACTGTTCATTTGGGGTTGTAGACGCACTATTAATACATATTATACAATCGCTTATACTAGGTGCGGGGCCGTCAACATGTGTTCTTTGATGTGGTTGGTTCCAGTGTTTCGTACATGGTAGCCTTAAGATAACGTCATTATCATGACGATACACCCAAGGAAGTTTTTGGTAAATCATTGCTGTATGTGTTGGAGATAATCGTAAAATGTTATCTTTAAACATTCCTCTCAGAGTTTTGATGGTTTTTTCAAATTCCAAAATTTGGTTAAGCACTTCCACAGGTACATTCGTTGCCATACTTCTTATCGTTCGCAAATACAATAAATAACTGATTAATTAACGAATAATTATTCGTAATAAACAAATTACGAGCTCTTATCGAGGACGACGCGACGCGACGCGACGTTCATTAGAGATAGGTATATAACGGAAACAGCGGTCTGCGGTTATGATGCGGCACTCATAACAAGTTTTTATCTTCGATCCATGTAGGTTCCTTAATACCCAACCATTTCACTTGTAATTGATTTTTCCTTCGTTTAAGTATTTTTTCAACAAGATAAACATCAGGCTGCGCGGTTTTTTGTAACTCATATTCGTAAAATGCCCCCAAAATGGGGGTTTTCTCCATATCTTCAAGTAAATACGTTACGGGGTTTGTATTTTTTCGTTGTCGAATTTTAAATAATTCAGTAGACCAATTGGCTGTGTACCCCTTTTCGAAGAGACTTTTTTGTTTACTGATCAAAGTTAACCTGTGAAGAAGACCACGTGAAGTGGTCGAAACGTTGGCCATTAATAACTTAAGTTTTTAAAGATTTCTCTTCTTTCTGCCCACCAACCCGATACCAGCGAACATTTTCTAAATTATTAATCTCGACTTGGAAAAAATAGTGGAAACTGAGACCAAAAACATTGGGATAGGCTCCAAAGGGCGAAAAAAATATACCGAAATGAGAAAAAACGCGAATGCTCAAAATGAGAGAAAAGACGATTTTGCAAAATCTGGATACAAAATTAAACAATCTGGACTAAAATCGAAATTGGAAACAATACGAACGATTTTGAAAAATCTGAATGCAAAATTAAGCAATGAGGACTAGAATGAAAATTTGAAAAAAAGTTAATCGAACGTTGAAATTCGCCTAAAAAGCGGTTTTGGAAGATCAAAGTTGAAATGTCGAGACAACTTGGAAAAAAAAATGAGAAATGGCAACAAAACTTTTTTTTGCTCAAAATGAGAAAAACGATTTTGAAAAACTTACATTTTAACAGACTAAAAAATTGCGATAGACTCCAAAGTGCGAAAAAAAAAATATCGAAATGAGAAAAAACGTGAAATTTTGGCTCAAAACCGATAAAAATCTTAAGATTTTGCTCATAATGAAAGAAAACACGAGTTTGCAAAATCTAAAAGCAAAATTAAACAATCTGGACTAAAATCAACATTGGAAACAATAGCAAGTGGGTTAGCACCGTATCTAAAAAATTGCGATAAACCCCCAAGTGCGACCCATCATTTTTATGTAAAATTGACTAACTAGAACAATACAAATGTTCGTTTTTAGATAGTACTAATTCTGACTGAAAAAATACATCAAAATGAAAAAACGCGAAACTTTGGCACAAAACCGATAAAAATCTTTAGACTTTACTCAAAATGAGAGAAAACACGAGTTTGCAAAGTCTAAAGGCAAAATTAAACAATCTGGACTAAAACCAATATTGGAGACAATAGGAAGTGGGCTAGCACCGTAATCTAAAAAATTGCGATAAACCCACAAGTGTGACCCATCATTGTTATGTAAAATTGACTAACTAGAGCAATGCAAATGTTCGTTTTTAGATAGCACTAACTCTGACTGAAAAAATACACCAAAATGAAAAAAAACGCGAAATTTTGGCACAAAACCCGACACTTCTGCTCAAAACATGAGAAAATAAGATTTTGAAAAATTTGAATGCAAAATTAAACCATTTCGACTAAAATCAAAATGCGAAACAAAAGGAAGTGGGTAGCACCGTATCTAAAAAATTGCGATAGGCCCCGAGTGCGACTCATCATTTTTATGTGGAATTGACTAACTAGAACAATGCTGATGTTGGTTTTTAGATAGTACTAACTTTGACTGAAAAAATTCATCAAAATGAAAAAAAACGCGAAATTTTGGAACAAAATCCGAGAAAGTTCGATAATTCTGCTGAAAATTTGAGAAAATGAGATTTTGAAAAATTTTAATGCGAAATGAAACCATTTCGACTAAAATCAAAATGCGAAACAAAAGGAAGTGGGCTAGCACCGTATCTAAAAAATTGCGATAAACCCCCAAGTGCGACCCATCATTC
Organism: Pycnomerus fuliginosus; assembly: GCA_963924575.1. Classification (NCBI taxonomy): domain Eukaryota; kingdom Metazoa; phylum Arthropoda; class Insecta; order Coleoptera; family Zopheridae; genus Pycnomerus; species Pycnomerus fuliginosus. The sequence continues at coordinate 37,094,636 of OZ004620.1, read as the reverse complement.
TTATGTAAAATTGACTAACTAGAACAATGCTGATGTTGGTTTTTAGATAGTACTAACTTTGACTGAAAAAATTCATCAAAATGAAAAAAAACGCGAAATTTTGGCACAAAACCCGACAAAAATCGATAATTCTGCTGAAAATTTGAGAAAATGAGATTTTGAAAAATTTTAATGCGAAATGAAACCATTTCGACTAAAATCAAAATTCGAAACAAAAGGAAATGGGCTAGCACCGTATCTTAAAAATTGCGATAGACCCCCAAGTGCGACCCATCATTTTTATGTGGAATTGACTAACTAGAACAATGCTGATGTTGATTTTGAAATAATAGTAACTTTGAGTGAAAAAATACATTGTTGTGGACAATTAGTTAGTGGACTGTAGTTTGAATGATTATAATAAATCCCAACATTAATATAAAACATGAAGTTTGAAAGATGACTTGTTTATTATCTTGTGGTAACTAACTTATAAAAACTCATGCTTGTGTAAGCATTATTGTAACTTGAAAGCATTATTGTAACTTCAACATGCCGCCCGCCTTGAACTGCTGCAGGAAGCTTCAAAACATCAATCTACCGGTAAGATGCAGATCCTATTAACTCCTCTGGTTGTTTCACCACCATTGGCTGTCTTAATATCTACGACGCGGGTCACACCATCCTTTCCAGGTCGGAGTTTAATTATTCTTCCCATCTGCCATGACATTGTAGGTAAATTTTCATTCTTGATCAAAACTAAGACCCCAGGCCTTAGTAGATCCTTTGAATTGACTTTCCATTTGACTCTGGTCTGAAGTTCACTTAAATACTCCTTACTCCATCTGGTCCAAAAGTGCTGTGATAAAGCTTGAATGTGTTGCCATTTACTCAGCCTGTTCTCAGGAACATCGAGTAGATTAAATTCAGGAAAGGCAGTGATTGGTTTGCCAATTAAAAAATGAGCAGGAGTCAACGGAGATAGGTCTTCAGGATCTTCAGAAAGCGGACAAATGGGTCGAGAATTTAAAATACCTTCAATTTGAATTAGTAAGGTACTGAATTCTTCGTATGTTAAAGGCTGTTTCAGTAATCTCTTGATATGGTATTTAGTACTTTTGATACCAGCCTCCCATATACCACCAAAATTCGGTGATCTAGGTGGAATAAAATGCCACCTTATTTGCTCATTTGCTAAAGAATTTTGAATAGTGTCTTTATTATTGTCGAGAAATTCGGAGATTTTTGATAATTCATTGTTTGCTCCAACAAAATTAGAAGCATTGTCCGAAAATATTTTAATTGGTTTTCCACGACGACTTATAAATCGATTGAGAGCTGCTAGAAATGCATCTGTGGTTAATTCTGACACTAATTCAAGATGAATAGCTTTAGTACTCATACAAATAAATAAACAAATATATGATTTAGTTAATTTAGCGCCTCTGGTTTTCCTGTCTTTGATCAGAAAAGGACCACCATAATCTATACCAACATTTGTAAATGCAGAGTAATTATTTACCCTTGCATCAGGAAGATCACCCATTAAATAAGTACATTCTTTAGGAGCAGCTTTAAAGCATATAACGCATTGACGTATAATCCCTTTACATAAGTTTCGACCAGAGATTGGCCAATAATTTTGCCTGACAGAACATAATAGCGCTTGTACACCACAGTGAAGCAATTTCTCATGATAATTTCTTAAAATCAGATTAGTCAATGCATTATTTTTTGATAAAAGAATCGGGTGTTTCTTGTCATAAGTCTGTTGAGAATTTTCTATTCTACCTCCTACTCTTATTATCCCATCTTTCATGAAGGGGTTCAAAGACAGAATTTTACTTCTATTATTTAGCGGCTTACCTTCTTCTAAATTACGATACTCTGCAGGAAAACCTTCTATTTGAACTTCCTTTATTAAAAGATTAAAGGCATTATTCAATTCTTTCGGATGTAAAGGTTCCATACATTTAATTCTATTTTCTAAATCATCTGTAGTTAATGGTCTACTATTGATTAAATTCCCTTTGACCTTTAGTTTCAAATTAGAAATATAACGTATGATATACGTAAAAACTCTCTTTAATTTAATTAGTGAGGAATATTTATTAATAAATTCTTTAAAAAATTCTCTTTTGTCATTTGTGACGACACATGAAACAGTTTTTTGCTCAGGAATATCTGCTAAGTTTTCTAAATTTGAGCTTAAATTCCAGTTGTTATGGATATCTTCGAACCACACTGGACCAAACCACCAAAGATCAGAATTTTTTAAATCTGTCATGCTAACTCCTCGTGACAATAAATCGGCAGGATTGTCAGAAGAACGAACGTGATTCCATGAGGAAGAATCTGTCAACGACTGAATCTCGCTGACCCTGTTGGCTACAAAAGTCTTCCATTTATTTGGAGGACCCTTGATCCACGCTAATGTGATCATAGAATCAGTCCAAAGATATTGTTGATTAAACTGAATTTGTAGTGCTAAAATCACCTTCTTTATTAAGTTCGCTAATAACAGAGCTCCACAAAGCTCGAGCCTTGGTACGCTTACTTGCTTGATAGGTGCAACTCGTGATTTCGCACATACTATTCTAGAAAATGTCGTCGTTTTCATAACACAACGAATATAAATACAAGCACCGTAAGCCCTTTCTGATGCATCAGAAAAGCCGTGAATTTCAATCTTTACATATGATTCAAAAACTGTCTGTCTTGGTACCTGTAAATCATTAATTTTGGTTAATTCGTCTTGGAATTTTTGCCAAGTTTTCTCTAATTCTACTGGAACCTGATCATTCCATTCCAAATTGAATTTCCATAATTCTTGAATTATTAGTTTTCCTACTATTATAACTGCTCCAACCAGTCCTAAGGGATCAAATATTTGGCAAAGAGCCGATAAAATACTCCTTTTAGTAACTTTATTTTTAAATTTGTGGTTATTTAAATTTACCTTGTAACAAATGAAATCTCTGTTTGCTTCCCAGTACATACCTAGGGTTTTGGTTTGTTCATTTTCACCTATTTTCAGAACACTTACATCGATTGCATTATTTATTTGAAATTTATTTAAGATTTCTTCGCTGTTACATAGCCATTTTCGCAATTCGAAGCCTGCACTCAACAAGATGTTAAATATTTGACGCTGAATTTCTAAGATCTCTTCTTCCGAATCTGCTCCTGTTAACAAATCATCCATGTAAAAATCTCTTTTAATAATTTCACTCGCAACAGGATGTGTTTTTTCATTCTCAAAAGCTAATTGGAAGAGACATCTTACCGCCAAATATAGAGAAGAAGCATTACCGAAAGTGACCATATTCATTTCAAAAATTTTTAATTCTTCTGACGGATCACTTTGACCAATACCTTGGATAGAATGATTTAATTTTAATTTGGATAAGCCCAATTTGTTGCAAATATCTTCCTTGATGAAATTACTCTGTGAGGCAGAATCTAAAAGTGCGCGACAGGTGACCCATTCATTATCCTTATTTTTTATTTTTATTATTGCTGTGGGTAAAAGTACCTGTGAACAAACTTGAAGGCATATAGTATTATTTACTTGTGAATCCAAAGAAACATTTGTTTGAGTTGTTTCTGTATTACTTGCCACAGAAGAAGTATTGATATTTGTATTATTAGTTTGATTTTTATCAGGCGAATTTTCTTCAATTTTACCAAATGATTCAGAATGTAGAAGTATGTGATGTGACTTCTTACATTTTTGGCATTTTCTGGCAGTACATTTCCAAGAAGGATGAGAAGGCTTTAAACAATTGAGACACAACTTCAATTTTTTAATTTCGTTGATCCTATTGTTGATCTCTAACTTTAAAAACCTTTCACATTTATAAATGGAGTGTGGTTTTTCGCAAAAATAACATTTATATTCTTTATTTACATCAGTGGACGCAAAAACGTTAGAAGACTGATTCTTATTTTTTGTAGAAACCTTATTGTTATTGTATTTTCTTTCGCAATTAAATTCTAAGCCTTCTAATATTTCACACTTCCGATTCAAAAATTTATCTAAGTCCCTTAAATTAGGTAATTCATCTTTAGACTTATGACATTCCCACTCCCTCTTCGTAGTATTATCAAATTTATTTGTCAAAACATAAATTATTAAGCGATCCCAAGAATCTACTTTTTCTCCAAGACTCTTCAAAGCTCTCAAATGTTTATTTGTGTTATCAAACAGATTTCTCAAATCTTTATAAGATTCAATTTTCAAAGGCGGAAATTCAAAGATTGAGCGAATGTGGTTGTGAATCATTAATTTTTTATTTTCGTAACGATTAACCAACATCTGCCAAACCAAATCATAGTTCTCTGAAGAAACTTCAGTTGAACTTATCAATTCTCTTACTGAATCTGAAAGATAACGCTGCAAATAATAAAATTTTTGAATTTTAGAGAACGATTCATCCTGATCCACGAGTGTTGAAAATAAATTTTTAAATTCCAACCAATTAGTATACTCGCCATCAAACGTTGGTAAGGTTATTGGAGACAATTGCAGTGACTTATTACAATTTACTGCACAGGGCGCTTTATTATTGTTGGATGAGGATTCCTCTTTATTGTTACTAGAGCTGTCATTCAAATTAATTGTTGAAGGATTTTGACTTTGATAGTCTTGAATTATAGTTTTTATTTTACTACAAATCGCAAAATATTTTGATTCGAATTCTTCTATTTCATTAGCATTCTCAATATTTGATTGTATATCTCCGAATTCTTCAAACAATGGGTCAGTTTTGGCAAGTCTCAGTTCTAAATTATTAATTATTTCATTGTTTAATTCATCTTTATTAATAGACTCAACAAAACTGATTAATCTGTCTAATTGCGACATTATTGTAGTTCGTTTTGAAATGGAACTACTATTATTAATAACCTTATTTTTCTTGGGTGGCATTTTATTACAACTAGAGAGAACTTCAGCAATATATAAGAGGAGAAGTATAACTTATTGTACTCACAATACCTCTTCAAAACGTTTATTCGTTCCTTGCTTCCTCATTCTTTCTCATTGCCACCAATCTGCCACCAATTTTCAAACTTCCGAAGCTGATTTCTTCGTTTCTTTATTCATCCGGCTCGAAGGACCATAAAATGTTGTGGACAATTAGTTAGTGGACTGTAGTTTGAATGATTATAATAAATCCCAACATTAATATAAAACATGAAGTTTGAAAGATGACTTGTTTATTATCTTGTGGTAACTAACTTATAAAAACTCATGCTTGTGTAAGCATTATTGTAACTTGAAAGCATTATTGTAACTTCAACATACATAAAAATGAAAAAAACGCGAAATTTTGGCACAAAACCCGACAAAAATCGATAATTCTGCTGAAAATCGCACGATACTAATCATTAGCCAATGGAAAATTTGATTTCTGTGTGCTTACCATGGCAACTCGAGGATTTCCTGGAAATTTTTGATACCTACCTAGACCAACCTAAACGAAATTAATAAGTGGAAATTTTTATGTCAAATTAAATGTCAAAAATCGTTTTTATTCAATTTCTGTGGCTGTATCGTTGCTATTTTCTTACCGAATCTGCATTCGAGCATTAATTCATTTCCTGGAAATTTTAGTCGTGCATTCCAACAACGTAATCGGGCCCTCGTGTTCCACTCGGGCCGATTAATACGTTGTTGGAATGCACTCCAAAAATTTCCGGAAAGAATTAATGCTCTTATGAGATTATAAGTGAAAATTAGAGAAAATGTGATTTTGAAAAATTTGAATGCAAAATTAAACCATTTGGACTAAAATCAAAATTCGAAACAAAAGGAAATGGGCTAGCACCGTATCTTAAAAATTGCGATAGACCCCCATGTGCGACCCATCATTTTTATGCGGAATTGACTAACTAGAACAATGCTGATGTTGGTTTTTAGATAGTATTAACTTTGACTGAAATTTTAATTCTAAATTGACTAACTTTGACTGCAAAATTACATTAAAGTGAAAAAAACGCGAAATTTTGGTGCAAAACCCGAGGAAAATCGATAATTCTGTTCAAAATCTGAGATTTTGAAAAAGTTGAATGAAGTTAAACAATTTGAACTAGAAACAAAATCCGAAGAAATAGGAAGTGGGCAATGCTGATGTTCGTTTTTAGATAGTACTAACTTTGACTGAAAAAATATATATAACTGAGAAAACACGAATTGAGAAAAAATTTGGAGCAAAACCTACAAACACCTATAGATTTGCTCAGAATAATAATAATAATAATAATAATATAGTTTATTTGCCCAACAGTAGAGACCATTTACAGGACAAAGAATTGATATACATAATATAAATATACAAAGTAAAGAGTAAGATAAACAGAAGCGAACAAAGAAGTAGGTAAATCAAACCGAGTTCAGTTTAGCCGAGAAAAGGCTGAAAATTGCTTTCTTAAAACTATATAAACTCAGCCTGAAGATATCAACATCACTATGGCAAATTACATTGTATCTTGAACACATCAGTGAAATCGGACAGCGTAACAGAATGTTGGTAATGTTGGAATGAGAGAAAACATGATTATTTCTGAAAAATCCGAATGCAAAATTAAGCAATCTGAAAATTTGAAAAATATAGAAAATGGGCCCTAGGCCCACGACTAAAATATTACTATAGAGTCCCCTTGTGCGACCCATCATTTTTATGTGAAATTGACTAACTAGAGTAATGCTGATGTTCGTTTTCGTATAGTACCAACTTGGACCGAAAAATATATAAAATGAAAAAAACGCGAAATTTTGACACAAAGCCGATAAAAACCATTAGATTTTGCTCAAAATGAGAGAACACGCGAGTTTGCAAAATCTGAATGCAAAATTAAGCAATCTGAACTAAAATCAAAATTCGAAAAATATAGGAAGTGGGCTAGTACCGTATCTAAAAAATTGCGATAAACCCGCAATTGCGACCCATAATTTTTATGCAAAATTGACTAACTAGAGCATTGCCGATGTTCATTTACTGACAGTACTAACTTTGGCCGAAAAAGTATATCAAATGGGCAAAAAACGCGAAATTTTGGCACAAAATCCGATAATTCTGCTCAAAATAAGAGAAAATGCGACTTTGAAAAATTTGAGTCAAATCTATAGGTTTTTGTGCCAATATTTCGCTTTTTTTTCATTTTTATAATTTATTTCGGTCAAAGTTAGTACTAACTGAAAACGAGATCGGCATTGCTCTAATTGGGCAATAGTTTAATTTTGCACTCAAATTTTTCAAAGTCGCATTTTCTCTTATTTTGAGCAGAATTATCGGATTTTGTGCCAAAATTTCGCGTTTTTTGCCCATTTGATATACTTTTTCGGCCAAAGTTAGTACTGTCAGTAAATGAACATCGGCAATGCTCTAGTTAGTCAATTTTGCATAAAAATTATGGGTCGCAATTGCGGGTTTATCGCAATTTTTTAGATACGGTACTAGCCCACTTCCTATATTTTTCGAATTTTGATTTTAGTTCAGATTGCTTAATTTTGCATTCAGATTTTGCAAACTCGTGTGTTCTCTCATTTTGAGCAAAATCTAATGGTTTTTATCGGCTTTGTGTCAAAATTTCGCGTTTTTTTCATTTTATATATTTTTCGGTCCAAGTTGGTACTATACGAAAACGAACATCAGCATTACTCTAGTTAGTCAATTTCACATAAAAATGATGGGTCGCACAAGGGGACTCTATAGTAATATTTTAGTCGTGGTCCTAGGGTCCATTTTCTATATTTTTCAAATTTTCAGATTGCTTAATTTTGCATTCGGATTTTTCAGAAATAATCATGTTTTCTCTCATTCCAACATTACCAACATTCTGTTACGCTGTCCGATTTCATTGATGTGTTCAAGATACAATGTAATTTGCCATAGTGATGTTGATATCTTCAGGCTGAGTTTATATAGTTTTAAGAAAGCAATTTTCAGCCTTTTCTCGGCTAAACTGAACTCGGTTTGATTTACCTACTTCTTTGTTCGCTTCTGTTTATCTTACTCTTTACTTTGTATATTTATATTATGTATATCAATTCTTTGTCCTGTAAATGGTCTCTACTGTTGGGCAAATAAACTATATTATTATTATTATTATTATTATTCTGAGCAAATCTATAGGTGTTTGTAGGTTTTGCTCCAAATTTTTTCTCAATTCGTGTTTTCTCAGTTATATATATTTTTTCAGTCAAAGTTAGTACTATCTAAAAACGAACATCAGCATTGCCCACTTCCTATTTCTTCGGATTTTGTTTCTAGTTCAAATTGTTTAACTTCATTCAACTTTTTCAAAATCTCAGATTTTGAACAGAATTATCGATTTTCCTCGGGTTTTGCACCAAAATTTCGCGTTTTTTTCACTTTAATGTAATTTTGCAGTCAAAGTTAGTCAATTTAGAATTAAAATTTCAGTCAAAGTTAATACTATCTAAAAACCAACATCAGCATTGTTCTAGTTAGTCAATTCCGCATAAAAATGATGGGTCGCACATGGGGGTCTATCGCAATTTTTAAGATACGGTGCTAGCCCACTTCCTTTTGTTTCGCATTTTGATTTTAGTCCAAATGGTTTAATTTTGCATTCAAATTTTTCAAAATCACATTTTCTCTAATTTTCAGCAGAATTATCGATTTTTGTCGGGTTTTGTGCCAAAATTTCGCGTTTTTTTCATTTTTATGTATTTTTTCAGTCAAAGTTAGTACTATCTAAAAACCAACATCAGCATTGTTCTAGTTAGTCAATTCCACATAAAAATGATGAGTCGCACTCGGGGCCTATCGCAATTTTTTAGATACGGTGCTAGCCCACTTCCTTTTGTTTCGCATTTTGATTTTAGTCGAAATGGTTTAATTTTGCATTCAAATTTTTCAAAATCTTATTTTCTCATGTTTTGAGCAGAAGTGTCGGGTTTTGTGCCAAAATTTCGCGTTTTTTTTCATTTTGGTGTATTTTTTCAGTCAGAGTTAGTGCTATCTAAAAACGAACATTTGCATTGCTCTAGTTAGTCAATTTTACATAACAATGATGGGTCACACTTGTGGGTTTATCGCAATTTTTTAGATTACGGTACTAGCCCACTTCCTATTGTCTCCAATATTGGTTTTAGTCCAGATTGTTTAATTTTGCCTTTAGAGTTTGCAAGCTCGTGTTTTCTCTCATTTTGAGTAAAGTCTAAAGATTTTTATCGGTTTTGTGCCAAAGTTTCGCGTTTTTTCATTTTGATGTATTTTTTCAGTCAGAATTAGTACTATCTAAAAACGAACATTTGTATTGTTCTAGTTAGTCAATTTTACATAAAAATGATGGGTCGCACTTGGGGGTTTATCGCAATTTTTTAGATACGGTGCTAACCCACTTGCTATTGTTTCCAATGTTGATTTTAGTCCAGATTGTTTAATTTTGCTTTTAGATTTTGCAAACTCGTGTTTTCTTTCATTATGAGCAAAATCTTAAGATTTTTATCGGTTTTGAGCCAAAATTTCACGTTTTTTCTCATTTCGATATTTTTTTTTCGCACAATTTTTTTGTCTGTTGAAATGTAAGTTTTTCAAAATCGTTTTTCTCATTTTGAGCAAAAAGTTTTGTTGCCATTTCTCATTTTTTTTTCCAAGTTGTCTCGACATTTCAACTTTGATCTTCCAAAACCGCTTTTTAGGCGAATTTCAACGTTCGATTAACTTTTTTTCAAATTTTCATTCTAGTCCTCATTGCTTAATTTTGCATTCAGATTTTTCAAAATCGTTCGTATTGTTTCCAATTTCGATTTTAGTCCAGATTGTTTAATTTTGTATCCAGATTTTGCAAAATCGTCTTTTCTCTCATTTTGAGCATTCGCGTTTTTTCTCATTTCGGTATATTTTTTTCGCCCTTTGGAGCCTATCCCAATGTTTTTGGTCTCAGTTTCCACTATTTTTTCCAAGTCGAGATTAATAATTTAGAAAATGTTCGCTGGTATCGGGTTGGTGGGCAGAAAGAAGAGAAATCTTTAAAAACTTAAGTTATTAATGGGCAACGTTTCGACCACTTCACGTGGTCTTCTTCACAGGTTAACTTTGATCAGTAAACAAAAAAGTCTCTTCGAAAAGGGGTACACAGCCAATTGGTCTACTGAATTATTTAAAATTCGACAACGAAAAAATACAAACCCCGTAACGTATTTACTTGAAGATATGGAGAAAACCCCCATTTTGGGGGCATTTTACGAATATGAGTTACAAAAAACCGCGCAGCCTGATGTTTATCTTGTTGAAAAAATACTTAAACGAAGGAAAAATCAATTACAAGTGAAATGGTTGGGTATTAAGGAACCTACATGGATCGAAGATAAAAACTTGTTATGAGTGCCGCATCATAACCGCAGACCGCTGTTTCCGTTATATACCTATCTCTAATGAACGTCGCGTCGCGTCGCGTCGTCCTCGATAAGAGCTCGTAATTTGTTTATTACGAATAATTATTCGTTAATTAATCAGTTATTTATTGTATTTGCGAACGATAAGAAGTATGGCAACGAATGTACCCGTGGAAGTGCTTAACCAAATTTTGGAATTTGAAAAAACCATCAAAACTCTGAGAGGAATGTTTAAAGATAACATTTTACGATTATCTCCAACACATACAGCAATGATTTATCAAAAACTTCCTTGGGTGTATCGTCATGATAATGACGTTATCTTAAGGCTACCATGTACGAAACACTGGAACCAACCACATCAAAGAACACATGTTGACGGCCCCGCACCTAGTATAAGCGATTGTATAATATGTGTTAATAGTGCGTCTACAACCCCAAATGAACAGTTTATACTCTAAATTCGTCGAGATAGCAGCGATAAAATTATTATTATTATGGCTCTTCTTAGCACGAATTTCATAATTTTTACGGCAATTTTTAATCAAACATTGTTTGTGCCAAACATCCCGGATGTGGCGGAGATACATATCTGCAGCGGTAACGTTGCATCTGCAGCGGTAGTGAATTCTTGCGATCAATGGGAAGCAATGGTGCCCAAATATTGGCCATACAATAAAATGTATGTTTTTACTTATGATATTTCCACATCATTGTCGGGGGAGGTGGATCCATCATCTTTATTTTTCTACAAATTAAGGCTTGTCTACGCAAATCGTTCCTTTGGGGTGACCGATGTCAAAACGAAAACCCCTCTTAAAGACCTTTCGCCTAATACCAAACACGAACATATTACGTTCAATTTAAGAAACCGGAAGTAGATACCGGAAGTTGCGTAATATTTTCAAAAACCCCTCTTAAAGACCTTTCGGTTGATACCAAACACGAGCATATTACGTTCACTTTAAGAAACCGGAAGTAGATACCGGAAGTTGCGTAATATTTTCGAAAACCCCTCTTAAAAGACCTTTCAATTGATACCAAACACAAGCATATTACATTCACTTTAAGAAACCGGAAGTTGCGTAATATTTTCGAAAACCCCTCTTAAAGACCTCTCAATTGATACCGAACACGAGCATATTACGTTCAATTTAAGAAACCGGAAGTAGATACCGGAAGTTGCGTAATATTTTCGAAAACCCCTCTTAAAGACCTTTCGCCTAATACCAAACACGAATATATTACGTTCATTTTAAGAAACCGGAAGTTGCATAATATTTTCGAAAACCCGCTAACGATATAGCTTATAAATGGTGGATATTTTTAATCAATTGAATAATTGTAAATTTTATTTAAAATAAGATAACATATTTATTGTTTAAAAAATTTATTATGTTTTAACGAACATCTGCCGCTGCAAAAAACCACAACTTAACCTTGAAGATAAAATACATATTTATTGTTTAAAAAATTACGTTTTAACGAACATCCGCCGCTTTAAAAAAACCACAGCTTAACCTTGAAGATAGTCTTATCAAACTAATTTAAGAGGATTGATTATTATTATAGCAATATTCGTGAAAGGGGCACACGATTGCGTCTTCAGGTAATTCGGAGGTCTCCACCCACCTTTCGAAGAGGACGGGATCCCAGTAACCGGATCCTATGCATTCTGGAACCCGCAACAATAGGGAGATTCATCTTCAACTTCCGGTTCTTCTAATAATCTCATAGGATCGTTTTTTTTCGCACATTGTTTGAAATAACCGAGATTGCATATGTTTTTATCGTTATTTTAAAAATCTTCCAAGACAGAGAGAGAAAGATACACTTTAACGTTATGATAGCGTCGAGAGTTTTATAATACTAATTAACTTTCCAATATGATTTAAAAATATACGGCCAAAGGTGGTGGTATAAAAACTAATAAGATTAAAATGTAAATTTTATTCTTCCGAGCGAGCACATACATTTTTTATTTTCACAACTAAAATAAATATAATTATTAACAATGCAAAACAAATAATTGTCAAGCTGATTAAAGAAATAATAGATATTGATGCATTATCATATATACTGCATGAATTATTGGTTATATTTCCATGGAAATTGTATTCCTTTAAAATAATTTTTCTAACGGCGGTCACTCCAAAAGAACGATTTTGGTAGACGAACCTTAATTTGTAGAAAAATATTGATGAGTGGTTTAAATTTTTTTCTTCCGCCAAAATATCATAAGTAAAAACATGCATTTTATTGAGCGGCCAATATTTGGGCACCATTGCTTCCCACTGGTCACAAGAATTATTCACTACCACAGCATCAGTCGACATTTTTTCTTCTTTACAGATATGTATTTCAGCAACATCTGGGGTTTTCGGAACAAACAGCGTTCCGTTGAAAATTGCAGTAAAAATTAAGAAACTCGCGCTAAGAAGAGCCATATTTAGCTCTTAATTCAAAAGGTTTAAGATATAAACTGATTATTTGTGAGCTGTAAATGTGTTAACCGGAAGTTGCGTAATATTTTCGAAAACTCCTCTTAAAGACCTTTCAATTGATACCAAACACGAGCATATTACGTTCACTTTAAGAAACCGGAAGTAGATACCGGAAGTTGCGTAATATTTTCAAAAACCCCTCTTAAAGACCTTTCAATTGATACCAAACACGAGCATATTACGTTCACTTTAAGAAACCGGAAGTAGATACCGGAAGTTGCGTAATATTTTCGAAAACCCCTCTTAAAGACCTTTCGCCTAATACCAAACACGAGCATATTACGTTCACTTTAAGAAACCGGAAATAGATACCGGAAGTTGCATAATATTTTCGAAAACCCCTCTTAAAGACCTTTCGCCTAATACCAAACACGAACATATTACGTTCACTTTAAGAAACCGGAAATAGATACCGGAAGTTGCGTAATATTTTCGAAAACCCCTCTTAAAGACCTTTCGCCTAATACCAAACACGAACATATTACGTTCACTTTAAGAAACCGGAAGTAGATACCGGAAGTTGCGTAATATTTTCGAAAACCCCTCTTAAAGACCTTTCGGTTGATACCGTGAAAAATAAATAGGAGATGATCAGGGGTGGGGGTTGAAAAATAAATAGGGGATGGGGTGGGGGTTGAAAAATAAATAGGGAATGGGGTGGGGGTTGAACTTAAATTACAAAAATAATGATTATAATGTCTTTATGAAATTTGTATTAATTTGAATTGTTTTTGTTTGATAAGACTATCCTCAAGGTCGAGTTGTGGTTTTTTATAATAGCACTGTGACGGCTTACTTTATAAAGAACTTGTAATACGTCTAAGTAACGATGGGCGCTTGGCCAAGTGGTTAGCATAGCTGATTACCGACCGGAAGACCAGGGTTCGAAACCAGCCGACGACGCCACACTTTTTCAAGGGGGCTGTACGATCGTAGCCTGTCAAACATGGCGGCTAACTATATATGTGGTCCCAGGGGGCGGAGCCCCCTGGATGAAAGATAAGGGTTGATAAGGGTAGGGGGTTGGAAATGGAAATAGGGGATGAAATTCGGGGAAAGGGGGTTGAAAAATAAATAAGGGATGGGGGTTGAAAAATAAGGGGTGGGGGTTGATCAGGGATGGGGGTTGAAGGGATGATAAGGGTAGGGGGTATGACGTCAGAGGGGAACCCAGACAGAGGGGTGGGGGGGAGAGGGGGACGTAGTCTGGCTGTCTGGCGAAAGCGGCCCAGTACCTACTTACCTACTATCCGAAGGGCGGTTCACTGCTCGCAGTAGGTGTACACTTAAGTTCGAAGTACTCGAAGTACTTGTCGAAGTACCTTGAAATACCTGCTCGAAGTACTCGAAGTACTTACTTAACGCAGCATTCGAAGTACTCGAAGTAGGTGTACACATTTTAGAGAGTGAACCGCCCCTCGCTACTATCTAAAACCGAAAATCTAAAATCTACGTACATCTTTCACAAAGAAGCCCATAACAACTAGGTAAACCTTAAATTTCATTCTTCTCCTGTCAATGGATAATTATTGCTGTAATATAATTCAATCAATTCACAAATTTGAATGTGGCATGCTCTTATGGCAATTTTCTAATTAATTTGCCCCATCCATCAAACTTTCTTGCTGAGGGTGGTTCTTCAGAAGAGCTGAAGGGGTTGAAATAAACACAAATTAACATTTGCGACGGAGTTATAGCAATTTTCAACCAAATCCTTCCCGTGTGTCAAAGTTCTCGTTAAGGGTTGTTCTTTAGTGAGGGTGAGGGGTTTGAAATCAACATCAGTAGAAATTTGCAAGGGAGCTATATAGCGATTTTCAACCGAATCCGTCACATTTTCTAATTAATTTGCCCGGTTCGTCAACGTTCTGGCAAAGGGTTGTTCTTTAGTGGGAGTGAGGGGGTTGAAATCAACTTCAATTAAAATTTGTGAGGGAGTTATAGCGACTTTCAACCGAGTCCGTTACTTTTTCTAATTATAATTTGCCCGGTTCGTTAACGTTCTCGCTAAAAGACAACCCTTTAGTGGGAGTGAGGGGGTTAAAATCAACATCAATTGAAATTTGCGAGGGAGCTATAGCGATTTTCAACCGAGTCCGTCACATTTTCTAATTAATTAGTCCGGTCCGTCAACGTTCTCGCTAAGGGTTGTTTTTTAGTGGGAGTGAGGGGGTTAAAATCAACTTCAATTAAAATTTGCGAGGAAGTTATAGCGATTTTCAACCGAGTTCGTCACATTTTCTAATAAATTTGCCCGGTCCGCCAACGTTCTCGCTAAGGGCTGTTCTTTAGTGACGGTGGGAGGGAGGGGGTTGAAATCAACATCAATTGAAATTTGCTAGAGAGTTATAGAGACTTTCAACCGAGTCAGACACTTTTTCTAATTAATTTGCCCGGTCCATCAACGTTTTTGCTAAGGGTGGTTCTTCAGTAGAGATGAAGGGGTTGAAATAAACACAAATTAACATTTGCGAAGTAGTCATAACGATTTTCAACAGTGTCCGTCACTTTTTCTAATTAATTTGCCCAGTTCGTCAACGTTCTCGCTAAGGGTTGTTCTTTAGTGGGGGTGAGGGGGTTGAAATCAACATCAATTGAAATTTTGCGATGGAGTTATAGCGATTTTCAACCGAGTCAAGCACTCAAGCTCAGGCCTTCAATATTTCATAAAAAGTGCGTCAAATTTTTAACCTCCCCAACTCCAACAAAATTTTAAAAAAATGGGAGGTTACTGCAATCACTAAAATTTTCGAAATCGAGATAAGACCGAATCTATACGTTTTGAGGTCTCAGGAACCCAGAAAAGTAGTTTTTAAAATTTGTCTGTATGTATGTACGTACGTGCGTGCGTTTGTAAACGCTCTACAGCCCAAACTACTGGAGCGATTTGGCTGGAATTTGGTACATAGGCATCTCATAGCCTAACTTAGATCTGAAAAGCTTTTGGAGCCAATCGTGCAACTGGAAATGCCATTTTGGCACATCAACTTTTAAATGTTAAATGCAAACCCCCATTTTTCACGTCACCATAAGAAAGACCTTCAAATTCTGCGTCTAAAAATGTATTCATTCTTAGTGCCCTTTTGACCAAAAATTAAAAAAAAAAAGATTTTTATCGGACTTTAAAATCGCGGTACAGCCCAAGCCCCTCAACCGATTTGTCTGAAATTTTGCACATGGGGATTGCATTACACGTCAAAGAGCTGAGCAAATTTTGGATTCAATCGGCCCACGGAAAGTGCCGTTTTGGCACACCAATTTCCAAATTTAAAATTATTCTCTCATTTAACCATTAAAAACAAGTTTTTGAAAGATTTATTGTCACCATGAGAAAGGTCTTCAAATTCTGGTTTTCAATAAGATAAAATTAATTAACATTTAGTGCTGTTTGCTTCAAAAAATCGAAATTTTATAACACTAAGAATACATTATAGCCCAAATTACTGAATCGATTTGGCTGAAATTTGGTACATGGAGATTGGTTGACCCGTTGAAGACCTGAAGGACTTTTGAAAGCAATTCGTCGAAGGGAAGTGCCATTTAAGCATATCAACTTAAAATTTTAAATACAAGGCCTAATTTTTTATGTCGCCATTAGAAAGACGATCATATTCTGGTTCTAAATAAAACGTATTCACAGTTTCTGCCAATTCAGTGGAAAATTGAGAAAAAAATCTTTCTCATTAAAAGGGAGCGGGCTGACAGTGGATGACATAAAGTGGCAGTTATTGTCAAAAAGGTGGCAAAAGATTAACCTTAAAAGGAACATATTGTCAAATGTGATGGATGATGTCCGAGGCGATGTTGGTATTTGTCAAAAAATTGCGAGATTAGTCACAGACGATAAGGATAGAAAAAAATCTGTTGAATTGACTACTATCTACACAGAATACAAAGATCCACGCGATGGGGAGGTTCCAGCCGCTTCTCTGCTGCCTTTTTTTTGCCTTTTTAGCTTTCACCTGCTTCCCTTTTTTGGATTTGTGAGACCTACCTAACCGAAAGATCGATTAATCGAAATAATTGATTAGATTACCCTCGTTTAATCGAACCTCGATCAATCGATTATTTCGCCGTCCTAGTGGGGATGAAGGGGTTGAAATCTGCGATGGAGTTATAGCGATTTTTAATCCAATCCGTCATTTTTTCTAAATAATTCCCGCGCATTTAGAGCCCCACAATTTTGTTTTTATTTCAGTGCAACTTATCAATTTCATATACATTTTCGCACAATCGTATGTTATAACTCTCTTACCGACGTAGTTAAAGTAAGGTGTAAGTTCAACTTACCAAGCGCGGTTTGGTTTCCCAGGCAACGAAAAATAACAGTGCTGTTATGAATTCATAACAGCACGCATATCTGACACAGGCATGGTAAGTGAAACAATTGAAATGCCAAAGGTATCGAGAGCATTTCGAAAATTCGGCGATACGTCAAACAGGATTTTTTTAATGGCTGACGAAAAATGTTCAATAAGTTAATTTCGATTGTGCGAAAAATCATATACGATACACGGTTGTTAAGTACATCTAACAGAATCTTGGAAATTGCAAAAACTCGTCTTCGACTCGTTTTTGCAAACCTTTCCTCGATTCTGTTATACTGTACTTACCAACCTAATATCGTAATATACTATAGTTTAACTAATACAATTGGTTATTTACTTACCAGATTTTTTGGTTTTGACCATCTAACAATTTACCTCGGTGGGGCTTCATTTCTATAGGAACTGCAGTCTGCACATTAAAACTAAGGCTTTTGCCAAAACCGTTAGTCGACTAGTCGAATAGTAAAATATCCGATAGTCGAATAAACCGATTAATCGACTATCAAGAATTAATCCACTAGTCGAATAGTCGAATAGTCGACCATTCGTTTAATCGACTAGTCGAATAGTCGAATAGTCGACTAGTCGATTAGTCGAATAGTCGATTAGCCTGTTAGTCGACTAGTCGGTTAATTGATTAGTCGACCGATCAATTAGTCGATTAATCGAATAGCCAACCGATCAATTTCTCGATTAATCGACTAAACAAATTGTCGCCTAATCGTGACCGGTCGGTTGTCTTCGTCCATGGGGAGAGAGTGTTTAAGTTGACAAGTCCCATGTGCCCATACTCCATAGTGACAAATAATAATCCAATGATTTATGACCGATTGCACCATAATTTTAAGGGGTTCCTTAAGTGATCCTTAAAGTCCTTTAAAACCATTGTGTCAACAACGTACCTATATGTACGGAATTAAACGCCACTTATCTTTAAGGCACCCCTTAAAATTACCGTGCAATTACGGTGCAGACTAATCAAATATTCGGCTAATCGAATAAATGCGATTAGTCGATTAGTCGAATATTCGGACATCTCGACTAGTCGACTATTCAAACATTTCGACTAGTCGAATATTCGACCATTTCGACTAGTCGAATATTCGACCATTTCGACTAGTCGACTAGTCGAATATTCGACTAATCGGTTAGTCGGTTAATAATTTTTCAATAACCGCGGTTATCGACTAGTCGACTAATCGTGGTAGTGGCATTGACTAATGGCCTAGAAACGAACTTTGGCAGTAACTTTTGGTCCTTTAACGCATCAAATTAATTATTTACGATGATTCCCCAAGTGAGGCTGTCACTTCTGTCACTTGTCATTCTTGTCAATTTCTGTTCCCACTCGGTTCAGCATGGTTTAGGTCTGAATTAAACTACTACTATTTTAATATTGTTTTACAGTGGCGGCTCGTGGGTCAGAATAATGGTGGGTCAAATTGAAGTGGCGTAGGTAAAAATATAGAAATTGACAAGAGGGCGGACGCGCAAACAAGGGGGGTGCGGGGGACAGTAGCCACCCGCGAAAAGTTTTTACCCCCCCCCCCTTTAGATCATATTTTGCACTTTCAGACTGGAACTTTAGGTACATTAACTGACAGGCAGTCTAAACAATGAACAAATCACGTTCCTAACTACTCCCTCTTGGTCAAATCGTACTGTGGTAAAATAAAATGGCTTTAAAATGCAACAAATATAATATTTGATTAAGTATACAATGTAGAAAAACAAAACATGAACGGTCATTAAACTTTTTTGTATTTTAAGTCAATTCGTCTGTTCTTTAACTCTGCAAACTGGTCAATCACTTTTTCATTGAAATTAGGAATGTTTTTCACAAGAGATCTCTCAATGCTTAACATAGCTAAGGCACTAAGTCTTGATTGTCCCATTGTATTGCGCAAAAAAGTCTTCAGTCTCTTAAGCGTCGAAAAGCACCGCTCACTTTCGACCGTTGTCATTGGTAATGTGCACAAAAGAGTTAACAGTTTCACAGATTCGGAAAAGTTTTCAGTTAAATTCATGTTTATGAGGAGTTGCAAAATCGCGACCGCACCAGCATTTGAACGAAAATCCTCACGACCATAAATTACTTCCAGTTCGGATTTGAGTTTAAGAGAATTTATTGTAGGGTAGTTGGACTTGACCATCTTCAAAATTTCTTCAGGAAAATTATTTGTATATAATTCGAACTTATCCACTTGAAGCAACTGCGAAACCATCAAATAATCACTGTACTTGAATCGAGTTTGAATTTCGGATGAAATTATGTCGCAAATTTCTAGTGCGACTCGATGATTAGAGTCTTCGGTATTATTTCGTCTTTTCCTTTTTGTTTGTGATGTTGATGGCATTGATGTAGCTAAATCCAAATCTTGGGTGTCTGCAAGTGTTTTTCGAATACTATGAATTTTAGTGCTAAAAGCAGTAATGTAGTTTTTGACTGATATAACATCAAGGTCGCGTTTCTGTAACTGATTGAAAAGTATGTCCACATGAGGCATTATTGAATGAAAATAATTCAACCAGTACATAAAATTTTCATCTTGTAAATAACCCTTCAAACCAATAGCTTGATTTAAAGTACTGTTATCCTCTTCGCATTCAATGATCTTTTCAAGACAGTTTATTAAATCATTCTTATAAAGATAAACCGTTTCTACACATCTAGTGTTGAAGAACCATCTTGTAGGAGCCGCTTTAGGTAATCGTACTTTTACAAATTCATCCAATACCGCTGTACGTTTCGGTGACCGTCCAAAAAATGAAGAAAATGCGTGCAGATTTGTAAAAAAAACCTTAACTGGCTTATGTTGACTAGCCGCTTTCTGGAGTACAAGATTTAGTTGATGTGCATAGCAGTGAATGAAATTTGCACACGGATAGTGTTCTTTTATTTTTGCTTGCACACCGCCCAATTTGCCACTCATTACTGAAGCCCCATCATAAGATTGTGCAACTAGCTTATTTGGTGTTTCACTAATTTGTAAGACTTCCAGCTCCTTCAGTATGGCATCAGTTAAATCTTGAGCTGTGGTACCTGAAGGGTTAACAAATTTCCAGAAACGTTCATGCACATTACCATTGAGTACATATCTAAAGATAAACGTCATTTGAGTTTTATTGGAACTGTCTGTGGTCTCGTCAACTTGAACTGCAACGAAACTGGCCTGTTCAATCTCTGTTTTAATATGTTGCTGCGTTACTATTAGCATTGAATCTAATATTTCGTTTTGAATAGTCTTGGAGCTGCCTTTAAAAACGGTACTATTTTGCAGGTGTTCTTTAAATACTACGTCCAACTCGGACACGAAATCTAAAAGTCCCCTATAAACGCCTAGATTTTCAGAAGATTCACTTTCGTCGTGGCCGCGTAATGCCAATTCAAATATTCCACAAAACGACACAATCTATTATTTTATTTAAAATATATCTGTTTTTTGAAACACGTTCATTAAAATCATATATGGACTTACGGTACGCACTGTCAAGTTGTAATCTGATGTCACACACGACCAAGAGCAGCGTAACTCATTGCACTGTTTAAATGATCCACAGAAGCAGCGTGTTTTTTGGCTTTTTCCTTGAGGTGTTTAATATCCACCACCCCATGTTTTGACCACAATTCAGTTTTGGAAAATAGCAGGCAGGGGTAGCAAAAGAACGCATCCTTAACATTACATCCACAAATCCAATCGTTCAAAGAGTACATCGATGCCTTGAAATATCTATGAATATCCTTTCCCCTGTCTTTTGTAGTTTGTTGCAAAGTTAAATGTGGCTTCGGACGTGAGTTTTCCTTAAATTGCAAACGACGTTCATAAGTCAAACTTCCTGTCGCCTTTAAACTTAAAATTTCCTGCACAATGGACATTGCAGCAACAGCACTTGACCTCGAAACTAAAAATGCAAAACTACTAATTAGGCGTATTCCTTATCACCGTGCCACCGTGCGTCGGATGTGAGGGTGAGTCGATATACCCCGATTACCAGAACGAATCGCTCTCGGATTTCGGCCGTCGACATAATAGAAGTATTGGCGCAAGATGTTACTCTCGCTCTCGCTTGGATGATTGTATATATCTGTTTCTGTTGCGCTTCTAATGCAAAACTCCATATACCATAAGAACTATCGGGGCCAATTTGAAATTTGTCCCCGCTCGTGCAGTCAATGAAAGCAGTGCTCCGTGCTGGACGGATAGGCTTTCCATAGGCATGCGGCGCTTTGCGGACTGCTGGCGTTCACCAAAACTTTATTATTTTATTAATTGCAATAAATAATAACTATAACAAATTTAAAAATAATAGAAATACAAATGGAGCATTTTATTGGAAATATTTTAGGTGGGTCATTGACCAATTGACCATAAGGAGAAACCGCCACTGTTGTTTTATAATTATTGCATCAGGAAAATTAGCACTTTGAGGTACTAGTTGCAATACTAAAGGTTTATTGTCTTCATACTGCTAGTTTACACGAAGGTAGGTGCCACAGTTTTCAAATGATTTCATCTTTTACGAGCACTGTAATGTAAGCGTTTCTTATGGACGCCAATTTCGTAAAACACCAGGGCCGTTCGCGCGCTGCTACGCACATGCGGTCCCAGCCCAATGCGGCAACGTTGCTGGGTCTAACAACGTCCCTTCGGTAACTGGGATTCACATAAATGGGTTCGACAAGAATAGTTACATGTTGTGGGTTCGATAAGGTGTGTTGAATATTTCGATAAAGGAAATATTATAATTCCTTTCCCCTCTAAGCTGACGTTTAATTGTGGGCTTAAATAGTTTAATTTATCAATAAATATACAGGCAAAAACATAACCCAACTAGTGGGCAAGGATGGTTCGATGCATATACGTACGTACGTACATACATACAAATTTTAAAAACCAGTTCCTGCGACCTCAAAACAATTTTTCAACTCCGCGATCTTTCATTTTGTAAATTTGGGTTATTTTCCTGTTGTTCTGTAATTCTACAGTTAATTTTCATACCCTATGACTTTTTATCCCCATTTATTATTTTTCAACCCCCAAGTGTTAATTTTGCAAAATTTGCGTAATTTCGCGCTTTTCTTCGGTAATAAATTTAACACACAGTTGGACGTTGTTTACCTCTTTCATTTTTTTTAATCCCATTCTCAATATTTCAACTCTCCAAACGCTAAATTTACATAATTGAGTTATTTTGGTGTTATTTTCTGCAATTTTTTACTTAACAGCGGTTTTATTCTCATCCCCTTTGACTTTTCATTCCCTTTTACGATTTTTCAACCCCTTAAGTGCTAATTTTGCAACATTCGCGTAATTTCGTCTTTCGTCGGTAATAAATTAAACTAATTTCGAATTCAGTTTACCTTCTACAATTTTTCAGTTTCCTTCGCAATAGGTAGGTATTTCAACACCAACAAAAGCTTTAATATAATTGGATGATTTTCAACAATTTTTTTACATTTCGCCTTTTTGACACATATGTGCGTCTGCGGAGGCACTACTACTAGGTGCAGATCGATAAAATCTGCACCCGATTCCACCAGTAAGACCAGCCGCCCTTACATACACATTAACTTGATAAACGTCTACCGATATATACATCGCATTGATATACATCTTCCGTTGGCTTTTAAGAGAAGAGGAATGATGTTTGACAGTTTGGTGAACGCTGATGAACGGAGCGGAAATTTGGGGGTGGGAAGAACAAGAACAGGTGGGGAGAGTGCAGGATAAGTACATAAAATGGGTACTGGGAGTAGATAGGGAGACACCCGGATACATAATAAGGGAAGAAACGAAAAGGAGTAAGTTAAGAGTGGAGACAGGGAAAAATGTGGTGAAATCATAGTTGTGCAACTGTTTTGCTTGAGGTCACTGATGACATTATAAAGTCGACTGACTTAATTTTTTAACTGTTCTCATCCTTCTCGACTTCAGCAGGGCATTTGATACTATCCAACATGACGTTTTGCTTTCTATTCTTCACTTTATAGGTATGAGTGAATTGTCATGTCAGTTATTTTCTAATTGTCTGAGTGAAAGGACTAATATAACAAAGATCAATGATGAATTCTCCACTCCTATTCTTATTACTTGTGGGGTACCACAGGGATCTATTTTAGGCCCTTTGCTCTTCGCCATATACAGGTTGTCCCGTCTCAGAGTGCAAAAATTTCAGCCACAGATTCCTTGCATGAAAATAAAAGACCCGTATTTTTTGTTTCGCTAGATGGGCCCCCATTTCGTCCCTAGGGCTCTTCAAAAGTGAGCCCCAAAAATCGAAAATTAATTCCCACGTCTTAACCATTCAACCGATTTTGCTGAAATTTTGCACAAGACCATGACGAGCGATGAAGATTTCAATACTCTAGCTGATGATGTCGTGGTGACCACCACAGGCGCCCCCTGGGTCGCCCTCGACATTTTCGGCCCATTAACTTTGTTAACGTAATTAAATTTCGTAATTAATTACACACCATCCGATGGTCGATTGAATTTTGAAACTACCCTACCTCTTACACTTTTTCTGTAAAATGCACCATTTCCGAGTAAAATTAAGGAATGTGGAGCCATACACGTGCTTATTGGCAGACTTTTCAAGATAGCTATAGAGCGATTAATGTCAGGGCTTTGTTAAAGTTTTAAATTATTGTCAGTTTTGCACCACTGTGGCACTGTGTTTGTTTTTTTTTGTAAATATTATAATTGCAGCCAATTTTGCAAATTCGGAGTATACAGATATGCATTTAATTTATGGTGTATATGGCTCCACATTTCTTAATTTTACTTGGAAATGGTGCTTTTTACAGAAAAAGTGCAAGAGGTAGCGTAGTTTCTAAATCCAATGGAGCATCGGATGGTGTGTAATTAAATAGGAAATTTAATTACGTTAACAAAGATATTGGGCCGAAAATGTCGAAGGCGGCCCCGGGGGCGCCTATGGTGGGCACCACGAAAACATCAGCTACATTATTGAAATCTTCATCGTTCGTAATGATCTTGTGGAAAATTTCAGCAAAATCGGTTAAATGGTTACGACGTGGGAATTAATTTTCGATTTTTGGAGCTCACTTTTGAGGAGCCCTAGTGACGAAATGGGGGCCCATTTAGCGAAACAAAAAAATACGAGTCTTTTATTTTCATGCAAGGAATCTGTGGCTGAAATTTTTGCACTCTGAGACGGGACACCCTGTATACTTCTCACCTTGTAAGCAAAATAAAATTTTGTAGTTATCACATATACGCTGATGATACACAACTATATATCTCTTTTAGAAAAGATAATGCTCAAGCTGCTATTGATCAATTAAATCTTGAGCTTGAGGGGCTGTCTACGTATGCAAAAGATCATAGACTCCTAATCAACCCTAGTAAATCTAAAATGCTGCTTTTTGGTAAGAAATTTGACCGATTGACTTATGCCAAATTTATCAGTAACCGTTAATGGTACCTACTCCAATTGCCCTGGTAGATGAAGCTGTTAATTTAGGAGTTACACTTGATTCGTTTTTAAAATTTAAAACCCATACTTCTATTTGTAAGCATAGAGCGTATGTTAATTTGCGAATGCTGTATGCAAACAAATCCTTTCTAGATAGAAAATTAAAGACAATCCTTTGTGAATCCTTCGTACCTACTCTCTCACCTTTATTATTGTGACGTGGTGACTGGATCATGTCTTGATGCTGTAGATCAAAGAGGATTGCAAGTTGTTCAAAATTCTTGCATTCGATTTATTTTTGGGCTCCCTAATTTCCACCATGTTTCTCATAAGTTGAAAGAATTATCCTGGTTGAATATGAATAACAGCAGATTCTTGCATGCATCATGTTTGTATCATAAAATCATTGTTAACTGCATTCCTAAGTATTTATCTCGTAGTGTACCGGAGTGATATACATAATATTAATATCAGAAGAAGAGATACTTTAGAAATTCCACTGCACAATTCACAATTTTTCAAACGCTCATTTTCGTACAGTATCGCTTATATAATGAACAAAATTCCTGCTCCCTTTCGTAACATGTCCATCTCTCTCTTTAAAAAGTACATGTCAGATTATTTACTCTCAGTACAATCTTCAGCTATTTCTATTTAAGTAAAATTAAGATTAATATACTCATAAGTAAGGCTCGGATTTTATGCATTGGAAAATGAGGAAACTATGCGCATAATATGCACACTCTTTTTACTAAAATATGCAATAAGGTAAGAAGAATAAGCATGACAATATGCAAATATGCAAAAAAAACATTTATTATGCAACACGGTAACAAATTACAACAATGTAGGTAATACAAGTTTAAGGCTGGCGTATCGCCGCCGCCGGTTCCCGCCAGAATAGGGTTTTTTGCTTCTAATTTAAATTTGAGAAGGAATATCAGTTTACAGTTCCTTTAATAATTGCACGTTTATTAATGTAACACGTTGATTAACAAATCATTGTTAAAACTACACTGGTTTTTCAAATTTGTAACAATAAATGTTGTTTTTTGGCGCGAAATCGAAAAAACATTCAAGTTTGAAAAACCAGTGCAGTTTTAACAATAATTTGTTAACCAACGTGTTATTTAAGAACAGCTCATCAAAACTCATTACGAGAGTTTATAGTTCTAGGAAATTTTGGGCCATTGAGAAGGATGAGCTGGCCAGGTAGCGGATTACTCTTTTCCGGAGATAAACGTTCTCAGGTAACATAGAAGGACGCAGGGAACAGGGGATACGGATGAATGGAGCGACATGGGAAAGAGATAGAGAAGTAGATGTACAGGAAAGAAGAACAAAAATCAGAGAATCAAGATATAACGCAAAATATGAAAATAGAGTAAGTGAAGGGTTACCAAGTTACTTGGAGAGGGAGAGTAGGAAAGAAAAAAGAATGATAGCGAGATTCAGATGCGGGAATGAGGAGAGGGAAAACAAGTTCTGGCTGAAGGAAGAAGAGAGAAAGCGCAGAGTATGTGTAGAGAGACAGTAGATCATCTGCTGAAAGAGTGTGTGGGAATGAGAGAGGAAGAAAGGGAGAGAAAGAGTATTCTGAACGAATGGGGAGAGGGAATAGAATGGATAAAGGAAGTCGAGAGAGCGAGCGAAAGAAGAGATGGAGAAGAGAAAACAGAAGACAACCGAGAGAGAAAGAAGTAGCCGAAGAAGAAAAAAAAAGAAGAAAACTAGACCAAAACATGTAAATATGTATTAAATTAGTATGTAAAAGGGCAAGGCTCATTACAAACCGCAAGGTATAGTAATAAAGTTATCTAACGGATGTCCTAAAAAAACCGAACGAAATATTTTTGGGGACAACTCTTCCATTTTTTAACCGATTTGGATGAACGTGGACTTAAATTAAAGCTAAAGAATCAGGCTATCGATTCATTCAAGAGGCCACGACAGATGGCGCTGCCTTAGCTATGCTTGTTTTAAAGGCTTACTATAGGTGCATGGGGATTGGTCAGTTAACAACCAATGGTTATGAGATAAAAATGACCTTGAAGCACGTCTACTTTTCTTCAAAAGCTTCTTTCAGAAGTTCGTTATGTTTCACGAATTAATTTTCTGTGATTTTTTAAAAATCATATGTTTTCCCTTATTTTCACGTCTAATGACCATAACTGAAGTAACAGTGATGCATTTTCAGCTTAATTTTCAGTAATAGAGGATCTAATTGAATGAAAAACACAAGCGGATGCAAATTGGAGGAAACTTAAATTTTATTACTGAGAATCAAGCTCTTGTTGCTTCATTGTTACTTTAGTCATGGTTATTCTGCATGAAAAAATGTGAAAACATATATTTTTGAAATAATCACAGAAAGTCAATGCGTGAACCAAATTTACTTCTGAAAAAAGATTCTTAAAGAAAAATGAACGCCCTTCAAAGTCAAGTGAGTCTCATTACGACTGGTTGATAATTGACCAATCCCCACGCCCCTGAAATGAACCTTTGAGACCAGTATCATTAAGAGAACTATTGCAGCACCATCTGTCGTAGTTTCCTAGACAGTTCGAAAGCCTGATTCCTTGGCTTCAATTTAAGGCCAGGTTCATCCAAATCGGATAAGAAATGCACGAGTTATTACCCGAAATATTTCGTTCGTTTTTTTTTAGGACACCCCCGTTATAAGCTACCCACTCAAAATAGTATATTAAGTATTAAGAACGGTAAGGATAATTTACCGGTCGAAGACAAAATGTTTGGAAACTGAGCGAAGCGAAGTTTCCAATTTTGTCCCGAGACCGGTAAATTTCCTTAACGTTCGTGATGCTTATACAATTTTTTGCACGATCGAAATAGACAACTAAATGAATTTACTCTCTGAATTATTTATTTATTAAAATCCATGATTGACGATCTACGTTCCTAAGCAGGCCGTTGCTTCTGCGTTGCCATGGCGTTGTTTATTGCATTTTCCGAATTTTTCATTTTCTGTCAAAAGTTGATGGTTTTAATATCCCAGAAACTAATAACTTTCTAATAATGAGCGATTCCGATGGTGAAAACGCTTTGATAGAGCAAGCATGGAATATTGGGTGTGCAGCGTTAATTCCTGAAAAATCGAAACAGCGCTGCAACACGTATGGAATTTTCAAGAATTGGTGTGAAAAGAATAACGCAAGTATTAGCGAAACGGTTTTGTTGGCATACTTCGTCCAAAGAAATAACACATTGAAGGCGCCTCGCAGTTTATGGGCTGAATACTCGAAGCTGAAAAGTAGAATTTTTCTTCATGATTCTGTTGATATTTCGAAGTTTGCCATGTTGATTGCCCATCTCAAAAGAAAAATTGCTGGATTATAGACCAAGAAAATCTAAGGTTTTTACTAAGGAAGAAATGTCCCGATTTCTAATTGAGGCACCTGACGATTCCTTTTTAATTTATAAGGTAAATAATTCTGATTACATGTAAAGCACTACATA
Source organism: Pycnomerus fuliginosus (assembly GCA_963924575.1). NCBI lineage: Eukaryota > Metazoa > Arthropoda > Insecta > Coleoptera > Zopheridae > Pycnomerus > Pycnomerus fuliginosus. The sequence continues at coordinate 37,066,539 of OZ004620.1, read as the reverse complement.
TAAGTGTATCCTCTGCTTTTAGGTGGCAATGATATTTGGGATAGCAGGGGCATGCAGAGGGGAAGAATTGTATAACATGACCAATGAAGATATTGAAGATCGTGGAGAAGTAGTTGGAGTACGTGGAGCAGTATATTAAATTACGACCAAGCCATGCAAAGTCTTCGCACTTGTTTTTGAAGTATCGCAATGGAAAATTGAAAAAACCGCTATACGGTTGCGATTCCATTTTCCGTTGGTTCGATTGATAATTGCAATAACTGTTTTTAATTTTATTAATAAATAATTATTTTGTTGATGTTTTGTTATGTTATTTAGTTATAATCAATTTGATGTCTCGTCGGTAAGTATTTTACTTACTGTTCTAGAACGGTAAGTAAAATACTTGCCGTTCAGTTGGCCATAGAAAACAGTAAAGTCAACATACTGTCTTGGCAACAGGCTTTGTAAATTAACAAAATGGTTCGATCGTGCAAAAATAGTTATTTTTCTATTAAGTGCGCGAAATGAGTTTTTTTTTGTAGCGCATGAGAATGCTACTTTTAGCCGAGACCGTTAGGTCGAGGCAAAAAAGTCATTCGAATGCGCCAAATAAACACTGATTTCGCCCACGAAATAGAAACAACGTTTTTTCTACAACTTTTAAACATTTAGAAAGAAAATGGAAAATTTACAAAAAACAGAGTTATCTGATGATGTGTCACGTAACTAACGTAAAGTGCAGTTGTTTATTCGGTAAACAAAAAAATTCGTGTTTCGGAATTTGTAATTTGCATGCAGTTTTCCTACATTTTCTATTAATTTAACGATGGATTGTGGCGAAACCAGTGATAGTGATATTCCACGCGAGGTGATGGAGACCGCAGACACTGCGATTTCAAATATATTGCCCGTCAAATCAAAAGGGCAGTATGAAAAGGCTTATACCCAATTTTGTGAATGGCGTGCGATGAAGAATGTTGGAAAAGTCTCGGAAACCGTGCTTCTAGCATATTTGGAAGAAAAATCGAGAAAATTAAAACCACCTACTTTATGGAGTACATTCTCTATGCTGAAAGCCACCTTGAATGTAAAGGAAAACATTGACGTGCGAAGATTTCCAAAATTGGTACCTTACCTCAAGAGCAAATCAGTTGGGAATCGAGGGAAGAAATCAAAGGTATTAACAAGAGAAGATATTACTAAATTTATCAACGAGGCCGACAATGAAAGGAATTTACTGAAAAAGGTACATAATTTTATTCTTAATTTGCGATAGCTTACGATAATTTTGTTGCAGACTGTGCTGATTTTGGGCTTAAGTGGGGCCTGTCGTGGTGAAGAATTGGTAAAAATGACGATTGATGACGTCGAAGATGTAGGCTCTGTTTTGATTGTGAAAGTACCGGACTCGAAAACTCGTTCCGAACGAACTTTTACTGTTTCGCGTCCAGACTATATTGAGATATACCGAAAATACAGAGATCTGCGGCCGCCCCATGCCTCAAGTTGTCGATTATTCTTTAAATACGACAATGGCAAGTGTGTTAATCAGCATGTCGGAATAAATAAAATAGGAGAGATCCCCAGCTTAATTGCAAAATGGCTTGGAAAGGAAGAGTTTCAGAAATACACTGGTCATTGTTTCAGAAGAAGCTCTGCCACTCTCTTGGCCAACGCAGGAGGAAATATGACTTCGATTAAACGCCATGGAGGGTGGAAATCCACCACAGTAGCGGAGGGTTACTTAGAAGACAGTTTGAACAACAAAATTGACATTTCGAATAAAATTTTAAACTGTCAACCATCCACTTCCAAAGAGAACGTGCTAAACGGGATTTCTTACCAGTGCCAGCGTAGCCTCTCTGAGGAGATGAACGAAGTGGTGGAGAAAACTTTTAAAGGCCAACTATCTGCAATGTCTTCGGGAATTAATGTAGGGAATAATTGTTCCAAATGTACCATTAATTTTTATTTCAATAATAAGTAGTGATGAGGTTGCAATAATTCAGTCAAGATTTAAATAAAATACGCACTCATATTTTTGCCTACTTGTTTTTTTTGTGTTTCCTATTTACCATAGATACGAAACAAAAAGTTACGTTATTTTTTCACGTGTGAAAAAAAAATTTTTTTTCGAATACTTAACGGAAAAGGGCCTGATTTCTTTATTACAAATCATAAAGAAAAGTAAGAATAAAAATTCTCAAAGTCTTGCCACGTTATGTATTAAAAGTTAACAGCTACATGTTTCAAGAGCAGAGGCTCCCATCTTCAGACTAGAGAGTAGACTAAATTAAAATTATGAAAAACCCTATACGATAGTGGCCCAGGAAAAAAATTGATCTAGACGATACTGAACTTTGATTTCTGGTGTGGAGGTATAATAGAGTGCACTTACATCATTGAATACAAAAATATAGAAATTCTCCCAAGCGGTCATACTTTTATGTGGCTCTAAACATGTTTAGCTCTCGCAAATGCAATTTTCACGAATTTTTTTCTCAGAAACTAAAAGATACTGAACTTTCATTTCTCGATAAAACATTCATCTGTCCCTCGCTTACCACAATCTAAAATTTGGTAGAGATTGGCCCAAGCGGTTGCCTTATTGTATAGGGTCCTTTACAAATAAAACAGAGTTTACCTGAGGTTAAAGTTCAAAGGTTACATTGAAATTGTTTTTCACAAGATTTTTACATTTAAATGATGAAAGTGGCTGAAATAAAGTGAGATAAAGCAGCAAGTTGACCCTCGGAACACTTACCAAGACAAATTTTATATTAAACTGATAAAAACTTTAAAAATTAAAAAGAAGCTTCACATGTTTCTTGGTCGGAGGAACATGACAGCAGGAAACGTAAATTGGGAGCTGACATTGATGACACTTGAGAGAACTAATAAGTGACGTGACAGATAAATAACTAGTTAGGGCGGCAATTTTTGAAAAAAGTGCTAAAGGTGTCAATACCAACAAGAGTGGCTCTTTGGTTGTTTAAGAGCTCTGTTTCAGGGTTGTTCAAGTTTCTTGCTATTTCCAGTGATTCAAGCAGCTGCCTCCTCCTACGGTCATCGCAGTGATGAATCAAAGAGACATTATTCACAAAGTCAAATTGATGATATGTTGTCAGGATATGATCTGCAAAGGCTGAAGTAGTGTTGATCTGAGTCGAATGAATATTATTTATAATTGCTGACCTGTGTTCTGAAATTCTTTGGTCAAATTTTCTACCAGTCTCTCCAATGTAACAACAGTCGCAACTTGAACAGAGGATCTTATATACACCTGACTTGTCTGAAACTGAGGTAGGGTCTAAGTTATTAATGGAGGGTAGAAACTTTTTTAAATTGTTGGAAGTTCGAAAGGAAATCGTGATATTGTGTTTTTTAAAAATTTTTGAGAGAGTAAGAGACTGTGGGCCAAAATAACTGAGGGATCTATATATTTTTGGTTGAGCAAAATAAGAAGTATGGAAATTAAGAGATCTCGCAATGTGTTTGAGGAAGACTTTCTCAATTAGTGAACTAGGGAAACCATTATTTAAACCAATCTGTTTAATAATGTTTAGTTCAGTAAGAAAGTCGGTCTTACTCAAAGGGACGGAGAGGAGCCTATGGAAAAGACTGTGGAAAGCAGCGAGTTTGTGTTGAGTGGGGTGATTGGAAGAGAAGGGGATAACACTGTCAGTAGTTGTGGGTTTCCTGAAAATTTTGAAAATTAAACTGGGTGGGACTCTAGAAATAAGCAAATCTAAGAACGGAATTGTACGATTATGTTCAAGCTCAAAGGTAAAGCGAATGTTTGGGTGAACGGAATTGAGATAGGTGGTGAAATTATTCAAATCATCATCAGTACCAATGAAAAGGGAGAGAACGTCATCAACGTAACGGGCCCAAAAGAGAATATTATTGCGAAATGGGTTTGAACTGTTAATAATTTTAGTGGTTTCTAAGTTGGACATAAAGAGCTCAGCTAAGAGTGGTGAAATGTTGGAACCCATAGCTAAACCGGTGTTTTGTTTATATATGTTGTTGTTGAATCTAAAGTAATTTTGGAGTGTGATAAGACCAAGAAGAGAGCAAAGGTCCAAAATGTGGTGTGTATCGATATCAGAGGAAAAAAGTTGGTCTCTTAGTAAAGCTATACACTCTTCAGAGGGCACACTTGGGAACAGGGGCCCTATCCCTGACTTCGGCGGATCTCGTTTCGTGCGAAAGTGATGCGGTTTGCGCACGAACCTCCAACTTTGGTATTCTCGAGATCCGTACCATTCGAATCTCGGGCGATGTGGAACTTTTCGTACGACCGTCAGCATCGCATGATAATTCCAGGCGGATCGAGGCATTTGCACGAAAGTAGATGCTGCTTGCTCAACTCGGTTTTCAATTTTTATATCAAAAATCATTACCGTTGGATTATTTTGCTAATACTTATTATTTATGCTTAATGGGGCGATTAGGAAAATGTTTTCAATCTATAAATTCCTGATTTAATCCCCACATAATGGCTTCTAGCTAAAACTACCTGAGTTTCATTAAGTAAATAAACACAGGTAATCAGCATTAATAACTTGTTCAATATCAAATACCACCACTTATAATTATTTGTCCAGTAATTTGTGATTCGTCCTAGAGTTTAGTTCGATTCTTCTACGTTTAACATTTATTATAAACCACCTACAACCTACAGAGCATACTTCTTAAGGAAAACTAAGGTAATAATTGTTAGCATTATTTTAAAATTGAAGTCCCTAATTCCCTGACAACTTAGTGCTCAAAATGGAGGAATTAATTTTGCTAAACGCAATTGGAGAAGAGGATATTTTTCAACGAAAAGAATATAATAATCGTGACAACGCCTTTGACGTCATGACTGAAAGGGAGTTTATCAGGAGCTTCAGACTGTCCAAAATCGCCGCCGAAGAAGTAATAAATATTTGTGCCCCCCATATGGTACCACCCAGCAGAATCTCTGCACTTGATATTCCAACAAGGGTATGAGTAGATAATTTTTTATATCTCTATTTAAACTTAATTCAAATTTACTTAAATGAATATAGGTACTATGTGCACTTCGATTTTTTGGTCGGGGAAGTTACCAGCAAGAAGTTGCAGACAATTTATTTCTGAATGTGAGCCAAAGTTCGATTTCAAGAGCCATAACGGAAGTGACTACAATTTTGAATAGACCAGAAATTATAGAAAGGTATATACGTTTTCCAGAAAACTTTGAAGAACTGGATGCGGTTCGAAGAGGGTAAATCTAGTAGAATTTGCGAAATGTTTTGTTTCCTACAATTTTGAATTGTAGGTTTTTCTCTGACTTTAATTTTCCGGGAGTAGTTGGATGCATTGACTGCACGCATGTGGCCATTGTGGCACCACCAAACAATGATCCAAACAGACCGGAACATACATATGTCAACCGAAAAGGATACCATTCCCTTAACGTGCAGTTGGTAAGAATACGTTTTCAACAGGTTTTCTTATAGTCTTAATATTTTAACTTCTACGCTCGTTTTCCTTTAGGACAAGTTGTGTCTATATACGAGTATAATTGACAAATTTTAATTATTTCAGATTTGCGATGCAAAATTAAAAATTCTGTCTGTGAATGCACGTTTTCCTGGCAGTACACACGATGCTAGAATTTGGTCCAACAGTAACATTAATCCCATTATGGAAAATATATACAGAAATGGACGACAGGGCTATTACTTATTAGGTAATATTTAATCATGGTCTTACAATATCTTAACCTTAATTATTTTTTAGGAGATTCAGGGTATCCTCTTAGGCCATGGCTGCTCACTCCGCTGCCTGGAATTCCAAATCTTCCTGGGGAACTTCGCTACAATAACTGCCATAAGCACACCCGTTCCATTATTGAACGGTGCAACGGGGTTTTAAAGACGAGATTCAGATGTTTGCTGAAGCATAGAATGCTTCACTACACTCCTGAAATGGCCGGTAAAATTGTAAATTCCTGCGCAATTTTACATAATATTTGCATTAATCACAACTTGCCGTTCGAAGATGAGAATGATGACGATGATATTGACATTGACTTGGGAGGTGTGCAAATTGCAGATTATGAGGTATATAATGCTAACCGGAGGGTCAATCCAGACTTAGCTGAAGGAAGACGGGTACAGCAAACGTTAATTCGTGGACATTTTGCAAACTAGAATTAGAAGGCTAGTTTATTATTGTACCTCTAGAAAAACCTGCATTTTTTTAAATAAATTTTACTGTAGGTACTCGGTTTTTAGTTTATTTTTCTTAGGAAAACCTGTATTTTTAAATAAATTGTAGGCCGTAACTTTCTAAAATATTTATTAATAGGTAAATTCAATAAGGCATTACAATTTTAATTTAGCCCCACTACTTAATTTTTCGAGGGCACTGGCTATTCTTTCTTGCACTGAAGCCTCCTTTTCTTGTGCTTCTACTTGTCTCGTAAGAAGTGCTATCTTCTGGGCATAGTACTCCCTTTTCAAATCGAGTTTCTTCTGGCAAATATCTTCCAAGGATGAAGATGATGCGGATGTCCGTGTTGACGTTTCCGAAAAACAACGCTTACGGTCTGCAGTTTTCTTCTTCTGCTGAACTATTGGTTTCGGCGAAAAACTGAGAGGCAATGACACTTCTAGGCTTGGAGGCGATGCTTTCAATGTCGTCTCTTGATTTGATGGAGGCGATGGCGATGCCCCAACTTCCCCGATCGGATTTTTAGCAGGAACCTCAAAATCAAACTTTGCTGAAGACTCGCGAATTTCGGGATCTCCTGATATGAGATTTTCGGAAATTAATCCAAGAATTCCCTTATCTTCTTGAGTCAGAATGGGCACTTCAATGTCAGGGTTCCCTGTCATTCCGTTGGCTTTCTTGATCATCGAAGCCTTCTGAATCACTTTTCCCCGTTGATCGTGCCATGTCTATAACAACAAATCATAATGGTAAAAATAATGGTTTTTAACAGATACGTTTATACCTTTTACATCAATTAACTTATAATAAGCCACTGAGATAAAAATTATCTCATGCAACTAGTAAGATTTAACAAAAAAACTTTTTACTTACTTTTCGCCATTGACTCCAGCTTTTTCGTGCGCCTGGCATTGAGTTCAAAATGTCTGCGAGTTCTAGCCACTGCTGTTGACCCTGCTTTTTCGAAAAATCGGCACTGAACTTTCCGTTTTTTAAATTAGGATGTTTTTCCAAAAACTCAACCAACGCCCGTTTCTGTTCTTCACTTAAATTTGCCGTTCTTTTCTCCATGTTGCGATAGACTAAACAAGTCAAATCAGTTACAAGCTTTAAATAACCTCATTACTGACCATTAGGATGGAAACCCGCCCTCAAAATTTGCAGCCAATGGGGGGAAATATTTCGCACCCCCCCTTCAATAACGCCATAACTGCAAATTTTCAGAATTTTTTCTTATTTAATTATTACCTGCTATATGAACTATAAAGGTAAATAGCAATATTGAACATAAAATGTCTCCTTTTAAAAATTTCACTCAATCATCGACTGTAAAATTACAATATTTGCATTTATTTGGGTTGCGACATGTTGCGATTTATCAAATAAATTCAAACTTGACCGCCGCGCCGTGCGAAACCGGTGCTCTCATTGGTTTTCGGATGCCGTTACGCTACGCCATACGTTTCTCGTGCGGAAGGTCCGATCGAAATGCGAACAGGCGGAGCGGAACTCGAGAATACCGTTTGGTGATCCGAGAGTCGCCCGTGCGGATTTCGATTTCGTGCGGATGTGCATTCGGATGAGATCCGCCGAAGTCAGGGATAGGGCCCCAGGTTCGTTACATCGAAGGACACTAAACGGGCATTAGGGGGAATATTAATATTATTCAGTTTATTAACTAATTGAGAAGAATTTTTAATTAATTAATGCCCGTTTAGTGTCCTTCGATGTAACGAACCTGGGGCCTTATCCCCGACTTCGGCGGATCTCATCCGAATGCACATCCGCACGAAATCGAAATCCGCACGGGCGACTCTCCGAACGTCAAACGGTATTCTCGAGTTCCCCTCCGCCTGTTCGCATTTCGATCGTTTCTTCCGCACGAGAAACGTATGCCGTAGCGCAACGGCATCCGAAAACCAATGAGAGCACCGGTTTCGCACCGCGCGGCGGTCAAGTTTGAATTTATTTGATAAATCGCAACCCAAATAAATGCAAATGTTCTAATTTTACAGTAGATGATTGAGTGAAATTTTTAAAAAAGACATATATTGTTCAATATTGCTATTTACCTTCATAGTTCATATTAGAGCAGGTGTAAATGTGTAAAGTCGGGAATAAAACTTAGTTTTCTCAAATGGAATGACACTTTTTTCTCAATGGATTCGGAATCTGCGAATTTTTTAAAGTTAGAAACATGTATAATACTTTATCGGAAGTACAGTCACGGCCACCCCAGATTTTCAAAAACATCGAAGAAATCGGTCAAAAACCAAGCTTTTTAAAAATCACAAGTACACGTCAACCTTATTTTTTTGTTACAAATTCAACTGCTCGATTACATTTTAAAAAAAATGGGCAGCTCCGGAAGCGGCTAGAACCTCCCCACTTGGTGAATGATTCAATTCTACCACCCATAAATTTCAATTCAGTCTCTACCTAAGTGTTTTGGTAATTTTTAAAATTTTTTATTACTTATTGCCAAAAGGGCACTAAATTTAATCGAATTTTTGAAAACAAAATTCGAAGACTTTTCATGTGCTGATAAAACAAATGGTAGTCATATCTCAAATTTCATAGACGCCATGCCAAAAAGGCACTTGTTATTGGTCGTTTGCTACCAAAATTAAGTAAATTTTCTTTCTTGCTATACCTAAATATTACTACTGGTATTTTTCAAAATTTTATGATTTTTTGACAAAAGGGCACTAAGTTTGAGGACATTTTTGGAAACGAGATTTGAAGACATTTCATTTTCTGATAAAGAAAATGGGAGTTTATTAGTCAAATTTCAAAGTTGATATGCCAAATTGGCACTTACCGTTGGCCGATGACCACCAAAATTAAATCAGCTCTTAGGGGGTACTGTGTGTCCCTACCTACCAAATTTCAGCCTAATCGATTAAGCAGTTTGGGCTGTAGCGTATTATCTAATGTTGCTTCGAAATTTCGAATTTTTCGATTTTATGCCAAAAAGGCGCCAAGTGTGAATACATTTTTAGACACAGAATTTGAAGACCTTTCACATGCTGATAAGAAAAATTGGTGTTCATCAGTAAAATTTCTTAGTTGATACGCCAAAAAAGCACTTGGCGTTTGTAGATTGGCAACAAAATTAACTGGGCTCACCAGAAAATAAATACTAATCTCCATACCAAATTTCGTGAAAATCTGTTCGGTAGTTTTCGAGGAATCTTGCTCACATACGTACGTACATACACACAGACATTTTTTAAAAACCACTTTTTTGTGATCCTGGGACCTTGAAACGTAAAGATCTGGTGTTATCTCAATTTCGAATTTTGGAGTGATTGCAGTAACCTCCCATTTTTATATGGTTGTGGGGAGGTTAAAAATTATTTTTGCTATTTTGGCAGATTGTGAGAAGTGAAAAAATTTGAAAAAGCAAAGGAAATGAAATTGAAGACATTTTCCTAATCGCCCCATTAAGCATAAAAAATAAGAATTAGCAAAATAATCGAAAAGTAATGATTTTTGATATAAAAATTGAAAACCGAGTTGAGCAAGCATCTACTTTCGTGCAAATGCCTCGATCCGCCTGGAATTATCATGCGATGCTGACGGTCGTACGAAAAGTTCCGCACCGCCCGAGATTCGAATGGTACGGATCTCGAGAATGCCAAAGTTGCAGGTTCGTGCGCAAATCGCGTCACTTTCGCACGAAACGAGATCCGCCGAAGTCGGGGATAGGGCCCCTGTTCCCAAGTGTGCCCTCTGAGGGCCGGTTTATCGATGCTCAGTCATCGCAAACTGAAAGCCAATTACCTAGCAACTAGGGATCTGATTGGCTACAAACTGTCAGTTTGCTGTTAGCTGACACTTGGCTGAGCATCGATAAACCGGCCCTGAAGAGTGTATAGATAGCTTTACTAAGAGACCAACTTTTTTCCTCTGATATCGATACACACCACATTTTGGACCTTTGCTCTCTTCTTGGTCTTATCACACTCCAAAATTACTTTAGATTCAACAACAACATATATAAACAAAACACCGGTTTAGCTATGGGTTCCAACATTTCACCACTCTTAGCTGAGCTCTTTATGTCCAACTTAGAAACCACTAAAATTATTAACAGTTCAAACCCATTTCGCAATAATATTCTCTTTTGGGCCCGTTACGTTGATGACGTTCTCTCCCTTTTCATTGGTACTGATGATGATTTGAATAATTTCACCACCTATCTCAATTCCGTTCACCCAAACATTCGCTTTACCTTTGAGCTTGAACATAATCGTACAATTCCGTTCTTAGATTTGCTTATTTCTAGAGTCCCACCCAGTTTAATTTTCAAAATTTTCAGGAAACCCACAACTACTGACAGTGTTATCCCCTTCTCTTCCAATCACCCCACTCAACACAAACTCGCTGCTTTCCACAGTCATTTCCATAGGCTCCTCTCCGTCCCTTTGAGTAAGACCGACTTTCTTACTGAACTAAACATTATTAAACAGATTGGTTTAAATAATGGTTTCCCTAGTTCACTAATTGAGAAAGTCTTCCTCAAACACATTGCGAGATCTCTTAATTTCCATACTTCTTATTTTGCTCAACCAAAAATATATAGATCCCTCAGTTATTTTGGCCCACAGTCTCTTACTCTCTCAAAAATTTTTAAAAAACACAATATCACGATTTCCTTTCGAACTTCCAACAATTTAAAAAAGTTTCTACCCTCCATTAATAACTTAGACCCTACCTCAGTTTCAGACAAGTCAGGTGTATATAAGATCCTCTGTTCAAGTTGCGACTGTTTTGTTACATTGGAGAGACTGGTAGAAAATTTGACCAAAGAATTTCAGAACACAGGTCAGCAATTATAAATAATATTCATTCGACTCAGATCAACACTACTTCAGCCTTTGCAGATCATATCCTGACAACATATCATCAATTTGACTTTGTGAATAATGTCTCTTTGATTCATCACTGCGATGACCGTAGGAGGAGGCAGCTGCTTGAATCACTGGAAATAGCAAGAAACTTGAACAACCCTGAAACAGAGCTCTTAAACAACCAAAGAGCCACTCTTGTTGGTATTGACACCTTTAGCACTTTTTTCAAAAATTGCCGCCCTAACTAGTTATTTATCTGTCACGTCACTTATTAGTTCTCTCAAGTGTCATCAATGTCAGCTCCCAATTTACGTTTCCTGCTGTCATGTTGTGGTCATGTTCCTCCGACCAAGAAACATGTGAAGCTTCTTTTTAATTTTTAAAGTTTTTATCAGTTTAATATAAAATTTGTCTTGGTAAGTGTTCCGAGGGTCAACTTGCTGCTTTATCTCACTTTATTTCAGCCACTTTCATCATTTAAATGTAAAAATCTTGTGAAAAACAATTTCAATGTAACCTTTGAACTTTAACCTCAGGTAAACTCTGTTTTATTTGTAAATTTTCATAATTTTAATTTAGTCTACTCTCTAGCCTGAAGATGGGAGCCTCTGCTCTTGAAACATGTAGCTGTTAACTTTTAATACATAACGTGGCAAGACTTTGAGAATTTTTATTCTTATTATCTAACCAAGCTACTTCGAGAAAATGTTGGAATTTTACTTCTTTATAAAGAAAAGTATTACTTTCCTTTATATAGCAACTATTTCTTTATAATAACAAGGTAAACAATCAAAATTATTTATTATTAAAAATATTAAACGTACAATTGTTAAGGTTTTTGAACACGCATTTTTGCGATCCCGAATCTTGAAGTGATAATGACGACTTGGAAACTGCCTGATGAACTTCGTATAAATTTAAAGATGTCAATGGGTCAGTACGACTAGGACTTGAATGTAATTCAGTAGCTGATGATGCATCAAGAGAATTCGATGGGAACGCCGACGCCGACATTATGGTTGCTGAGTAAATAACATCTTAGAAGTCTTCAATTTATTGTTGATACTGTCTTCTATATATCCCTCCGCTGTCGTTGATGATCGCCATCCTCCATGATCCTTGAGCCTCCGGATCAGTGGCGTAGCTATGATAGTGCAAGCATGTGCAATGCGCAAGGGCCCGCATCACCAAGGGGGCCCGTGGCCCCCAAGAGCAATAGGACAATAAATAGCATTAAATCAATTTTCAATAAACAGCTTACACCTTACTCCATTCACTGCGTCCGTCCAAAAATATTATACGTTGTGTTGGTGAATAATATACCTACCTAATTAATGAGACATTGAGCCGGGCTCCCGGCATAGTTTATCGCTTATCAGTTCTCAGAATGGTTTTTGTCTTCGCGCGCGCTGTGGCGTGCCGACTCCCGACTAGTTCCCTGAGTCTTTTGTTTAGGGCAGGTGGTGGCAACCGAGGCGGCAGTAGGTATTGTTGCTGTTGGTTTTATTTTCATTCTCTAGTATTTTTAACTTTTTATTTATCCTTTAATCATTTACGGAGGACCGAGGGCGCCACAAAAAGTTACTTCTAGTAGGTATTTATTATTAAGTAGCTCAGTCTTCAGTGATCCAGTGATCAGTTAATTATAATATTGCCGTTTTCGTGTTAATTAATTCATTTTTCCCTGTTATCATAACTTCTCACTGTCACTACCTAGTACCTATACTCGTAAATTTATAAAAAGGTAAGCGCCCAAAAAAAGAGTCTAACTGATTTTGATTTAAAATATTCTACTTTACAGTCAATTACAACTATGTACCGCCTTACCTACATCAATAATTTTGGCGTGCAGAACTACAGATAAATATCGAAAAATTTTAATTATGACACCCACTATTTACAATTTTAAAAAATGAATCGTTCTACTACTAGCGGTTATGCTAAAAGAAAGAAACGTAAGGAGGATGAAGAGAAGCGAAGCAAATTGCCCAAGTTGGACAAGTTCATAGTTAAAACTAGGCCTCTAGAACCAGAAAAACAACCAAGTCCAACGTTTGTAGAATCAGAAAAGCAACCAGGTCTAGGACTTAAAAGTGTTGAAACGGTTAGTGTCAATGAACTTGATAACGCCAACACGAGCTCTTGCTCTTGCTCAACTTTAGCTTTAGCATCACAACCTACTGCTTCTACTTCTGATTCTGATTCTAGACAATCTAAACCCTTACCTTCTGTAAATCTTGTAAATGTACCGCAGCAACAACGGCCGAGTCAGGATCCTCAAGGCAGTAACGATCATAAAGTCATAGTTTCGACTGATCTTGGACTTTATATTGACAAAGTTTTGGACGACGCTACTAAACGATTAATTGTGCTTTCACCATCTAACAAACCACAAGGACCATTTATACAAGATCCACTACAGAATAACAGATCTTTTTCGTCCAAATTTTATACTTCAATTAGTAAATATGGACCTGTCCCTCGCACTTGGCTGTGTTATTCAGAAGTTTTAGATGCAGTTTATTGTGAGCCCTGCTGGTTGTTTTCAAACATAGAAAGTCAGTGGCGTACCGGCATTCGCACTTGGCAATCTTTGTCGTCTAGAATCCAACTACATAGCATTTCCAAAATTCATATTCAGTCATGCGCTATAAATGAGTACTGGAAGAAAAATAGAACTATTGACAAGGAAATGGAAGAGAGAATTCGGTACGAAACATCTTTTTGGAAAATGGTTCTTCAGAGACTATTCGACATAACATTAATGCTTGCCAAAAATTCGTTGGCATTTCGTGCACACCGCGAACAACTTTCGGGAGAGGATGGTGATGGTTACAGTGGCAATTTTTTATCACTAGTAAAGCTTCTATCAAAATATGACGAAGTGCTGAAACAAGTTGTGGACATGCCCACTGGTTTGTATTATATTTTCCATATTGCCTAATTGCCAAATTCTGTGTAAGCACCTTTCTTGAATTTAAGACATTGAAATTTTATTTTACAAGTACTTAGATCCTACCTAGGCCTACTTATGAATTACATGTTTATTTAGTGGCGTATAGTGTGGGTGTTTAGGGTGTTCCAAAGACGCGGGCCCGGACAGCTTTGGGGGCCCGGTGAGTATTCTAAGTGCTTGTAAAATGCGTGAAAGTTTTCAAAATTATGCCTGCGGCGCCATTTCAGATTTCTTCTTTCTCCACCTTTTTAAAATTTTTAAAAGTTGGCAACAAGGGGGCCGTAGATGATTTGCAACACAGGCCCTCGCAGACGACACTACGCCACTGGTTAAGAATTATGCAAGATTTGTATGAAGGTAAGAGTCACTTTTTTGAGGGAAAAAACCGAAAAACGGGAAAACCAAAACACTGAAATGATAAAATAGATTAGGTAGGTAGGTACTCACATTTAATGAATAATTTTGCGGCACGAAAGGTTCCCTAAGACACATTCCAAAAAAAATTCGTAGGAAGCAAATTCTCGCAGGGGGGAGGGGGCACAAAAATTTTCGCGGGGCGCAGCCCCCGGCATCCAGCCCGCCGCAAGGGCCCCCGACAACAGTTGTGCCTAGGGGCCCCGAGGGATGTTAATCCGGCACTGGTTTCATTTCAACAATATTGAATTTATTTAATGATAAAGGACTTGATATAAAGAAATGCTGTGGGCAGGGGTATGACGGTGCAAGCGTTATGAGTGGGATATACAATGGTCTACAGGCAAAAATAAAAAATATTCAGCCAAACGCAGAGTACGTGCATTGCGCAAGTCATAATCTCAATTTGGTAATTAACGATGCCGTAAAAGAATGTCGAGAGGTTGCAATAGTATATTACGTAACGAGAGTTGTAAGAAGCATATTACGCACGTGTGGAAGAAGTTGTACACGAGCCGCGTAGCGGCGAGTGTATAATTCCACAGTGCGTAATTGCCTTACAACTCGAGTTGCGTACGATACTTTTTCTACGACCACACAATAGGTACTTAACTTTTCTTAAAAGTAGGTAATAAATTGAAGAACTTCTTCGAGAGGAATATTTCGGATATATCCTCTAGCTTATTTTTTTGATGTGAATCCAGTGGTATAGTCAGACATTTTTTGACACTTCCGGTTCAACCGGAAATGACCATAATTTTTATTTTTCAAAGGAATTATACTTTTTCTCAACGGACTCGGAATCTACGATTTTTTCTGAGTGCATCTCCCACAAAAGATGTTATGCAAATTTACACTGCATTATTTTGGTTTCTGAAACGTTTTTTTCCAGCATGATGATTCGTGCAATCAATGGAATTAATTTTCATAAAGTCAATTAATTTACCGGTTTATTGTTCCTGGGTACCAAAAACCTGCTGGGATTCTATATTCTGTCAATTTCTTTAAAATACCGGCTCAAAGGTTCAAGAAAATATGAAGGAATACAACTTACAGGTCTGAAGGCATTTTCGGACAAAAAGGTCCTGCGATATAACCTAATTTTTGCACAGAAGATTTTTATTGATTTTACCTTGGATTTTACTTTGCTGTTGAACTGCTTTTATCCTGGAAGAGGAGTAGTCGATGTGTTTATAAAATGTCCTAATAAATAAGGGGAGAATAATGAATTTAACAATAAAATTGAGTGAAAAATGACATTTGACAAATGACAATTGAAAACTGTGCGATTTTCACTCTTTACGCACAGTTTTAGGTTTGTGTGCGTAAGGAACGGCTTACTTAGATTGTACATTGTACAAAATTGGCTATTTACAGTAGTGGTCGTAGAAAAACTTTTTTACAACACTGCAAGAAATCTACTTATTTTTTGGTAATAGTGTCAAAAGGTGGGATTTACTTTCTCAATTTACAGGCGAATCTGAAATAGTTTTGAAAAAATTAAACACAACACGTTGGTCCAGCCGATTGACATCTTTGACTGCAGTTAAACTACGTTTTCATGATATCAACAAAGCGCTGACCGAAATTAGTCTAAAAAGTACCAAAGCAGACGAAAGGTCAGAAGCTGCTAGAATTCAAAAAAAGATTTCTAAATTTGAATTTGTGTTCGTTTGCGTAATAATGCATAAAATTTTACTGCATGTTAATCATGCTTCAAAAACTCTACAGCGGAAAGACATTAACTTGGACGAAGCTGTTAGAGTTTTAAAAGAAGTAAAAACAAACTTAAGTAACATGCGAAATGAATATGAGTCTATGAAAAGGGAAGCAGTACAAATTGCTGAAAAATGGAACATAGTCCCAGAATTTGAAAACAAGCGACGGCCAATAGTCAAAAAACATTTTGATGAAATGGCGTTAGATCATAGATTTGACACAATGGAAGATATTTTCAAAATTACTGTTTTCTATTCCGTACTGGATATTGTGAGTACGCAAATGACCAATCGATTTCAGGGAATGAACACAATCGCTGATCACTTTGCATTTTTGCAACCAAACAATCTGATCAAATATGAAGACGCGGAGATTCAACTATGTTGTGAAAAAATCCATGATAAATACCCTGAGATTCTGTCTGACGCATTTCCACTGCAATTTCTTAACGCAATTAGCTTAGTTCGTAGTAAATTGACAGAATCCATGTCTGTTATATCACTTTTCAATTTGTTGATTTCCGAATATGCATTTCTGGAAAGTGATATAGCAGATGTGTACACGGTCTTATTGATATTTTTGACGCTTCCTGTGACTTCAGCAACAGCTGAAAGGTCTTTTAGCAAACTGAAAATCATTAAAAGTTATTTAAGAAATTCAATGACACAGGAACGCTTAAAAGACCTTTCACTGTTGGCCATTGAGCACAGGAAAGCGTCAAAAATGGACCTCAAATGTGTAATTGAAACTTTCGAATCGGCAAAAGCGCGAAAACGCAATTTTTAGTTTTTAGTATTGCATTTTGTTATTTTTCTATTTGCTTACCTATAGCTATGTACTTTGTTTTCTTATGTACCTAACCTATCTGTAAGTTTATACTGCTTTTATTCTTACAGTAAAAATTTATTATTATTATTATTATTATTATTCTATGCCAAGGGCCAAGGGGGCCGTCCAACCTTTTGCACTGGGGCCAAAAATTTCTTGCTACGCCACTGCTCCGGATGTCTGCTCCACCTTCGGCAAGAAAAGTATAGTTGACGTTCTGCGCAAGCAATGTCCAGTATATTGCTCTGGTTCGGGCAATTCCAAATAACTTGCAATTTTTCTCGGCATGCTGTAGAAACTATGAATTCCAACTGGTTGTATAGAACATTTATTGTTCTTATAGAACACAAAGAATCTTGAGTGATTGGTATGTTTTGGTCGGAGGCTTAGATACCTTCTGTACAATTCAATCTCATTGATTCCATCACCCATTTCCGACGTTACTGTAAATATGCGTTTCTTCTTTGTCTTAGTATCATGGAGAGTGACGACCAAAACAGAGCCAGTGTCATCGATGTATTCGATATTCAACTTCTTTAGTTCCTGACTACGACACGCACCGTATAGTCCAAAAATCAATGCCACTTTAATTAACAAATAAGAATCCTCAGGGGCTTTCGTTAAAAATTTTAGCACATTGTCCATTGACAGAATCTTCGCCTTTTTTGATTCATATCCTTCCCCTTGTCGCTTCAGGTACATCAACAATTTCCCATAACGTGCTATGTCCACATTTTCCTTCATTTTTAGTGTACTTTTCAACATAGAATACGTTGACCACAGCGTGGATGATTTCAGTTTTTCAGCCTGGGTAATCATACATTTAAAAATTTTACCTATACCTAGGTGTATTCGGAAAAACTCACCCTTTCATGAAAATATGCTAGCATAACTTCTTCGTCGATACCTGTCACTTTCTTGGCAGTTCTCCAGGCATTGAAAACGTTGTAAGTCTGCTCATATTTATCTCGAGATTTCGATGGTAATAAAGTAGAAATAGCTTCTAGCGCTGCTTTTGATATTCCAGAATCACGTTCATGACTTTTTTCCATTTTCTCAAAATTTTCGTGCGTTCCACTTTTTAGAATATTTGTTTACTGAAAGTGCTTAGTAACGAAAAACAATATCAGCCATCTGATATTAATTTTGTTGTAACTCGCTTGTCATGTGATTTTCAGTGATTCTTATTTTCTTTTATTCATGAAGGACTTACCTGAAGTATCCGAAAAAATTAGGTGTATCACACGTAAAGAAAAGCGGCGTTTCTTTACTCCTCGCGTTTCTAATCTCGGCTTCGCCTCGATTAGAAATTTCGCGAATCGTAAAGAAACGCCCTACTTTTCTTTACTTGTAATACAAATAACTATTTTTGTCATGTTAAAAAAAGATAAACTTCGCGAACCGTTAGCAACGCGTAAATCTGACCTTTTTTTGACAGTTGTAGAAAAAAGACATTTCCTAGACATTTCCTTCACTAGTCCATCAAAATCATGTTATTAATAAATTATTACATCGGCGGCTTTTTCAACACATGGCGAACAAGCCCACCCCTGTCCATCTATTGACAGCGGGATTCTAAGTGCCGCTGCCTGAGGCCCTTACCATAATTTGGCCGCTGCTATACCAGAGTTAGATTAGATGAAGCCTTAAATCATAGGCACAGGGTACAAAAGTCGATTTCTTTTCTGAATTTAATTTAAACAATGCACACAACATCGGCAATTAACAAACAATATTCCCTAATATTTGTACCCTCCTTGTTGGTTGGAGCTGGGTCGAGGAGCCAAGTACTGCCTGTTGGCGACAGCAGCGCCACCAGCTTCAGCCCCTTGATGCTCTGGGCGGTACTGTCCGTCATCCACAATACCAGCGGCTTCGTCAGCGGCGTTTTTCTGAAGGGCCTCAGCGATTTCGGCAGGAACAGCGGGAGCTACGGGAAGATGGGCGCCTTCAGGGCGGAAACCGTTTTCATCGGCCACGTAATTGACGGTGTAAGTCTGTCCATCGGGTCCAGCGTAGGAATAGGAACCTTGAACCACATTAATTTCTTGATCGCTACCAGCGTTCTTTAATTGACCAGATTCTTGTTGGGTGATGTGATTTTCTGTTTCGAAACTGTGAAAATTAACAAATTAGTCCAGGCAACGAAGGGGTTGTAGAGAACATGGAAGGGGGGGAAATTTTTCTCTTCGGGAATGTGTTGGGGGTAGTTAGGAGGTAAACATACTAAAAGTCCCCGCCCCTACCCCATCCGCTTCAGGGAGGAGGGGGGTGGAAAGTCCTTTTTTTGATTTTTGGCTTATAACTCGAAAATGGTGTGTCGTAGCGAAAAAATCCTTCTATGAAAATAAAAGCCTATAAAATTTTCTACAACTCTGCTATTATACATTATTAAGTTTTTGCATACTATCTGACATCGACAAGCAACATTAGATTACTTTAGATACTGATTTTTTAAATCCGTTCAGTTTTGTAATTTAATAAAAATCGTTTGATAAGCCTAGGAAATGCAGATGGATCTTTAAATCAAATTTTTTCGAAAACGGTTGATCCTACGGTGTTATAACAAGAGAGGCTTTTTTATGTAATTTTAGTCAGGAAACCATATTCCGGTGAGAAATTGTCCAAAAAATAACACGTAAAAGAATTTGGGTGGGGAAAGCTGAAGCCCCCCCTATTTTCCACGCCCCTGGTTGAATCTGCTTTTGGTAGATACCATAATCTGATGGCGCTTACTGATGTTAGATAATGTGCAAAAAGTCGTCACTGTATCTTAAGCGGTTCCTGATTTATTAAATAAAAACCGAATTTAAGGCGCCCCCTTCAGAAGGCCGTAGCCTCCTTAGGAACGATTTCCGGATACATGTTTATAGGAACTTTTTTGCATATTTTGATCTGCAAAATCACCCCCCGAGATATTTCATCGTTATTTTAGGACACCCTGTATACTGGCTGTCCTGTCATTAGGCTGCAATATTTTACCAGTGCGTTCTACGAACAAAATTAGGACTAAAAGTTTACTAAACATTTTTCGAGAAATCCATCCTAAGGTAGCTAGGGCCCCTCAAAGGGGGTCAAAAATAGTCATTTCTTCTATTTGTGAGGGGCGGCTTACGATAGGATCACGAAATTTTGAAATTTGTCGTAGATTTTTGTGCTGAACAAGACTAATGTAATGGTTTTTGGTAAAAGCTTCAGGGACGTGCGTGAGCGGAGGGGTCGCGGACATTTTTGTATTGAACTTTTTTGTACGACACCCTGGGTCAATTGTGAGCAGAAATCTGAATTCTCCGTACATTTTTACGTAAAAAAGGTGCTCTAGTTGAAACTCGATAGCTCAAGCCGTTTTCGTGGAAACTCGATTTGAAAGTTCAATTTCGTGGTATAAAAGTGGGTAACTGTGGCACTCAAAATACCTAAAATTATCAGATGCTGCGTGATCAGCAAAAAACAAACAAGTTTAACCTACCTGCATCTCATATGCTTGAAATTCCAAAGAAAATCACAAGAAAATGGATTTTCCATACTCTATCCCATCAATTTTGCACATTTTCAGCGTGGAAAAAGAACTTCAAATAGATTTTCCTCAAAAACGGCCCGAGCTATCCAGTTTCAACTAGAGCACCTTTTTTACGTAAAAATGTACAAGGAATTCAAATTTGTGTTCATAATTGGCCCAAGAGGTCGTACAAAAAAGTTCTATAAAAAAAGGTCCGCGGCCCCTCCACTCACGCACGTCCCTGAAGCTTTTGCCAAAACCGTTACATCAGTCTTGTTCAGCACAAACATCTACGACAAAGTTCAAAATTTCGTGATCTTATCGTAAGCTGTTCCGCCGAAATTGCAGAAATAACTATTTTCTTTTACTCCCTTTGAGAGGCCCTAGCCCCCTTAGGATGGATTTTTGGAAAAACTTTTACTAAACTTTTAGTCCTGATTTTGATCGTAGAACGCACTGGTAAAATATTGCAGCCTAATTACGGGACACCCTGTATATACAGGGTGTCCCGTCTCAGAGTGCAAAAATTTCAGCCACAGATTCCTTGCGTGAAAATAAAAGACCCGTATTTTTTTGTTTCGCTAGATGGGCCCCCATTTCGTCACTAGGGCTCCTCAAAAGTGAGCCCCAAAAATCGACAATTAATTCCCACGTCTTAACCATTCAACCGATTTCGCCGAAATATTCCACAAAACCATTACGAACGATGAAGATTTCAATAATGTAGCTGATGATGTCGTGGTGCCCACCACAGGCGCCCCCTGGGCCGCCCTCGACATTTTTGGCCCATTATCTCTGTTAACGTAATTAAATTTCGTAATTAGTTACACACCATCCGATGGTCGATTGAATTTAGAATCTACGCTACCTCTTACACTTTTTCTGTAAAATGCACCATTTCCGAGTAAAATTGAGGAATGTGGAGCCATACACGTGCTTATTGGCGGATTTTTCAAGATAGCGCGATTAATGTCAGGGCTTTGTTAAAGTTTTAAATTATTGTCAGTTTTGCACCACTGTGGCACTGTGTTTGTTTTTTTTTGTAAATATTATAATTGCAGCCAATTTTGCAAAATTCGGAGTATACAGATATGCTTTAATTTATGGTGTATGGCTCCACATTTCTTAATTTTACTTGGAAATGGTGCATTTTACAGAATACAGAATTCAATGGAGCGTCGGATGGTGTGTAATTAAATAGGAAATTTAATTACGTTAACAAAGATATTGGGCCGAAAATGTCGAGGGCGGCCCCGGGGGTGCCTATGGTGGGCACCACGAAATCATCAGCTACATTATTGAAATCTTCATCGTTCGTAATGGTCTTGTGTAAAGTTTCAGCAAAATCGGTTGACTGGTTAAGACGTGGTAATTATTTTTCGATTTTTGGGGCTCACTTTTGAGGAGCCCTAGTGACGAAATGGGGGCCCATCTAGCGAAACAAAAAAATACGGGTCTTTTATTTTCATGCAAGGAATCTGTGGCTGACATTTTTGCACTCTGAGACGGGACACCCTGTATATTCTTGAAGGAAATTTAACGCTATAAAACTTTCTTCCTGACGACTTTTCTGCAAAACCAAAGACTGAGAAATTAGAAGCAAAAGTTTGTTTTGACAATTGCCGTCTTTTGAGAGCGGATATCTCGAAAACGGTGCGTTTTTCCCTAATAATGTATAATAGCAGAGTTGTAGAAAATTTTATAGGCTTTCATTTTCATAGAAGGATTTTTTAGGTACGACGCACCATTTTCGAGTTATAAGCGAAAAACCAAAAAGAGGGACCTTTGCACCCCCCTCCCTCCCTGAAGCGGACGGAGTAGGGGCGGGGACTTTTAGTATGTTTACCTCCTAACTACCCCCAACACATTCCCGAAGAGAACAATTCTCCACCCTTCCATGTTCTCTCGAACCCCATTTTGGGCATTCGTTGCCTGGACTAAAGACTTACTCGAATTTGTAGGAGCCATCACCGTTGTTATCGTTGTTTAAACGGAGGATAGCCACCGGGGGGGAGGTTGGCCCAGAGTGAGAGGGTGCAGAAGCGCCAGGCCTGGGGGCGTTGAGGAATCCTCCGTGACCACCAGCGGTTCCAGCGCTGTTGGGGGGAAGATAAGTGTTTTCCAAACGGTCAGCGGTGGCAACAACCAAAACAGCGGCTACTAAAAACTGAAAACATATTTCTCGTTAGCACTAATTTCCAAAAATCAGCGATCTTTACCAATTTCATGTTTGTTATTATAAAATAACTGAGTTTAAATGATGGTAATGTTGAGATTCCTTTCGCTTTTATACGACCGGAGCATCGGTGATGAGCTGGTTTTGGGATGATACACTTAATTTCGATTTAGGAGCATTACGAAATTCAAGGCAAGCCACATAAAATTTGTAGCAAGTGATCTTATTAATTTTGAAGAAAGGTTGTTTTGGTATTGCAAAAGAGTCTAATGATGGCGAATTTACGGGGTTCATGAAGGTGATCTTCACAGGTATTGACATATTATGCCGACGATCTAGTAATCTTACGAAATGTTTATGTAAATTACTTCCCAGTTGATGTTATTTCTTGGATGAAGCCGCACTGAGCTCTATGACGCCGGGCGCCAAGCGCCCACAGAAATGTTTTTTGTTTACCAAGTTTTAAAAGTAGGTAGATGCTTAAGGGTTGCAAACATATTTCATCATTCAACAAACTTTACCACCCGCTTTACCCTTGGGTAGGTATATTATGTTGCAAAAACATAAATATTCATCAATGATGGTTTAAAAGACATAATTTACTCAAAAGTACCTACAAATGACAACGGTCGACAAAGAATTTGCAAACCTTTCAGTAGCTGTGCCATAAAATAAAAAGCCCCCGGAAGATGTTCAATATGAATGACACCTTTTTTGAATCATTAATGGAAAGCTATCGAATGACGCCAATTTCGACCAATACTTATTAAGCGGAATTTCGAGTTGCAACCCCTAATTTCCACCCCATCTGTCCGATTTTGCGGAAAATGCATCCCCCGCAAGATTTCGTTGTAGTATGTATGTACGTCAGGTTTCAAATAGCTGCGTGCAATTTTTGGGGAGTTATCATATTTTTTGTGATTTTCATCCCCTAAATTTCGTCCCCCGAAATTATCACCTCTTCACCTTCAACAGACTTGGCGGTCAGGTCGGATTTCGAGTTATTGCAGTTAATACTTTTTCGGTTTTTCACCCCTAACTCCCACCCCCTTGAGAGGCGAAGCTGCCTCCAAGTTTCCTCTCGATATCTCAATCTGTTCTCAAGTTATGCGACGGACAGGCTGAGGAGCGAGTGAGCGAGCGAATAAGCTAAAAAGTACCGAGCATAGTTAGCTCGAGCTGAGTGTGTGCATATACAGGCTGGATAATTTTTCGATGCTCACCATTGGGATCTTCTAAACGGTAAAAGATACCGTGTCGGTTAAATTACAGAAAAGTTGCGCTATTTCTTGGCAATTAAGAATCTGAAGAGAATTCCCCGATATTTTGATTCGTTCCTGAGTTATAAAAAATCTGAAAATTTCCAATTTAAAGAAAAATTAATATCTTCCTAACGATTGATGTTATTTAAATGAAAATTAGAGCTTTTATATTTTTGACAGCTGTCAATTGAATGGCATTGACAGAAATTTTCTAGGCCTTCTAGATTTTGAATAAAGACAGTCAACTTTCCTTTTCCTTATGGGCGCCATATTGGATTTTAACACCGCCGGATACACAGAAAAATTAGCTTCTCAAAAATGTAACCAACATGGACGTTTTTATACATTGTGCCTTCGAAAATGGAGGAGTGAAGTTTAGGAGAAATTTATTGAAGAGGATGAAATTTAAGGGTGGAAATTCGAATTTTTACTTAATAATGTAGGGTTAAAATTAATGCCATTCGATAGCCTTCTACTAATGGTACAAAAATTGTCTTAATCATCATTTGCGAAAAACCACCCTTCAAGAAACACAATAATGCTACAACTTAAAAACTGGTCAACGTATTAAGGCCGAATTTGGTGTGTCAATTTACAGTGACAAGGGTGGAGGGATGGTGCATTTTTCATTATGATCTAACAAACCGGATGAAATTTAAGGGTTGAAACTGGAATTCTTTCGGGAAAATGGTGGCATGAAATTACAAGGTTCGATAGATTTCGGTCAACCCTTCAAAAAGGGTCTTAAGGCCTTATGAGGCTTCTTAAAACCAACTCCTAGGTTAATAACAACCCCTAAACCACTTGCAAGCAGATTAAATACATTTTATTTATTTTTTGGGCTTTTTGTGATTCTTTGTTAATTCAATGTCATTTTCATTAGTTATTTTTTTAACATATCCACAGTTTTTCAACCCCTTTCTCGATATGTGAACTCTCAAAAAGCTAAATTTAAGCAAGACCGCTTCTTTTTCATGTAATTTTCGATAGTTCTACATGACTACAGTCACTTTTCACCCCCCTTAATTTTTCATCCACCTTCACAATTTTGCAACCCCCCAAACGTTAATTTGGACAAAATCGTGCAATTTCGTTTTTTTTTCAATAACAAATTTTGATCTTTTGGATAATGATTACCTCTTCATTTTTTCAACCCCACTCGCAATATTTCAACCATCCAAAGGCTAAATGCATAAATGACCTTGTTTTTGTGTTATTTTCTGTACTTAACTTCGGTTAATTTTCACCACCTTTGATTTTTCATCCCCCTTTACAATTTCTCAACCCCCTAAGCATCTATTTTACTAAATTCGCCTAATTTCGTTTTTCTTCGGCAATAAGTTGAACTCATATGGCTTATGTTTACCTTTCTGTTTTTATTTATCAATGGATTTGGATGAAATTTGGTGAGCGCAGAATAGGTAAATGTCATTTTTTGCGCTATTTAAGTAATTTTTATCACTTCCGATTTTACCAGAACAGCCTTACGGACAAAAATTTTAAATCGAACTCCATGTACCTATATGTTTACGTTTTTGGAACTAAATAAAATTCTGAATCTACTGATACCACATTTATATAAATTATATACCACCGCACAAATCAGTCACTCTATAGACGGAAAACGCCATACGTCTTGGATCAAGACTGGAAGCGGAATTAAAAATTTTGCTTAAAATGTTCCTTGGCAAAAATTATCAAATAAAATTAAAAACTTAGGACAAATAAAAGGATTCAGAGCACCATTTTAAACCTTTGTTTAACTAAATACTCTTAGAGGTCAATGAATCGCTTTGTTAGAGCTTCGAAAGAATTTTATTGACAGATTACTTTTTTCTGTAATATTGACAACACTCTTTTGTTTTATACAGTGTGTCTGATTTTAACTGGAACCACCCAAATATTTCGGTTAATTTTAACCGAATCAATGCGTTCTTTTTTTCTGCATGCAGAGCTCCAAAACCTGCACCTGCGTGATACTTCACTTTTTTTATAGACCGAAATTCCAGCCTACTGCGATTTAATAAAGATGCCAAAAATGACGAAATCGTATTAGGCATTTTTTTACCGAAAAATTTTATAAGGATAAGTTGCTCAGGATGCCTCCAAATGGCGAAATCCGAAATTTCAGGAAAACATAAAAATGTTCACAAAATAATCACAAAATAACGAAAAGTTCAATATTCTTGCAACATAATGGATGCTGTGAAATAAAAACAATTAAAATGAATTGATTTGACATTTGCTATCGGCTATGGATGGATAAAACTTAACAATCGCAGAAAAAGTTGAAATTATTAAGATAGTGGAAGATTTTCGTTTTTCTTAACAATTTCAAGAGACACCCCAACTAATCTGTTGCAATGTACCACAAACAGCAAACATATGCGCTTCCATTGTTTTTTTATTTCACATCACCCGTTATGTTGCAAAAATATTGACGTTTTCGTTATTTTATGATTCTTTCTCAAGAAATTCAACATTTTTATTTTTTCCTGAAACTTCGGATTTAGCCATTTGGAGCGATCCTGAGCAACTTTTATTTATAAAATTTTTCGATAAAAAAATGCCTAATGCGATTTCGTCATTTTTGGCCTCTTTATTAGATCGCAGTAGGCTGGGGTTTCGGTTTATAAAAAAAGTTGCAGATTTTGGAGCTCTACATGCAGAAAGAAAGAACGCATTGATTCGGTAAAAATTAACAAATACAAGTCAAAACTGCAACAGTTCTAAAAAATGCAATGTGAGTCCAAGTAAAACCATGAAATATTGAAAATAAATTCAAGTAGTGCAGAAAATCACACAGTCGGGCTGCTTTCGAGGCTTCGGCAAACGAAGTATGAATATTAAGTTGGACTATCACATAAAGACCACAGCACTTTATAATTCCCATTGCCACTGAATTTCTGTTTTTGATGAACGATCACAAAAAATCCGTATTTGTGCTTTTTTAACCTCCCCACTCCACTCCACCATTTAAAAAAAAGGGAGGTTACTGCAATCACTAAAATTTTCGAATTCGAGATAAGACCGGATCTATACGTTTTGAGGTCTCAGGAGCCCAAAAAAGTGGTTTTTAAAATGTGTCTGTATGTATGTACGTACGTTCGTACGTACGTTCGTACGTTCGTACGTTCGTACGTTCGTACGTACGTACGTTCGTAAACACGCCACAGCCCAAACTACTCGACAGATCTAGCTGAAATTTGGTACGTGTGCATGTGATAACCCAACTTAGATCTGAAAAGCTTTTGGAGCCAATCGTGCAACCAGAAATGCCATTTTGGCACATCAACTTTTAAATTTTAAATGCAAACCCCCATTTTTCACGTCACGATAGGAAAGGCCTTCAAATTCTGCTTCTAAAAATGCATTCATTCTTAGTGCCTTTTTGACCAAAAATGAAAAAAAAATTGATTTTTATCGGACTTTAAAATCGCGGTACAGCCCAAGCCCCTGAACCGATTTGGCTGAAATTTTGCACAAGGGGATTGTATTACACGTCGAAGAGGTGAACAAATTTTGGATTCAATCGGCCCACGGAAAGTGCCGTTTTGGCACACCAATTTCGAAATTTAAAATTATTCTCTAATTTACCCATCCAAAACAAGTTTTTGAAAGATTTATTGTCACTATCGAGGTCACCATCAGAAAGGTCTTCAATTTCTGGTTTTAAATGAGACAAAATTGATTCGCATTTAGAACCCTTTGGGTAGAAAAATCGAAATTTTGTAATAATACTGAAACCACTTTATAGCCCAAACTAGTGGATCGATTTGCCCGAAATTTGGTAAATGGAGGTGAGGTGACCCGTTGAAGAGCTGAAAGGCTTTTGGGAGCAATTGGTCAACGGGAAGTGCCATTTAGGCATATCAACTTTAGAATCTTAAACAGAAGTCCCTGAAATCAAAGACCCACGCGTTGGGGAGGTTCCAGCCGCTTCTCTGCTGCCCTTTTTGTTTTGAGTCTCAAACACCGTAAACCTAAGAATTCAATATATTTAGTAGAACGAACACATAACTAACAAAGACAAACTAAACTGATCACTTTAAGTCTAATCACTTAAAATTAAAAACAATTCACAAATTATAACAGAGAATATATTATATTATACTTATTCTACGTTAATATTGGTGAATTGTTATTTTCAATAATTTTGTGACAGTCAGAAAGCTTTGTCAAAAAACACAAGAAGACAAGTAGCCTGCTTTGCGCAAGTAGCTATTGTAAAAATGTTTGAGTTACATCTCACTAATCAAAGCCATTTTATATTTGTTTTTATTGCTCTACGTACAAACTGACTGTATATATAATATGTATAATCTAGCAAGGGGGGTGAAATTTAAGGATTGAAGCGGCAAAATTTTTCAGGTAAATGGTGGAATAAAATTATGGGGTTGGATGGATTTCGGTCAACCATTGAAAACCAACCCCTAAGGCTACTAACAACCCGTAATTCCTAGCAAGCGGAGTAGATACATTTTGTTTATTTTTTCGGGCTTTTTTGTGACTTCTCGGTATTTAATTCAAAGTTATTTTCATAAATTTTTAACCCATCTACAATGTTTCAACCCCTTTCTAAGCAAATCCTGAAAAGCGTATTTTTAAAAATTCAGCAAATGCTTACTGGGCAAGCTTTTGCTGATCCTGGTTCAGTGTAAGCATTTCCTTCTCTTCGTATTAATAAAGATAGCCATTTACTGAGTTGTTTCAGCAAATACTTGTGAAAATATAAGTCTGCTATTTAGGATACTGAAGTGAACGTCCACTTATTTAACATGTTTATAATGCCGTTCGTAACGAGAAAAATTATAAAGAAAGACGGCCTGACCCTGATCCGGATGATTTCATAAAATTATTCAGATTTTCTTCTGAAAGTGTTAAGTGGCTTTCCGACCATTTTCTCGGACCGGGCGAAGAAACATGAGGAGGTGCATTAGACCCCACAGCGAAAATGAAAATTTTTCTCAGAGTTATTGCTGACCCAGGTAAGTTTTAAAGTTTATAAGAAAATTATCTCCAAATATCTACCTACAATTTTATTTTCATTAAATTTTCTAATTCGTCATTATAGTTATTTATGCACCACGCGAGTTAAGCTAATGTTCATTCACTAGAAGAAAGTTTAGTTTAGTCCACGAGCCCGTAGGGTGCTTAACTCAATTGGTTAATACAATATTTTATTTTATTCTGCAAAAATAAGGTTTACCTATTTGATTCCATTCGCTTCGAATTTCTTATGGATACCTACCTACAATATGAAACAACATAGAAACATCTACAAGAAATTGTTTATCCACTCAAAAGCCCTTATAGCTTTTTTTATTTCAGATTTAATTCACTTTTTCTAGTTCATCAAAATCTACCTAATCTTAAAATGTTTTCACACAGGCTAACCAGCCCATTGGGCAACCAACGTATTTGACCTGATCAATTGCATATTGCAGGATTTCAGACTGGTGTGGCAGAAGACATAGGGGTGAGCCAGCCAACGATATCTAATGTCACTAAATTTATATCTGAAAAAATGATGGAAAAGGCACACATATGGATTGAATTTCCTTCGAATGTTGAAGCGATGAATGTGGCAAAGGAAAGTTGGCTCAGAAAGTATGATTTCCCAACCTGTGTAGGGGCTATAGACTGCACCCACATAAGAATTTAAAAAATCAATCCTAATCAACATGGAGATGAATACATTTGTCGCTTATAATACCACAAGTGCATGCTATTTAATCGGTTAAAGGAGTGTATTGGATTACTCTTCAGGATGGGCCACTATGTTTTCATCGTTACGTTTTTTTAAATTTGGTCACATTATGATCTTTATGCCATTACTATTTTATAGCCGAAGTATGAAAAAAACGTAACCATGAAAACCCCTTCCGGATCTACACTTTTTTCGGACACGATTAGGGTGTTATTTTTAAAACTTCCCACCTTGAATATCTTTAGACGTAAAAAATATATTGAAATGAGATAAACGCTGGTCAGCCCTGTACGGAGGGGACACTTTCAGGTAATGTTTTTCACTTCCGGTTTCACCGGAAATTACCCTAATTTTGGTTTTTCCAATGCGATTACACTTTTTTCTCAACGAATTATGAATCTACGATTTTTTCTGAGTCAGGAACATGTATCATACCTAACCAGAAGTACGGCCACCCTAGATTTTCAAAAATGTCAAAGAAATCGGTGAAATATTAAGATTTTTGATAACAGCAAAAATAGGTTTTTTTAAAGATGGATCTGATGGTTATAGTCTGATATTTGTTTTCAGCTTCGGGTTTAACCGGAAATTAAAGCCTCCGATAGGTCTCGTTTCTTATAAATTAATGAAATAAATAAATAGAAAATGTTATCGCTCAGATGAATTCGCATCAAAAAAACTAAGTTGACCTGTTTTTGCTTTATTTGAAAATCTCAATTTTTCACTGATTTCTTCGATATTTTTGAAAATCTAGGGTGGCCGTGACTATAGGTACTTCCGGTTAAGTATGATACATGTTTCTAACTGAGAAGAAATCGTAGATTCAGAGTCCGTTGAGAAAAAAGTATGATATCCCATTTGAGAAACCAAAATTAGGGTAATTTCCGGTAAAACCGGAAGTGAAAAAAAAACTGAATACACGTGCAAGTGTCTCCCTCCTTCGGGAATTACCCACGTTTATTTCATTTCAATTTCTTTTTTACGTCTGAAGATATTCAAGATGGGAACTTTAAAAAAATCCCTGTATAATCTTAAACAATAACTTAATATTTCAGTCAAACTGTCAGTATAATTCGAAGTTACACTTTGTTTTGGTCAAATAACAAACATCATATTGTAAATGATTGTCAAGCGGTCCTAAAAATGTTTCTTTAGGATTACCTAACTTAATACTATCCAGACGAATTTCTGTGCTGGTTTCAAAAGGTGGAGAAATAGGAAGGATAAGAAGGGGGAGGGGGTTGAAGGAAGTAAATACGAACTAAATTGTGCAATTGGCAAAAAAGAAAAAAAAATACACACAGATAGTTTATTTACTTCATCCTTCTGACTAATAAGCATTTAAGCAAGAGATAGCGTTGCGACTTTTGGTAAAATGAAATCATTTTCTACTAATGCAAGGGTTGTGCGAGTGAGTAAAGCTTTATGCTGTTTTGTTAACCAGGTTTTCCGTTCCGTCAAAATTATTTTCAGTGTCAATAATAGACAGTAAGAATGAAGGTTAGAAGGGATCATTATTGTTTTTAATTGTAGTCCATTGTTTGTTTTTTTGACACTGACAAGAATTTTGAAGAAACTGAAACATTATTTAACAAAACAGCAGAAAAAAGTATGATGCCTGTGCCCTCCCTATTGCCCTGTAATAGTCCCTAATGATAATAACTATGTAAAGAAAAAATTGCCTGCTGCGCTACCGGGGGTCAGTTTACTCCCCCCCCTCTTGCCGTCGGCATCTTTTACACTGTGCCCCCAATACACAGATTTCCTAAATACCTACGCTGAATGACGGCACCTATTTTTAATAATTATTCGAAAGAGAATTATTATTCGAACGAACAATTCTTCGAATTAAAATGCAATTATTCGAAAACAATAATTTCAAAGAACAATTCTTCGAAAATATGCCATCCCAATAGCCAAAACCAACTCATAAATTCGGTTAATATTTCTCAATTTCCTTTATTTTCAACTTCCATTCAGGTCTTTTTAAGTAAAGTTTTTTTATTAAACTATTTTTCATGTTCTGTCCGTTCACCTGAACGTGTACACTGTACACATTGACATTACACATAGGTGTGGGTGTATGATTAGCGCTTGCACTATTTTTTCTCTTTGCTATTGTAAATTCTTTGTGGTTGTTTTCTTATGTTTCCATCCCGTTCTTGCTACTGTTTTAAACGCGACGAGGTAAGGGAGCAGCCGCAGCCGCCGAAAAGCAAGTCCGTCTTGAGGTGCGAATTGAGAATTCGAATAATTGTCTCTTTCAAATAACAGTTTTCGAAATATTGATATTGTAACTGATTATAACATTTGTATGTAGCATCCCGTACCTAAGGGCATCATTCCTATCCTTTCCTGTCTCTTCGCAGTTGCATTTGTATTTTATACTTGCTTGTGGGTATAGTAAGACGGAAAGCATGTTTATTTCGAGGTTTATTTCATCTTTTCGCAATTCCCTATATTAATCGATATGTATAAGTGCATTTCAAAAGTATAAGGAATAAATTAAGAACTATTTCGAGGGAAATATTTCGGAATTATCCTGGGACAGGTCAACCTAATGTTTTAGAGTCGCTTTTTTTGCACTTTCGGTATAACCAGAAAGTGCCCTAATTTAGATTTTTTAAATGGAATCATAGTTTTCTCTCAACGGATTCGGAATCTACGATTTTTCTCGAGTGAAAAAGCTTGTACACCAATGTACCGAGTTCCAACGCAAAATTCTCAAATTACATTCTTTATCGTTGGATTTTGGGTTCCGGCTCGGTCCCGTGTCAATTGGTTCGTTTTTACCGACGTTTCATTCACCGTTGCAGGCGACATCATCAGGGCTAGATTGGCGCCAACTCAGCCCTGATGATGTCGCCGGTGAATGAAACGTCGGTAAAAACGAACCAATTGACACGGGACCCATCCGGAACCCAAAGTGAAACCATCAACCTGACCCGTTAAAGCCTCCATCCCACTCTACATTCTTTATCTTCAACGGGAAGTAAAACATTGAAAAGTCACAGTCACAGTAAGGAGAGTCTACTACTTAAAGTCCCGTCGCATATTAACGAATGCGGGGGTTGTGTCTCAGGCTTTTTTTCTGTTGGTTTGTAAACGGGATTTCACATCCGTCAAAACTCCCGTCGCTCACTGTCAGTGTCAATAAACAGGGGTCCAATTCTCGAATCGTACGAACTGTTTCGTATGCGGAATCACTAAGGTACGAGCAATCTGATTGGCGGCTGCCTAGTAACATCAACATCGCATACGAAACAGTTTCGAAAGATTCGAGAATTGAGCCCCAGTAACAATGGAGGTTGAAAAGGATCCTCGAAGGAATGTTTGTTGTTAATTATTGTCCATGACATTAATTTTGACAGAACTAAAATCCCGTTTACAAACCAACAGAAAAAAAACCTGAGACACACAACCACGCTTTCGTTAATATTCGACTAGACTTTACATACATATTTTGAGTTGAGGTCATACCTTGAAACATTACCGAGTCACAACGATACCATCATGTAGGTCAAAACTTTTTCAAATATTATGATAAAAACCCGAAAAAATTCACAGTAAACAACAAAATAAGGATAAGGATCTTGTCAAGTTTGAAAAGTTTCATAGGTCTGCATTCTAGTTTTGCAGTAGGTAAGTACCTACAATAACATTTTCTAACAAACGCAGGCTTTTTTTTGTTTTGTTAAACGGGCTTTTATAATTTCCATCAAAATTCCTGTCAT
The DNA here is from genome assembly GCA_963924575.1 of Pycnomerus fuliginosus. NCBI lineage: Eukaryota > Metazoa > Arthropoda > Insecta > Coleoptera > Zopheridae > Pycnomerus > Pycnomerus fuliginosus. The sequence goes on along the minus strand of OZ004620.1, from coordinate 37,033,196 downwards.
TGTCGAGAAAAAATAAATAACAATAATGGAGAGTGCTAGAGATCATTGTTATTCATTATTGTCGCATATCCATTGTTTCTGCTTTTTGACAGTGACAGCAATTTCGTCCCGTTTAACGAAACAACAGACAAAATTCTGACGATATTGGAAATAGTTATTAACGATACTAGGTTGGTAAGTGCATGTTAACAGAATCGAGGAATAGTTTGTAAAAACGAGGCGGTGCACAATCGAATTTTACCATTAGGTAATAACAAACTTGGAAAATCTGTTTGAAACCGACCCGACGAGTAATTTGAAGCAAAATAGCAGTCGGCAATCACAGGAAACCTAAATTTTATTAAATTAAAACGTTTTTGATACCTATTTGACATCTCACGCGCTATTTACTATTTTCATTTGTTTAACTTACCGCGCATGTATGCCGCTATGGTTCATAACGGCACTGTTATTTTTTGTTCCTATGGAAACTAAACTGTTTTTGGTAAGGTCAACTTTCCGCTCATTATAGCAACTATGGTAAATTGAAATATCGAAACGATTGTGTGAAAACGATTTTTTGAAATACCAGCATTGTAAGTGCTTCTACACGCTTAAGCACAAAGGCTGTAAGTATTTAGTTTCACGTTCCACAAAACAACGCGTCCATGGACTGCAAGTGTTACTTACAGTGCAAGGTATACAGTATTTTTATCTCCCTGTCTCAAGTATTGCAAAAAATACTGTACGCACTGCGGAATGTAGCTAATTTTGTGATCTCGACTACAAAAATTACACTTATATTTTTTGGAATACAATATTATATTACCGTATTCCCCCGTGTAAGAGCAACAAAGTCAGTAGGCTGCTACTTTGACTTTTTGTCATTTTTATGGAGGATCGACATTCACCGGATGGTAAAAATAAATCGAAAATGGGACTTCACGGGACTTCAAGCACCATTACTGCTGAACCGCGATTCCGATTTGGTAGATAGGAAGATAGGTGGCGCCACCGTCGTCACTTCAATTTGTACTTTGTTGATACACGTGATACAACTTCCATAATAATTGTTATAGCGCTCCATAAAAACGGATTTCAGATGCTGTGTCACATGCTGTCTGTATGTTCCTTATGATAATTCGACTGTAGCGCCACTTGCCTTCTGTCACACAGCGCATTCACACAACATCCGCTGTTTCCCTTCAATTATTGTTGCTAATAGACCTTTTTTTCCAACCAAATCGGTGTAGTGGATCAAAAGTTATTGTCACCCGAAATCCTAGATGGGACATCCTGTATATTTTAGGGTTATACGATACGGTATAAACCTAATAAGTACCTACACGGTCATGTGGCAAGAAAAAACATGTGTCATTTATAATAAGTATGTAATAATTGGTTAAAAGTTTTCCTCCCCTACCACCTCCCTGCTCTTGACCCAGCAGGTACCCGCCACTGATTTGAAATCATTGCATGCACCATTTTTGCTTTGTATATCGAGTATATCCTAGATTTCCTAAATATCATAAGATAAGAAGCTTAATTATTTTGACCAACACCAGTTAATTATACCGGGCCCAAAAACGCTGCTTGAAAACGGGTTGCCGCAAATGCTTTTCTTGGATATTTCTTTTTGCGGATTTCTAAGTGACTCGAATTTATATCGAAAAAATTCTTTGATTTGTTGTTAATGAAGGGCTTATAATCATAATTGATAAATTAATTATATACGTGAGCTATATTTATTCAAATACTTGATTTCATTGGCCCAAAAACCCGCCTTAGCCGATACACTCCATTTGAAAATGGTTACGAAAGCTTGTTGCCGGTGGTAAAACAATGAGAACTAAATTGCCATTTATTATCAGATAATAAATGGCAATTTAGTTCGAATTGTTTTACCTAAACGACAACAAAGTTTGAGTAATTATTTCTAAAATTTAACCGATTACAATAGCGATGCACGAGTGGTATTCGGTAAGATTATTTCGCAAATGAAACTCTTCATTTTGTTAAAAGAGCGATTTTTTAAACCGGGGTTGCCTATACTCAAGAGCCCAATAAGATGTTGTGAACGAGCCTTTATAATTCATTGACGTTTGAGGTTAGGAAACGTGCAAACAAAATGTCATTGAATTTTGAGAATTGAGATTATATCCAGAAGAAATCAGAGTCCTTTATGTCCAAAAACACTTAAAATATGGTTTGTGGAAGGAAGACTTTAAATGCGTGTAGGATATGTGCCTGGTGGTCATATTTATGGACCTTTATTTCCCTTAACTGATTTTACGTGGTACGTAGTTATTTTCAGCAGTGAAAAAATTGTGTTCAAAATCAAGTAGTCAAGAAAACGATTAAATGACTCGTGCATTAATCACCCTTAAATGAATTCGATTGGATAGAAATTTCAAAATGAGTCTGATTGATTGGTTTAAAAGGTAATTTGGAAATAATCGCAAAAATTTTCCCAACATAAACTTTCAAGCAACCTACAATGAACTATTCACTAGTGTAAATGCTGAATGGCCAGGATTAGTTCACGATAGTCGCATTTGGAGAAACAGCAACGTTTGTGAAACTTTAAGGACATTTAATAATGTAGTGTTATTAGGAGATCAAGGATATGGGATAGAAAAATGCCTCATGAGTCCTTATCAGAACCCTACAACACCCCAGGAAATCGCCTATAATAATCTCTTAAAACGGGAGAGAGTCATTATTGAAAGATGTTTTGGACAGCTTAAACAACGTTTTCCAATTTTGAAAGGAACTATACGTTCTCTGAGAAGTGAGAAGAATACCGAAAGTCATTGTGGCTTGTTTAGTTCTTCACAATGTGTCAAAGTAGGTACTTAAAGGACGACGCAGTTCTCTCATTTGATGATGAGTATGAACAAGATGAGAATGATGAATATAATTATGACAATGAAAATAACAATATGAATTCGAAAATTTTAGTGATTGCAGTAACCTCCCTTTTTTTTAAGTGGTGAAGTGGAGTGGGGAGGTTAAAAATCACCATAAATTTTTAAACACTTTTCATGTGGAACATTTGCAACGAATTTTCATTCTCCCGTCTGCAGCTAGAAAGGGCTTTCTCGAGGAGTATTTTGATGCGTCATTTGAGAATGTTACGTTAACACTCGGTCAAAAAGGCAAGAATTTTGATTCCCGTTCTGAAGGATAAAGCCAACGGTCTTAAATTAATGAAGCAGGCCCTTCCATTAGTTTCTATGACAATATACGACGACAATGCAAGGATGTGGCAATTAAAGTGTCATTAGGTATTGCATTATTGTTTTTGAATCAAATACATACTATCATAATATCGCTATGGAAACTCAATGGAAGGGTCGCACTGCATTAATTTAAGACCATTGGTTTTCTGTTGCTCTTTAAGGAGGGCAAAAAAACTTGCAGGAGCAGTATTATTGAGAATTAAAATTCTCTTAGGGTAGACTTCAGATGATTTTCAACAGCAATTGGCTTAAATTATAAATCAGATTCATGTGAAAACTTGTGTTTTATCTGTCAGAACTGGAATCAAAAATCTTGTTTTTTTGACCAAGTGTTAATGTAACATTCTCAAATGACGCATCAAAATACTCCTCGACAAAGCCCTTTCTAGCTGTAGACGAGAGAATGAAGATTCGTTGTTAATGTTCCACATAAAACGTGTTTAAAATTTTATGGTGACTTCTTTATTTCCTACCATTTTGCATTTCTTCTTTGGGGGTTTTCTGTTTAGCCAATCCTTTATTTGGTTGAAAGCTTGGTCCATTTTTCAAAGAGGAACTGATCCTTTATTGTTACAAAGAGCCCACGACCTTGAAAATTGGTTGATGAATGAAGAAGTTATCAGGGAGTTAATGAAAAAAAAGTAATTTTTTAATTCCTGACTGAAGAAGTGTTTTCGGCAACAAACGACAAAAAGGTCTCGAGATATTGATCCTGGGCACCTGTTCCACTCATTAAAAGAAATCAAAGAATTTTTCTTGGAATTGGGGATGGTCTAAAACTTCACATTTTTGCAAGTTGTTTGGAAACAACCATGTCGAGCCATGGACGAAAACTCTTAACACTCTTCTGACAACACTGGAATGAAGCCAATAAAACGACTTTTCTAACGTAAGAAAGTGATTCACAATTGCGGCGCTGTGTGAAAAGTTATTATGATTTGAACAGACGGGAGAATTTTAGCCTGAAAGGTTCATTTGGCCGTCAGTTTATTATAAAAAGAGTGATTCCTGGAGAAAGAAGTACACATCAGTCACATATTTTTATCAACAGTTATACTAAGTCCGGGCGGCGGATGGAGGCCATTAGCGTCTAGCGATTACACAGTTAGTCTAGCGGAAGAAGCCCCAAAACGTTCACTAACCCAATATTCGCGTAGAACTAAACGAGTTATACCTCAAAATGTTCGTCTTGACTCCCTCTATACACGTGACAATTTCCAACATTTTCTTGTGGTCGAGACAAAAGTTATAGCAAAAAAACAAGAAAAATCGGTGAAAATTTCGCGTAAATGTTAGTATTTATTTCTCTGGAACCAATAAGGCTACAGACATTGTTTTTTTACTATCTGTTAGCCCTTTTACTCTACTTTCCAACGGTATCAATAAATTTGGAATTTCAATGCGTTATGGACTCAAAATTTTTAAATGTATCGCCGAATGCAATTGTCGGAAAATTTCTACGACCGGCATTACATTTTAACCTCTCATAACTGTGGTATACATTCGAATATTAAAAATCGCTACACGTGACAAGATGCGGAATTTTATTGGCTACAAATTACTCGCTGCATGTATGAACTTATTTTTGTAAATAAAGCCGTACGGGCTCAAAATCCCGAGCAACAGCAGCGCTCTCCGCTGCTTACGTCTCACCCGCGTCCCCCCTCAAGCGCCCACAAACCACGAGAGAGTTTCATCATTTTCTTATAAGATGATAACAATAATGACGAAATCAAATGTTTACAGATTTTATCTTCATGAACTAGTGAATAAAACTCTTTACTATGATTAATTTTATGATTTTTTATGATTAATTTTATTATAAGTATTATAAAAATCAAAAAATCGAAGTTGACTCCTTGCCCATTTCCGGATTTGAAACAACATTTGAACATTGTTTGCATTTACATACTTCTGAGCATAGCACCCCTTCTTTTTTACAAATGCATTTGTTGCTGTTATATAATTTTTATCATGGCAGAATAAATCCAGAATCTCCCGAAATTCTGCTGGAATAGGTTCTTGTGTCATCATAATTGGCTTCATCCCATTATCATCAAACGTCCAACCATACTGGAATATATCGGGTCTGTCAATTATGTTTATGTGACTGTTGACCCACATTTAGCACTGATAGTAACACCTGCAACAATTTCCATAAACAGAATAAGTAATTTTTAGAAATGGATGGGTCATAATCTCACCTCAATATGTGCTGTCTGAACATGTTTTCTGTAGGAGGCAGCTCGCTGAAAGACTTTTTTGTGGTTCTTGTTAGTTTTAATCGTATGGCATTTAGAGAACTGCCGTCAGTTTGAGAGCCATACAGCGATGAAACAAATTTGGAAGCGATTTTGAAGGATTCTTCAAAGGGAGCTTTTCCAAACATCGATAAGTTAAATTTCTCAATGTTTTTGAATAAAATGTTGAATGGAGTTACCTTCCCAATTTTGAAAAAAGAGCTGGTTGAGTCACACCCTGTAATACTGTGCAATGCGGGCAAGCCAAGACACCTCCCCAAGTCGCTCTGCTATTGAATGAATAGGTATAAAAAACGTTGAGAAATTTAACTTATCGATGTTTGAAGAATCCTTCAAAATCGCTTCCAAATTTGTTTCATCACTTTATGGCTCTCAAACTGACGGCAGTTCTCTAAATGCCATACGATTAAAATTAACAAGAACCACAAAAAAGTCTTCCAGCGAGCTGCCTCCTACAGAAGACGTGTTCAGACAGCACATATTGAGATGAGATTATGACCCATCCATTTCTAAAAATTACTTATTCTGTCTATGGAAATTGTTACAGGTGTTACTATCAGTGCTATATGTGGGTCAACAGTCACATAAACATAATTGACAGACGCGATATATTCCACTATGGTTCGACGTTTGATGATAATGGGATAAAGCCAATTATGATGACACAAGAACCTATTCCAGCAGAATTTCGGGAGATTCTGGATTTATTCTGCCATGATAAAAATTATATAACAGCAACAAATGCATTTGTAAAAAAGAAGGGGTGCTATGCTCAGAAGTATGTAAATGCAAATAATGTTCAAATGTTGTTTCAAATCCGGAAATGGGCAAGGAGTCAACTTCGGAGCCAACAGATACATTTTAATTTTCCTTTTGTTCATAATTTTCTTCAGTTTCTTTTCGATTTTTTGATTTTTATAATACTTATAATAAAAATTAATCATAGTAAAGAGTTTTATTCACTAGTTATATATATATAATCAAAACCCTGCTACCGTTAGGTGTAGGGTATCTATACAATTCATTAACATTTCGTAACTTAAGGCGAGGCATAAAAGTCGGTTTTGCAACATAGAATTCGCTTGCAGCAGGTTACGAACAAAACTGATCTTATTTTTGCACCTTAGTTATAGATGGGGGTTGCGATTAACAATTACGCCGCGCCGGCCGGCTTTCTAAAAATAGAATTAATCGGAAAGAGGGAGGTCCGAGATTTCCTAACGAACTTCGTTCCGTAGTCGCGAGTGGGATAATATAAGGGTGGCGTAACATAAATCCACAAAAATTAGACAAAGGAGTCGTCGCTCTTTATTAATGCGCAACCTGATATAAATTCATTCATGATGTTTATGAACGGCAGCAGGCCATAATATGTTTTTTTTTATGTTGGTCAACATTAAATAACCAAATTTGTATTTGACAGAACTTCGTATATTTATATATATATATTATATGGATATTTATATTAATCTTTTTTTAAGAAGAGAGTTACAATTAAGCAAATACCTTTAGATATACCTAGTACAGTAGATAAAGCCAATAATTTATTAATAAACATAATCTGTCTTTATTTTGTCTTTACCATCATACAATAAGTAAACTATAGGTACTATGAATGCTCCATTAAAATTACATTTAACAAATGCAACTTCTTCGTTGATATAGGTAGCAGGAGCAGCTAACCTATACAGGAGATTTGAACCGCTTATTTATGATTTTGATGCATTCCAGTTAGTCTTCTTGCATCTCTTTATTGCCAATAATTGAAATTAATGATATGGAAGGAGAGGACTATTCCAATTTTGTTCCGAATGACATCGTCGATCTGAAATGCTGTTACACTACAAAGTGGTACCTTTCTTATGATCAGAATTTACATTTACTTTACCTCTTGTAAGCCATTAAATTAGTTCTCTGTTTCAGTAACCTTCTATAGTCTGTTAATTAATAGGTGCAGTAGTTTCCAAACAATCATTGTCATTTTCGGAAGGAGTCGAAAGCAATCCATTGATGAAAATTGACAAATAGCGACTACATCTCACGTGATCTCACTTAACACTTGCATGAAGGTATAGATTTAAGATTTGGATTTAATATTCAACCATTTCAATCCGTCACAATCACAATCTTGCACCTACAAATAGCTCTTCAAATCTCAGAATTAGTTCTTCCAAAATGCTTACCTGCGTCGTATACCATGCTTGTTTAGTATCTAGAAATCACTGTGTATTCACTAAAAGGAGACTGACTCCCTTAGTTCTTTAGATACTCTTTCAACATTATTGTGGTCTACGCTTTGGCAACAAAGGATAGTTTTGAGTACAGATTTCAACGTGACAAACTATTTGACAAATGTCAAAAGTACAATACCCAGTGAATTCTGTCACCCCAACAGAGCCTACTGCCCTTTTAAAACATCGTAAAATAAGTGATAAGTTTTCGTTTTTCTTACGGCATACCTTCAGTATAGTCAATTTTATGATGCTCAACATTCAAATTTCGGAAGTCATAAGGTTTAAAAAATCGGTTACATTCGAAAAAAGTTGCATTTTTTCTTTGTGACAATTTTGTGTTCCTGGTTTATCCTTAAAAATCTAAAAGAAAATAGTGCTACCTGCGTGATACACAAAATCCGTATTTTGAACCTGTTAGGTTTAGGTACGTAAAGTACCTATTCAGCTAAGTTCTTTTCTTCTGTTCTCGATTTCTTCTGGCGTCGATTATAAAAGGTGGATCATCATATTTTTCTGTTATAATCGCTGGTAAAATACATTCCAGGTAAAATCGGCTCAGCTTAGGAACCATTTCATTGTTCCAAAACAATAGATCCTTATCAATCTTCTCAATAAAAAGGGGATTATTATCTCCTGTGTAAATAACAAAGTAACAGTAGTCCCTGCCCGTTATATTCAGTTGGCCCTGTATCTGCAATACCTACTAATAACACAACGTTGTTAATTATTATAAATTTTCTACCTGAAGATAATAATTGTGTCTTTTATTAATCACGATCGCTTCAGTCGTTGGACATCTTTTGACACACAGATTATTTTTTAACCTAGAATTGTCGCCAGCTAAAACCTGCTCCAATGTGAGTCCACTCTGGGCAATTTTTGGAAGGCATTTTATTTCAATTAAGCCTCTTTCTCCTACCAGCCCTATAACAAAAGCGATGTTATATCATTTTATTAAACACTTCTGAAAAAAAAGAACATGCATTAACAAGAAAGAAAAGCGAATAACCAATAAAGAAAAGTATCCAGTAATACAAAAAATTATCGAGAAGCTAGATAAGTAGGTAGGTAGGTAATTACCATCTGGTGATGCCGCTAAGTAACCATATTCCTTGCAGATAAATAGTCCACTTTCTATGACCTCTATATTTTGTTCCCGAGAAAATCTTTCTCTTACCAAAGCCTCTTTTACTTTGCCATATTCCATAGCGGCAGTGGTTACTGTTTTTTTTTTGTTGAGGAGGTCTTTCACTAAGGGCTCACAAGAAATATAATCCCTTCGTTTCACTACTCTACCAAAATTCGATGCAGTCAGACGATTTTTTCTGTATTTCAAATACACCTCGTTATCAAACTGGCCAACAGTTTGCAATGCGATAAACTGTTGAAGCTCCTCTGTCACCTTAAAAAATAAATACCTAACGTTGAGAATTCACGTCTATTAAGAATTAAACATTAAGGATTTTGTTTACCTTTTGGTATACAAAATTTAAAATGTACTCTGAATGTAGGTACACCTATTTCAGATCGTCGGTCATGATATTATCGAATTATGCAGTACTTTTCAAAACTAAGGAATAAATTCAAGAGCTTTTTCGAGAGGAATATTTCGGAAATGTCCTCGGACATGGCACATATGTTTCTGACTCAAAAAAAACCGGAAGCGTTTAAAAATATCTGACTATATCTGACTCGAAAAAATAAGATTGGCGTGTCCGAAGATATTTCCGAAATATTCCTCTTGAAAAAGTTCTTGAATTTATTACTTACTTTTGAAAAGCATTGTATATTTGTCCGTAAAACATACCCGCATAGACTCTAAGATGCGATTTTTCTCTGACAAAATTTCTTCCGGAGTCAGGTCTGAACTTTTTATTGCATTTGGACCATAATCAAGTTCTGGTAGCCTCGTTTTTTTATCCTTTGGTGGTTCTAAGAAAATTACCAAATGCGTTAACATGCTGATCTTCTAATCAAAAAACAGTGAAAAGCTTAGCCCACCTGTGTTATTTAGTTCCAGCCTTCTTTTTGCTTTACACTCGAGTTTCCTTTGCCTCTTCTCCATATGTTTTTTTAAATTTTTACCGTAGTCCTTTTCCACGCATCACGGTGCCAAATTGGACCATTATTAAATTGCAGTCCTGCCAGATTTACACGCTCTTCATATGAACCCCGCTGAATAAGATTTAGCCGTTTACCACAGGTATTTTTTGCAACTACATTCATTAAAGACTCTGCCAAATTACTCGTCTCATTGGCGAGCAATCTATGAGCTTTTTTTTGGATAATGTCGAGGGCACCTACGGAATACAAGCAATACAGGCTGATTGTTTTTGTAAACTTCCCACGTGAACATCTTTGGACGTAAAAAAAATATTAAAACGAAATAAACGCTGATCAACCCTACCTGGAGGGATACAACTGAGCCTGAGCCAGAAATGGAATTAGAAAGTTGACCTGTTTGGCGATTTTAAAAAATCTTAATTTTTCGCGGATTTACTCGATGTTTTTGAAAATCTAGGGCGGCTGTGAGAAAAAAAAGTTTTTCCATTTGAAGAAACAAAGTTAGCGTCATTTCCGGCTAAACCTAAAGTGAAAAATATTACCGGAATACATGTCCAGTTTCATTTAAATATCTTCAATATCCAGGATGATGGGAAGTTTAAACAGAGTCTATTTCATTATTAGTGCTTTTCAAAAATAAGGAATAAATTCCAAAACTTTTTCGAGATGAATATTTCGGAAATATCCTCAGACAGGTCAATCTTATTGTTTTGAGGCGCATCCGATGGTGTAGTCTGATATTTTTTTGCACATCCGGTTTAACCGGAAAAATCCTAATTTTGATTTTTCAAATGGGATCATACTTTTTCCTCAACGGATTCGGAATCTACGATTTGTTCTCAGTTAGAAACATATGTGTCATACTTAACCGGAAGTGGAGTCACTGCCACCCTAGATTTTCAAAAACATCGAAGAAATCTGTGAGAAATTGAGATTTTTGAAAAACGCAAAAACACGTCAACATTGTTTTTTCGATATAAATTCAATAGCGCAATTACTTTTTTTTATTCTTTGTTATTTATCTTAAATTTATGAGTGTTCAAATTCTGTCAAAGTTGCAAAGAATTATTTAAGTAAATGTAATTAATCGGGTATTTGGATTGACATCAAAAAAATAAAGCTGATGTGTATTTTCGTTTTTCAAAAATCTCAATTTTTCATCGATTTTTTCCATGTTTCTGAAAATCTAGGGTGACCATGACTCTACTTCAGGTCACGAATGACATGTTTCTAGCTAAGAAAAAATCGTGGATTACCAATTCGTTGAGAAAAAAGTATGATCTCGTATGGAAGATCAAAATTGGATCATTTCCGGTTAAACCGGAAGAGTAAAAAAATATCAGAGTACACCATCGTGTGCGCCTCAAAAAAATAAGGTTGAGCTGTCCTAGGATATTTCCGAAATACTTCTCACGAAAAAGTTTTTGAATTAATATTCCTTACTTTTGAGAAGCACTGTATATTTAAAACACAAGTTATAATTTTAAAATATACTTCTCAAGTGTAGTATTAAACCAGTCCTAGTCAGTTCTTGGTTGGAAGGACAGTTACACAAATAACTGCATTCTCCTTCATGCTCAGCGAAAACTTTTTGTTGGCGGTTTGTAAGGTCCAGCTTCAAATTTTCTGCATCTCCGTTTTTATTGTCCCATATCGCCCTCTTTGCTGCATTTTCCAACTCATCAATTTTTTTTAGTGTCAGTAATTTTTTCTGCTCCGCTTTTAATTCACTCCTAATCTTTCTTAGAGCTTTTCCATAGTTTTTTAAGACATGGTTTGTACATTCGATTTTTACCACAGATTCGCCGTAACTGACTTTTTGTCGAATGTTGGCAAAAACGGTGGAATCACCATCGGCAATAAAACATTTATAGATGAGTCCATGCATTTCTATAGATTTATTAAAACCCTCCACCAAAATATCAGGTTCCATGGCCCCCGTGCTTTTATCCCAATTTCTAAAGCATTTGTGCGGCGCAGTAGCAATTTTGCTGTTGGCAGCATGGGCACAGATGCAGCAGTATTTATTTCTAACACTTTGAAACAAAACCTTTTTTGTTTCTTTGCCAATTATAGTTGCCTAAAATAAGATAATTTTTTAAATTAAATTGAAACGTTATAAAGCAAATTGCTGCGCCTACCATTCCAGAGTTAGCGTCATAACTATGTCCATAGGAACGCTTACTAAACGAGCCGTCGATTATTACTGTTGTAAATGGGACCCCATTAGCGTCTAAGTGTCCTTTCTCTAAGGCAATTCTTTTTTCTTCTTGGCCGGCCTTTATCATATCTTCGACCAAAACGTCCTTCCAGCACTGAGTTAAATAGAAACTATATAATGCAAACTTAAAAAAACCTTATATGTACTTACATCGGCTAATTCTTTTTCAATTTTTTGGAAAGTGTGTTGGCTCATACTTGGTATATTCATGACACTGAATAATTCTTCCGTATGGCCAAACGTACTGCCACACGAAAGAGTCCCCCAAACATATCCGTAGTTTACAACAGATTTATCTTTCTTGGGATTTTCTGTCATGTAATTGAATTGTTTATTGCACATGGTGCAAGCAAATACCAAGGTGCTGACCAAACCAGTACCACGCCGCAGTTCATCTTTTAAAAATATTTCACCGCAGGTACAAATTTTGGCATGCATACTTTGTAATTTTAGAGCCCACTGCAAAACATACCCTAGCTCAACTACCCTATTTCCTGTCATTTCAAATGGCTTAATGTCGGTTGACGCGGTTGAATTTTCTTTGTGGACTTCACATTTTGCTATTCTAAAAAAAGACGAAAGCTATACTCGGCGTATCTTTTTTTCAAGAACTTACTCTTGGTATTCCTCATTTGAAATGAAAACGTCTTCAAAATTGTATTCGTTGCTACTGTCTATGTTGACAGGATCAGTGTTCAAATATGAAGGACCCGGTCTCGGATGTATCTCGCACTCGTTTGAGATGGCAGAATCTTTTTCACTTTTACTCATAATTTTCTTGAGTCGTGTCTTCAAACTTAAAAGATAATTAAGTCGCTAAAATAATTTTTATACAGTTCAACTGCATAGGGTGTTAGTTAATATGGGTTCACAAAAATAGGGGTCGATTCTTTCTCTATAATTTCAAATGCTTTCCAGGGAAGTTACTTCACCACAAAGGGGTTCTCCAAAATTCACCTTTTTTCAAATTATCCAAAAAATATTCACCCATTTATAATGCAATAAAAATAGATAACAAATTATACGTCTCTGCTATCTTGCTTCACATCACTTATGGGTTTGTTGTTGTGTCCATAGTAAAATAATACGTTCATGTACACCGCACATTACCTAACACCCTACATATGCAAAATTTTCGAAAACTCGAAAGTAGATCCTAGCTGTTCATACCTTTCGGAGAATTGCCCATTTTCGTTACTCAACTCCTTCATCGAGCAGATGTTTTCTGCAGTAGCGACAGTATCACTAAAATTGAAATAAAGTAACGTTTTATCGTCTAGAATAAATACAGTATGAATACATTCCTACAGGAAGTACCATTAGCAGCCATTATGGGTAGGTATAGGTACGATGTTACGTAAAAAAGTGCTGGTTATGATTACCAAAATACGTTCTTTTTAGCCCGGAATATACAGGGTGGTTAATTTTTCGATGCTCATCATGCTCTAAATAGCATCAATTGTAAGAAAGATATAATTTTTTTAATGGCAATTTTCATATTTTTCGGGATAACTCGGGAACCAATCAAAATATCGGGGAATTCTTTTCAGATTCTTAATCACCAAGAAATAGCGCAACTTTTCTCCAATTTAAACTACCTATACGATTATCCATCTCTTCTGGTTTCCGGCGAGACCCCAATGATGATCATCAAAAAATTAACCACCCTGTATTCTAAAAAAAATATTTTTTACTTACAGAATTAGGGTAACAGCTTCGCGAACACCTCTCATTCTCTCATGCGCTTGCCTAGAAATTAGGGATTTTTTACCTCTTCTTCTTGGTTGACTAGGTCTTATGTTGAAGAGTTTTTGTTTTCCCATGATGCTCAAGACAAAACAGACCACTTGGCGCTTTCTTTAGCAATGAAAATTGCTGTTCTTTTTTAACACAAACACAACACAAGTAAATTGTAGATGAAGCACCACAAAACACCAAACAAATACCACAAACACGAAATACCACAGAAGACAGCTACCTGACATCCAAATCTAACTCATGTAAGTGAATAAAAATATTGAATTAGTTATATAAAAGATTGCTTTTGAACCACCCCTTCTGCCCCCATCCGGGCCATCATTGGACGAAAAATTATTTATGGCATAATATCACATTATGGTGTGGCATAGTCTTATACTGTTTGATCTTATTGTTACGTGCCGCCTGAGGAAAGGCCGCCACTGCATCCCCCTCCGCACCATTTGAGAAAATAAAATGTATTGCAGTTATTTATGGTTATTGTTAAATAATATGCCTTTATCTTTAATTTAAGTGCTACGATTCTCGTTAATAATAAATAATGATTTACAGAATAAAAAAAACGGAAAAATCGTAAAGAAAATTTCCAGATTTGAACCCATGTACGAAAGTCGAAGAATGGGAGAAACACAAGCTTGCCGCTCAGCTACGACTCACAATTTTTATTCTTCGCAGATGTTGATATTAAGAAAAACCGACAACAAAATTTCGAAAACGTGCATGTTAAATTATTTCATCCAAGATATTTAATAAGCGGAAATCTAAATACATGGTCCGTTGACATTTATATTTAAGAATAAATTGAATAAACTACAATTTGGGCAGTGTCACCTGCATTCCAGAGGCTGAACTAATGGACAAAATTGAAATGCCAAATTTCTGAGTGTAGGCAGCATAATTTACAAATGGATTCCAATGTCAGAACATTAAATTAATTTTTGTCTTAGTAAGTTGGTGTTTCTTTATAAAGCAATTGATCTCACATTGTTCAGAATGTAATTCTGGATATGCCACAAAAATTTCAGATCGTATCGTAAAACAATAAAGCCTGTAGTCAAGTTTCCGTAAAAAGTGTATGTAAAGTTGCCTAAAACCGTTTCATGCCTCCCCTTAAATAAATTCATATAATTAACAAAACATATTTCTCACTGTTCACGTTTTCTCTATCCGTGTACGAACTTCCACCATAGTTTTTTGTTTCTTGCCATCGCCTGTGCCTCTATCCAAGTTGTACCCTTTGCTGTTAGTAGTTTTCCTACTGCCTTGTTCCATATATCCTGTGGTCTGCCCCTTTTTCTTTTCCCGGTTGTTTTAGCTTCCCATACTTGTTTAACCGCTCGGTCTTCATTCATTCTTTGCAAGTGGCCCCACCATCCCAGCTGTCGCTTTTCGACATACTCCTTCATGGATATAATTTCCAGGTTTTCTCGTATGTAGGTACTTCTCAAGCGGTCTTTCAGTGTAACCCCTTTAACTTTTCTGAGGTATTTCATCTCCAATGCTTCTATACTTCTTGTCAACTTTTTCGTCAGTACCCAAGACTCACACCCGTATGTCAAAATAGGCTTGTAAATGGTTTTGTATACACTTAGTTTTGTTTTCCGGCTCACTTCTCTTTTACCAATAAAGGTCTTATTCATGGCATAATACAACTTGTTGGCGTTTTCCATTCTTTCTGTTATGTCGGTTTCCTGTCTACCTTTCTCATCAAATGTCACTCCTAGGTATCTAAATTTCTGTGCTTGCTCTATCTGTCTGTCATTTATTCGAATGTTTGTGTTCTGGCGTTCTTTGCTTACTACCATAACTTTTGTTTTATCTATGTTGATTTTCATTCCATTATGCGTTAGCGTTTGGTTCCATATGTTCAAGTTCGCCTGGAGGTCGCTCTCATTTTTCGCTAAAAGTGCCACATCATCTGCGAATGCGCATTCTGATATATATATAGGTTGTAAGTTTCTTTGGCCTATGTATAGTCTTTTGCTTTGTGCTTGGCATTTCCTCATATCTCGTCCATGTAGACTGTGAATAGCACTGGGCTCAAAATTCCGCCTTGTCTTAGTCCATCCTTCGTTTTAAATTCGTCTGATATGTTGTTGTTATTAATGACGTAGTTCCTCGTGCATTTATATAAACTTCTTATTACTCTGATTAATTTTGTTCTAACTCCTCTGTTGTGCAAGGTTTCCCAAACTTTTTTGCGTGGTACTGTATCGAATGCTTTTTCGAGGTCTATAAAAGCCACGAAGGTTTTCTTGTTATATTGTAGTCTTTTAGCAAAGATCTCCTTCATCGTGAATATGTGATCTTGAGTGCTTCTTCCTTTTCGGAATCCACTTTGTGCTTCTAGCAATGTTGGCTCAATTAATGCTCTCAATTTTGTTTCTATAATTATTTCGTATATCTTAAGTGGTATGCTTAGTAGTGTTATGCCTCTATAATTACTACATTGATGTTTGTCCCCCTTCTTGTAAATTGGAACTATTTGGCCGATCTCCCAGTCTTTTGGTATTTCTTCTCCCCTCCATGCTTTGTTGTATAATTCGAGGAGCAAGTTGGTTCCGTCTTCTCCTATTTTTTTTATCATGTCCGGTGTTATTTTGTCATGCCCCGGTGCCTTGCCTGTTTTAATTTTCTTTATCGCTATTTCTATTTCTTCTCTTGTTATGTTTTCTTCTCTATCTTCCCATTTTCCGTCGTCTTCTTTTAGACATTCCTCTCTTTCTGTAGTTCCTGTTTCAACTCCTAGCACTTCTTGAAAATATTCTTTCCATCTGTTCATTGTGTCCTTGGTTTCTGTAATGAGTTCTCCTTGTTTAGTTTTTATTCTTGTGGTTTTTGTCGTTTTTCCTTTCCTTAATGTTTTTAGTACCCTGTAGAATAGTTTTTGGTTTCCTTTGCTATTGCCTTCCATTTTTTCGCCAAATTCCTGCCATGCTTTACTTTTAGCTTCTGATATAATATTCTTCACTTTTGTTCTTTGCGTCTTGTATTTTTCGTATACGCTTTCCGTTTTGTTTGACAGGTATTCTCTCCATATTTTCTTTTTCAGTTTGATCTCTTCTTTTATTGCTTCGTTCCACCAGCTTGTTCTCTTCAGTTGATTATTTGTTTTGGTGCTCACTCCACACGCTGTTCTCGCTGCTTGTGTGATTATTTCCTTGAATTTTTGCCATGTTTGTTCCGCTGTCAGTTGTTCTAGATTTTCTAATTCCTTTTGTATTTGCCCGCTTATTAATTGTTCATAGTGAGTCGACACCTCTGTTTCTTGCAATTTATATGTCCTTATTACTTGTTGTGGTGTTTGTTTTTCTTGTTTATATTCTTGGTCTTCTCCTATCTTTTTTATTTTGGCCAGGACTAAGAAATGGTCGCTATATATCTCCGCCCCCCTTTTTACCCGTATATCTTTAATAAGCTTCCTGTTGCTCTTTTCCACTAATATGTAGTCTATAATAGATCTCTCGTTTGTGTTTGGTGTTTGTCTAGTGTATTTATGTATATCTTTGTGCTCGTAGAAGGTGTTAGTTATTAATAGGTTGTGTATTGTGCAATATTCTACTAATCTGTCTCCGTTGTTATTCCTTTTTCTTTCTCCGTATTTCCCCACTGCGTTTCCTGTTCCATTTCGCTTTGTTCCAACTCTGCTGTTAAAGTCCCCTGCTATAAATATTTCTCCTTTACTGTTCTCTGTAATCATTGTCAAGTCCTCCCAGAATTTATCTTTCATTTCTTTTGTCGCATCTTCGTTAGGGCCATAGATTCCTATTATGGTTGCCGTATTTCCTTTGCTGAGTGTAATGTCAATTGTAATTATTCTTTCAGACCACCCTGTCCAATCCGTAATTTTGTTAACTAGCTCCTTTTTGATCATACATCCTACTCCTGCCGCGGCCCTTTTATCTTCAGACACCCCACTGTAGTATAATCTATGTCCGTCTTCTAGTTCTACTTCTCCTTTTCCTTTTCTTTTAGTTTCTGGTATTATCAATACGTCTATTCCGGCCTTGTTAAATTCCCATGTCAGTTCTTCTTCCTTTCCATGTAAGCTTCTAATGTTCCATGTTCCCAATCTCCATATTGCATGTCTTGTCTTGTCCGCTGCTTGCATTTGTAATTCCTGTTCGCGTTGTGTTGTTATTGTCTTCTTTTTATCTTTTTTATTTTGTGTTCCATTTTCGTTATACCGTACCCTCGCAATGTCGTCATTTGATCTATGTTTGCTATTTTCTTTCTTCAGTTTTTTGGGATTTCTGTACTGCTTTTGTACGGTTGTCCCGTTCTTTCCATATACCCTTTCTCTGAGTTCCAAATCAATACTTCTTCGTCTATGATTATTTTTTGGTAGCCGATTTTAACTCTTCTTCCTCGTTGCCTTTCTTCTCTTGCTTTTTCACTTATTTTCTTCTGTATTTCCCTTTCTTTAACCGTAAGATCGCTGTTGATATATATCTTGGCATCCGTTATTTCCCTTAGTTTATTTTTATGTTTCATGATTGCCAACTTATCCTCGAATCTGTCCAGCTCCATCACACAGCTCTTTTCGTTCACCTTGTATACATTTCTGATCCCAACCTCCAAGCCTAAATGCTGCTTTGTAAAGTTTTCCATTGTATCCTTTAGCGTGCTTCCCTCCATTATATCTATTTTTGCACCAGTAACAACTACATTATTTTTCCTTTTTTCTTTTTCTAGCTTTTCGATTCCGTTCTTAATTTCATCTATTTGCTTTTTCATTTCTAAATTTTCTTTTTTGACTTCTTTGTTTTCCTTTCGGAGTTGCATTACCTCTTCTCGTAAATCTTTCTGTTCCTTTCGTATATCTTTAACGTCTGTCATCAGGTCTTTCATCATGTCCAACAGTGCATCGACCTTCTTATCTATGCCTTTATCAGGCGATCTCTTCGTTTTCTTACTCTTCTCAAAGATGTCGTAGTCCTTATCCCTTTTCCGCTTCCCATCATCCGACGTATACTCCGCCTCGCTCATCTTCGTTCCTTTCCTTCTCCCCGTTTGTAACGCTGGATGCTCGACCGTACTTCGCTTCACTTCGCACTTGATCGTCGTACTCGCGCGTCTGATCACTTCTTATCACTTGACCCCTTTTTTATATTGTTTATGGGCGGTCTTACTTTCACTTGCTTTTACTTTATCCCGAAATTTATTTATTTATTCTTTCCACAAAGTACAATCCTCTCACGATCTGGATAACAATAGCCCGAAACTGCACTTGCACACTACGAGATATCCCCCGGTTAACGAGTGAAATTATCGCCGCGTATGCTTGCACGTCCGTACGCTACCTCCGCCAAATTCCAAGTCACTAGTCACTAGTTCATGAAGATAAAATCTGTAAACATTTTATTTCGTCATTATTGTTATCATCTTATAAGAAAATGATGAGACTCCAGTGGCGGCCCGTGGGTTTTTGGAACGAGGAGGCTAGTAGGGGTGGATAATTGGAGGCGAGTGCGAAAAACTGCTTGGTAATGGGGGGTGCAGTAGCTCCCCGCGAAAATGTTTCGCCCCCCCCCCCCCCGATGGTCCCAGAAGTCATGTATTCCGTGAAAATTGTTGATAAAAATGAACTGGATTTGAAGGGAGGAATTGCCTTAAGCGGCCCTTGCGCCCCCGGGCTAGTCGAGCTCTGGAGACAAGAAGGAATTCATGCAATCTTATGTTTTAAGGCAATTCGTCGGTTATTTCGTCGTAAAATGTTTGGCATTTGGACAGGTCTTTAATAAATTCATGTTCTATAGCAATAATGAATGCGCCATATCTTTCAACCGATTCTGACTGATAGTATTTCGAGAATAGGTTTTGATTCTCTTCATGGTAGAAAAAGTTCTTTCAACCGAGGTCGATGCCACTGGAATGGATACGGCTAGAGCTAAATAGGTACTTAAAAATTTCTGGAAGTCGATGTTGCAGTTCGGGAAAAACTACTTAAATTATAGGTACCTACTTATCTTAATTAATAAAGGTAACGAAAAGTTGTCTCTGTAACTGTAACTAGGAATAAACAATGCCGGCTGGCGCCGGCGGCGTGATCGATAGCGGCGAACGTACACCAATCACCAAAATCACCACGTTCAACAAACCCACAAAACTCAATAAAAAATGTCACATTCTTTTAACATAGGTAACCAAACCTTAACGTCGAACGTCCCTCAACAAAAATACGGCACTAAAAATCACTGAAATAAAAAATGAAATCCGAAGCTGTTGATGCAGTGCAGTTTGTTTTGATTACAATGTTCATTGTTCCATGCACGTGTGATGAGCACGTGATAAGAGAATCACAGTCGACTCTGTCTCGGCCAATCACGGCGACCCGGCGGCTGAGCTCCAGCCAGCCTCCGCGTCATAAAAAAATCTTGGAGGGGGTCAGTTACATCCCAAAAAAATTAGGATTCGTTAACTGCTTGCGTCTCTCTCTATCTGTCATGTTTTGTGTTACGTCAATATCGGCGTGGAGATTTCTTGTCGCACAGCCTCCGTGCTGTGCATCGCGCGGTCCTCTAACTCTAGCATTCGAATCTCGCGCGTTCAGTGGCGTTACCGTTCTCGCGCACGCCGCTCAGCAGTGGCGTAACAGTTTCGTCAAACTTTTAGGTGGCAGAGCGCAGGAAATTAAAAACATTTCTAAACATGCAGTTTTGCAGTAAATAAAATAAAATCATGGAAATTTAAACAGTTAAATAGATTTACAACTTGTCACACGATAGTTTTGAGGAGGCTTAGCCTCCTTAGCCTCCCCTGACCAGCCGCCACTGTGAGACTCTCTCGTGGTTTGTTGGCGCCTGAGGGGGGAGGCGGGTGAGACGTAAGCAGCGGAGAGCGCTGCAGTTGCTCGGGATTTTGAGCCCGTACGGCTTTATTTACAAAAATAAGTTCATACATGCAGCGAGTAATTTGTAGCCAATAAAATTCCGCATCTTGTCACGTGTAGCGATTTTTAATATTCGAATGTATACCAAAGTTATGAGCGGTTAAAATGTAATTCCGGTCGTAGAAATTTTGCGACAATTGCATTCGGCGATTAATTTTAAAATTTTGAGTCCATAACGCATTGCAATTCTAAATTTATTGATACCGTTGGAAAGTAGAGTAAAAGGGCTAACAGATAGTAAAAAAACGATGTCTGTAGCTTTATTGGTTCCTGAGAAATAAATACTAACATTTACGCGAAATTTTCACCGATTTTTCTTGTTTTTTTTGCAATAACTTTTGTCTCGACCACAAGAAAATGTTGGAAATTGTCACGTGTATAGAGGGAGTCAAGACGAACATTTTGAGGTATGACTCGTTTAGTTCTACGCGAATATTGGGTTCCTTCAAAACTAAGCGTCTTTTCAGGAAAATCCGCTAGACTATTAGTCCAAAAGTTTAAGGAAGCCCCAAGAGTGAAACAAAAAGCGTATATTTTGAGCATTTTGGGAAAAAGCAATCGTACAGCGTACACACATCATTTCTGAACAAAAAAGCGTACAGTAAGCTTCAACCGCGTCCAGGTGGCAACCCTAGGTACCCATTAATGTGATTACTGATTTGATTATATACCACTCATAATGTAATATACCAAGTACCTATGAAAATGGCCGATTAATAAGTGATAAGCGAGGAACATGCATTTGATTAATAAGTGGAAATCAAATTTATTGATCCTCCATCACAATATAGGACTGATTTGGACTACCTAATAACAAGCCGTTGTGCTGCTAAGTAAACAATTAGAAATCAGGCCCTTGTCGGTTTGTGTTTTAAAATGTCAAGTTACATTCTTTATTGTTGCTATAATATTTGTTCAATGCGTGGTATAATCAGTTATAATATCAGGAGCGTGTTCATTATTATCGATTATACTGTATTGGACAGGAAACGTATTATTTCGGAATACCAGGAGTCCGTAGGACGAGTGGTGTTCTGAAATAATATGTTGAGTGTATATCAATACAGAACTTACCTATATTCTGATAATAACGAATTCCAAAAAATGCTTCCAAATATAAGCGTTCCTACCGTGTTTGCAGGTTTAGACTTTCTATTTTCCGACTAATTTCTTCTCCACTAATATTGCCAAAGCGTTCCATTTCCTTAAATCTCAAAAATTCACACTTATTTTTAGACATTATTTGTTGATAATTAATACAACTAAAGTTGCTATGACTTTTCTAAAAAAATATAAAGCTAGATTGAATTGTGCATTGTTATTCTACATCGAGAATACGGAAACGATTAGGTATATCACGTCGTAAAGGTTATATTCGCTTATCAATATCTGGTAACTACGTAAAATCAATTATTGTAATTAGTTAATTTAATAATGAATTATATCATCTAACGAATACGGATTGTGAAATCGTGATTAATGAGAATCACACACTCAACATGTCGCCAAATAATGGTTGGCAACAAGTTTCGTACGGTTGACTGTCAATAATCACGATTCCACCTTGTATGATTATCATCTACAGGGATATACACACCGGTTTGAAGTACATTTTCCGGTGGCTTTTAATTCGCAGTTAACATAATAATACCCCAACAGATAATAATTGTTAGTCATCAAAATGGTCAAATTGCAGTATCGTTAGATTCAGAATTTTATTTAGATTCCAAAAATATAAACACTTTTAAAATGTTTGTCCCCAAGGCAGTTTCGGTGTAACCGCAAAAGATAATGCAGCTGCCGAGTGCCGACGACTGGCTGACAGGGCAGGGGTAGGAAAGCCTCTTGGTCCCGAGCCTGTAGTAGAGGGCCAGAGGGGCCCTTTATATCACATGTGCGCTAATTTTCAAGAGAAACTGTGAACTGGATGAAGTTATCTTTTGTTCCTCGGCGGAGGTTTTCCGAGGTAATACTGAGGATACTTGACATTTAGGGTTGTCTTGAGGTTATCTTGAAGTGGGTTATCTGAGGTTGTCTTGCCGAAAAAGATTATTATTTTGTCCCAAAATTGTAATGTAGGTAACCCCTCTGGATAAACTGGTCTGGATGTCCCCAGTCCGAAAGTGCTATAATGCCAGGGGTTATCCAGAAAGCCGGATGAACACTGCACAAAACTGCATATGCAGAAGATGCAGACTAGAAGGCGAGCTCTACCTATCCTGTAACTCTAATGGAAGAGCGGCCAAGTTTGGCAAGTGACCTAACCTGACCTGAATGCAGCAGCCTGCCTCCCTTTTTCAGTCCGTAAATTTCATCCCCCGAAATAGACATTCGTTCAACTTTGTCGAATTTGATGTTCGAACGTGTTTACCAAGTTTGACACTTATTTGTTAATGTAGAAGCTAAAATGAAAATGCTATTATAGTCCAGGCAACGAAGGGGTTGTAGAGAACATGGAAGGGTGGACAATTTTTCTCTTCGGGAATGTGTTGGGGGTAGTTAGGAGGTAAACATACTAAAAGTCAAAATTAACTTTTGCTTCTAATTCCTCAGTCTTTGATTTTGCAGAAAAGTTGTCAGGAAGAAAGTTTTATAGCGTTAAATTTCCTTCAAGAATATATATATATACAGGGTGGTTCCTTTTTCACTGCTCACCACTGGCATCATCTAAACAATAAGAGGTACGAAGTCGATTAAATTAGAGAAATATTGCACTATTTAAATTTCACTTGGAGCTTTTATATTATTGACACCTGTCAATTGAATGGGATAGTCAGAAATTTTTTAGGACTTCTAGATTTTGAGTAAAGGTAGTCAACTTTTTATTCTCCTATGGTAGCCATATTGTATTTTAACACCATCGGACACACAAAATATTAGCTTTTCAAAAATGTAATCAAAATGGACTTTTTGACAGATCGTCAAAATTTGAAAATTGATATGAGTAAGTTGCAAAATAAGCCTAAACTTATGAAAAAAAATTTCAAGCGAGTACACCAACTTTTTTCATCTCTTATGACGTCAAAAACAATTGAATTTTGAACGATAATTGGTGAAAAAATTTTTAGGTCAATTGTAATTCCTCTTGTGGTTACTTATAAGCCGCCAAAGTTCTTTTTTTTAATCGTTTTTATTTAATATCTTCCGAATGGTATATCGCAGAATTCTGAAATTTTGTACAGTATTGTTGCCAACCCAGAGGCAACTCCTAATGATACTTTAGACATTATCCAAAAGTCGGATCCCTGTTATGCAGGATGGTCCTAATATTATTTGTCTTTGAAGTTTTTTATGTTTTTAAATGTTGGTAATTTGTCTATGCGGTATTATTCTTCGATCAATTCTAAAGCTTTTTTTGAGACAACTTACAATTTACCAGCAAAATTGAAAAAACCGATAACATGTTTCAAGTAATCACCATAAAACCAATGGTAAATTTCACTTTAAAAAGGTGAAATTACCACCCAAGTCTTTCTTCAGTTGTGAACATGAATTCAGAACATCGTTGTCGAAAAACAGCTCCCTTGCATAAAAACAATTGAAACATGACGCGTATCAACGCATCTTTGATTTTTATTGCAATTTAAGGCCTTATGGCGGGGTTAGTATCATCTCATCCCAATGACCAACTCATCCCATCTGACAACTCATCCCAGACCAACTCATCCCACATCAACTCATCCCAAACTAACCCATCCCAGACCAACTCATCCCAGACGAACTCATCCCAAACCAAGTCATCCCAAAAGACAACTCATCCCAGAACGCAACTCATCCCAGACCAAGTTATCCCAACAGACAACTCATCCCAACCGACAACTCATCCCAACAGACAACTCATCCCAGACCAACTCTTGCTTGTTATTGTTTGGGCTGTTCGCTTTAAGGTAGCTGCGGGCTAATATCATCTCATACAATTTTCCAATTCATCCCAGGAGACAACTCATCCCAAATGACACTACAACCCAGGTCAAAAACCTGACCAGACCTGAACTGCCCTAGCTTCTCGCACTGCAATACCGATATTTCGAAGAGTACTCGCTTTCGGCTCGGCCGAAAGCTCGCGTCGAACTTTCCACGGGCAGAATTTTAAAAAAATGTTATTAAAAAAAAACCTGACCTGACATAGACCTGAACTGCCCTAGCTTCTCGCACTGCAAACCGATATGTTGATCTGGGATGAGTTGTCTGCTGGGATGAGTTGTCTGCTGGGATGAGTTGTCTGTTGGGATGAGTTGTCCGTTGGGATGACTTGGTCTGGGATGAGTTGCGTTCTGGGATGAGTTGTCTTTTGGGATGACTTGGTTTGGGACGAGGTTTGGGATGAATTTGTCTGGGATGAGTTGGTCTGGGATGAGTTGGTTTGGGATGAGTTGGTCTGGGATGAGTTGGTCTGGGATGAGTTGTCACCTGGGATGAGTTGGTTATAGGGATGAGATGATACGACACCCTTATGGCGATTGAAATTTCTCCGGTTTTTTCAATTTTGCGGGTGAATGGTGACTTTTTTCAAAGAAAATTAAGAGCCAAAAAGCTTTAAATTTGATCGAGGAATAACACCGCATAGACAAATTACTAACATTTAAAAACATAAAAAAGTTCAAGAATCCCGGACAGTGTATAGTTACATTTTTAAAAACCTAATTTTTTTGTTTGTCCGATGGTGTCAAAATTCTACCGTATGATTTTTTAAATTATTCATCAAAGCAACCGTTGGAAAACAAAAGTCGTATCTTTGATTACTTCTGATGGTTCAGATTTTACAGCTGTCACTTTAATCTGTCATCATCTGTCATTTGCAGAAATAAATATTTTCGAGTTTGTTTACAGTTTCACGGTTTTTCACGATGGTTTTCTTGGTTGAGCATAAAATATTCGCTGTTAAAGCTTACTTTCGCACTGGTTTTCAAGCAGAAAATGGGGAATGGCGTTACAATGTGCGGGCGTGTCTCGAAGAATTCCGGCAGCAGTTCCCAAATGTTGCCATTCTTGATGCTGATTTCTTTTCAATGGTTCGACGTTCAGTAAGCTTGTTTGAAGAGACAGGCAGCATTACACGAAAGAAGGGTAGTGGAAGACCGACAGTTCAGACAGAAGAAGCAGTCCAGAATGTTCGACAAGTCCTCGAGAATGAACCAACCACATCCCTGCGAAGAGCTGCCCAGCAAGTTCAGCTATGCTATAGCACCACTCGCAAAATCGTGAAGAATCAACTCCATTTATTTCCCTACAAAATGCAGTGCTATCACGAACTTTTACCAGGTGATCCCGACAGACGTGTCAGATATTGTCGTTGGTTTACTGATCATCTAATGAACGATGATAATCTTCTTGATCTGACTTTTTTCACGGACGAGGCCTGGTTTCATCTTTCTGGATATGTGAACTCGCAAACTATGTGAATGTGGAGTGCTGAAAATCCTCACATTTTTCGAGAAGCTGCATTGCACCCATTAAAGATTGGCCTTTGGATGGCTGTGTCTCGTCGGCGCATTATTCCAATATTTTTTGATGAAACTGTCACTGCCCAAAGATATCGGGACAACATCTTGTCTGTTTTTTTTCCACAATTGCATGATGACGAGCTGCAGAATGGAATGTTCCAACAAGATGGGGCCACAGCCCACACAACCCAAGAAACAATTGCCTTTCTAAGAGAATTTTTTGATGATCGCCTTATAAGTTTGCGTTGTATTCCGAAATTTCCACCAAGATCTCCAGATTTAACCATCTTAGACTATTTCGTGTTTCCTCACTTAAAAAACACAATTTTTAAAATGCCAGTCCGGACCCTTCCGGAGTTGAGAGAAAGAATAATTGAAGAATGTGCGAATATCACTCCTGCAATGTTGCGAAATGCATTTGAGAACATGAAAAGACGTGTTAACCTGTGCTTAGAAGTGAACGGTGAACATTTCCAACAGTTTTTGTAGTTTCAATTTCCTCGTCCATATCCAAATAAATGTTGTTACATAGGATGCAACCTTTTTTATTAATCAATTCAACACGTGTTTATTAGAGGTTATTTGCAGGGACAAAGGACTGCACTAGCAAAAATTCCCTAATTATTGTTTGTTCCCGCGAAAAATTTGTAATCCACTTAGGAACTTTGATGAATCTGTTCATCGACATGACCTTGAAGCTGGAAGCTGCCAAATTAAATAACCTAGCATTTTACCAGTTTGTTTATTGCTCTATTAAAATATCAATAAATAAATAAGGCCATCAGGCACATAATATGGCACTCATGGCAGTTACAGTATCTTTCAAAGCACGAAAGAGCAGGGGGTGATTCAATTCCAAGGGGGCTCTTTTGAGTTCCAGTCCAGGTATCTAGGCGCCTTTTATCCTAAATAATTTCAGTAAATCTTTCAGAATTTTGCATCCTGTACCATCTGAGAATCCAACTTACAAGAAGACTTTACAGTGATGATGTTTTTCTGTTATCGTTATTCCTTCCGGAGTTCCCGAGAGTCAGCCTCTGCCACTACTCTGCCGAGTCTCCATTGTCTTGAGTGCCAGTGTGGCCCCGAGGGCAAATATTTTGTGCTCTGGCAAGCAAACCATCAGAAATCCACTCGAAAACACAAAAATGTTTTGTAAATGAAATGACAGTGACAATTAAGTGACAGCTTCAAAATCTGCTGAACCATCTGAAGTAATCAAAGATTCGACTTTTGTTTTCCAACGGTTGCTTTGATGAAGAATTTAAAAAATCATACGGTATATGGCGGTTTCGCTTGGCACGATTTCTAGATTTATTATATTATCGTTCAAAATTCAATTGTTTTTGACGTCATAAGAGATGAAAAAAGTTGGTGTACTCTCTTGACATTTTTTTCATAAGTTTAGGCTCATTTTGCAACTTACTCATATCAATTTTCAAATTTTGACGATCTGTCAAAAAAGTCCATTTGATTACATTTTTAGAAAGCTAATTTTTTGTGTGTCCGTTGGTGTTAAAATACAATATGGCTACCATAAGAGAATAAAAAGTTGACTACCGTTACTCAAAATCTAGAAGTCCTAAAAAATTTCTGACTATACCATTCAATTAACAGCTGTCAATAATATAAAAGCTCCAAGTGAAATTTAAATAGTGTAATATTTCTCTAATTTAATCGACTTTGTACCTCTTATCGTTTAGAGGATGCCAGTGATGATAAGATAAGATAAGATAAGATAAGATTTATTCATCCTGTGCGACCATTACAATAACAGGTATAGGACAAGTCAATAAACATACATATATAGGTATAATACATATGGACAAGTACATATATTAATTAGGTATAATAGCAAATCACAGTTTGAAATTTAAATATTCACTTGTAGTATAAAAACAGTTTTTTATTAAAAAGGATTTTAGTTGAAGTTTAAAATTCCAAATATTATTAGAATTTCTTATGTTTTCAGGTAAATGCCTGAATAGTTTAGATAATTTAATTTAATTTAATTTAAATAAAATTTAGATAATAAGATGAGCAGTGAAAAAGGAACCACCCTGTACATATATATTCTTGAAGGAAATTTAACGCTCTAAAACTTTCTTCCTGACGACTTTTCTGCAAAACCAAAGACTGAGGAATTAGAAGCAAAAGCTAATTTTGACAATTGCCGTCTTTTGAGAGCGGATATCTCGAAAACGGTGTATTCTTCCTTAATAATGTATAATAGCAGAGTTGTAGAAAATTTTATAGGCTTTCATTTTCATAGAAGGATTTTTTCGCTACTACGCACCATTTTCGAGTTATATGCGAAAAAACACCCCCCTCCCCCCCTGAAGCGGACGGGGTAGGGGCGGGGACTTTTAGTATGTTTACCTCCTAACTACCCCCAACACATTCCCGAAGAGAAAAATTCTCCCGCCTTACATGTTCTCTACAACCCCATTTTGGGCATTCGGTGCCTGGACTATTAGCTATTAGGTACCTATCATTAACCTTAGCACAAACGGGACGAGGGCCTAAAAAACCTTTGCTCGCTACTAGATAATTTCAGTTTCAATAAAATAGGTTCCGTCATTTATAGTCCAGTCAAATAGGGACCGGAGGTTACAATAAATGTTGGAAAGCTGGAGATGATCTTAAACCCTTTAGTAGGCATTTAATAGAAGTACCCTAGTTTTGCACCCTCCCAAAATGTGTGCGTATAAAAGATCAATTTCTTCGAAATCTTTTGGACGTGGAGGGGCTAGGGTCGTTCGCAGGCTCGATGAATAGTGTGTCGCCTTCAAATAGTTGAGGCTTTAGATCTAGAAAATCACAATAGAGCAATCCATAAACAGTCATAAGTCAGTACCTAAGCCTCAACTATTTGAAGGCGACACACTATTCATCGAGCCTGCGAACGACCCTGGCCCCTCCACGACCAAAAGATTTCGAAGAAATAGATTTTTTAATAATAAATAATAAATAATAAATTGTTTTTTGAATACGTTTAACCAAAATTTAAATTTGTGATGCTTTTTGAAATCATGGTCGAAATTAACGTTTGGGGGGCTCATTCGACGCAGAATTTAGTGCGCTTTAATTTCGAAAATAGCGAACTCTCCGCTAGGAAGCACTGTTTAGAAATTATAAGCGAAAAACTGAAAAAAGTCCGAAAATTTCGTGTTTTTTTGGACACCCTATCATACGCACACATCTTGGGAGGGTGCAAAACTAGGGTACTTCTATTAAATGCCTACTAAAGGGTTTAAGATCATCTCCAGCTTTCCAACATTTATTGTAACCTCCGGTCCCCTGGAGGTCTAATTTGACTGGACTATTAATCAATATTGAAAAGATGTCATAACAATACTGATTTAATTTTATTGTTGACAGCTAGCAGCTAAGATTAAGTAAACTTCCTGTTCCTTTAAACTCGATTCCTCTGACGGCTGCTTCGGATAATTTAATAATTGCCGGTCTGGCAGTCAACACGGTAAAGTCTAAGCCCTCGAAACTCAAATTTCATGGCTAAAGTTTCAATAAAAACTGCCTTGCTAAAAACCAGGGAAATAACCTTGCAGGCTCTTGATATTAATAAAGTCGAGTACGCCTTACAAAATAGATTTTGTGACGAAATCCGCTGTATGTTAAGGTTATGACGATCATGCTAATAAAGCCATCCTTTCACAACAACAATCGGAAATTGCTGCAGGCGGGCTCCAACAATCGATTTTTCCTTTTCAAAACTATCACAGACAAAGGCGGGAAACAATGTCGTAACCGAAATTCAAGAACAATTTTATTACCGATTGGCGAATAAATAAGTTTCCGTCTTAATTCGAAGCGTTTTGCAATAAAATTACACCTTCAAGTGTTCACGTTTTCTCCAACAGTTGATTGGAAACGGCTTGCGAAGAACGAGCTGTTAATTGAATTTTGATGGACCGGCCTGCGGCACTCCAGCTATTTAATTGCACGCATCTCTTGCTTCTTTGGTATGTGAAGGCGTCTCAAGGATGTTCTAGATTATCGCTGAATGAAACAGCACTAAATTATGCGTCTATTACAAACGATTCTTTGGCTGCTCTCTTTCTGCCCAGTCAGGATTCCATCACGACCTTTTAGTTCATTCCGCAAGGACTTGTCCTCCTATCTCAAAATGAGAATTCCCTAAATGAAAACTGCGAATCGCCAGACTGATGCTGTAATTTATCGGGGGTAGGTAAGTACAC
Source organism: Pycnomerus fuliginosus (assembly GCA_963924575.1). NCBI lineage: Eukaryota > Metazoa > Arthropoda > Insecta > Coleoptera > Zopheridae > Pycnomerus > Pycnomerus fuliginosus. The sequence goes on along the minus strand of OZ004620.1, from coordinate 37,002,881 downwards.
TCAAAGGAAATCGTCCAGTAACAACAAGACGAATTACGAGGTAAGTAGCTTCTCTATAGTGACAAAATTGCATGTTGCTTCGTGTGTTTTCGTGCCGCTTTGGCTCATTTGGCAATTTCGAGGTAGGTTTTTTCTTTCAATAAACTTGTTTTTAATATCACTCAACTTTAGATATGTACTATTTTTGGTCAAATCTTTCAAATCTTGCGAGGATATTACGAAAGCGTAGAGGGGCCACATTTTTAACATTCGCTTCTTATTACAAAATTGTCGCCTCGTACTCGACAATTGTCGACTCACACTCGACAATTGTCGACTCGCAATTGACAATAATTGTCGTCTAGCAATCGACAATTGTCTACCCGATCGACAATTGATGACCCGATCGGCAATTGACGACCCGATCGACATTTGTCGAGTGGTCAATTGTCGATCGGGTCGACAATTATTGTCGAGTGCGAGTCGACAATTTTCCATCCGGTCGACAATTGTCGAGTGCAAATCGACAATTTTGGATTAAAAATTTAGCCCCTCTACGCCTTCGTAAGATTGAGCATATTTTTAGTGTTTGGTCAAGAATAAAATTAGAAACACCTATAGGTAGGGGTTGTTTATTATTTGCGGATAACTTATGACCGTTTAACCTACGATATACAAATTTGACGCTTATTGAGCTACACAAAGTCCAACATAATTTTATCAAAATCGGACCACCAGAAATCAGGGTAGATTTCTTCCAACTTTTCGTTAGCGAAAAAATTATTTGATTCGATTTTCAAAAAGCTTTTTTGTTTGTTTCATTTCTTACATACGGAGCTTAGTTCTTGAGAAAAACCCAAGGGAAGATGTATATCAACGCGATGTGTATCCCTGTAGATGTTTATTCACCGTGAATGATTCATATTTTGAGGTGGGCTTGGTGGTTTTAAGTGCAGATCTAATCTGCACCTAGTAGTTAGTAGTGCCGAAGCATATGCTTCATGATGAAGGAATCGTGAGGGGGTGTCAATTTCAGGTGATGAAATTTTTTGCGTTCAATTACTACCTTCTGGTTGTAGATATAGGTCAAGCGTCAAATTTCCTCCAAGTCTATTTTTTGTGTTGGAGAGTTGAAGGGAGTGAGTTTCACTAACAGTGGTCCAAATGTTAAAATTAATTGAAGGGGGTGAGTTTTGGGGATGTAATTTTCTGCGTTCAGTGAGTCTGCTTCTGTTATAGACAGTTAGAGCCGGTTTTTCCATCTCATGTTAACTTTAACATGAGGTTTACCACCCTAATTTCCATTGTGACAACAATCGTTTCTATGGAAATAAATGAGGTTATTTCCATAGAAACGATTGTTTTTCCATCTCATGTTAAATGGAAAAACCGGTCCTTAAAGGATTAAATTTCCTCTAGTGTGGGTTTTGGGAGAGGGGCACAATTTTTTTCGTTCAATTCAACTCTTTCGGTCAAGTTTTTGTGTTTGGAAGTTGAAGGGGGTGAGTTGCAGGGATGCAATTTTTTGTGATCAATTAGTATCCTCCCGTAATAAATAGGTGGTTCAAAGGTTAAATTTTTTCCATGTCAATTTTTTGTGTTCGGGGGTTAAATGCGGTGGGTTTCGAGGGTGCAGTTTTTTGTGTTCAGTTAGTTTCCTCCGGTAATAGGTGGTCCAAAGGTTGCATTTCCTCTAAGTAAATTTTTTGTGTTTCAAGGTTGAAGGAATTGAATTTCAAAGGTGCATATGTATGTATGTGGTCTAAGGGCGCAAAATATACTCAAAACTTTTTTTGGACCATTGATGGATAGTTATCGAATGGCATGAATTTCAAACAACATTTACGTGAAATTTCGAGTTTCAAGCCCTAATTTCCACCCCATCTGTCTCATCCTGTAGAAAAAAAACATCCCCCATCAGATATTATCGAAATTCCTGTGTGTTAGTCAGGTTTTAGACCTCCACGTGCAACATATTTGAAAAGTTTTCGTTTTTGTGATTTTCAAACCCGGAAGATGTATATCAATGCGATATGTATCCCTGTAGATGTTTATCACGTTAACACTAACGTAATAAACATCTACAGGGTGGCTGGTCTTACTGGTGGAATCGGGTGCAGATTTTATCAATCTGCACCTATTAGTACTGTTAATTTGAAAGTGCGTATCTGCTGTGTTCTTTTGACAGTATTTTGAGCTTTAAATTATTAAATTATTACTTAACACTTTGGTGATTATTTGAGGCCTTCGTGGGAAATCTATACATATAAATTCATAATAATGTCATTTATAGAGTCATTTCCCACAAATCTACAATTTTTCAGATAAGCCCTTTCAAATTAAGACGACAGAGTAGTGCCTCCGCAGACGCACAGATGTATCAAAAAGGCGACATATAAAAAAATTGTTGTTGAAAATCACCCTGTTATGCAATTAAAAATTTTGTGGGGGTTGAAATACCTACTTCTATGCATCTATTGTGAGAGAAACTGGAAAATTGTAAAAGGCAAACCGAGCAAACTATATCCCAAATGAGTTCATATTATTACCGACCAAAAACGAAATTATATACGCGAGTTTTGCTAAATTAGCACTTGGGGGTTGAAAAATCGTAAAGGGGGATGAAAAGCCAAAATGCATGAGAATATGGTAACCGTGGTTAAGTAAAATTACAGAAACTAACACCAAGGTAACCCAATTATGTAAACTTTGTGTTTGGAGTGTTGAAATATTGCGAAGGGGGTTGAAAAAAGTAAAAAAGGTAAAAATCATTACAATCAGTTCAATTTATTACCGAAGTGAAACGAAATTACGCGAATTTGGCAAAATTTACACTTAGGGGGTTGAAAAATCGTAAAGGAAGACGAAGAGTCAAAGGGTATGAAAATTAATTGTAGTTAAGGCGGCCCCTCGGCCCATTCCCGCCAAAATAGTGTTCTTTGCTTCTAATTCAACTTTGAGAATTACAGAAAACAACACAAAAAAAGCCAACGGAAGATGTATATCAATGCGATGTATATCTCGGTAGACGTTTATCAAGTCAATGTTTATGTAGGGGCGGCTGGTTACTGGTGGAATCGGGTCTGCACCTAGTAGTAGTGCCTCCGCAAACGCACAGATGTGTCAAAAAGGCGAAATGTTAAAAAATTCTTGTTACAAAATTTAAAAATAGAAAATGAGCAGGAATGAGTAAATGAAAAGAATTACAGGAATTAACACAAAAATTGTAAAAGGTGATAAAAAGTCAAGAGGAATGAAAATTCAGTGTGATTAAGTATAGAATTACGAAATAAAACACCAAAATAACCAAATTATGCAATAACAACTTTTGTGGGGGTTGAAATACGCACTTATACCTACCTATTGCGAAGGAAACTGAAAAATTGTAGAAGGTAAACTGAATCCCAAATGCGTTCAATTTTATGACCGACGAAAAACGAAATTATGCGAATTTTGCAAAATTAGCACTTAGGGGGTTGCAAAATCGTAAAGGTGGATGAAAAGTCAAAAGGTATGAGGATTAACCGTGGCTAAGTAAAATTACGGAAAATAACACCAAAATAACCCAATTATGTAAATGTAGCATTTGAAGAGTTGAAACATTGCGAAGAGGGATGAAAAAAGTGAAAAATTTAATCATCATCCAAATGGGTTCAATTTATTACAGAAGAAAAACGAAAATATCCGAATTTGGCAAAATTAACACCTAGGGGGTTGATAAATTGTAAAGGGGGATGAAACGTCAAAGTGGATGAGAATTAATCGTAATTAAGCAGAATTACAGAAAATAACACGAAAGTAAACCAATTATGCAAATTTAGCTTTTGGGGGTTGAAATGTTGCGAAGGGGGTTGGACAAGTGAAAATGATAAACATAATCCAAATGAGTACAATTTATTACCGAAGGAAAACTAAATTACGTGAATTTTGCAAAATAAACACTTAGGGGGTTGAAAAATTGTAAAGTGGGATGAAAAGTTAAAAGGGATGAGAATTAATCGTAATTAAGTAGAATTACAAGAAAATAACACGAAAATAAGCCAATTACGCAAATTTGACTTTTGGGGGTTGAAACATTGCGAAAGGGTCGAAAAAGTGAAAAAGGCAAGAACAATCCATATGAGTAAAATGCGGTAATAGTATTTTACAGTATAAGTCCATTAGGGTAGCCTTTACGGCCGTTGCCAGAAAGTTTGTGAGACGAGGTCGAAGACCGAGTCAAATAATAATGGCGAGGCCGTAAAGGCCCTAATGGACGTATATTGTACAATAGTTTTTGTAATATCTCGTTCGTTATTTTTGATTTCTATTTATTTAATTAAAAATCTCCGAAAAAAAAATGCAGCAGAGAAGCGGCTGGAAGCTCCCCATCGCGTGGATCTTTGTATTCTGTGTAGATGGTAGTCAATTCAACAGAATTTTTTTTGTGCTTATCATCTGTGACTAATTTCGCAATTTTCTGACAAATACTGACATCACTTCAGACAATCATCACCCATCACATTTGACAATATGTTCCTTTTAAGGTTAACAGTTTACCACCCTTTTGACAATAACTGATACTTTGTCATCCACTGTCAGCCTGCTCCCTTTTAATGAAAAAGATTTTTTTCTCTATTTTCCACTGAAATGGCAGAAACTGTGGATACATTTTTAGAACCAGAATTTGATCGTCTTTCTAATGGCGACATAAAAAAGAGGCCTTGTATTTAAAATTTAAAGTTGATATGCTTAAATGGCACTTCCTGTGGACCAATTGCTTCCAAAAGCCTTTCAGGTCTTCAACGGGTCACCCAATCTCCATGTAGCAAATTTCAGCCAAATCGATTCACTAATTTGGGCTATAATGTATTTTTAGTGTTATTACAAAATTTCGATTTTCTGACCCAAAGAGCACTAAATGCGAACGAATTTTGTCTTATTTAAAACCAGAATTTGATGACCTTTCTGATGGTGACAATAAATCTTTCATAAACTTGTTTTGGATGGTGAAATGAGTGAATAATTTTAAATTTGGAAATTGGTGTGCCAAAACGGCACTTTCCGTGGGCCGATTGAATCCAAAATTTGTTCAGCTCTTCGACGTGCAATACAATCCCCATGTGCAAAATTTCAGCCAAATCGGTTCAGGGGTTTGGGCTGTACCGCGATTTGAAAGTCCGATAAAAATCAATTTTTTTTTAATATTTGGTCAAAAGGGCACTGAGAGTGAATACATTTTTAGAAGCAGAATTTGAAGGCCTTTCCTAAAGTGACGTGAAAAATGGGGGTTTGCATTTAAAATTTAAAAGTTGATGTGCCAAATTGGCATTTCTAGTTGCACGATTGGCTCCAAAAGCTTTTCAGATCTAAGTTGGGTTATGAGATGCCTACGCACCAAATTTCAGGCAAATCGGTCTAGTAGTTTTGGCTGTGGCGTGTTTACAAACGTACGCACGTACGTACGTACGCACATACACACAGACACATTTTTAAAACCACTTTTTTGGGTTCCTGAGACCTCGAAACGTGAAGATCTGGTGCTATCTCAAATTCGAAAATTTTAGTGATTGCAGTAACCTCCCTTTTTTATAAGTGGTGAAGTGGATTGGGGAGGTTAAAAAAGTATGCGTCTGCGTTAGTGTCGCATAGGCAACGCGTTTTCCTTACCAACCAATTTTTGTTTACAAATTTATTTGCTGACGCGCCAGTTCCGAGTTTCGAAAGAATGGAAGATGTTCCAGAAGATATTCCTGAAGATATTCGGAGGGTCGCAGAACAAGCCACTTCGTGTTTGTTGCCTTCCAAATCCCGGGGGAGGTACGAAAAAGCCCATGCTCATTTTATTGAATGGCGCCAGAAGAAGAAGGTAAACATCGTGAATGAAGAGGTCATATTGGCTTACGTTCAGGAGTTATCCCAGTCCTTTGCCCCTTCTTCTTTGTGGAGCATAGTTTCCATGTTGAAAAGCGTTTTGCAAGTCAAGGAAAAAATTGACATTTCTCGGTAAGCAACAATGCCTTTACTGGTGTGATAATACTTAACATTATTGTCAGATATTGTCAGGTGCGTGCACTGCTGAAGCGGAAGTCAGACAATTTTTACTGCAGGCGCCAGATGAAGTACATCTGCTGACTAAGGTACGTTACTGAACGAGGGATTGGTTGTTAACTCTAATGTGTTGTTGTAGGTGATCTTAATATTCGGAATATATGGGCTATGTAGGCGAGAAGAATTAACGCTGCTCACCATAGACAACGTAGTAGATACCGGAAAACATGTTATTGTTTTGTTGAAAGACACAAAAAATCACTCATCACGACGTTTTGTCGTTACGGATGATGGTTGTGACTTTCAGCCATATAGCTTGTTTCGACGATATGCTGCACTGAGGCCAGCAAATTTGCAGACCAAACGGTTCTTTTTGGGCTATCGGAATGGTAAATGTACTTCGCAGCATGTTGGCATTCATTCAGTCGGTGGCGTACCCTGTAAAATCGCCACCTACCTAGGACTAGAGACACCGCATCTGTACACTGGACATGCATTTCGACGCTCCTCTGCCACCTTGATGGCTGATAATGGAGCTATAGTCTGGCCGGGATCTAGGCGACTTTTGCTCCCCGGGAAATTTGAAATCCACGTCGCCGATTGGTTAAAATTCAGCCATAATTAATCGCAACAAAAATGTGGCTTGCAGGAATTAAGAATGTAGGTTTAAAAATCAAATTTACCTCGCAGGTCGATGTAAGTTACATTTTAAACCGTTTGCGCTGCATTACTTTTATAATATTGCAAAATTATTGATTTGCCGAGTAAAAATTTTGCTATCATGACAGATATACTGCTGTCTGTCATATTATTCCTGCGAAACGTAATAGCCAATGAGTGCGATAAAAGCGGCTATTCTATTGGCTTATTTAAAGTTACCGCTATGAAAGCCGCCATCTTTCCGATCCTGAATTCCGGCTGCTTCATTTCATAATAAAGAGATGAAACATGGCGGCCCTCGGTCCAACAAATAGTTATCGTTTCGGAAATGAAAAGAAGATAATATTAAATGTCTATAAAAGTGTCTGTACAAATTTCCCTAACTTGAACAAGGTGCAGCTTCTAGATAAAACCGCTAAATTTACAGGTAAGGTCAAACACATTCCTCTTTCATGTTAACGGTACCACACGTTATCTTTCAGGCCGATGTTCAACAACAATTAAAGCTATATTAAAGGAAGAGCGTAGTACAAATACTCTATCACAGCCCAAAGTAGGTCGAAGGGATCAGCGGATTGTATTGGATGAACATGAAAAATATCTGCCTTGCAAATGTTAGAAATGTCGTGGAAATGTTACAAAATTTCGGAAATGTCGTGAAAATGTGAGAAATGTGGGGGAAATCATAAGGAAATATCGGAAATGCCCTCGGAAATGTCAGAAAGAAGTGAGGGAAAATGTCCGAATGTCCTGGAAATGTTGGAAACCCCTCGGAGATAAAAATTCATCAAAAATGGCACTTTCTGGTCCAAAACTTGATCATTAAATTAAAAATGTAACGTCATGTAAGCATTTTTATATTTCGGTATTTAATCACCTAAGAACATTTTCATACACGTTCCCACGAAAAATCACTATTCAGTGTTTGAGTTAAATTTTTTCCTGGGCCGATGTCGTATAGGATTCTTTATAAATGTTAGGAAATAATCCATTTTATGGCTAATTGCCATTTTGAGTGTCCTGATTTGTAAATGCACAATTATATTGCTAAAATTGTCTGTGTATCAGGAAATGGGACGGGAAACTTCAATGATACACAGACAATTTTAGATTACGATGGACGAAGAACTTTCTCTTTATTGATGTGCTGATTTCTTTGTTTTTCGATAATGTAGAAAGTAATAAATCGTTTTATTTGTCAGCTGACTATTTTGTATTTATTCAAAACCCCAAATCGTGTAAACTGAAAGAAGATTTACTTTGAATTTTATGAGCCCCAAGGATTACTTTAAATTACCCGCTTAATTTCAATTTAAAGTTCCCGCGTTAAGCAAGCCAATCAGATTTAGCATATTTGAATTTGACATTTATCAGAAAATCCTGCTGGCGAAAAAACGCCTAGAGAAGTTTTCCCATCATTCCCCATTGTGAAGCGGGCCGGTCGCCTGCAGGACGGACAGACTATAGTACCTTAACCATAAAGCGCCAAGGAGGGTGGACGTCAACAGCGGTGGCGGAAAGCTATATAGAAGATTCCGTTGGGAAGAAGTTAGCAGTGGCAAAGGAAATGTTTCAAGGATTTCTGGCGGAATCATCGAAGCAGACCTCAGAAGTTGATATTGATGTACGGTGTGATGTATGCGAGGGTGCGATGGATTAAAACTCGGACATACCCATTAATACATATATTCGAAGCTTTGTTACATCGGTCGTAGCTCCCGAAGAACTACCCATTCATCGTGTTATTTTCCTAATGCTAATCTTACTTACTAAGCTATTTATGGTGTATTGAACCATTGAAGAAGGCTGATGATGCAATCCAGCAAACCTAGCATTTTGCAACACTTTGGTGACTTCCTGGAGTCGGTTGCTATATTGGGTCATCAGCCTTTATTACCTTACACTACACCTCCCTCGCGGAAGAAAAAAAAATTAAATTATCCCTAAATTTAACATTTTTTTTTTTTTATGTTTTTTATGCATTATACAATTTAACCCTATTCTTATGTACTTCTACCAATTTATTATCTACCTTAATTACAATATTCGGGGACTTTTCTTCTGCAACTACAAACGGTCCTTTATACAAGCTTTCATACTTTTTCCCTGAATTATTTTTTACCATTACCTTATCACCTATCCTATAACCTACAATTTGACTTTTTTTATCATATGCCGATTTTCGCTGAACTTTTGAAGCAATTAAGTTGGATTGCGCGTCGCTGCATGCTTGCTGTAATCGGTATTTAAGCTCAAGAGCATAATCGTCAAAATTGTACAGAGGATCGACGCCATTAACAACATTGGAAGGCAGCCTGCCTGCTGTCCCAAAAACTAGTTCGTATGGAGTGTACTTAGTCTCACTGTGGACGGTATTATTGAATGCGAAACACCAGTAAGGAATCCAGAAACTCCAAGCATCTGGATGATTGGCAATTTTCATTCTTAAATATGCCCCTAAGCACTTATGAGAATTCTCAAGAGCTCCTAGGGTCTCGTGATGGTAAGCCGTACTGTTTAGTTTAGAGATTTTGAGCAATTTGCAAATTTGATTGAGGGTAGAAGCTAAAAATTCGGTGCCTTGGTCTGTTACTAACTCACTCGGTATCCCATATCGTAAAATAAAATTATCAACGAAAGCTCTAGCTACTGTCTCTGCTTCTTTATTTGGCAGTGCATAGGCTTCGATAAATTTAGTCAAATCGCATTGTAGCGTTAAAATATACTTGTTATTTTCAGAATCCACTTCCAAAGGTCCTACTATATCTAGAAAAACTTTTTGAAAAGCAGCCGAAGCTGTGGTTGTAATTTCCATTGGTTCAATGTTAGGCCTGGAATGTTTATACCTTTGACAGTCGTCACAGCGTTTTACAAATCCTTCGACATCTTTTCTCATCCCTGGCCAGAGATAGTATTTTTTGATGTTATTGTACATACGATTGATGCCGGCATGACCTCCTGTCGGTAACATGTGGAAATCGTTTAGGATAAGTTGTCTTGTCTCTAAATTTTCTATACGAGTTGCACCTTTAACAACTGATATTTTTATTATACCTTTATTCTTTATTTTACTTGAAGCTCTTAATATTTCTTTTATTAATATTGATTCTGATGAATCTTGGGATTCTGGGGATGCGCATCCTTTTTTAATCACAGTTAATTCTGGAATGTCATATTTTTGACAAATTACTTCCAAGTCTCTCAACGACGCACTGAATGCTGATGCTGATCGAGGATCTTGTTTCATATAAATTATTCTTGAATTACTATCATAAATAAAAATCCCTAATTTGTAACTGAATCTCTTATTTTTAAGTATGTCGACATAAACGTTTTCTGGTACCAGACGTAACTCGATTGAGTCTTTTGGACATTTCAACAGTTCTACAACTCCCGGGTGATCAAGCCGTTTGCTGAGAACCGAATCATTTAAAACTGCATCTGTTTTGTCACTATTTATAAGTGCTTTACTTTGTTGTCTAGTTAAAGCAAAAACTGTTTTGTTTACAGTGTTAGCCATATTTTTAAGTTCATCTATTGAAATTTCTATTCTTGATAACGCGTCAGCCATCACGTTGTCTGATCCTTTGATATATTGAACAGTAAAGTCGTATTCCTCTAGTACTAGTCGAAATTTTGTTAGCCTACTTGAAGGATTCGTCATTCCAAACAGGTATATTAAAGGTCTATGATCCGTAAAGATGGTGAATTTTCGCCCGTACAAATATGGCCTAAAATGTTTTACTGACCATACTATCGCTAAAAGTTCTTTCTCGATTGTACAATAGTTTTTCTCGGCCTTGTTGAGTGACCTACTTGCATAAGCGACAGGTTTATCGTCTGCGTTTGAGAGGACAGATCCAATTGCAAAACCCGAAGCGTCGGTTTTCAAAATAAAAGAATTTTCTGAATCAAAATTTGGATATTGAAGTAACGGTGGGCTCATCAATGCTTCTTTCAATGTTTCGAACGCTTTTTGGCATTCTACGGACCATTGGAACGACACACCTTTTCTGGTTAAATTATTTAAAGGTGTTGAGATATTTGCAAAATTTTTTATGAATTTCCTGTAGTAATTTGCGAACGCAACAAATCGTTTCGTCTCGTTAGCATCTTTCGGCGTTGGATATTGTTTAATTGCCTGAATTTTCGAAGGATCTGGAGACACTCCTTCGGCCGAAATGACATGACCAAGATATAAAATTTCTTTCTTTAAAAATTCACACTTATTAGGATTTAATTTTAAGTTAACAGTTCTTAGACGTTCTAAAACTTTTACTAAATTTGTATTATGGTTTACCAAATTGTTGCCAAAGACAATTAGATCATCTAAATAAATGAAACACTTGTCGTAATTTAAACCAGCCATTGCAATAGTCATGACTCGTGAAAAAACACTGGGACTAATTTTTAACCCCATTGGCAATCTTGTCATCTGATACTGCCCACGATCTGTAGTGAAAGCAGTACAGGGTCTACTATTAGGTTCTAACTCTACCTGATTATATGCCTGAGAAAGGTCTAGATGGGAAAAATAAATTGCTCCCGACAAAGAGTCTAGAATTTCGGTTATACAGGGTAGAGGGAATTTATCGTCTTCGATTTGTCGGTTTAATAACCTGTAGTCTATTACTGCACGAAACTTTTGAACACCACTGGAATCGGTTTTTTTCCGAACTATTAACATAGGTGCTGACCACTCAGATTTTGATTCCTCTATAACTCCATCTTGCAACATTTTATTAACCTGACGATGCACCTCTTCTTTTTGAGCATGTGGCAGTCGGTAAGGTTTTACGTAAACAGGTCTGGCTGAACTTTGTAGTCGAATTTTTTGTTTGTATATATTAGTTGTTGTAAGAACATCGTTCTCTAGGTGGAACACGTCTGAATATTTGGCGCAAATTTTTTGCAGTGCATATTTTTCTTCCCTATTCAAATGATTTGTGTTAATTAAATCTAATAATTTGTCTACTCTACTAACTGAGGACACATTTGTGTCAGTAAAACTACATATATGGTATTCGTCACAATGACCTAATTCTGGAGTAAAATTCTTAAGCTTAACTTCTTCTTCTCTAGTGTTAAGAAATCTAATTGGTATCTTATTCCTATTTGGCGTAGCTAAAATCCCTGCTACAAAAACTCCTTGGCAAATTTCATTTTGCATCACAACACAGTCTTCGTTTGTGTTGACCCAGCAGTTTTTTACTATCTCACATCGCGGTGGTATCGTTATGTAAGAATCATATTTGGACTGCATTGGCAGCTGAATTTTATTTTGATTAATCCAAAACGAGAAGGTAAAGTTTTCGAAATCTATGGAAGCACCATAATTTTTAAAGAAATTTGAACCTATAATGCCGTGAAAACCCATTTCAAAACCATTCATCAGCAAAAACTCATGACACACATTTGTTTTGTTTACATGCAATGAAATATTAGCTGAACCTAACGAAGTTGTTGAACCTGCAATGCCGTTTATTTTTATTTTCTTTGTTGGATCGATTAATTCATTTTTATTTAAATATTCTACAAAAAGTATAGAAATTGATGCACCAGTATCTAGCAGAAATATTAGCTCGTTGTCACCATAACAAAATTTCACAAAATTTAGACCATTTGCATTCAGGATAACCTCATTAGTTATTGGTTGAGTTCGTTGAGACTCGAAAAAACGTATCATTAGAATGCTGAGATAAGTGATTAGTATTATTGCTATTGCTTGAAGAATTACTTTCTTCTACATTGTCCATATGGTAAACTCTTTGGTTATTATTCCCAAAGTTTCTGTTAAAAGAGTTGTTACTGTTATAATAATTGATAGAACCTCGCCCTCTGTTATTATATCCTTGACCTCTATTATTGTATCCTTGGCCTCTATTGTTATACCCTTGACCTCTGTAGTATGATTGGCCTCGGTTATTTGTGAATTGTCTTGTATTATTAGATGGTCTATGCTGATTTGAAAAATTATTTGTAAAGGGACGACCTCTAAAATTTCCACGATTGCCTGGACCGCGTCTAAAATCACGACCTCGCGCATAGAATGCTTGTTGCACATCCCTTCGCGGTACATCGTTATCTTTTGCACCCCTTATGGCATCGTTCAATTTAGAATAATTGCGGGCTTTAATTATTGTACGCAACTCATTATTACGCAAACCGTTGGCAAATGCGTTAATTGCAATTTTTTCGTTCACCGATCTCAAAACTCCAAGAGCTTGTTGATCATTCTCCGCTTGAGTAATCGTGAGGTCTACCAATAACTCCTCAATTGTTTTTCCAAAATTTTCTATAGATTTCTCACCTTGTCTCGCATTATTTAGCTGTACGGACAAAACTGCTGACGACTTTTTCGTCAGAAAGTGTTTTTTAATGTCCACAATTAGATCTGCATTATTTGCATAGGTTGTATTTAAACGAATTTTTGCACTCTCAGACAGGCGCGTTTTTAAAATATATATTGTTAGTAGCTTCTTTCCATCTGTATCCAGCAGCGCGTCATACAATTCAATTGCGTCAATAAGTTGTTTTGTTACATTTTCAGCACCATTCATAATAGGTAGTAAGCTAGCAGCAGTTTTTAGATTAAATTTGTCAGTCATTTTTGTATCTTGTTCTATTGATGAGTCTGAATCGGAACTACTTGAATCTTGTACAGAAGTTTGTGGTGCGGTCTTACAATCTAACAATCTAATATCCAAAATTTTTTTTACATCATTAAAATATCCTAATATTAATTGTACACATGCCTTTGCATCTTGTATTTCCGTCGGTTCATGCGAAGTACTATTGAAAATGTCCTTTAGCTCTGATAGCTGTGTTTGTAACTTATCTAACTTTTTTAATCTACGATTTACCACATTAATGTCCTTGCGTCTTGGAAGACCGTCCTTATTTAAGTTCCTATAAAATACTCTTGTTTCCTCCAGCAAGTGCTGAAATTCCTTTTGGGCTGCCATCACCTGCAGCATCCAGAAGATCCGCCATCGATTCCATCATCAAGTTCTCGGCGTTTTTTAACTAAATTCACTCCACTGTCTGTGCGCTTTTCACAATTTTCGCGAACATACTTACGCACAAACTCGCATTATAATCGCGAACGACTTAATTGTCTTTTAAACCTTATTCCTTAAACTATCTCCAAGTTCTCTCGACTTTTTGCAACTTGGCGAGCTACTTCGGCTCTAAACTTCTTTCCTAGCCTTTTCTTGCACTTTCCGAAACAACAAACAACGATTATTACTAGGGCTACTAGCAACACTAATATTCCGGCGATATCCTTAATTAATTGCGTATTACTTGTCACACCTCCACTATTACCGGCTTGTGCAATGATTATTTCTTCTTTTGATTGAGTTTTGCCCATTTTCGTAAAATTTTGATTATTCGCACACCTCGACACACTCGAAGAAACCAGATTTTTTGTTATTTACCAACTGGCAGGGTCGCCATGTGATGTATGCGAGGGTGCGATGGATTAAAACTCGGACATACCCATTAATACATATATTCGAAGCTTTGTTACATCGGTCGTAGCTCCCGAAGAACTACCCATTCATCGTGTTATTTTCCTAATGCTAATCTTACTTACTAAGCTATTTATGGTGTATTGAACCATTGAAGAAGGCTGATGATGCAATCCAGCAAACCTAGCATTTTGCAACACTTTGGTGACTTCCTGGAGTCGGTTGCTATATTGGGTCATCAGCCTTTATTACCTTACACTACAACGGAATTCCGAAGCGTCATCGTCGATCTCGGCTGCAGGCCATTTACAGATCTCAAATAATTCAAATTGCCCCATTACCTTAAATATTAATAATAATTGTTGCAACAATAATTGCAAAAATATTTAAAAATCAAGTAAGTGTTTTCGTTGCTATAGTGATTTGGTCTTTAACGGACGGTCTTTACGGCCGCTCTTTACGGCCGTTAAGAAGTTGTTTACATGGTAACAAACAATACGCAAAATAACCTTTAACAGGTAGATATTACAAAAAATTTATTACCTACCGAAAAAAGGCAAAACTGCGCGAATTTTACAAAATTAACGCTTGGGGGGGAGAAAAATTGTTAAGGGGGATGAAAAATCAAGAGGGATGAAAATGTACTGTAGTTAAGTAGAACTAGCGAAAATCACACGAAAAACAAGCGGTCTGGGTAAATTTTGCTCTTTGAGGGTTCACATATCATGAAAGGGGTTGAAAAATTGTGAATGGATTAAAAAAATGAATGAAATGACTTTGAATTATTAACAAATCAGAAGAAAGCAAAAAAAAAATAAATGAAATTATTTACTCCGCTTGCTAGGGCTTAGGGGTTGTTAGTAGCGTAGGGGTTGGTTTTAGGTTGAAGACTCATAAGACTTTTTCAATGGTTGACCGAAATCTATAGAACCCCATATTTTATTCCACCACTTACATGAAAAAATTTCCAGTTTGAACCCTTAAATTTCATCCCCCTTGTTAGATATTAATGAAAATTTGCCCATCCGCCTACAATGGCGCTATAAATTACCACATCAAATTTAGCCCTGATGATACGTTAAGCAGTTTTTTGAGTTCTCGCATTTTTGTGTGTCGGCATGTTAGGGGGTTGTACCGCTTTTAAGGGACGTTTTTCGCGAATGATGAATAAGACCTTTTCTGTACCATCAATAGAAAGCTATCGAATGGTATTATTATCAACTATACATTATTCATTGAAAATTCGAGTTTCCACCCCTAACTTTCATCCCCTTCGATAATTTTCTCCTAAAATTCGCTCTTCCCTTCTCGAAGATGCAGTGTGTAAGATGTTACAGTTTCGCAGAAGATATTGCTTCTCTGTGTCAAATTATGGACGTTTCAACCCCTAAACTCCAACCCCCTATTTCACCACCCCCACATGCCCTAAAGGAAGTTGTGTTTTCAATTTCACCACCCTAACCCAATTCGTTGAAAAATTAAAGTGATTTGTAAATTCATGTTTTCAACACCTCATGATTTCACCCCTTTATGATTTCCAGGGGTGAGTTTATTTTTCCGGTGTGACATAACTCCTTGCGTATTTACTGACTTCAGTTGTTCATAAATAAATCAATCCCGTAATTTTATGCTACCATTTACTTGAAGAAATTTCAAGTTTCAACCCTTAAATTTCATCCCCTTTGTTAGATATTATTGAAAATTTGTCCATCCACCTATAATGTCACTGGAAATTCACACACCAAATTCTGCCTTGATACGTTGAGTAGTTTTTGAGTTCTCGTATTTTTGTGTTTCTGCATGTTAAGGGTGGTTTTTCTCAAAATATGAATGACACCTTTATTGAATCATTAATGGAAAGCTATCGAATGACGCCAGTTTCGACCAACACTTATTAAACGGAATTTCGAGTTGCAACCCCTAATTTCCACCCCATCAGTTCGATTTTGCGAAAAACGCATCCCCTGCAAGATTTCACCGATATATGTATGTACGTTGAGTTTCCGACAGCTGCGTGTAACCCTTGCGGAGTTATCATATTTTTTGTGGTTTTCATCCCCTAAATTTCATCCCCCGAAATTAGCGCCCTTTCACTTTCAACAGACTTGAGGGTCGAATATACATACCAAGTTTCAGAAAGATACGTCCACTAGTTCTCAAGTTATTGCAGTTAATAGTTTTTCGGTTTTTCACCCCTAGCTTCCACCCCCTTGGTCCGATATGGCCCAAAAGCAATCCCCGCCTTACTTTTCGGGAGGCAAAACCGTATACCAAGTTTCAGCCCGATATCTCAATCCGTTTTCAAGTTATCCGACGGGCAGACATGAGGAGCGATCGATACGACGAGCGAGCGAGCGAGCGAGCGAGCGAATAAGCTAAAACAAGAGTGCCTCGCATTTTGCTACGGCACTAAAACCCAATTATGCTAATTTAGCGTTTGGGGGGTTGAAATATTGCGAAGGGGGTCGAAAACGTGAGAAAGGCAAAACATAGTCTAATTGAAAAAAAAATTATTGCCGCAGACGGTCAAAATTGCGCGAATTTTACAAAATTTACGCTCGACGGGTTGAAAAATTATGAAGGGGGATGAAAAGTCAACAAAAAGTAACTGTAGTTAAGTAGAACTGGTGAAAATTACACGAACAAGCAGCGGTCTGCGTAAATTTAACTTTTTGAATGTTTTGAGGGTGAGGGGTTGAAAATTGTGGAGTGGAGTGGAGTAGAGTGGAGGAATTGTGTAGGTCAAAAATTAATCAAAATGAATTTGAATTACAGAAGCACGAAAAGGCCCGAAAAAATAAATAAAAAAATTGGCAGTCTCGGAGACGGTAGAAACTTCTACTTTTTCACAGAATTTGAAAATGTAGCAGTATAGCAATAAATTTACTTGTGTCATTGTGCTCATTTATACTAAAATCTTAAATACAAATATTTTTCACCCCTAAAATGACATTTTTTGAAAAAATGACTAAGGTTTTTGATCCAACAATGCAACAGCTATCGAACTCAATAACAATTTTGCCAATAAAATGTCAATTTTCGAAAAAATGGCACTAAGGTTTTTGATCTACGAATACAATAGCCATCAAATCCTGTAGTAAGAAAATACAATTTTCCTAAGAGAAATTTAAAAAATAGCCTTTTTGTCACTAAAATGTAATTTTTCGAAAAAATGGGACTATGGTTTTCGACTTGAAAAAAATCAGTTATTCCGTCCGGTAATAAAAATATACAGTTATACATAGGTTTCTTTCACGCACCGATTTTTAGCCAAAAGGGCACCAAGTGTGAATACATTTTTGGAAGCAGAAATCGAAGAGTTTTCATGTGGTAATGCGAAAAATGGGGGTTTGCATTTAATTTTTTTAAAGTTGATGTGCCAAAAAGGCACTTTGCATGAACCGTTGTGACCCAAATTCTAATCAGCACCTACAGCCCCCAGAATATGTATGCCAAATTTCATCTCGATACGTTCAGTAGTTTAAGCTGTAGCGTAATCACAGACAGACACACACACAGACAGACAGACAGACATTTTTCAAAAATCACTTTTTCGGATTCCCAGGACCCTGATTTTATTAACTTACTTCGCTAAGCGTAGAAGTTAAAATATATTTACTTAGCTTGCTAACGATTAGGGGTTGTTAGCAGCCTAGGGGTTGGTATTAGGTAGAAGACTCATAACACTTTTTTCAATGGTTGAACCAAATCTATCTAACCCCATAATTTTATTGCACCATAATTACCTGAAAACCCCAGTTTCATATCTCTTTTTCATCTCCAATTTTAGATTATAATGAAGATTTGCCCATCCGCCTACAGTGTCACTGTAAAACCAAATTCCGCCTTGATACGTTGAGCAGTTTTTGATTTCTTGTATTTATGTGTTTCTACATGCTAGGGGCTGTAGGGCCTTTAATGGTGTTTTTTCGCGAATGAGGCCTCTTTTGTACCATCCATAGATATCTATCGAATGGTATTAATTTCAACCCTGCATTACTCGGTGAAAATTCGAGTTTCCACCCCTAATTTTCATTTCCTTCGATAAATCTGTCACTCTTCCTTTCTCTAGGATACAATGTGTATGACCTCACAGTTTCACAGCAGATATTGTTTCTCTGTGCAAAGTTACAAAGCTTCATGAACGTTTCAACCCCTAAACTAAATTATAGGGATTTATGGGGATTTACGAGGATTTATTACCCAAAACGGATTTATGGTATACAAATTTTCATTGGTTGTTTCCCCCTCGTATGCTCGCGAAAAATCTTTTAAAGTCTAATGAATAATGACAGCTGTCATTTGTCACGCGAATTTAGGTTAAGCTTTAAAAACTCATTATAATGCCTAAAAACCACATAATTCTAATATTTTTTATATTAATTTCTACTACTACCTCAAAAAAATCCAAGCAGGATGATAAACCTGACTGGGCGAAGAAAGACATTCGATTCTACACTGATGCCGACATGGAACGGCTTCTGGAACAGTGGGAGGTAATTTCCACCAAAATAATTTAAATTCTCATTTTTAAGGGTTGCAGGAAGACGACGAGCCCCTCGAAGACGACGAACTGCCTGAACACTTACGGCCAATGCCCCAGGTCGATTTTTCAAAACTAAACCCTTCCAACCCTCAGAGCCTACTGGAAGCCACGAAAAAAGGAAGAACCTTAATGACCTTTGTGTCAGTGTCCGGAAATCCCAGTAAAGAAGAAACCGAGGAGATAACGAAATTATGGCAAACGGGTCTTTGGAATAGCCACATTCAAGCCGAACGGTACATTGTGTCAGACAATAGGGCTATTTTTCTCTTTAAAGATGGGGCTCAAGCATGGACTGCCAAGGAATTTCTAGTCGAACAAGAACAATGTGAAAGTGTGGATATTGAAGGCAAAACTTACTATGGAAAACTCTCGGCTAACTTTAAAGATGAATTGTGATAAAATAAATTTTTGTTAATTTTTTTGTATAATGTCGGATAAAACTTAAATGTGGCACAAATCACTGCATGGCGTTTTCATTGAGGTTCACTGCTTCTTTCTGTAATTGTCGAACAACCTGTGCAAGAACTTCGGGATTGATGCCTGAATCGCAAAGTCTGACACAGATTGACAAAGTTTCTGCATCGAGTCCAGTACAGAGCATTCGAGATATTTCCATCAGGGCTTGGAAAGTGGCTTTTGCCTCCCGGATTTGGGACAGTTTTGTGTCTGACATCTGGAAAAATTTTTATAAATTTAAACAAAAGGTTAAGGAATTGCAGACCTTGCCAAATACTATTATTATTGTTGAAAGAGATCAATAATCTTATTTATTAATTTTAACGAATTGAGGTTAGAAAATTAACTGTCAATTCTCATGTCAACAAACAAAGTGAAAGTTTTTTCGCGTTTAACCCACGAATACTAGATAATTTTGCTTTTTACTGGATCGGACCATACATGTATTAGAGGTATATGGCTAACTCCCTATTTCAACCCATTGAATGGCCAGGAACCAAAAGAGAGGGATATGTTCGTCTCCGTCTAATGCTTTTTGTATCAAGGATTGCATACTTAGCTTGATTATGACGGGGTCCCTCGGGTATCAAACATAGTGGGGCGCATTTTAAATTCAATCTCAAACTCGCACGTATTTTAATCGCAGCTAATTTGGGCAATTTTAATGGAGTTGAGGTGGTGCAGTCGTAATAAATGATAAATGTCATTTTGACGGTTCACTCTGTGGTAAAAGTCATTCTAATAACCATTTTCGCCTTTTCGTGTGCAATTTAGCAAATTGTTTGCTTCTAAAATAAAAATCAGCTTCCATTTTCTAGGTGGTAAACTACATATCATACATTAATATAATTCTGTCAGTTTAGCATATAGGTAGGTATCGATACTGATGGTAGTTTATTATTTTCTGAAGAAGAAGAGTCTTGTAGGTAATAAAGCTAAGTACAAATTAGTTTTTTAGTTAGGAGGCCCTCGAGTGGCTACAGGTATAAGTAAGTAGGTACAAGTACTTACGCCTTTCAGAATTGCGTCCCACTTAACTAGAAAAATTGAAGATTTTTGTCATAATTTTTTGCTTTTGTGAAGACCTAAGAATCATGAAACTTAACTGAATCTTTATTATTTAAATGTACACGATCTACTACATATTTAGGCACCTAGGTACTGATTGTCTAAAAGTTTTCCTCATTTTATTTGTAACTCGTTTCTGTAACCTTCGATTACTTCCTTGGACTTAACTGCTGCCATAGACGAATCATCTGCTGCTTAATTCTTTGAAACTTCATCTTATCTGCTTCTTTGGTAAATTGAATGGTTCTTTTTGCCTTTTTAGGTGAATCCAGATCTAAAACATCAACTTCACTTATAAATCGTGGATTTGCAAATTTACGTTTACCTTGATGTTTATCTGGAGAAATTGTTCTCGGTGGTATTAATTATCTCATTTACATTGGTCAATATCTGTAAGACATGCAGGTACATTAAATATAGAAGTCATGTTGACTTTGATGCTCCAGTTGCAACCGCCTCGACACATTTCAGTCCAGTCAGTCTAAACCGCACACTTCCAACCAGGCACTATTAGTTTCAAGGTGCTTTGAAAACCTGAAAAAAACAAATAATGATCCATCATAGGCATAATTAAGATAAGCAAGAATCACAGAGGTTTGTTGTTTGAGATAAGGGAGTTATTCTTATTAAGATCAGTAGTACTTACTTGGGTAACCGATCATGTTTCTTCAGCTCCGTTAAGAATAAGGCTTTCCTGGTTTTCTATAGCACATAAAAACATTGACGAACCATGATTATCTCTTAAAGGTAGATTTTATTAATGTGGATAAAAAGCAACGAACGAACGTGAGGCCGTGCGTGAGGGCGATAATGACAACACTTTGACAAGTTGTCATTGAAGTAAAATGATAAGTAAAAGGCGTTGCGTATGCAACACCACAAGCTTCCAATGGCGATAGAACGGTCGCGACCGGTCGCGTCTATCTCTCTTTTATGTTGCGGCTTCCCGGACATAATCAGCAATATACCTCTAATACATATATGGATCGGACACTTGGGTCAGTTTGTAGGCAAATTGTTAGCACACTTTTTGCATAGAAACGAGAAAAACAATTGCAATGGTGGAATTCATTGATCTAATATACTAGTATATTAGATCTATGGTGGAATTGAACACCTAGAGGTTCCTAGCGGCCACTCAAGGAACTAGGTGACATTTGTCTGCAAATTGTCAAATGTCAAATAATAAGTTCAATTTAACGGATTTTATTATTTTATTAATTGACCTGTTGAGTACGTTTTGTTTGAAAATTTCACCTTTCCTCGCTAAATATGCAGCTTGTTTTAAATTCACTCCCTTAAACGTCTGGGGTAAGTCGCAATTCGCAACATTGTTATTAAATTCATGTAGGTTATGCTTGCTCAAAAACTTTGCTTTCAAATAGTTTCTTTTTAACAAATGTTTGATTTATATATACAATTATTGTTGCTAAACCGCGATGAAACGATTTTATTTGCTTTTCTTCAGTTTCCTGTCCTTCCAGGTCAGCTCCGGTGAAGGTGCTGTTCACCATGCAGTTAATGATTTAGTCGAGGATTTTGTATTTAGTTGGACTTATGTTAAATCACTATTTACTCTTTATCAATTTGCAAATTTTCTGTAGGTATCTTATGTGAATTTATCATTACTACTGTCTTTTTTGATTAAAATGTTCTAAAAGCTGATTAACTGTACTCTGCTTTTTCAAAGCAATATACCTATGTAATTTAAACTTATTTACCACTTATCAAAAATAATCTCTCTAATGAAGAAGCAAGACGTCTAAGTAAATTCACTATGGACCAAGGTAATATCAAAATTTCAGCGACACCACACACTATTTCCACATGAGACTGGTGCTGCAGCGCCCTTTGTCATATATCTTCCTAGCATTATTTCTGAACTCTTCAGGTTGATAATACACGTCTTAGCACCTCTGTGGTTAATATTTTCTAACTTCTTTAACATTATAGATACTTAATACGTACTAAAAGCTCAACTTGTAAAAATCTTAAAGGATACCGATAATTTATTAACATAAACATCTATAAAATTCGTTTTAATATGTATAATATTAGCAAGAATTACTAGGTTTTACCATTCTTCATTTAAACGATAGTAAATTGTGACAAGTATGTGAAACTCTTTGTTGTTGTATGTTGTATCCAGTCTGGAATAAACTGTTAGGTGATGAGACGCTGTCTGCAATCCTTCAGATCCTTTTACATTCATTGCAGGCTACTTTTCGTGATTGCAGGTAAACGATAAACGTAGGTATTGCATTATTCGCACTGCCTTCAAACAAATTCGGTTTTAAAACACAATTAATTACACTGAAAAAAATATTGTTCGTTATATTAATGAATTCCGTTTGTTGACCAGTATTTCATTAGGACAACGATTTTTTTCATTCATATACTGAAAAGTCATGTACTACTTTTAATCAAACCATGGAGCAATTCGTTGCTAAAATGAAATAGTATTCTTTATATTAGTAAATGATTTAACATCAGTTAATGTACAAAATTTATTCTGCTAATAAATTATTTATAAGTGGAATCAAGGAATTCATTGAAAGTACGAATATATTCATTAAGTCATACGAACAATTTTTACAAAATTCTTTCGTTGCGGTAATGTACAAAAGTATTAAATGATGACCAGTCCATTAATTAAATGTTTGAGGCATTGTTATAGAAACGAACCAAATTACATAGACTAATTACAAGTATACGTTGCGATAACGAATGAAATTTTTTAAATGGCAATACTTAGTGCCAGTGATTCAAAATCATGTTGCTAATGTACGTGTTCATTAAATATACGCACAACAGCATCAGTGAAATTTTGAGGATTGTCCCAATGTTTGGAGTTATTGGTTTGACGAATCTTAACGTTGGAACAATAAATGAAACATTAAAATGCTTGCATTCAATCGCACGTGTTACTCACCCCCATCAACCCCGCGCCCCGCGCCACATCAGCTCATCAGTATAGCACAGATTCGCAAACACTGAAGTAGGTAGTTAAATAGTGAGGGTGTCGGGAGTTTCCAAAATTATTGTTATACCTACCTAAGTAAATAGTTCCAGTTTGAGGAACGTGGCTTAGGCCCAAGAAAATAGCTAACGAGCACATGTTCAAGATCTGCGACGTGAAATAAATTGTGAGTACAGGATGGCGGTTGTTGCAATTCTAATTATTTCTTCCAGCTCTGTCTTTCTGTACCTTTCTGTACTGTCTGTACGAGAAGTACTAATTTCTTTAATTATTCATCGTCGATAAATACGATCGATGTCGGGAATAATTTTCTCCTTGTAATCTGGAAACGGAAATTGACCTTGGAAGCCGAAATGTGGACATTGAGGAAATGCTGAGATCAACCATTTCAAGTTCTTCAAGTTCTGAATAGTTCTGAATGAGTTCACCCCTAGTTTGGTATGAGAGCGCGAGCAACTCCAATAAATCCCTAGTTCGAAGGAGGAATCCAATCGAAGAGATCATCAACTTAGTTACTGAAGATAAGTGTTTTGCTAATCATAAGTTCATATAAATTTTATGTGTCTAACGAAGACTGTTTTTAATAATTATAAATAGGAACCACCACTGTAAAACCGATGGTAGTTACCAATCACGCAGTTCTTGTTAGCTTTTAATATTATTAATTTGTATAGAGCCTGTTGGACGAATTAAGGAGTTCCTGGGGAACGACAATTCTAATACTGTACATATTGTGAATAAATTAGGTTTAGTTAACAGAACTACAGCTGTGTTTATGTAAATCCTCCAATACGCCTGTCCAAGAATAATTGTTACGAGTGGCTTTATCCAGTGTTAATTTGGAACGTAACATTTAATTGGGAAACTGTAATCAAAATTTATTGGATCAATAATCCAAAATCATTGGATCAATAATCCAAAATCACTGGATCAATAATCAAAATTCATTGGATCAATAATCAAAATTCATTGAATCAATAATCAAAATTCATTGGATCAATAATCAAAATTCATTCGATCAATAATCAGAATTCGTTGTATGTATTATTATATTCGTTGTATCGATTATTACCATGCGTAAGACTAATGAAATATATTCTTAAAACTGATTATTAAGGATCATTAAATCAGTGAAATATTATCATTAAAGCAAGAAATCGTGTTCGTTACCCCCAATACATGTTTTATATAAAGAATAAAAGTTAATTCATTCGTACAATGAATTTGCTTTTATTAAAACAATAAACTATGTATTGCTCAATAAACTTGTTGATTAATTGACGAAATGTTTTTCATTGGTTTGATAAAAGCGTTCGTTGGACCAATTTCAATGAAGTATGTCATTGGCCCAACGAACTTTTTAATTGTATTCATGCTTATTTTTGGTTGAGTGTAATACAACAACAGAAAATACCTAAAACAGTTCTTCTTTAGTTAAAATTGTGCATTAAAAAGCACATTAAACTAATAATAGGCTTGTTTTTGCAGTGGTTACAAACCGATTGTAAACTGACTACGCCTGCGCAATTGTGTATTTTGTATTACTAAAACACAATTGCGCAGGCGCAGTCAGTTTACAATCGGTTTGTAACCACTGCAAAAACAAACCTATTAACCTCGCATCAACTGCTACGAACCACCATGACAGATGTCAGATCGTTTACGTTTATAATTTCTACCGTCTTTGACAGTAGTGGCGCTACCTGTTCAGTTCCAGTTCCCCCGCCCCGACCGACCCCCCGCAAAAAGTGTGCGGATTTTTTCCCCTAGTAACCGATCCAGTAAGAAGCAAAATTATCTAGCATCCGTGGTTTAACCATGGCCGTCTCTAGTTCCAGGCCCTGTCCTTAACCATTTGGCAACGCTGCCGGAGGAGATTTAGCGTCAGTTTGACAAATTGTCATAGATTGTCATTGAAGTGAAACATTGCAAAAATTCCCAAAAAATATGATATTTTTATCAATTTCAAATGATTAACGAATTGAAATTCAATACTTTAAGAAAGCCTGTCAGATGTGCCCTATTAAGTAAGCTTTAAGTAACAAATTCAGCTTCTAGAGCCATCAGAGAAAAAGATTTTTTAGAAATCCTTTTTAAAATCAATCGAGATTACATCAGCTTCCATGATTTCTAAGCATCTGGGCCTCAAACAACTCCCTTCGAAGCCATACTGCGAATCCTCCACGTTTTATAATTTCGAGATCATTATTGAAACTTGACACTTTTACACAGAATTACTTGTTTATTGAGAGCGTGTACTTTGTGTAGATTTATATCCATTTATGTCCAAATGGTTGTCTGCTATTTATTTAAACTTCCTAATGATAAAAGCTCAATTCCAGTGAATGTTTAATTAAAACACGGTGAAATCAATTTTACAAAACCCTCTTGTCCACATATAGTATTTAAAAAGGGTCTGTAATTAAAATTTATCACTATAAATTTACTAAACTAGAACATGCAGCGCGCTCCGCGCGCCTAATGAAGTAATCTTTTACATTATAAAATCTTTTTAAATGTACTCGTAGTTGTCAATTCTGTATTATAAATGTAAAATTTTCAAAAGTTCAGATGACAGTGAAGATTTTATAACAAATCTCTATTGGTCAATTTTCACCAAAATGACACTTTCCGTGAACCGATGTGGCCCAAAATCTAATCAGCACCTACAAATTGCCCACTCAATTATGTGTGCTAAATTTCATCTCGATGCGACCAGTAGTTTGAGCTGCAGCGTGATCCAGACACACAGACACAGACATTTTTTCAAAAATCACTTTTTTGGTTCTCAGTAGGTACCCTAAAACGTATTTTGGCGATTCAATTTTTTTGAATTTTTCGATCGATTCCAATAACTGCTCCGTAGAAGTTCAAAATAAGGTTGGTCTGCCGAGGAACATCAAATTACATATCTAGGTACCTACGTAAGGAGTCAATAATAAACTCAAAATCGATTTCTAGATGAATTCGTGAATTCCTCATTTAATGACCAAAATAATAAATGCATGCGCATTCGTAACTTTTACATTTATTTTTCAATGAACAAAAATTAAATGATATTGCTAATTGATAATAAATAAAATTAAATGATATGTTCATTTCCTTTTCCTGAAAATATAAAATTACCTATACTATTTCGAACAATATATTGTCTTTCCACAATTCCTTTTCTCTTCTCCAAGTTCTTGTAACACACCGAAGAGATAACCTTCTTAAAGTCTTTTAATTTAGATTTAATTGACATTTCAAAAAGCTACCGGAACATGTACATGAATGCGATGTGTATCCCTGTAGATGTTTATCATGTTAATGTGTATGCAGGGGCGGCTGGTCTTACTGGTGGAATCGGGTGCAGATTTTATCAATCTGCACCTATATAGTAGTAGTGCCTCCGCAGACGCACAGATGTGTCAAAAAGGCGAAATGTTAAAAATTTCTTGTTGAAAATTATTCAGTTATGTTAAAGCTTTTGTGGGTGTTGAACCTATTGCGAAGGAAACTGGAAAATTGTAAAAGGTAAACTGAATCCCAAATGAGTTCAATTTATTACCAACGAAAAACGAAATTACGCGAAGGTTGCAAAATTAACACTTAAGAGGTTGAAAAATCGCAAAGGGGGATGAAAAGTCAAAGGGTATGAGAATAAACCGATGTTAAGTAAAAAATTACAGAAAATAACTCCAAAATAACCCAATTATGTAAATTTTGCGTTTGGAGAGTTGAAATATAGAGAATGGGATTAAAAAAAGTGAAAGAGGTAAACATCGTTCAACTGAGTTCAATTTATTACCGAAGAAAAGCGCGAAATTACGCAAATTTTGCAAAATTAACACTTGGGAGATGAAAAATTGTAAAGGGGGATGAAAAGTCATAGGGTATGAAAATTAACTATAGTTAGGTAAGTATAGAATTACAGAAAACAACACGAAAATAACCCAATTATTTAAGGTTTTGGGGGGATGAAATATTGGGAAACGGGTCGAAAAAGTGAAAAAGGCAAAACATAGTCTGAATAAACAAAATTTATTTACCGCAGAAAAACAAAATTACGCAAAATTTACAAAATTAACGCTCGTGGGGTTGAAAAATTGTGAAGCGGTCTGCGTAAATTTTGCTTTTTGTGGGTTTTGAGGGTGAAAGGGGCTGAAAAATTATGGGTAGCTTGAAAGTTAATTAAAACGACTTTGAATTACCTACAGAGAAAGCACATAAATACCTGAAAAGATAAATAAAAAATGTATTTATTCCGCTTGCCAAGTGTAGGGGTTATTAGTAGCCTAAGTGTTAGTATTAGATTGAAGACTTGTAAGACTTTTTTCAAGGGTCGACGGAAATCTTTCGAACCCCATAATTTTATTCCACTATTTACCTGAAACATTTCCCAGTTTCAACCCTTAAATCTCATCCCCCTTGTTAGATCATAATGAAAATTTGCCCATCCGCCTACAGTGTCGCTGTAAATTAACACACCAAATCCAGGCTTGATACGTTCAGCAGTTTTTGTGTTTCGGCATGTTAGGGGTTGTAGCGCGTTAATGGGCGGTTTTTCACGAATTATGAATAAGACCTTTTTTGTACCATCAGTAGAAAGCTTTCGAATTGTATTAATTTCAAATCTACATTATTCTGTGAAAATTCCAGTTTCCACCCTTAACTTTCATCCCCTTAGATGAATTTATTCTAAAATTCACTCTTCTTTTCTCGACGATACAGTGTATAAGATTTCATAGTTTCACGTCAGATATTTTTCTCTGTGTAAAGTTACAAAGCTTCATGAACATTTCAACCCCTAAAATCCAACCCCTTATTTTACCATCATCTTCACATGCTCTAAAGATAGATGTGGTTTCAATTTCACCGCCCTAATCCAATTCATCGAAAAATTGCGGTAATTTAGAGATTCATCGTTTCACCCCCTCATTACTTCACGACTAATTTACAGGGGTGAGTTTATTTCTAACTGTATGTCGGGTTCTAGACCTCCACGTACAACATATTTGAGTGGTTTTCGTATTTTTGTGATTTTCAACACCTAAATTGCATCCCCCAAAATTGGCACCCCTTCACCTTCAGCAGACTTGATGGTAGAACTCGAAAACCAAGTTTCAGTAAGATACCTCTATTCGTTCTCGAGTTATTACAATTAATAATTTTTCGCTCCCGGGAAAAAAACGCGGCGTCTCGTGGTTCTACTGCGAACGCTACCTAAACGCTTGAAGATGGATTAAAATCGTATAAGGAAGAAATGTCGACAAGGAATAGACCCGCAAAAAAGTCCGCGACAGCATATAAATATCTGTTACGGATAGTTGACAATAAGCGACCGAGGCCATTTTCGTCAAAAATTAAAACACAAAAACGATCACGGTGTGCTATCCATCGTAGATAGCTATAGGCCGTCGCGGACTTTTTTGTAGATCTTTTCATTGCCGACAATTCCTCCTTTCAAACTTTTGATCTATCTTCAAGCGTTGAGGCAGCGTAGGCGATCAAACGTCGTACGCCAAAAAAGTCGTAAAAAGAGATATTGGTGGCCCAAAGGGTCCCTAACAAGATGGCGCAAATCCCATATTTTTATACTCCTAAAAAATTTTCTGCCTTTCAAGCGTCTATCCATGGCCGTCTCTAGCCTCAGGCCATGTCCTAACCATTTGGCAACGTGGCGAGAGGAGATTTACCGTCAATTTGACAAATTCTCTCTGATTGTCATTGATTGTCATTAAAGTGAAACTTTTGCGAAAAAAGACCAAAAACATTGGAATCTTTACCAAATTCAAACGATTAACGTAGGTACTGAAAATGAATATTTTGAAGAAACTATGTAAGATATGTGGTATCCAACTATAAAATTTCGCTGTCCGACATCGCATTTGCGCATTACTCTCAAGTTCACGTCACTCTATTCAAGGTCTGTCTCAAATTATTATACCTAGATGACCCAGTATACATTCCGTTGAATGCAGAGGCATCAAACTTTGACGGTGGAGGCACGGAATAAACAATCAGGATATAAGTATATTTTTAGTGTCGTAGCAGAATGCGCTGTACACACTCACACAGGTGTATACCCCGAGTGAGGACGGCCGAACGAACCAAAAATTGAGAACAAAAAACAAGATAAAATGTACAAAACGAACGTAACAAACAGACATGAAAAGGTATGTAAGTGAGCGCAAAAGCCAAACAATAAAAGAACTGTTAAAAAGCAGGTTAGACAAACACAGGATAGAGATAAACAAAGCAATAAGTGTTAATTAAACACAAAAGAAAACAAATAGACAGCAATAATCTAAATCACAATATTAACAAACAAAAGAATATTAAGTCGTGTAAAAGTGAATCTTTATAAAAGAAAACAGCAAACAGCAATTATTACGCACCGTAATTATTCAACAAAATAAAATGGAAAAAAAATATTACATTTTGGCAAAAGTTGGATTCAGCTGGAAGTAGAAGCGTCGTACAAGTCTTGAATTCCTAGGAGCTCGCGCATAGAGGAATTGTTGAGTGCTTGGCCACCGGTCTGTACAGCGAAGTCGCTTTGGTTCGAAAAATATGAGTAGCTCTGAGAAAATGTAGCGACGGCTCGTAGGGTTGTCCGAGGTGAGATCTCACAAGGCCTTTATCGATATTGTACCTACCTCTGGGCGCTAGATGCATGACAGGACCCAGGTGGAGGTGTAACAGCGAATACCCGGTCAGAATATGGTCCGATTGTTTGTAGGTTGAGCTTTAAACACCTTGAAGAGCTAGGTCACGCATAGGGCGAGAAAAGGTGTATCTCTGCAGGTCGGGGGCAGTAGAGGTGAAGAAAACCTAGGGTGCTCCCATAACAGAGAAGTAGGTGAACGAGGACGTCTGCATCGTGAACTGATGGAGCTGCGGTGGTGACTTCTGACTGAGCCGTGAAGCTTCGAAGGGGATAGAAGCCTGATGAAATCAGGGTACTTACGAAAATACCTCTTTTCAGCCGGGTTGGCGTTGTAGCCAGCGAAGAAGAATGCACAACTATCACTGAATATTTACAATATCTACCATACACAATTTATTGCATATGGGAGTCTGCTGCTGGCGTAGAGGCGGTGCGGTGATGCTGATCATACATGAATACTGCCGCGTGGACACGGATGATGCCGAATTCGCCCGTGGCTGGCTGAATTTTCTCGAGCCCCTGGATTGCTGGTGGGTAACGAAGAATCCAGCTTCTCCAAATAGACCAGTAGATGTTCCAAGATGAAAATAACCAGAAAAGGCGGAGGATTGGAAGTGGCCATTGTAGATGGGAACGACGGTATTCGAGGAAGCACTTAACATAAACCACTTATGTACACTTAATTCGCGGCGCGTTCGCGTTTTTTAACGATTGTCGGGGTCACCAGTTTTAGGGCTTATTGGTGGTAGCGTGCATTCAAAACTAGAAGTAACGTAAAACAAAGTAAAAATATATTTAATAATCGTACATGTGATTCTGTACAGGTCTACAGTGGAACTGCTTAAATCTACCCTTAAAATTAGTGAGAGTGGCGAGATGCGCACACGTCTCTATTGTTCGTGACATGACTCACCCTTGGCAGGTAGTTGTTTACAGGGTTGGTTTTACCCTGTAAGCAGCGGATGTTTATGTCTACCAAGATTGAGTCATGCCGTTGGAATTTATATTTGGTCACGTACAAATAATAAAGGCGACCGCCACAAACTTCTAGGCTAACGCCGATGTTTCGGCCACTGTTTTTGTGGCCTTCTTCAAGGCGATGTCAAG
The DNA here is from genome assembly GCA_963924575.1 of Pycnomerus fuliginosus. NCBI lineage: Eukaryota > Metazoa > Arthropoda > Insecta > Coleoptera > Zopheridae > Pycnomerus > Pycnomerus fuliginosus. The sequence continues at coordinate 36,971,931 of OZ004620.1, read as the reverse complement.
CAGTATGAAAATTAAAGCCACGATGGGGATGTTAAAAAATATTAAATTCAAGTTACAAAATTTCGCTTTTTCAGAGAGGGATGATGCCGTAGATATATGGCCAGGCATTTTGTAGAAACTTTGTACAGACAGCCTAACTCCCCAAGCTTAAATAATATTCGTCAAAACTTGATTTTACTAACAGGTGAGTTGGTAGAACTGATTTCAATGCGGTACGTCAGAAAACATGACAAATGTCAAAATTTTGCAATTGCTCTGAATTTGCCCAAAATGGCCTTTGTGTGCGTGCAGTTTTGAGTAAAGTGAAAAAGAGCGTAAGGTACGTTTATCTGTGACACTGCTGCTAACAATAAAAATAAACCTTAGAAGAATTGGCTTGTCATGTTTTTGCTTTTCCGCCAAATTTCGATAAAATTGTCAAAAGTACACGCCGTTACAAATTAGGGTTGTACAGCTCCTGAAAAATTTTAGCTCTGCTATAGAAAATGAACCGACTTTAATTGCGTTTTGAAAAGTTGGTTTTTACACAATTGACTATATTAAAAAAAGTGCACGGAATTATGGAAGGTTCCTTCTTTTATGACATTTGAGAATATTTCAGTGTAACAATAGAAATACATGCTGAACATAGGTACCCGAACCGGCCTTATTTAGCGATGCGATGATTATATTTATGAGAATAATCGACGTTCGCCATTGTGGCTCTACACTAATCACATCTAAATAAAATCGTGCTACTGGTTGCATAAGTGATACCCGATGTCAATTTGAATAAATAACAAAAAGCCCAAACCATAGCAGCCAGTTCAAAAAAGTAAACTAATAACAAAGCTAATATCATCAAACACGAACTGCACTTTATAAATCAACCATTAACAGCGAAATTTCAAAATAAAAATCCGTCATCTCCCGTAAGAATAACATGTAAACCCTCATTCGCGCCAAAATAAACGCCACTTCCAAGATGGCTGTCCTTACTACGGAATGCCCACCTAGAGGCCGCCTCTGTTTTTAATTTGGTCAATTAGGTAAAATGTTGTACGGAATACGTTATGAAAAGCCTAAATAGCAGCGCACATTTAAGAACAGACCTCTGGCGCATGAGCGGCCAAAATTCGGACTGTCAACCGGAGTCTCACCGGAGTCGCTTGCACGCAGGTACGACCACGGTAGGACGCAGCTCAACTAACCACCTGCCATCGTAGGTTTGTGTAAGGTTGTCAAACTGTCGCATGTATTTCTTTCACTCTCGTGATATTGATTCCGAAAAAAGTACTCTTATCAAATTTGGAATCACAACGATAATACTTTATAGACTACGATACTTATTGCAATAAGCATTTCCGCCCTGTAGATGAAGTATTGGCAGCGAATTTCATGAAAGCCGAAATATTGTCACCTTCATAACTAATTAACGTAAATAACTATTATCTAAGATCACTGGTCTAAAATACTAAACACTAGGGCCATTCTTTTTGCACCTCCATCAAAATATTTGCTATAGCGCCTAATAATTACTGTAATTCTTCGTTTAGCGCGACACGTTTGTAGTAAGCTGTCTCTCTCGACGCGATCCGCGCGAGTGTCACAGTTTATTTAAAATGGTTGTAAAAAGTTTATTTTTGAAACGCGACGTATAGTTATGCGAGATCAAATGTTGCTAAAACTTCAGCGCATCTATTGGTACTAGAAAAAATGAAATCGATATCGTGAAAACAAAAGTTATGGATTATTAAACTCAGACATTTACGAATTTCGTCATGCTTCGTTAAAAAAAAAAGCTCTGCCTGAAATGAAACACATAACATATAACACATAAATATCACGTTATTCTACGAAAAATTCTCTATCGACCAGAAAAGGAATGAGTTTTCTATCTGTTTTAGGATTTGTGAAAAAAAATTAAATTTGTACAATCTCATGCCACGAAAAAATATCAATTTTATGAGTTTCATCGACCGTAACTTTTTTCGATACCACCGAACAGTCGTAAAAAGAGATTTCGATGGTCCAAAGTCTCCTTAACAACATGCACAGGTCCCATATTTTTATACTCTCAAAAAATTTTTTCGACACATTTCAGAGCTCTATCCGCAGCACTATATTTCGTTCGTATAAAAAACAAAAAACTAATTGTAGGGGCTCAAGGTGAATACTAATTTAAATGATGCAAATGGGTAGGGTCATTAGATTTCTGCTATTGCATGGGTACGGCAATCGATAAAGATAAATCACGTTGAACAAAACCACGAAAAACCGAAAAACTAAATGAAAATATCACTTTCTGTTAACATCATAACCAAACCTTAAAACGTCCTCTTGTCCTCAGCAAAAAAAATAACTGAAATAAAAAACGAAATCCTATCTTAGGGTCCTATAGGTGGGGGTTGATCACTAGTGGAATTACTTGTACTACATCCGACTTGGAGTTAATTCCGGAATTATGGAATTATTCTGGAATTGATGGAATTTAAAAATAATTAGTGGAATTAGCCGGAATTAGTTCTAATTAGCTGCAACTATAATCTGTCCGGGATCCACACGACCGAGATTCACCCTATTTCCATGGCGATTCATTGTTGTCAACAATGAATCGCCATGGAAATAGGGTGAATCTCGGTCGTGTGGATCCCGGACAGACCATAGTTGGAATTAACTGGAATTATTTGGAATTGATTGACATTACTTGCGGTTGGAACCTCCCCACTGATAAATCATAGAGTAAATCAAGAGAAATTATTTAGAAGGCGAAACCCGTGTGTGGAGATCACTTTCACGTCCAGGTGTCGCTACTAAAAATCGTTAAGAATCCAACTAGCGCCACCTGAGAATCATAGTTGTTACTAACACGGCTGGCCCTTGCACCAGAGCCACCTATCGTATAGTAGATGCCGCTGTAGGGGCGTAGATCGTGACGTCATCGTTAAGCGAACAATACATATCGTTGGAACAATAGAAGTTATTTGGGTTGGGTAAGGTTAGGAAGGCCGAAGGTCCACCTGCAGCTGCAGTTTGCAAACCAAGGATCGGATCGGATATTTTTGCTCATTGATATCTTGAAATGTGTGATGACGGAACACTGTCGCTTTTATTGATTGCAATAATATTATCGGACTGCTTTTTTACATTTTATTATTAAATTCACCCAATGGTACAGGGTATTTTTTTATTATTGTTCCACTTTTAAATTGGAAAATCTCTTTTAATTCCTTGCCATAATTCAAGGCCTTGATTTCTGGCAAAAATTCTAGAACAGGTCAATTTTATTTTTTCAAATGCCGATTTGATGGGGTGATTCGGTGAAACCGGAAGTGGCCTTAACTTTGTTTTCTCGAATGAAATGACACTTTATTCTCAACATATGCCGAATCTACGATTCTTTTTGAATAAAAAACATGTAACATACTTGACCGGAAGTGCAGTCACGGCCACCCTAGATTTTCAAAAACAACGAAGATATAGGTCAAAAATTATGATTTTTGTAAATCGCAAATACACGTCGATCTTATTTTTTTGATACAAATTCAATTGCGCGATTACATTTCTAAAACATTCTTTTTGCTATTTTGGCAGATTGCGAAAAGTGAAAAAATTTGGAAAACGCAAGGAAATGTAATTGCTTGTTGAATTTGTATCAAAAAGACAAGGTTGACGTTGTGGTATTATCCTCGATGAGAATTGACTCTGGGTGGCGTGTTTTATCGTCAAAGGACCCTGTTGAATTAAATAAAAAAACCAGAGACTTGTTCCAATAGTTGAGAATATTTTACTCGTTGGGTTCGATACGAGGTAGCAGTTAAACACATGGGATGACAGTGAAACACCAATCTCAATTACTATAATTTTATTACAAATAAGCTAAAGCTGGGGTGTACTCAAGATCTCAAGGTTAAGTTCAAATTAAACTGACACAGTTCCTGGTTTCTTATTGCACTGACTTATTCTGAATTATTTGCGTCCACCAAACTCCTAACTCTGATTTTATTCCCACCCCCTTTCAAATAACCGTGTTTCTTTTACCTAAATAACTATTTTGGGTGACAGTGGATGGTCCGTCTAGTCTGTTAGGCGATACTCTAATGAGCATCTTCTTGTAGATAATCATAGACGACAATAGTAGACGACAGATGACAATAGTAGACAATAGACGAATAATCTGCACATCTGCAGTCTTCTTTCTTCTTTCTTGAGGAACAGACAGGATAGACCGCCGCCTCTCACCCAAGAATACTAAATTCCCTACTCAAATCCTAATCTAATTCTAGAACCCCCCCCTCAATTAGTACTTGGAAAATAAATTTAAATTTTGACACAACAAATGAAATCCCTAATTAATTCCCTAAATTGAACTTAGCGAACCCCCCCCCTACTCTTAGAATTTACTTTTAAAATTTTGCCCAACAAATGAAATTCCAAACTAATCACCTAATTTGAAATTCGTGAACTGTCCCAAATACACGCCCCCCCCCCCGCTAGACCTCCCACCTCTACTTTACTCATCCTAACCCCTTCCCCTCTTGACTTCTGATTACCTAATTGAACTTCCTATCCGGACCTGATCTAACCTGAAATGCGCCCCCCCCCCCCTATTATCTACTGTGGTGGTGTAAATAATTCTAATAATTTAGAACAATTAATTATTGTAGTCGGATAAATTTTTGAGTAAAATTTTAGTAGATTAGACATGGGCACATGGGCCAGTACGGACCTGGGCTCCGACAAAATACCGATGTTCCAGGTAAAAGGGAGAGTACCTCGTTTGAAATAGTCTAAATCAAGTCAGTCTCCGAAGCCCTCAACGCTTCAACCAGAACCTTCCCCAGACCTCCCAACAAGCCCCCTCGTCTTCCCCCTCACATCCAAGCCCTGGTAAGAGAGAGAAGAGAGGCCAAAAAGACTGCCGACAGAACGGGAGCCCGGATCGACAAAACCAGGTTTCACAACCTGGTTCACCAAGTCAGGTACGCGCTGAAGGATCTCCGTAACGAGAACTTTCAGACCCACCTGGAGTCCCTGAACATCGAGGACAGTTCTGTGTGGAAACTGGCCAAGACTCTTCGAAACGACCGCAAGCCACTCCCGGCAATTCACGGCCCCAGAGGACTCGTCTTCCGGGAGGAGGAGAAAGCCGAGGTGTTCGCCGAATGTCTGGAACTGCAATGCAGGGTCCCGATACCGGAGGACGCAGATCTCGACCACTACGACCTAGTGGAAGACTTCGCTGAAGTTTTCTGCCAGGAAGCCCCGGAAGACGACGATCACATTCGCCACACCTCCCCGGAGGAAGTCTTTAAGGTAATATCCAGCCTCAAAACGAGGAAAGCCCCAGGCCCCGACCAGATTCCCAATCTTGCCTTCAAAAATCTTCCGAAAAAAGCCATCGTCGCTCTGACTGGGATTTTCAACGCCATGTTCCGCCTTCGCTATTTCCCACCCCGGTGGAAATGCTCAACGTAATCTTCATCCCTAAACCCGGCAAAGACCGAAAGTTCCCTCAGAACCATCGGCCAATCTCACTGCTCTCTAGTGTCAGCAAACTTGCTGAACGCCTCATTCGCTCTCGTCTCACCGAGATTGTCTCCGATCTCGGTATCATTCCCCAGGAACAGTTCGGCTTTCAACCCAAACATTCCACGACCGATCAACTGATCAGAGTCACAGAGCTCTCCTCACGATGGCTTGGCTGGGGTCACGTAGTAGGCGCTACCTTCTTTGATGTTTCAAAAGCTTTTGACACGGTCTGGCATGAGGGACTTATTTATAAGCTCGCTCATGCCGGAATCCCCGCGTCGATGGTCCAGATCATCAACTCCTTCTTGTCCGGTCGCTCCTTCAGAGCCAAAATTCAAAACTCCTTCTCAGAGGAGCACCCTCTCGAGGCAGGTGTCCCACAAGGCTCTGTACTCTCACCAACTCTCTTCGCTCTCTACGTGGCAGACATGCCACGCAGCCCAAACTCCACCTTGGCCGTCTACGCCGACGACACGTGCACCCTAGAACACTCCCGTAGCCCTCAGCTGCTTACCCAATATCTTCAGGAAGCAGCTGACAACCTGAGCGAATTCTTTCTTCGTTGGCGCATCGTCGTCAATCCCGAGAAAAGCTCCGCCCTATTCATCTCGCGCAGAAGAGAAGTGCCGCACGGCCATGTGACGATGGAAGAGGAGGAGATTCAGTGGCACAACGAGGTCAAGTACCTCGGGGTCAAGCTGGATCGACGACTCAGCTTCATTCCTCACGTGGACTACTCAGGGCCGGTTTATCGATGCTCAGTCAAAACTGGCTGTTATCTATCTGACGGTTTACTATAACTGACAGATAAATCAGATTCACGTTTATCGACATCGAATTTGTGTGCCAGTTACGTGCCTGACAGTTTGAGTTGTGTTGGCAACATTTGGGGTAGCGGAAGTTGAATTCTATTGGACAGATTTAAATTTCGCGCTAATATAGTCAACTGTTTCCATAGCATTGCCATACGGTCTTTGTTTACTGTGGCAGGTGCTGATGCAGTTGAAATTTGTATTGGTGACAGAAAAGAAACGAGGAGTAAACTTTTCTGCCTACGATCCAGACGTGCTTTGAAAAGTAACTAGCAGGAGATGTAATTGAGGATAAGAAAACGGATAGTAGAAGCAATAGGTCTGAAAGAAAGTTGAGGAAATCTTAAGTAGTGGCAAATTCCTCAAAATAGTTTCAGATACTTTCCTAAACTTTATATTGGCTAGATTAATGTTGAAGAAAACCAAAGATTCATCTTCTTCGTCATTTAAATGACTCTGGGCGATGCTAACCGTCGGTTTTCTGCTCTAGCTGACACTTCGAACTGTCAGTCAGTTTGCTCAGCACTTTAGCAAAGACCTTGCAGTCAACTTGCTGTCGATAAACAGTTTAACTAGCGGATAACGCAAACTGACAGATATTTTCATTTAGCTGAGCATCGATAAACCGGCCCTCAGTCGCCAAAGCCAAAATGGTAATTGGCCACCTCTATCCAATGCTGTGTAGAAGCAGCGGCTTATCTTTCGAGAATAAGCTGAGGCTCTACAAGGCAGTGGTTAGACCAGCCATGACCTATGGCTCTGGCGCCTGGGGACACGTCTCTAACGCGCAACTCCAAAAACTCCAAGTCATCCAGAACCGTTGTCTGAGGTACGCCTTTAACGCTCCCTGGTACGTTCGAAACACCCAGCTCCATCAAGAAGCAAACCTCCCGACAATCAAAGACTTCCTCTTTGAAACAAACGCACGAACCTTTGCTCGTGCAGAGGTTCATCCCAATCCGCTAGTGAGAGATGCGGTCGACTACGACCCAGCGAATTCCAGAATTCGTCATCCGAGGACGGCTCTCATCCACCCACCTTGAACCACTAATGTTTAGTATGTTGCAGGTAGACCACAGCAAGATTTCGTCGTTAACTTTCTTTTTCAGCGAACTCTCCCACCTAACGCCTCTCCTTGCCCCTCAGGCAAAACGCTCCCCAGACCCTTCAGGTCTCCCCTCTAAGGAACTCCCCTCAGTAGGAGTCCCTTACTTAACTTACCTCAGGAGCTTTGCTCCAGCCCGACACATCAAAAAATAAACAATGATGATACACCGCACGTTGCAGGCTTGCCTTGACGATGCACATAGGTGATGAGCAGTAGGGGCCCTTGGCCTGGCTCTTTTCTGTTTTTTTTTTTTTAATTAAGTCAGTGCTCTTTAAACTAGCTAAATAACGAAGCTTTTAAGTATCCGAGAAGTTTAAAAATCCTATTATTATTAATTTGGAAAAATATGCAACAAATTGCGAATTAGATTTTGTCAGTTCAAGCTAATAGGCTGATGAATTAAATTAAACGTGAGAAATAAACCCAATGAGTTGTTGAAAAGTGAAACTAAATACCTGTGAGCCAATGCGATGAGCTCGCGATGCGCCACCTGCGCAGGTAATCCAAAGATGGGCAGGCGGTAATTTCTCAAACAGGTGAGAACTGACCCCTCGCACAACTAACTCACAGCAATTTCTTCACTTCGACCAATATTTAAACTTTTATTTAACTTTCGGATTCACGACGTGGACTGTTCGACTGATTTTCGGTAAAAAGCCCCTCCTAAATTGTGTCAAACCCTTTTATCATTTTTAGGGAATTCGTTCGTTACTGGCGATTCTCGCCCTTGCATCAAGAGATCTTAAGAAACAGCCCCGAAACAATACAATAATTTGAGGGAGGATTTACAAATTGACGAAATTTAACAATAAAAGGGTGTATCACCCCGAAGAATATAAATTACGAACATTTTGATGTCTTATTCTATTACACCTGATAGTTTACACATTAGAATGAAATAATTTTAATAGTCAATTGTACGTTACATAGCACTACTTTTGAGTAAGTGAAAATTTGAAAATGTTCTCGCGTTTGCCAAAATTTTATATTTCTTTGTTATCTGGTCCTTGAAATTCTTCAGCGTCTTGCCGTGTCTGGAGTAACCCAGCTGAGAAATACATAATTTTTCCACCCCTATTTCCCATTAATACAATTTTTAATTGACGAATTTTGAGTTACAATTGTTAAAATATTTTTGTAATATCTACCTGTTAAAGGTTATTTTGCGTATTGTTTGTTACCATGTAAACTTCTTAACGGCCGCACGGCCGTAAAGAGCGGCCGTAAAGACCGTCCGTTAAAGACCAAATCACTATAGCAACGAAAACACTTACTTTATTTTTAAATATTTTTGCAATTATTGTTGCAACAATTATTATTAATATTTAAGGTAATGGGGCAATTTGAATTATTTGAGATCTGTAAATGGCCTGCAGCCGAGATCGACGATGACGCTTCGGAATTCCGTACATCAATATCAACTTCTGAGGTCTGCTTCGATGATTCCGCCAGAAATCCTTGAAACATTTCCTTTGCCACTGCTAACTTCTTCCCAACGGAATCTTCTATATAGCTTTCCGCCACCGCTGTTGACTTCCACCCTCCTTGGCGCTTTATGGTTAAGGTACTAGCTCCATTATCAGCCATCAAGGTGGCAGAGGAGCGTCGAAATGCATGTCCAGTGTACAGATGCGGTGTCTCTAGTCCTAGGTAGGTGGCGATTTTACAGGGTACGCCACCGACTGAATGAATGCCAACATGCTGCGAAGTACATTTACCATTCCGATAGCCCAAAAAGAACCGCTTGGTCTGCAAATTTGCTGGCCTCAGTGCAGCATATCGTCGAAACAAGCTATATGGCTGAAAGTCACAACCATCATCCGTAACGACAAAACGTCGTGATGAGTGATTTTTTGTGTCTTTCAACAAAACAATAACATGTTTTCCGGTATCTACTACGTTGTCTATGGTGAGCAGCGTTAATTCTTCTCGCCTACATAGCCCATATATTCCGAATATTAAGATCACCTACAACAACACATTAGAGTTAACAACCAATCCCTCGTTCAGTAACGTACCTTAGTCAGCAGATGTACTTCATCTGGCGCCTGCAGTAAAAATTGTCTAACTTGTTCTCCGCTCAGTATTTTGGATTTTTTAGGATTGTATCCTTCTGACTTCCGCTTCAGCAGTGCACGCACCTGACAATATCTGACAATAATGTTAAGTATTATCACACCAGTAAAGGCATTGTTGCTTACCGAGAAATGTCAATTTTTTCCTTGACTTGCAAAACGCTTTTCAACATGGAAACTATGCTCCACAAAGAAGAAGGGGCAAAGGACTGGGATAACTCCTGAACGTAAGCCAATATGACCTCTTCATTCACGATGTTTACCTTCTTCTTCTGGCGCCATTCAATAAAATGAGCATGGGCTTTTTCGTACCTCCCCCCCGGGATTTGGAAGGCAACAAACACGAAGTGGCTTGTTCTGCGACCCTCCGAATATCTTCAGGAATATCTTCTGGAACATCTTCCATTCTTTCGAAACTCGGAACTGGCGCGTCAGCAAATAAATTTGTAAACAAAAATTGGTTGGTAAGGAAAACGCGTTGCCTATGCGACACTAACGCAGACGCATACTTTTTTTTCGGAGATTTTTAATTAAATAAATAGAAATCAAAAATAACGAACGAGATATTACAAAAACTATTGTACAATATACGTCCATTAGGGCCTTTACGGCCTCGCCAGTATTATTTGACTCGGTCTTCGACCTCGTCTCACAAACTTTCTGGCAACGGCCGTAAAGGCTACCCTAATGGACTTATACTGTAAAATACTATTACGGCCTTGCGAAATGACACGCTTTGAGAGGTCTTCTCGTTAATTTCGTTATTTTATGACACAGTAATCTAATAAAGTAAAAATTGATACATTTCCAATACTTGTTTGACCCTGCGGCCAGACTCGAGGCAACTATTAACATTCCTGAGGTGGTTTTGAGATTTAAAACAGATGGTGTGGGCGTTCGGTTTCTTAAGATTTCATATTGCACATTAGGCTCTTTGGTCCGCAAATTTAGAGTTTTACATTTAACAAATTATGACAACTAGAAAATTGTTGAGATCTTACTCTATAGTACTGTTGACATTTATGAAAGTGAATTTCCCGGGGTTCCTTTTCTTTAGCGGGTTGACAATTGGGGCCGTTTGTTACGTGTATTTGCAATTTTCAAAAATCAAGATTTTTGACCGATTTCTTCGATATTTTTGAAAATCTAGGGTGGATCTGGCTGCACTTCCCGTCAAGTATGATAAATGTTTTTGACTCAGAAAAAGTCGTAATTCCGAATCCGTTGTGAAAAAATCCATTTGAGGGGGGTAACTGAAAGCTCGGAGTAGGGAAAATGGGGACTCCGGGATCACTACAGTAGCCATCAAATATTTGTGAAGGAAACAACTCTTTATTATCTTTAATGTAACTTTCTGTTGTTTTTCCAAAATCACAGGAAAAAGTTGAAGATAGGGAAATTGCCGTTTGAAATCATTAATGAGAAATACAAAAATAACATTTTTTACAGAAAAAACAAGCTCTTAAACAATTCTATTTTTTGCCACGTCCACCCCTAGGCTTTCTACCTCCTCTAGAACCCCTTCCACCCCTAGAACCAGGTCCTCTGGCAGGTCTGGTAGGTGAAGGCTCGATGGTTACATCAGCGTCGTCATCATCATCATCTAGAGTTATCGTAAGCGGTGACGTCGATGTTTTAACTCTAACTCGATTCGGATCATTCAGCAACCGTCTGAACTGAAATCAGCAAATAGTTATTTTAGATTAGATTTTAGGTTTAAATTTGTTTTTTGCCGTGTTGAACACATAATTTTTTGATTACACGAGGTAGTTGTTCCACAAAATTTATTTACTGTTTAGGACGCGTTTCGGAGTTACTCCATCTTCAGCTATAAAAGAAATTAACACAAAATACAAAACAGTTGCCTGGAAAACGAAAAAACGTTTCGGAAAAATAACAGCTTTGATGCCCGGTTTCTGGAAGCTTATTTATGGAACCGATAAAGTTGTTGGACCGATAACCGTCCAATAAGTCCAAGAATCGTTTCCGAAACCTATAATACCAGTTAACGGTTCCATAAATCTCCTGCTAACTTATCGGACCTCTACCGTCGAGAGATAACTGTTCGTTAGCTATGGACGCGTGCGCATTACGGGTTTAGAGAAAGATGCAGATGTATCGCCAACGCACAAGTCAAGTCGCACTCGTCACTCGCACAACCGATCAGCTGTCATTAAACACGTTTTTTTTGGAGGTTAGTTCCACGTTAGTTAAAAACAAACGCAATTTCCCACCCCATAGCATCCCCCATTCCTATAACATTGTTTGCAACAAATCTTTCCGCGAATATTCGGCACTAAGCAGGAAATGGGTCATTAGCGCCGGTGTAAATTCTTACCTACCTACTTAAATGAATAATTTCGTTTTCCCCAATATCTATAATACCGAGGTACATTGTAGGCGCTGTTTGTAAAACATATTATTTGCAAGTGTTGACAATGTCGCTATTTTTAAAGGGATGAAATTTAGATTTCCCTCGTTAAACTTGTAGGATGAAGTCAGCCGCGAACACTACGACATCTGTTGGTATGCATAGTAACTGCTTAATCAGCCTGTAGCTATGCGACCAATAAGTTATGGAACGATATCTTTCAGAAACGATTTCATAGGTTATCGGCTCAATAACTTTATCTGTCGGTTAACTATGGAACCAATAAGAGGACATTTCAGAAACCGGGCATTAGTCACACTGTAAATTCATCGAAAGACGCTCAAACATTGAAGAAAGGCGCGAAAATTTGGGGAATTTTGGTGGGTGGTGGGAAAAGGTTAGTTAGAGTCACACTAAAGTCAAAAGCAGCTTCTGCGCGCCGACCAGAAGAAGACGGTCAGGTTTAGCGCAACTGTACCCGTCTCTGTCTATGCCATAGCAAAGAAAGGAGCGCGACACAGGCGCCAACCCGACCGTCGATCGCGGCAAGCGCGAAAAACCGCTCCAGAGCAGGAGCCATGACCTGTCACCTGTCAAAGAAAAACATAACATGTAAGAAAAGGCGAATTTTTGCGAGTTATGTTCGAGTTAGTTAATATAGGGTTACTGTGCTTATTTTCGCGAAAAAGTGACATACAAAGGTAAGTGAGAGGAGGGTGTTATGACGTCATGAACATCATACTCGAACTAAACCTGCTCGGGACCAGGTTTACTTCGGGTATAGTACGTCAATTACGTCAATTGTCACGTGGTTGACACGTTTTTCTATATAAACCCTACTTTTCCATTTGAATTGTTTTGTCTTCTAAAGCAGCGCCTCCTCTTTACCCCCTGCAACTGATAATGGATGAACAACAACAACAACAGAGATCTGCTGGAATGAATTGCTACATCCACGTTAAATATTTCCTCTTGACCAAGAAATAGGATTGAAATAATCGACATTCTCCTGTGGCGGTCGCCTTTATTATTTGTACGAAAGTGACGATTAAGTTAAATTCCAACGGCATGACTCATTCTTGGCAGACAAACATCGGCTGGTAACAGCGTAAAACCAGCCCCGTAAACAACTAAACAATAGAGAAGTTTGCGTATCTCGCAACTCTCGCTAGTTTTAAGGGTAGATTTAAACCAGTTCCAATGTAGACTTGTAGAGCAACAGACCTACCATTTTCAATATATTTAATTATAACCAACGTTACTCGAGTTTTACTGCACGCTACTACCAAAAAGCCCTAAATTCCTAACCTTACTTCACTCTGTAACTGTACGGTTTTTGCGAAGATGTCGTGTAACCTGACATGACGTCACCAAGAAATGGTAGGGGTAGATACCCAGGGTTAAAAATTCGATGGGTGATGGGTCGATAAAATTAAGAACGTGAAGAAGGGTGAAAATATTAAAACAGAGCTGAAATACCTGGGGTAATAAAGCTAATTTGATCGTTAAAGAGAGAAGATTGGGGCACATTTTTAGTTTCCAGAATTTCTAGATTATTAAAAAGACGGCCTTTTGGACAAACAAAGGAATGTCCAGCTTTCAGGATGTGATCAGCGAAGACAGACTTTGTGACAACCTCTGAACGATCAATGTTGGAAGTGATTTGTTTATGGTGTTCCTTGACTCTGTTGAAGACATCTCCCCGTTCGGCCAATGTAAACTTTGGGGTAGTTCTGACAAGAAAGTTTGTAAACACCAGATTTAAGGGTAGGAGGTACAGAATCTTTGAGATGGACAATGTGTTGTGAAACTTTGTTGGTGGACTTGAAAGCAATGTTGATCTTGTGTATGTTTGAAATGGTGATTGTGGGTGCACCAATGAAGCAAAGAGTGAAGAACTTTTCTGATTGCTTAGGGGGTTTTAAGAAATGGAAACATAATCTAAATCTGTAGAAAAATTTCGAATAAAGTTTACTAATAAGATCACGAGGAAAACCATTTAATTGGGCTATTTGGAAAATAATGTCCTTCTCTTGGTTGAAACCTTCCTTGGAAAGTGGAACTGTGAAAAATCTATGAAATAAGGAATTGAAGAAGGCTAGTTTGTGACTGAGGGGGTGGCAGGAGTTGAAAGGAATGATAGTGTGTGTGGTTGTAGGTTTGCGATAAATTTCAAAGGAAATGTTGGAATTTCTGATAATTAGGTCTAGGAATGGTACTTTGCCATTTTTCCTTAGTTGACATGTGAAATTAATGTTTGTGTGTTAGGGAATTGAGGAAATCAAGGAAGATCTCTAACTCAGAAGACGAACCTTGGAATAAAGCTATCACATCATCAACATATCTATGCCAAAAGAGGACTTTGTTTGAAGATTTCTGTGCAAAGATTTTGTTTTCAAGATTGTTCATGAAAATTTCAGCAAATTTCCCCAAATTTGCGCGCCTTTCTTCAATGTTTGAGCGTCTTTCGATTAATTTACATTGCGACCCAAAAGCTGTTCTTTTTCTTTGACCCAAACGTTTTTTCGTTTTCCAATCAACTGTTTTGTGTTTTGTGTTAATATCTTTTATTGCTAAAGATGGAGTAACACTCCGAAACGCGTCCTAAACAGTAAGTAAATTTTGCGGAACAAGACTTTGAAACTACCTCGTGTAATCAAACATCAGTTCCTCTTTGAAAAATGGACCAAGCTTTCAACCAATATAATTTTTTTGCCGCCGCAAAAAAGCCGATTTTTACTGCCGCCGGGAGTAAAAAACCGACTTTTACTGCCGCAAAAGAGGCAGTAAAAATGCACTTTTGATGACTACCAGCGAAAAATATTATTTCTACTCAAACCATGTTCCAAAGCTTTAGTTTACCTCTTCAGGGTCCCTTTCTCGTGCGTCTTTCAAGCTCAATATGGTCGTTTCGATCTCGTCTTCTCCTGGACTTAACTCTTTCAATTTCTTTAACGTTTCCTCTGATTGGTACCTTAATTAAACCTTATGCAAGAGACAGTTAAGTTTTAAAATCTGCTTACGTTACTAAATCTGCAATTGCCTCGTTGTCATTTGAGTCGATGAACTTTTTAACGGCTTCGGTCAATCCGTTTAAGGATAAAACGGTTAATTTGTTGTTTTCGTTAAAGTATTTCGATACTAAGTCTTCCACTCGGTCTACGTTGACGGCGGGTTCCTGAAATATTTTTAGTTTAGTGGTGTAAGGTCAGGTAAATGACCTCTATATATTTATCATTTATAGCAGATATTTAGCATTTCACTATTAGTTGGAGTAACATAACATAACATAACAAGTGAGGAGAAAGTTGTAAATTTTGATTAGTATCATGAGAAATGCCTTTCAAATTAACATTTGATGAGTTGCAAAAAAGATTTCAGACGTAAACATTTCAGAAAATATAAGAAACACAAGAAATCTTTCTTGGATAATCCAAAACAAATGGAAAAATATCATTTAACGGGATGCAAACGTAGCCAAAATAATTTAGAACACTTTTTGATGTTGTCTTCCAACCGCTTGTATCGAAAAGTTGTAAAATAGAGTGAAAATGACTAAAAACCTAAAATAAGAAATAACAATAATAATAATAATAATAATATGTTTATTAGCATTAATTGCTACATATATTGACATATCAAATTGCTCGGAAAGTGACAAAAGTGTCGTTGATGGTGGTTAAAGCTAAATATTTTTTTAGCAATTTCCTGCTGATATACAGGGTGTTCCAATGAAAAGTATCCACCTCAAATATTTCGTAAACCAAATAAAATATGAAAATTCGCTCGGACAGGTCGATCTTTATTTGGAGGGGGACACTTAAATCCATGCTTGGCGAAATTTCAAAACTCACCCCCTAACCCCCACCTACCCCCACTTCAAAATTTTAAATGGCAACCCCCCACTTGTGATACGTCATTTGAAAGCTAATTTCATTGCCAATCTAACGTTGCAACAATTTTTGATATTTGATCAACTCTAGCGCCCTCTGTGGTCAAATTTAAAATTACATTAGGGCCCTTTGTGATACATCATTTGAAGGGGTTTGAAATTCTCTATAAACTGATGCAAGAACTTTTGAAATCCACCCACTCGTTCAAAAGTTGCATTGAAAGACATGAGCTGGTTCTGGGCCTAGGAATCCTTCAAGATTAGGCTGTAACTTTTGAACGAATGGGTAGATTTAAAAAATTCTTGCATCAGTTTACAGATAATTTCAATTCCTTTCAAATGATGTATCACAAAGGGCCCTAATGTAATTTAAAATTTAACCAAAGAGGGCGCTAGAGTTGAACAAATATAAAAAATTGTTACAGGGGTTAGATTGGCAATAAAATTAGCTTTCAAATGATGTATCACAAGTGGGGGGTTGCCATTTAAAATTTTGAAGTGAGGGTAGGTGGGGGTTAAGGGGTGAGTTTTGTAATTTCGCCAAGCATGGATTTAAGTGTCCCCCTCCAAATAAAAATCAACCTGTGCGAGCGAATTTTCATATTTTATTTGGTTTACGAAATATTTGGGGTGGATACTTTTCATTGGAACACCCTGTATATCTTGCTATACATATATCACCGGAAAACAAATAGCGTGCTATTTTAATCACTATTTATTGGTCAACCACTATCGGTATACAGGTATATCAATGCGATGTGTATCCCTGTAGATGTTTATCACATTAATGGGTATGTAGGGGCCGCCTGAATTTACTGGCGGAATCGGGTGCAGATTTTACCAATCGGCACCTAGTAGTAGTGTCTCCACAGACGTGTCAAAAAGGCGAATTGTTGAAAAATACAATATTAAAAAACCCTGAATTGGGATGAGAAACCTGAAATAGTCCTCTATAGTGTTTGTAGTAGAAAAAAATGCAGCAGAGAAGCGGCTGGAACCTCCCCATCGCGTGAATCTTCGATTTCTGTGTAGATCGTATAGTCCAGTCAAGTTAGGTTTTGTAGAAGAAATAATTTATATTTTTGAAATTTTGCCTACGGATTCCTGATGGCACCTGAAATGAAATGCCGAAAAGTTCCCACCCCCCAAGTGTGCGCTTCATCCCTTATTTGGAGAAAACCACCCCCAAACGTGACATGGCGCTAGTTTTTAGCATTTTTCGGCGAAACTATCCATCTGACAAAAAATTTATTCTAATCAAAACATTCTTTGTGAAATTCTGTGTTAAAAAAGTCCTTTTGATTATTTTGCAGTAGGTACTGAAGTACGATTTTTCCGAGAAAAAGGATGTTCTATCTCAAAAATTGAGGAGGACTATTTACATTCTCGTTTTATAACCCTGAAGGAGTAAGTATAACGCGTATCAAGACTTTATAATTGTTTCCCCTATAAAATCTAATTTAACTGGGCTAGGTCGCAAATGCTTCATGCGAACATCCTTTTTTTTCGGAGAAATTGTACTTCAGTCCTACCGACTTCGCGCTGCTTTTTTCCAATTATCTCCTCAGTGGTTTATCTAACGACAAAAATGTGTAGGAACTGAAATGTTCAGGATAAAATTTGCAACGAAAAGATCCTATACATTTTTGTCGTTCGATAAGCCATTGGAGAAATAATCGCAAAAAAAGCAACACTTCATTTGACGGTCAGTTGTCGACCCCTTTGTGCGTTAAAACTGGTGTTCCGCAGGGCTCTGCTTTGGGGCCAACACTCTTTTCGGTGTACTCTGCGATGGTTACTAATCACTGCTCCTTGCATATTTATGCGGATGATGTTCAAGTCATTCTTACGTTTCCACCTTGCAAAGTTACGACAATCTGTTTCGATTATTGAGGCTGACCTAAATGAAATTTTTAATTGGACTACTAAAAATTCTCTGCTACTAAATGCGGCAAAAAGTAACACTATTATGTTCGGCACTGCGAAAAAACTTGCTCAGACTGGAGATGACTTCGGGATAAATTTGAATAGTACTGTAATTCAAAACTGCAACGTAGTGAACAATCTGGGTCTCCTATATGATTCATCTCTCAATTTCGTTGAGCAAGTGGATTCCATATGTCGATAAGCGTTTTTAGCCTTAAGACAAATTTCACCATTCTACAAAGACTTAGACCGAGACACCAAAAAACTACTTGTAGAGGTAAAAATCGAAGAGGAATGAAAATTCAAACTCAAAGTCGACTTTGAGTTTGAATTTTCATTCCTCTTCGATTTAAATACTTAGCCCACTTCGAGTAAAATGGATCACCGCCTCTCGCAACGTTTACTTGTAGAGGTGCTTGTTCTTTCCCATTTAAATTACGCGGATATTGCCTACGCTCCTTGTCTTACTCTACAACTGAAGAACCGTTTACAAGTAATCCAAAATCAGTGTGTAAGATTTACTGTCTTTGTCCCTTACACTCATCACATTACTCCTTATATTCGCGATCTTGGTATGTTAATATTGAATGAGCGTCGTTTGCTTCATTTTGCTTCTTTTGTGTTTAAAATTGAATCCAAAAATTCTCCGTCTTATTTAAGTCGCAAAATTACATCTCGTTCTGCTGTTCACGATCGTACTTTAAGGTTCAGTGAGATTATGGTTTGCGTCCCTACTTATACCTTATCCAGTTACCGAGGTTCGTTTTCTTATTTGGCTGCTTGCTTACTCAATTTCTTCGCTTTAAGTTATGATGTCAATATTCCTGAGCGTTCACTTATCACCAAGTTGAAAGATTCACTCTTAAAGGGAGAGCAATTGTCCATTGACATTCAGTTGTTCTAGTTCTTCTTGCTTTTTTTCTTGTCGTCACAACATGTTGTGCGTGATAGATTTTTGAGTTTGCCTGGGTAGGATTAAATCAGGATATAACCTGTTCCTATCCGTTTGAGTTATGTAATACCTACTAACATTGTTATTTTATTTTATTTTGCAGAATACAGTTTATTTATATTGTGCATATTACATCTCAATAAATGTATTATTATTATTATTATTCTGGAGCACGATTTTTCCAAGAAAAAAAAGGATGTTTCATCTCAAAATTTCAGGAGTCATTAGTATCAGTATTGATTAGGTCGTTGTGGTCATTTTGAGACCAATCCCGATCAAATCGGTTCATAAATAATCATGTGATGTGGAAAATAATGTATGTCACTTAAGACCTTCCGGTACCAAAAAAAATAGGGCGCCGGCACTGCAGGCTCCGGGACTTTTGACACGTCGTCGCTCAGGATCGCCAGCAGAGCATAAGTACCAATTTTCAGCCCTACCTTATTTTTGTGCGGGTCGATACCTTAAAGTATGAATCCTACGACAAAAACGAATAGGACCATTTTGATAGGAAATTTAGTCTGCTTTAATTTTGTATAAGGAATAATTCTCGCTAGGAATGTTAGTTTCGCAGATATATACGAAAAACGCAGAAAACGCACATTCAATCGGCTCCCCCCCTCGCGCTCGCCCCCCACCCTCCGGTACTTTTAGTATGATGTTCTGTAGATACTAGCGAACAACCACGTTTTTGTCTAATTTGACTGGGCTAAATGGGGAGATCTTTTTTCGCGAAAAAAGAGATCTCAAAGGCAACGAAGATCAAAATTTTGACATACGGAAGTGAGTCGTGGATTTTAACGGAAAGGCAAGGATTGAAGGAATAACTCGGCGAGACAAAATAAGTAAAGTGGAAGTGAGAAGAAGGGGTTGACTCGGTTTTGAATATATTAGAGGGTAGTCAGTTGCGGTCGTTCGGCCATTTCGTGCGAATGGCAGACAACAGATAGTGAAACGTGTATGGGAAATGGGTGTGTGTGGAAAAAGATCGAGGGGAAGACCAAGAATGAAGCGGAACAAGGGTGTAGAGACATCCCTGCCTAACAGGTCTTAACTTGGGAACTGCCAAGGAACTGACCAGAGATAGGAAGAAGTGTAAGAAAATCCATCAGAGGAAGCTTCCAGAGAAAGGCTCCAAACTTCGACACCCTAGTACATGAAGTGGAGATTAAGTAAGGAAGTGATTCTACCTTGATACGCTGAGTAGTTTTTGGGTTCTTACATTTTTGTGCTTCTCCATGTTAAGGGTTGTAGCGCCTTTAAGGGTGGTTTTTCTCAAAATATGAATAACACCTTTTTAACTATCGAATGAGGCCAATTACAACTAGTACTTATTAAGCGGAATTTCAAGTTGCAACCCTTAATCTTCATCCCATATGTCCGATTTTCGGGAAAATGCGTCCCCCATTTGACTCCATCGAAATATGTGTGTATGTTGGATTTCAAATAGCTGCGTGCAACCCTTGCTGAGTTATCATATGTTTTTGTGGTTTTCATCCCCCGAAATTAGCACCCCTTCACCTTCAACAGACTTGAGGGTCGAACGTGCATACCAAGTTTCAGCAAGATGCCTCCACTAGTTCTCGAGTTATTGCAATTAATAGTTATGCGCCGGACAAACTCGACGAGCGATCAAGCGAATAATCAAAGAAAAGAGTACATCCGCATCCTTCTGTAGCACTAAAACGCGAGGCTACGGCGGGCGACTGCCCACTTATTTCCTCGGCTAGCCGCGAAAGTAAAACCGAAAAAATGTATATCTGCTACAACACTGAAACCGAGTTAATTTTAGTGCCGTAGCAGAATGCGGAGGTACTCTTGTCTTTGATTATTCGCTCGCTCGTCTGTCTGTCCGTCGGATAACTTGAAAACGGATTGATATAACGAACTGAAACTTGGTGTACAGTTGTTTCCCTAAATGCTCGTCGGAGATTGCTTTTGGGCCATATCGGATTGAGGAGGTGGGAGTTAGGGGTGAACAACCGAAAAATTATTAATTGCAATAACTCGAGAACTAGTAGAGGTATCTTGTTGAAACTTGGTATGCACGTTCGACCTTCAAGTCTGTTGAAGGTGAAGGGGTGCTAATTGCGAGGGATGAAATTTAGAGGATGAAAACCACAAAAAATATGATAAGTCCGCAAGGGTTGCACGCAGCAGTCGGAAACTCAATGTACATGTATCGGTGAAATTGGCGTCATTCGATAGCTTTCCATTAATGATTCATAAAAGGTGTCATTCATATTTTGAGAAAAACCACCCTAATAGACGCTACAACCCCTAACATGCAGAAACACAAAAATACGAGAACTCAAAAACTACGCAACGTATCAAGGCAGAATTTGGTGTGTTAATTTTCAGTGACATTGTAGGTGGATGGACAAATTTTGACTAATATCTAACAAGGGGGATGAAATTTAAGGGCTAAAACTTGAAATTTCTTCAAGTAAATGGTAGCATAAAGTTACGGGGTTTGGTAGATTTCGGTCAACTATTGAAAAAAGGTCTTATGAGTTTTCAACCTAAAACCAACCCATAGGCTATTAACCACCCCTAACTCTTTGCAAGCCCAAGCGGATATTTATTTTTTCTGTAATTCGCATAATTTCGTTTTTCGTCGGTAATAAAATTGAACGCATTTGGGATTCAGTTTACCACTATCACTAGAAACATCCCACTACACCGAAACACTTGAAGCCGAAGCTAGCTTCGGCTTTGATAATGAGCACATTGTGTTCGAAACGCGTCAGCAGTGTAAATCAAGTGTTTCGGTGTAGTGGGGTGTTTCTAGTGATAGTGCATTTTTCCACCGAAGTTGTCCAGTGTTTCCATAGTGATTCAGTTTACCTTTTACAATTTTCCAGTTTCCTTCGCAATAGGTAGGTATAAGTGCGTATTTCAACCCCCACAAAAGTTTTAATTGCATAATTTTAGGTATTTTCGTGTTATATTTCGTAATTCTACTATGCCCGGTTGCACCGTATTATCGTTAAACAATTATTAGCTAATACAATATTAAAGTTAATCATTAATTAAAATCAAATCACTTGCACTGCCGACGCATAAACGTCTATTAGTAAAATAACGAATTAAATGGCAGCACACTGTGGCAAGCAGCATAATCTAAAATGCAGCAGAGAAGCGGCTGGAACCTCCCCATCGCGTGGATCTTTGTATTCTGTGTAGATAGTAGTCAATTCGACACAATTTTTTTTATGCTTATTGTCTGTGACTAATTTCGCAATTTTCTGACAAATACCGACATCACCCATCACATTTGACAATATGTTCCTTTTAAGGTTAACAGTTTACCACCCTTTTGACAATAACTGATACTTTATGTCATCCACTGTCAGCATGCTCCCTTTTAATTAAAAATATTTTTTTCTCTATTTTCCACTGAAATGGCAGAAACTGTGAATACATTTTTAGAACGAGAATTTGATCGTCTTTCTAATGGCGACATAAAAAGGGAGACCTTTGTATTTAAAGTTGATATTTCTAAATGGCACTTCCCGTGGACCAATTGCTTCCAAAAGCCTTTCAGGTCTTCAACGGGTCACCCAATCTCCATGTACCAAAGGATACTATCGAACTTCGCCTTATTTTGGGCTAGATTTAAAAAAAAAGTGACAAAATCTGGAAAATAGTGTTGATACGGTTAGAATATATTCATCCACGTCACACCCATGCTTAACACGTATCTTAAATTAACAATAAGACATCTCTAGGCAGCACAGCAAAGGAGTAATCCTCAAGTAATTACAAAAGAAAATGTTGGGCTAAGCCGCTACTCTAGCATCATCAGGCGACGCCATCTTCATTTAAAAGGGTTCTTAGTTGGACCAACATGGATTATTAAACTTAAGGCATGTTAGAAAGAGTACTGCCCATGAAATCGACAATGCTAGAAAATCTTTGGCCTTCTTCTGGTGCTTCCCTCTTCAACAGAAAGATTCTTCGACAGGTCATCCTTAATTATTAGTCCTAGGATTGAAAAAAAGAGTACTGTCCATGAAATCGACAATGCTAGAAAATCTTTGGCCTTCTTCCGGCACTGGGTACTTCCCTCTTCAACCAGAAAGATTCTTCGAAAGGTCTTCAATAATTCTTAGTCCTAGGCTGGTAAGAAAGACGGCCGTCCATGAAATTGACAATGCCAGATAGTTTTTGGCCTTCTTCTGGCACTAGGTGCTTCCCTCTTCAACCAGAAAGATTCTTCGACAGGTCATCCATAATTCTTAGTCCTAGGCTGGTAAGAAAGACCGCCGTCCATGAAATCGACAATGCTAGACAATCTTTGGCCTTCTTCCGGCACTAGGTGCTTCCCTCTGCAACCAGAAAGATTCTTCGACAGATCATCCATAATTCTTAGTCCTAGGCTGGCAAGAAAGACCGCCGTCCATGAAATCAACAATGCGTCGCCCTAGTACTTATTTCATCCACAGACCATCGACGAAGCAGGCTATTTTAGACCTTAACGTTTTAAGCATGGTAGTGATAAACATCCAACTGTGAGAATCTTGAAGGACTTCAGTTCTTATTTGATACACATGCGCTTTTCTCAGGGATGCTCTTGTGGAACTGCAAGCTTTGGATTTGGTTAGAAAGTCGACTCGAAATAGTTTGAGGCATCTTCAACCGTGATCGGCAGCTATGTAGCTGTAATAAAACCATTTCACTTATCCTATTCATGCTATTACCTGTCAGAGACACCCGCGCTAACGTAACCTCCTACCTTTTTAATTTTATTTATTATGGTCTGTCCGGGATCCACACGACCGGGATTCACCCTATTTCCATGGTGAATCATTGTTGTCAACAATGAATCGCCATGGAAATCGGGTGAATCTCGGTCGTGTGGATCCCGGACAGATTATAGGTAGGTACTCTTTACAAATGAAAGATCATAAAATTAGCAAATGTTGATTTATTTGAACGATTTGAGGCACAGAATTAAAACAATCAACCATTACATCATCCTATTAATGCCTCCCAACAAACGATTTCATTGATTAGTTTTTCTTGTATAGTATTTCTTTTTAAAACAAACCATAATGGTTTGTTTAATATTGTTTTCATACGGTGTTCCTTTGTAATTTTTTTACCTGATGGACAAAACGTTCGGGTTCTTGAGCGACAACGTTTGGACATCAGCACATCTGTTAAGGGTAATAAATAAAAGAAAACGGGGGTGTCTTTGACAATCAACATCATAAATAAGATAAGTCAAATGGCTTTATTACAAGCAGCAACCAACCATCTTGCTCATCCATTACCGCACATTCCGCGTCTTTTATAATTTATTCTAATTTTGGCAATTTAATAGGTCAACTGCTACTACTACTACTACTACTACCTACCCCTTTATTGAAATTGCGTTTATTTCATTGAACCAAATCCTTCACATATTTTTTGGACTGGTTTTAATTAGGTATTTGTGTTGTAATGTGGAAAATGTTTACCTACCTACCACAACATAGGCGTACTTAGTCAAAATGGGTACCTATGTTCGAACAAACCCCACCCCACGTTTGATTTTTAAACAATTAAAACGGTGCAGAAACAACAGGCGAATTTATTACCGATGCCGAAAGCCAAATTCTGTTAGTCGTCCAGATTGCAGAAAATGTGACGTGCGAGAAGGTTTGTGGATCAAATAAGTACGAAAGTAGTAACCGGTGGATATGGATCAATAAGCGCTGAACTATTCCGGTATAAGTGGTGGATGTGTCTCAAATATGCTTTGGAACGTTAAGGTCTAGAACGGTCTGCGTTGTCGATGGTCGGTGGATCAAATAAGTACTAGGGCGACGATAATGCTAGACAATCTTTGGCCTTCTTCCGGCACTGGGTGCTTCCCTCTTCAACTAGAAAGATTCTTCTACAGGTCATCCTTAATTATTAGTGCTAGGCTAGTAAGAAAGGCAGCCGTCCATGAAATCGACAATGCCAGATAGTTTTTGGCCTTCTTCTGGCACTAGGTGCTTCCCTCTGCAACCAGAAAGATTCTTCGACAGGTCATCCATAATTCTTAGTCCTAGGCTAGTAAGAAAGGCAGCCGTCCATGAAATCGACAATGCCAGATAATTTTTGGCCTTCTTCCGGCACTGGGTGCTTCCCTCTTCAACCAGAAAGATTCTTCGAAAGGTTTTCAATAATTCTTAGTCCTAGGCTGGTAAGAAGAACGGCCGTCCATGAAATTGACAATGCCAGATAGTTTTTGGCCTTCTTCTGGCACTAGATGCTTCCCCTTTCAACTAGAAAGATTCTTCGACAGGTTATCCTTAATTCTCAGTCCTGTACTGGTACCTCGGCTGGTACAAAAGGTCACATCACCATAGGAAAGCTCTTCAAATTCTGTTTCTGAAAATGTATTCACACATAAAAGTGCCCTTTTGTCAGAGATCAGTGTCGAGAAAACAGTATCTACAAAAGGTGTCCCCTTTGAATTCTTGGTTATAACTTTATTATTATTGGACATCTTCTTGAAATATGAACGTTTAAAAAAGTTACATTTTTTGGAAAAAAATATTGACCGTAGAAGACATTTTCCTGACCGAGACAACATCTCTAGAAGGTTCTCTAAACCCCTTCATGCAGAAGGTACTTCTCGCCAAGGCGAGCAGATACCTTTTGGATCCAAGTGTCACAACTAATTTTAAGGGGTTTCTGCACAAACCTCGACATAAACCCTACTCCTGTTGCTAACATCTCCAGAAGGTTCTTCCAACTTCTTCATACAAACGATGTTTTTCGCCAACGCGTACAGATATCTCTTGGATCCGAGTGTCAAAACTAATTATGTGGGGTCTCTACATAAACCCCACTGCTTTTGGCAATATCTTCATAACATTCATTCATAATTCTTCATGCAAAAGGTGTTTTTTGCCAACGCGAGCAGGAATCTATATTGAAATGTTAAAACAAATTCTTGAGAACCCTTTTGTGGGAGCGACCCGTAGGAAGGAAACGACGCAGGACGGAAACGACGTAGGACGGAACTCTTGTATCTTCGGAAGACCTAGGGTTTGCTGTCAGTTTCCGTCGTACGCCGCTATGGAGACTTTCCGTCCTACGTCGTTCTGGATGCTTTCCATTCTAGGTCGTTCTGGATGTTTTCCGTTCCAAGTAGTTCTGAATACTTTCCGTTCTAAGACGCTCCTAAAACTTTCCGTGCTACGTCGTTCTGGATGCTTTTCTTTCTACGTCGTTCTGGATGTTTTCCGTTCTAAGTCCTTCTGAATACTTTCCGTTCTAAGTCGCTCCTAAGACTTTCCCTCCTACGTCGTGCTGGATGCTTTCCTTTCTACGTCGTCCTGGATGTTTTCTGTTCTAAGTCTTTCTGAATACTTTCCGTTCTAAGTCGCTCCGAAGACTTTCCGTCCTACGTCGTTCTCGATGCTTTCCGTTCTAAGTCGCCCCGAAGACTTTCCGTCCTACGTCGTGCTGGATGCTTTCCTTTCTACGTCGTCCTGGATGTTTTCCGTTCTAAGTCTTTCTGAATACTTTCCGTTCTAAGTCGCTCCGAAGACTTTCCGTCCTACGTCATTCTCGATGCTTTCCGTTCTAAGTCGCCCCGAAGACTTTCCGTCCTACGTCGTGTTCGGGCGGTCTGTACTCCATAGACAGTCGTAGGCGTCGAAGAGAAAACTTGTAGATCGATCGCAGAACGGAAAATCTGTGTAGCGGAAAACATCCAGAACGACGTAGGACGGAAAGTCTTCGGAACGACTTAGAACGGAAAGTATTCAGAAAGACTTAGAACGGAAAACATCCAGGACGACGTAGAAAGGAAACCATCCAGCACGACGTAGGAGGGAAAGTCTTAGGAGCGACTTAGAACGGAAAGTATTCAGAAGGACTTAGAACGGAAAACCTCGAGAACGACGTAGAATGGAAAGCATCCAGAAGGACGTAGGACGGAAAGTTCCCATAGCGACGTACGACGGAAATTGACAGCAAGCCCAAGGTCTTCCGAAGATACACGAATTCCGTCCTACGTCGTTTCCGTCCTACGTCGTTTCCGTCCTACGTCGATTCCTTCCTACGACCTGTACCCTCGTTTGTTATTAGAGAGAGACCTTACATAAAAAACCAATGGAAGATGCATATCAAAGTTGTCTATATCAAAAATATGCGAAAAATTCCGGGGGCAAAATGTCGACTTGGCGCTCCTTGCACTCATCGTCCTCTCTTTGAACTGATGACTTCATATTTAACTATCGCATTCCTGCCTTATAGCTTTACACAATCATGCTTGAAACAATCATGATAACATGCGCTGCCCCGTACGCCGAATTGGAGTCAATGGTGTTCCTGTAGGTATAATGACAAGAATGTCAAAAATGTTTGAAGCTAAAGGGAAGAATGAGACCGTCAAATATGAAATCAACAGTTACGTTGACGTGACGTATAGTGAGAATCGCGCTTAAATAGGTACTCGTGGGTACTCGTACCCACATTGTGCCCTGAGCAGATCTATGGCGCATAGCACATGCAACATGATAAGCAATTTTCGTTTTTTATTCTGTATGTACCTAGGTACAGTATGCGTCATATTTTTTGCTAGATCAATTATTACGTTCCTCAAAACTTTGCGGAACAGATTCGGTCATGATGCCTTAAAACCATAATTGTAGGCATTTTCCATTTACACATTTATCTGAGAACTCTCACTTAACTCAGCAATTTGATTGGTCAATATTCAAATGGACCAATCAACTTACTGAGATTAACTGAGGCTCTTCAGATAAATGTGTAAAAGGAAAGCACCTTATATACCTGAAGTCCAATCACTGTCAAATCACTCATATCGTTCAAAGTAATTGTCATGACGGCATCTCTGTTCCGTAAAGTTTTCAGTTACGTATAACATCCGATCGAGCAAAACATCTGACGTATACTGCTCTACTAAAGGTGAGTTTCCACTTCGCGGACCGCGAATTTGATTTGATTTAACGACTTGTTAAAATGCAGACAATAGCAGACGCATTGGGGGTTGCGGAAGTTAGTGAACGGTCTTGGGCGCCTCTTCATGAAAAACGCTCGAGTTGCATTTATGAACGCACTCCAAGTGGCATCTTATGTCAAGTTGATTTAAAAGGCGGCCTGACATTTTTGATCTCAAGTTATTGTTGAACTCATCATTATGTTACTCTTCACTGGCAAGCTGTTTTTGAACCTCTGCTTCGCGAATTATCAGGAAACATTATGGATAGGCGAAAAACGAAATTGCGATGACGGGATGATGACAGACACAATAAGCATCTTGCAACAATTTTGTTTTTGATGTTAAATTTCAATATCTTGCCCGTGGAGCTCAAAAAAAATGAGAAAGTAGCATTTTCAAACTTCGCGCCAAACCCCCCCCCCAGCCATTTGAACTCAATTTTCTTACATGTGACCACGTCGCTGTCTAACCTGACCCGACGTCTTTCCATGGCCGTCTCTAGTTCCAGGCCATGTCCTAACCATTTGGCAACGTGGCGAGAGGAGATTTACCGTCAATTTGACAAATTGTCTCTGATTGTCATTGATTGTCATTAAAGTGAAACTTTTGCGAAAAAAGACCAAAAATAGTGGAATCTTTACCAATTTCAAATGATTAACGTACTGAAAATGAATATTTCGAAGAAAGTATGTAAGATATGTGGTATTTAGTAAATTTATAGTGATAAATTTTGATTACAGACCCATTTAAATACTATGCGGCGTACAAGAGGGTTTTGTAAAAAAGGATTTCGCCGTGTTTGAATTAAACACACTGGAATTGAGCTTTTATCATTAGGAAGTTTAAAAAACCTGAAAACCACTTTGACTGGATGGATAAACCACATTTAAGATTTAAGACAAGACTTATTTCATCGTTGCACTGATGGTAAAAGGCAGGAACTTGACCATTTTCATCTGTAGAATTTTGTGTAAAGTTGATACAAATCGTACTCTGCCGCAATCAAACTGCTAAACGAAGATTATCAATTGAAATTGATACCTAATCATTATTATTTTGTGCAGTTGTAAAATCTATTCCTCAGTCCAACTTTATGTTGCTCATTAATAGAACCGTAAGATTTTGCTAAACTCTAATAAGGCGCCCCAGCGTTCAAAAATAAAAATTTAACATTATATTGTCTTTATTTCTATACAAACTACGTATATTCTCAATAAACAAATAGTTCCAGAGACAATAGTTCTGAGTAAATGTCAAGTTTCAATCATCTCTAAATTATAAAACGTGGAGGACTAGCAGTTGCTTCAAAGGTAATTGTTTAAGGTCCATTAGATGCTTAGAAATCATGCAAGCTGCAATCTCGATTGAATTTGCTTTGTGTTGAAAAGGATTTTGTAAAAAATTTCTTTTTCTGGGTCAAAAACTAAAGTGTCTCCACATTATACGTCGGCACTAAAACATGGAGGACTCGCAGTTGCTTCCAAGGGAGTTGTTTGAGACCCAGATGCTTAGAAATAACCCAAGCTGTAATCTCGATAAAATTTGAAAAGAGCTTTGCAAAAAATGCCTTTCTCTGGACCTAGAAGCAGAATTTATTATTTTAAACTTACTTACAGGGCACAACTTACAGGCTTTCTCAAAGTATTGAATTTGAATTCCTTAATCATTCGAAATTGATAAAAATACTATTATTTTTGGTAATTTTTGCAAATGTTTCACTTCAATGAAAATCTATGACAATTTGTCAAACTGATGCTAAATCTCCTCCGGCCGCGTTGCCAAATGGTTAAGGACATGGCCTGGAACTAGAGACGGCCATGGTCTTTCATTCAAAAATGTTAAATATTTTATAGTAGTCACAAGTACTCTTTGCCAGTGGGTACAAAAATACAAGATGCCAGCCCAAGGAACTAATAACATTCTACGTACCCCCTTTTTCAACGTTAGAGGTTACTTTTGACCCCTCTTATTGCCAACTGTCAAGGTTGACTTTTTTAATTAATTATTAAACGTCACCCTCAAATAAACTCATGTGATTGCATCGACAAGTCGCACAACGGCGTTTCTTAATTATTTATTTATTTACAAATAAGCAAACGCTTTTTAAATAAAATTGATGTTCGCGGACGATATCTTTATTGATGCATTTACATTAAAATAGCCCGAAATTAGCAAATGTGCAAGATGCCTATTATGTGGACACATGACAATCATGATGATGTGAGACTCGCATGACAGATCATAACAGACAACTTCTTGGCCGCTTAAACGTTTTCAGTTTTACCTGAGCGGCGCAAGCATGTTGGTTGCCCCTGGGTTGCCTTGCGTGCTCACTCATTGGCTGGAGGTCTGACATAGCTGATTTTTACCCAATGAGATCTTAACCCCATTCTCTACAAAATGTTGGATAAACGTGAAACTAAATTATTTGGCCATGATCGCCTAGCCTTCAAATTAACACTAGGGCACTTGAAACTAAAATCAGGGCATGCCAGAAGTCTAAGGAGTATGTGGCTGCAAAATCAGAAATGTGTCATGCCTATTGACGGTGCTATTGCGGTAGGCAAAAGAAATAATTTTTTAAGCATGGTTGCCAAGTTCGCTCAGACTTGAAACTAAAATCAGGACATGCCAGTGGTCTAAGGAGTATATGGCTGTAAAATCAGAACTGTGTCATGCCTATTAACGGTGCTGTGGTAATAGGACACGCCACGTTCTATAGGCAAAAGAAATAATTTTTTAAACATGGTTGCCATGGTCGCCCAGACTTGAAACTAAAATCAGGGCATGCCAGTGGTATAAGGAGTATGTGGCTGCAAAATCAAAAATGTATCACGCCTATTAACGGTGCTCTGATAATAGGCTACGACAGCGTCCGACCAATTTCTTAAAAACAGTTGGCAACACTGCAGGCTGTTAAAATTGACAATAAGGGCATGTTAAGGCTTGACTAGTATCTGGTCAAAATTAGAGGGGTCTGTCATGCCAATAAGACCAATTCATGAAAACCGATAGCGTCCTTAGGGTCATTTCCGGTCATACCGGAAGTGAAAAAGTATCTGACCATACCGTTAGATCCGCTCTAGAAAACAGGGTTGTCCCGTTCGAGAATGTGGGTGGTGGGTGGATGATCGAAGAATGTTCTGTAGCGATCGCTCCACAACTAACGAACCACTGTATACCGAGAGATTTAAAAATTTAATAAAACACGGTTGCCAACATAAGGGATTCCTAAAACGGGCATAGATAGAAAGATAAGGGTTTGATTATCACTATATGAAAAAATTGTGAATCCCTTATGGTGGCAACATATAGCCCAAAATCATTGAAAATTCGATTCCCTTCTTTCAGCCAAATCGATTCGCTAATTTGGGCTATAATGTATTTTTAGTGTTATTATGAAATTTCGATTTTTTGACCCAAAGAACGAATTTTGTCTTACTTAAAACCAGAATTTGAAGACCTTTTTGATGGTGAGAATAAATCTTTCAAAAACTTGTTTTGGATGGTTAAATGAGTGAATAATTTTAAAGTTACAAATTGGTGTGCCAAAACGGCAGTTTCCGTGGGCCGATTGAATCCAAAATTTGTTCAGCTCTTCGACGTGTAATACAATCCCCGTGTGCAAAATTTCAGCCAAATCGGTTCAGGGGCTTGGGCTGTACCGCGATTTTAAAGTCGGATAAAAATCTTTTTTTTCTTAATTTTTGATCAAAAGGGCACTAAGAATTAATACATTTTTAGAAGCAGAATTTGAAGGCCTTTTCTATCGTGAGGTGAAAAATGGGGGTTTGTATTTGAAATTTAAAAGTTGATGTGCCAAAATGGCATTTCTAGTTGAACGATTGGCTCCAAAAGCTTTTCAGATCTAAGTTGGGTTATCACATGCACACGTACCAAATTTCAGCCAAATCGGTCTAGTAGTTTTGGCTGTGGCGTGTTTACAAACGTACGTACGCACGTACGTACGTACGCACATACACACAGACACATTTTAAAAACCACTTTTTTGGGCTCCTGAGACCTCAAAACGTATAGATCCGGTCTTATCTCGAATTCGAAAATTTTAGTGATTGCAGTAACCTCCCTTTTTTTTTAAATGGTGAAGTGGAGTGGGGAGGTTAAAAAGTGCGTCAAATTTTTTGCTGACACTTGCCATCAGTTCCGTGATCTATTTTGGGTAATGGCGTTAGAACAGTTTTTGGGCTAACAGCATGTTTTTAGTTGAGTGTTAAAGTTAGGAGTCTATGAAAATGGAGCACCACAAGGAAAAAAGGAAACGCTGCCCCAACTATTCGCCTCAGGAAAAAACCTTCTTTTGAGCTTAGTGAACAAGTATAAGCATATTTTGATTAATCACAAGACAGGTGCGGTAAGCAGACAGTGAAGAAAAAAACAATGCCTAGGAGAAAGTGTAAAATGTAAATCATGAAATTTATCTCAACGTGCATATCTCAATCTCGGAAATCCGTGATCAATAATTTCCAGTATATCCAGATCATTTTCAAATATATCCGCATCCTGTACAATATCCATCATCCCTGATCGACTAAAAATCCAAAAACACCCCAGAAAGGCACAAGACTTAAAGTTCCGAAAAGCGGATCTCAAAATGACGTCTCAGTGACATACCTACCTAAAAGTTTAATCAAAGAAAATTCGCTATGTGCGATGCAACATATTTTTTGAAGTTAAGTCGTGATTAACGCTAATCATAAACTCCGCGGTGCAACTCGGCATTAATCACAATTCATTTTCATTCCTCTTAATTTTTCATTCCCTTTGGCAATTTTTCAGCCCCGAGTGTTCATTTTTCAAAATTCGCCTTTTGTTTTAATTCCGGCAATTCTTTTCATTTACTCATTCCTGTTCATTTTCTACTTTTTAATTCTGTAACAACAATTTTTAACATTTCGCCTTTTTGACACATCTGTGCGTCTGCGGAGGCACTACTACTAGGTGCAGATTACTAAAATCTGCACCCAATTCCACCAGTAAGACTAGCCGCCCCTACATACACATTAACGTGATAAACATCTACAGGGATACACATCGCATTTTTTTTAGATTGGCAACACTGTACATACCTCATTATCGAGTTCCTCGTTATTCGCGAACAATCTGGCCCTCCTCTGCCCCTTGACAATCGAAGCAAACTTGATCATCCCTTCCGGATTGGCCACAATTTCATTAAACTTTTGTCCGAATCTAATCGCATTAAAAACTTGTCTCTCATCCTCGTATTTAATTATCAGCCGAATCAACGGCAACAGATCATCCTTTCTCCCCATGTTCCTGGCTTCTGCAATCAATTCGTCGATGACCCGCTTTACCACAGCCATGGCCTGCTCAGCATGATCCTTCGTACCCCGCGACGGCTCCAAAGTCATTTGCTTGAAGATAAATGGCCGCACAGTGTTCAACTCGATGGGGGTGATGTTGAAATTCTTCCGATTGACCCTCAAGAGACCCACTTTTTTCGGAAGAGCCTCCCCCTCGGCCAGGGACGTTGCTACCGAACTCCCGGGTTGGGTCACGTAAACATCCCCTTCCGAGGTCAAAACCGGCTCGATTCTGCAGTCGTGCTCGTGCCCCCACATCACCAAGTCGATGAAATTCGGTATGAAAGACTCGGCTATGAAATTCTTGGCCCCCCTATTGGCTCGGTTCTGGTGCAAGATCATCAGATTGAACCAGTCGTTGGGGTTCTCGGGAGTTTTCAATGTGACTTTTTTCTCGAGAAATAACCGAGCCAATCGCTCGTCTCTGATGTGGGACAATCCGTACAAAGCCAACATCGATTGGCCCTTTTTCAGGAAAATGGGGTAGATCTCCACCTTTTTCAGATCGTCCCACCTAGTCGAAATTGTGAGTTAACCTATCAAATCGCTTAGAACAAAACAAAATACATGCAGACCATTACATAGGTATACATTCGTACAAAGGGAAAATTGGACCACGGGTTAGTTTTACCCCTCAAAGCAAATTTCAAAACCTCGCCGCCATTTTTATTATTACATAACTGGACAAACTGGAACGTTGATTTTGCAATTCAGATGACTGCCCAAATTATACAGGGTGAGTCAACAAGGCAACAGCGATCTATAACTTTTGAACCCTTCCAGATAGGAAATCAATTCAAACGCCATTATGTACAACACCGCCAATTCTACATCCTAAAGATACTTTCAACTATACAGGGTGTTCCAAAACACTTGCAGCGCATGGCAACTTGATTCTTTAAAATGGAACACCATTCTGGATCACCTATAACACAGCTTTACATCGACATAAGACATTCGATGTTTTAAGGCTCCGTTCTAAAGTAATTAATTCTTTTTGAAAAATTTCGATCATTGCGGGTGCTTCTTAAAAAAAATCCTGAGAACTCAATTTTGTATCTAGAGACCTGAGATTCGATACGAATATGAAGGAAGGTCTATTCTATCTATCTAACATGATAACTATCATTATCACTATACAGGGTGTTAAAAATTCTGTGTCAAGTTTGGAAAATTTCAAATATGCAAAACTCCATTTTTTCAAATGGCACCCACTGTTATTATTGTATGCTTTATAAGGGAGCTGCGCCCCTATAAAAAGGTACTCAAAAATGCAGCAGAGAAGCGGCCGGAACCTCCCCATCGCGTGGATCTTTGTATTCTGTGTAGATAGTAGCCAAATCAAAAGAATTTCAGTCAAATCCATCCAGCAGTTTGGGCTATAATGTGTTTTTAGTGTTATTACAAAAATTTAATTTTTTTTTTACCCAAAGGGCAGTAAATGCGAATGAATTTTGTATTATTTAGAACAAGTATTTGAAGACCTTCCTGATGCTGACAATAAATTTAAAAAAAAGTTGTTTAGGATGGTAAAATGAGAGTATATTTAAAATTGAAAATTGATGTG
The DNA here is from genome assembly GCA_963924575.1 of Pycnomerus fuliginosus. Lineage (NCBI taxonomy): Eukaryota > Metazoa > Arthropoda > Insecta > Coleoptera > Zopheridae > Pycnomerus > Pycnomerus fuliginosus. The sequence goes on along the minus strand of OZ004620.1, from coordinate 36,937,422 downwards.
CCAAAACGGCACTTTCCGTGGGTCAATTGCCACCAAACAATTTTCAGCTCTTCGGCGTATAATACAGTCTCCCTGAACAAAATTTCAGGTAAATCGGTCCAGAGGTTTCGCCTGTATCGTGTTTTGAAAGTGCGTTAACAATCCCGAATATTTAAATTTTTGTCAAAAAGGCACTAAGAGTGAATACATTTTTAGAAGCAGAATTTGAAGGTCCTTCTTATGGTGACGTAAAAAATGGGGGTTTGCATTTAAAATTTAAAAGTTGATGTGCCAAAATGGCATTTCCGGTTGCACGATTGGCTCCAAAAGCTTTTCAGATCTAAGTTGGGTTATGAGATGCCTACGTACCAAATTTCAGCCAAATCGGTCCAGTAGTTTTGACTGTGGCGTGTTTACAAACGTACGTACGAACGTACGTACGTACGAACATACACACAGACACATTTTAAAAACCACTTTTTTGGGTTCCTGAGACCTCAAAACGCATAGATCCGGTCTTATCTCGAATTCGAAAATTTTAGTGATTGCAGTAACCTCCCATTTTTTTAAAATTGTGATGGGGTTGGGGAGGTTAAAAATCAGTTTTCTGAAAATTTCTCGAAAAATATGAACAATAGGATTTTGAAATTCAGAGCAATGGTTAGTGCTATACAGGGTGTTTTGCAACCGCGTGCAAGTTTTTTAACATTAGATTGTCCATCAAAAACGGTGACGATTAGCACAAAATTGTTTAGGTCGAAGTCGTCTCCTAAGGAAGTTAGGGCTTTACCATAGGGAGCAGTTTTTCTTATTTGGATATCTCTAAAACCACTCATTAAATAAAAAAATACCAATAGCAAAAGTTGCAGTTTAAGCTGCTCTTTACAACAGGCACCATTTTAAAAATGCGTGACCTTGAAAAATTTTCCAGTTACCTCAGGTACGGATATCTCTAAAACTACGCATTAAATCAAAAAATACCAAGTATAGTAACAGTTGCAGTTTGAATTGCCCTTTCTAACGGACACCACCATTTTAAAACGCGTGACCTTCAAACATTTTCCGGAAGAAAAATGTCAGAGGTGTTTCCGTTTTCTGGGGATCCCGTGGCCATAATCCAACGAAATTCCCCATGTAGATGTATATTCACTGGCTACTAGTGTCCACCAAATTTCATTCAAATCCGTTAATCCGTTCCTGAGATAACTAGGAAAAACTGCTCCCGATGGCTGACTTTAAAGCCCTATAACTTCCTTAGGAGACGACTTCGACCTAAACAATTTTGTGCCAATCGTTGCCATTTTCGATGGGCAATCTGAGGTTAAAAAACTTACACGCGGTTGCAAAACACCCTGTATAGAGCTTTCTCTTCAATTTTTTTCAGATTTTTAATAACATCAGAGGTATGCGTTCTTGGAGGGTCTTACATATTTTTTTACATTTTCTTTTGCTGAGGGCTTTTTTTTTGCCAAATAATAACAAATTCGAAATCTCTGGTCCATTGCACTTAAAAAAGGTGCTCTTGTTGAATGTAGCTAGGGCGCACCATTTTCGAATGAAATGATTCCAGTTGGTTTAGGGGGCGAAAATTTGTGATTAACACTTTTGTTTTATCTACCTAATTAGTGAAAATGAAGATGAAAGATGAATCCTTACATCATTTTAAGAAGAAAAGTTCATATTAAGATACGGCAGAAAATGTTTCCTTAAAGAGCTATGGTCCTTCGAATGGAGTCTCGGAAAACATATTATTCGAAGGACCCTAGTCCCCTTAGGAATTTTTTACCGCCACATGTCCATATGAACTTTTCTTTCTAAAATGACGTAAGATATATTCTGAGTTTATTTTCACTAATAAGATAGCGCTCTAAACCAATCAAAGTCACTTTAATCGAAAAGTGTGCGTTTTAGCGACATTCAACAAGAGCCTCTTTTCTGGGTAGAATCGACCACCGATTAAGGTTTTATTATTATTTGTTGAGAAAAATGACTTCAACAAAAGAAAATGTAAAAAAATGTGTAAGGCCCTCCAAGATCGCACGCCTGTGATGTTATTAAAAATCTGAAAAAATGAGGAGAAAGCTCTTTAAACACTAACGATTGCTCCAAATTTCAAAATTCTATTCTTAACATTTTTCGAGAAATTTAAAAAAAATGACTTTTTGAGTAACCCTTTGAAGGGGCGTTAACTCCCCCATAAAGCATTTCCGGACATATGTCCATAGGAACTTTTCTTCCTAGAATGATGTCAGGAATAACGTCCCGGAGTTAGGACTATGAATCTAGGAACACCCTGTATATCTACAATTTTAAGTTAATTATCATTTTCATCCAGTAATATTGGTTGGACTTTCTTACGTATGTTTTATTATTATGATAATAAGTTAACACAAATTGAGTGGTTACTTGTTTTCTGCTTATGTTACAATTGACACATTGAGTGTTATTATTGACACCAATAGTAACACTTTGTTTTTGACATTTAATTTTTTCTGCAAAAATGTTTGAACATACATTAATGTGTCTTTGCTCCTTTAATTATCAAATATTGACGGGCTCACGGTGCATTTTTATAGTTAAAACCAAAAGACTAAAATCTGTTACAATTGATCCGGGTCTCCCCTACTCATGGAAAAAATGATTCGGGAAGGACCGCAAATTCTTTCCAAAACATTATATGTACAGTTCATTCGCGAGACTTAGCCCGATCGTAACTGGTTATAAAACACATACGTCTTGAAAGCCGTCTCTGTCCGCATTGTTGCACGTAGACCGACAAAGTTTGAGCGTAGCGCCCTAATCTTGTCGCACGCTATGTCTCACTCCGACTCGTTTATCTGAGGGAGAAAGTAAAGTGGACGTTCGATGTTCGTTGAAGCGTCATTGTGGCACGGTTGTACTCTCCACTACACAATTATAGGTGTAAGGCGGTTAAATAGAAGGCTTCTCCGCCTGGTTCCGCCAGCCTTGGTGGAAATACCAAGCATCGATTGTTACAGACGACGGTCATGGCGTTGATAACTGCAGCCGCTCGCTCATCGGGCTAAGTCTCGCGAATGAACTGTACAGTCATTTACCTAAACGAATTTGAGAAATAAGAGATTTCAGGAGCTTAAACAGTTAGGTATAGCCCCATCTTCTCAATTAGCAATTATTCGCAGAAACTGTTATGCAATCGTATTAAATGAGTTAAACTAAGCAAAAGTGTATCTTCGGGGAACCAGTTTTATTTCAATTTTTTGTATAATTCGTTGATTTTTTTGTTGAATTTACTTTTAACATTGCAAATCTCTATAAAGTAAACCAAAAAAAAGAGAAGAGTTAGATATAATAAATCTCTATGAAATAGACAAAAAAAAAGAGAAGGGTTAGGTATATCTATATCTAAAAAACAGACCTTACCTGACAAAAACCTGAAGCGTCATTTAAATACACGCAGAAATGCCTTTTCGTGTTGTTTTAAAAGTAAAAGACCTGACTTGAAAAAATCCTTGAGGAGAGTAAATAGTTAACAAACGTTTGTTATTAGAGAGAGACCTTGCATGACCTTTTGAGACCTGAATGGAAAAGTGAAAAAACGACTAATTCTACTAGAAAAGATCATTTAGAGGAAGTGTAAATAGTTGAAAAACAAGAGAGAGACCTTACCAGACTTTTTGGGACCTGAATGAAAAAGTGTAAAAACTACTAATGGTTGCATTAAAAATTCTTCACTGCCAAAATCAAAACGAAAGCGGCTGGCTGGTTTGAGCTCATGGTCTGTCATACGCTTGACAATAACGTCATAGTAGCAGGGGATTTCAACTTAAAATTTAATAGAGATGATATACTAGCCAGGCAGTTAATTGACTTTATGCTCAGTTATGGACTACATGCAACTGTTGATTTTCCAACAAGAAATGACGTATGCCTTGATAATGTATTCACAAATTTGGATGCCTGTATATATAAGTTAAGCCCGGTGAATACCTATCTCTCCGATCATATAGGTATTCGAATGGAACTCCAATTCCCAGTCAATGTCAGGGATAGGCCAACCCAAAAACACGTCCGTCCCATAACTGCAATGGGTAAATTCAAACTGTATCAATCTCTGGCGACGGTGAATTGGAGCTTCATCCATGCAACCGATCTAGATGTAAGCTCAAAATTTCAAAAATTCATAGATGTAGTTAAAATGAATGTGGATATATCTTTTCCGTCAAAGGTTGTTAACATCAAACATGGGAATTATAACAAAATTAATTGGTATGATAGTGAACTGAAAGAAATGCGAACAAAGATGGAACATCTAACATACTTGGACAGTATTTCGAAAATCAGTCAATCTAGGGAAGCCAAAAATGAATTTAAAAAAATATATCGCAAAGTTATAAAATCAAAAAAAAGAGCTTACAATGACAAAGCTATAAATAGTGCGAATAATAAATCTAGAGCCGTGTGGAATATTGTAAACCAACACAGAAACAGCTATGCTAATGTAGGCATCTCAACTGACTGTGATATATCTTGTGATCGTTTTCACAGTTTTTTTATAGACATCGCTAATGCTACCTCTAATAATAATATAGACTGTGATAGTACCGAAAACGTTAGAAATCTTAAAGAATTACTAAGATTTAACAATGTTCAAATTTTTAATTTCTGTGAAGTGTCATGTGTAAATGTAAGAGATGCTATTGAAAACCTGAAAAATAGTAACTCCTGTGATATCTACAACTTGAATGTAAATATTTTGAAATCAATCAAAGACATTATTGTTTCTCCTTTAACAAAACTCATAAACATGTGTATTTTTTCGCTTGTATTTCCAACTTGTCTAAAGATCGCTGCAGTTATCCCTGTGCACAAAAAAGGTGATAAGAGTGAACCTTCGAATTATAGACCGATTGCCCTTTTGCCGGTGTTCGCAAAGGTATTTGAGAAAATTCTGTCAAACCAGCTTTACACTCATTTTGAAAGTAATAAACTCTTTTGCGACTCACAGTTTGGCTTCCGAAGGCGTAAATCCACAACTGATGCTGTGCAAAGTTTGGTCGACTTATTAACTTCATCCCTTGAGCAAGGTACTATTGGTGTTGCGTCGTTTCTGGACCTCTCTCGGGCCTTCGACTGCGTGCCACATGGTAAGCTCCTAGGTAAATTACCATCATATTATATAGAAGCACCTAGCTGCACCTTGCTAAGCTCATACCTTGAAAACAGATCACAAGTTGTAAGAATAAACAACAACACTTCAAAACAGGTATGCGTAACGAAAGGTGTACCACAAGGTTCCATACTGGGCCCTTTACTCTTTCTAATATTCGTGAACGATCTTTATCTGTTTCTAAATTCCAAACTTATTCTCTACGCAGATGATACAACTTTGGTTAATGAAGCGCCAAGCGCTGATGCTGCAATTGCGATTAACGAGGAAGCGCAGGCGGAGGCTCGGGGGTGGTTCCAGGATAACGATATGAAACTGAATGCCAGTAAGACTGTGAATGCTATCTTCACTCTTAGGAATATTGATCAACCAGAAAATTTTCAATCAGGGGTAAGATTCTTAGGACTCCACTTAGACAGTAAGCTTCTTTGGCATAATCATGGAAATGCGGTTGCAACTAAAATCAGCAAAAATATATTTGTCCTTAGAAATCTTAAAGATATAGTATCACCTAACGTTCTCAGAAGTACCTATTTTGCATTGTGTGAGACTCATTTGTCCTATGGAGTGCTGATATGGGGTCATTCTGTGATTCGTCACAACCTATTTCGTTTACAGTGCAAGGCCGTGCGAATTCTGGCTAGTATCAACTATAGGGATGATTGTGTTGTAGAAGTTGAATTTAAATAAACCGCTCAATTAGAGAGGGCAGCACAAACGTGGTCTGGTCTGGAGCATCGTCTAAATATCGGAGGTGCCGCGCATGCGCAATACGACTACCTGAATGGAATACAGCACCCGAGTGGAAGTTGAAATCCGCGTGCAATTTTTTTACGCTTGTAAACGAGCAGACCTTACCTGACCTATATAGACCTGAATGGAAGTTGAAAAAAAAAAGAATTCGCGAATTGTTGTCAGTGGGTTTCGAACCTAAGCAGCAAAACGTACAGCTGTGGGCCGACCGCACTGTACCTCTAGGCCAGCAGTCCCTATCGCTGTGTGTGCATTCGCACCGTACTTCAACAATACATTGCTCACATTGACATTCCAACAGCGTTTTGCAAGTACGCCTGCGCGGCACCTCCGACATTTAGACAATGCTCTGGTATGGCCAGTGATTTAAATTAACAGTCGCTCTTCACGTCTCGAGCATGACGCACGTCTTATGCTGTGCTCCTTATACTGAGCAGCATTAAATTAAAACAAGACTTTTAATTAAACATATAACATGAATGAGTGAAAATTGGACCTTTTTTAAGCAAAAATTTGAAATTTATGTGAAAGCAGCGGCCGTTACGCAAGATAAAGGGTTTGTTCTTCTAAACTTAATAGGAGATCGAGCTCTGAAAATTTATAACACATTTGTGTGGGGGGAAAACGAGAATAAAACTGATTGTGAAACGATAATGGACAAATTCAACAACAAATTTGTGCCGACAAAGAACGTGACTTATGAGACTTTCCAGTTTTTCCGGCGAGACAAAAAGGAAGGAGAGACGATTGACGAGTATTGCACCGAATTAAGAAAATTATCCAGTACTTGTGAGTTTGGGCAATTAACTGATCGTTTAATTAAAGACCGAATTGTAATGGGTGTTCGAGAAACGCATCTTCAAGACAGATTATTACGTGAAACTAATTTAAATTTGGACAGAGCCTTGGAAATCTGTCGCATTGCTGAAAGAACAAAGCTGCAAATTGAGGACATGAAATATAATAAAAATAAGGAAGCCGACAAAGAACAAGGGGTAAATATTGCAAAACACCACAAGAAATTAACGGAGACGGCAACAAATACGAGATCCAGAACGTTCCAGAATGGTAGTCGAGACGATACCCAAAGCCAAGGTCAGAGTCGAGCCGTTCGTGGGAAATTTAATAACGCAGCTGCACCTGCAACTCCAAGAACTTCAGGTTTTGCACCCCAGCAACAACAGCAACAAAGACGCTATCAAGAAACAGGTCGTAAAAATTTTATAAATAATTGTACACGCTGTTTAAGATCACATGACATTAATAATTGTCCGGCGTACGGGAAAATTTGCAGAAACTGTAATAAATTAAATCATTTTCGTAATGCTTGTAAATTTAACAGAATTGATTTAATTGATTTAGATGATAGTTTGGATAGTGACGAAGATAGTGATACTTTCTTTGTTGGTATTACGGATCAAACAAATAATTCAAAAAGATGGTCTGAAAATTGTATTGTTGATAATAAATTAACTGTCAACTTTCGATTAGACAGCGGTGCGGATTGCAGCATTCTGCCACTAAATTTATTCAAACAATTAAATATAAATGAAGAAAATATTGGTACAACTGTGGGAGTTGTTTCAACACTAACAAATGAAATTGTACGTCCTTTGGGAGTTTGCACTTTGAAATTACAGGTTGAAAATGATCCAAATAAATGTGCTTTTGTAAAGTTCCAAATTTTAAATATAAACAGGGCAATTCTTGGATTAGAAGATTGCAAAAAATTAAAATTAATACAACGAATTAATATTGTAAATGAAGTTGAGAAAGTGGATGAAATTGTTGCAAATTATAAAGAGGTTTTTCAGGGTATTGGACTGATTAAAAATTATGAAATTGATATTAAACTAAATGAAGGATCAAGTCCTGTAGTGGATCCTCCTCGCAAAGTGCCTTTTGCGATTTTAAATAAATTACGTCATAAATTAAATGAGTTGGAAAAAAGTGATATAATTAAAAAAGTAAATGAGCCGACAGCATGGGTGAATTCAATGGTAATAGTCCCAAAGCAAAATTTAGATTTACGCATTTGTTTGGATCCCCATTCATTAAATAAAGCAATTAAAAGGGAACATTATTATATTCCAAGTCTGGATGACATAACTAGCAAATTAAAAGATGCAAAGGTATTCAGTGTGGTTGACTGTTCAAATGGGTTTTGGCAGGTCAAACTTAGTGATGATTCAAGCAAATTATGTACTTTTAATACACCTTTTGGTAGGTACCGATTTTTAAGGTTGCCTTATGGTGTCAAATCAGCACCAGAAATTTTTCAAAAGAAAATTAAAGAAATTTTTGGAAATCTAGAAGGTGTGGAGAGTTACATTGACGATCTTCTAATTTATGGAAAAAATCATAAGGAACATAATGAGAGATTACGAGCTGTATTAAAAGTTGCGAGACAGACGGGAATAAAATTCAATTTAAACAAGTGTAAATTTGCAGTAGGGAAAGTAAAATACATGGGACATATTATAAGCGATCAGGGCTTAGAAATTGATGACAGTAAGGTGGAGGCAATTACAAAAATGGAAATACCTAAAGATAGGAAAGGCCTAGAGAGGTTTCTGGGTGTCATAAATTATTTAAATAAATACATTCAAAATTATTCCGAATTGACAGCACCTTTAAGGGAATTATTAAAGGCTGATGTATTGTTTACCTGGGGCCAAAATCAGGATAATGCATTTAATACTTTGAAAAAATTATTAACAGAAGCTCCAGTTTTGAATTTTTTCTCAATAAATGATTCTATTACAATTTCGTGCGACGCATCTAGTGAAGGATGTGGAGCAGTTTTGTTGCAAAATTCAAAACCTGTAATTTATGCCTCAAAAGCCTTTACCGAAACACAAAAAAGATATGCACAAATCGAGAAGGAAATGCTCGCGATTGTCTTTGCCTGTACTAAATTTAGACAATTTATTTATGGAAGAACAGACGTGACAATTGAAACTGATCACAAGCCGTTGGTGAGTATTATTAAAAAGCCATTATTAAATACACCAGCTCGCTTGCAAAGAATGTTGTTATTACTACAACCATACACTTTTGACTTAGTCTACAGAAGAGGAAAAGATTTAATACTAGCGGATACGCTTTCACGTGCTTTTATTCCTGATGTAGACAAATCATTTGAATTGACTTGTGAACAAATTGAACACCAATTTTGTATGATGGCAGAAACGCTACCGATTTCTGATATGAAACTTAGCCAAATTAGAACAGAAACAAGTAAAGATCCTCTGCTAAACGAATTGATTAAATTTATTCAAAATGGTTTTCCGGAAGAAAAATCCAAAGTCTCTGAACCACTAAAAATTTATTTTACTATTAAAGACGAATTAACTATTAATAATGGAATCATCTATAAGGGTGATCGAATTCTAATTCCTAAAAGTCACAGAAAAGAAATGCTAACACTATTACATAGTGCACATCTTGGACGAGATAAAACGACACTACGGGCCAGAGAGCTAATGTACTGGCCTGGGATTACAAATGACATTAAAAATTTAGTGGAAAATTGTGAACATTGTTTAAATTATCGTAATAATAATAAGAAAGAACCTTTAATGTCACATGAAATTCCGGCTCTGGTGTGGGAAAAGATTGGGGTTGACATTTTCGAAACAAAACAATTCATGTATGTTTTGGCTGTTGACTATTTTTCAAAATTCGTAGAAGTAAAAAAGATTAATTCAACAAATTTTAAATCTGTTGCTGCATTTTTAAAAGAAATTTTTTGTCGACATGGAATACCTTGTACTTTAATTTCGGATGGTGGTCCTCCGTTTAACTCAACTGACTTTCGTTCATTTATGGAAACGTACAATGTAACTCACAAAGTAATAAGTGCTCATTATCCTCAGTCGAATGGGCAAGTAGAAAGAACAATTGGGACAATAAAAAAGATTATATTAAAATCTGAAGCTGGAGGAACTGATCCTGAACTTGCAATTTTAGAATTTCTGAATACACCTCTTTCTAATGAGTTGCCTAGTCCTGCTCAACTCTTATACAATAGAAGATTAAGAACCTTGTTGCCTATCAAAGAAAATTTACTAAAACCAAAATTGAACAATTACTCAAATGTTAGAGATAAGTTGAAGGATAGACAAATACAATCTCAATTTTATTATAACAGAAATGTTAGGGAAATGAGCAAATTACAAAAAGGGGATAAGGTAAATGTTAGAAATTTCAAATTGGGACAACAAAAGTGGTTAACAGGCACAGTATTGAATGAGAGGCAAGGTTATCCTAGATCTTACACTGTTAAAATAGGGAAGACTGATAGTACTGTAATTAGAAATAGGAGACATATAATTGAAGCTAATAAAAATGTTAACAATGAAAATGAAAATACAGTTGTTAATTATGACTTACCTGATAATACAAAGATGTCACAAAAACAAGTTGTTAGAAGATCAGAACGGTGCATAAAAGCACCAAAACGATTAAATTTATAATAGTATTTAGGATTGACATGTATTTTGTTTTTCTCCTAGGATTTACGTGTTTTTTGTACGTATGTCCTTATTATTTAATCATAACCTTTCTTTCAGGTTACTTTAGTTTAAGTTCTTCATGTATTTGTTAAAATTAAAAAAGGGAGATGTTGTAGAAGTTGAATTTAAATAAACCGCTCAATTAGAGAGGGCAGCACAAACGTGGTCTGGTCTGGCCAGTGATTTAAATTAACAGTCGCTCTTCACGTCTCGAGCATGACGCACGTCTTATGCTGTGCTCCTTATACTGAGCAGCATTAAATTAAAACAAGACTTTTAATTAAACATATAACAGATTGCAGGAGATTTTTTATTACCTTACAAATTTTGACTTTTCCGTGCATTTATATTTTATCTTGTTTACTTTATATCAAGAATAACTTGAATTTGTACAGGCACCACTGTGATGTGCATGCCTACAGCACTCGACACCGCAAAGATGTATGCCCCCGTAAGCTGAGACTGGCAAAGTCTGAAAATGGGGTAAATTACTATTGTATAAAGTTTTTCAACAAAGTACCAATAGCAGTACAAAATCTCGACCTAGTGCAATTCAAGCGTCGTGTAAAGAATTTCCTATTGAAAAGGGCCTACTTTAGTGTCAACGAGTTTTTGGAGGAGAATAATTCAAATGACTTTTAAGGTTGTCTTTGTAATCTTTCTGTAATGTATTATTCTGACTTGTACAAAGCATATTGTTTACATATGGATTATGTATGAATAAACATTATTGTAAAGTTGTGTTTAAATGGGAAAAGTGTAATAAAAAAGTTGCATTAAGTGGAAATTCGTGGGGAATATATTTTCCACTTAATGTATACTAATTCCGGATCACAGCTTGCTTTAAGTGGATTTCCCAAAGCAAAATACTAAAATATTTTTCCACTCAAAGCAGAGTTATTATTTTGCGCTCATGTTCCGAAAGATGTCGCCACCAACGACTCGGTTCTGGTCATTGTATTTTGTGTTGTCTACTTGTCCCGGTCATTGCATTGAGCAATTAAGACAGATTGTTTTGGTTGCTCGGGAGCTTCAGTATGGTACTTGGTGCTTGAGTGTGTGTCGTTCGTCAGCACCGAGATGAAGCTTGTAGTAGCCAAAAACGCAACAAGGATTGACAGTGCCCTTCTCGGTGCCATTTTAAAAGGGGGTAAACTGACCATTAAGCAATTAATCGCAGTTTTGAAAATTTCAAATTAACCTGGTTTGGGATTGGAGGTTAGGTTTCGGCAATCTGTCGATAATTATTAAGATTTCCACCTGGCTCTTCAAAAGATACCAGGTAATGACTAATAACCATAATCTTATTCTGTTGTACTTGTTTCTGCTTTAATTGCAGCGGGAAAATACCTACGATGAATCACAGAGTAGCTGAACTTCAATTGCCAGTTGACCAGCTTGGCCCCTACCTTGCAGGTGTGCCAATACCTGCCAGCGAACCGTGAATATTGGCAGACGAACTGAAGAGCATTTATTTCAATGATAGTCCTATGGATCAGAAACTTTATACGTTGTTTAGGAGAAACCAATTTGTGGTGCTTCTGATGATGTTTCGAGTCATGAAAGGTTGTGCGAGAGCAGACGGAGACCATGGTCCTCCAAAGTTATTGTGCACTCCTTGATAGAAGAAAACAAGTCGACAGTAAAATTCATCAGTGACCGTCCAGTGTCGTGAAGCATGTCTTCAATTGCAGTGGAGCTTGGGTTGTATAATCCGAAAATTTCTGGTTTTTATCTAATATAAGTAGGTATTTAAGTACTTAAGACATTTGCACAATTATTGTCAATTGCAACACTGTTTTTAATATTTAAAGATGCCTTCTAAAAAATGCTTGTTTCATTGTATTATTTGTAATGTATCGTTCTTTATTCTACTTGTTCGTTTAGTTATTACTGTGGCTATTTTTCATTCATTAGTTAGTTCTTAATTTTGTTACCAGAGAATATTGGAGTTAGTTTTGTTTAACACTTATTTTACTTTTATTTTTTGTTTAAGGTAAATAAAATCGTATTAAAGACTTTAAACATTTCTTTTACATTTCCACTTGAAAAATGGATGACATTCCGGCGGCTAACGGACAGGCTTTAAGTGGAAAATCGCATTAAGAATTATTGTTATTCGGGTTTAAGGGGTTACCCGAGTCTGCCAAAAATCAGTTTGGATCCAAAAACGTGCAGTTGATGAACCGCTAGGTCTTAGGGGCACTGGCTTCTTCTCCAGTGATGAGTTTTGCATTTCGGTTCGAAAATTGGATGATATTCCGGCGGCTAACGGACAGGCTTTAAGTGGAAATTCGCATTAAGAATGATTGTTATACGGGTTTAAGGGGTTGCCAAAAATCAGTTTGGATCCAAAAACGTGCAGTTGATGAACGGCTAGTTCTTAAAGGTACTCTTTGCGGCCTTATTGGAGCTTTTGGAGAACCGCTGGACCGATTGCATATCTTCGAAGCCACAAAGGCGCAAGAAAATGCTCAGCACACATTTACGACCCTACCGTCGTCTTTACTTTACATTTCAACACAATAAAAACTTAAAAATTTTATTCTAGACTGTCAAAGGAGCCACAAGTGGCTCACTTGCGTTAAATTCTCCTTCAATGACCAATTTTTTGCATTTCAGTTCGAAAATTGGATGATATTCCGGCGGTTAACGAACAGGCTTTAAGTGGAAATTCGCATTAAGAATGATTGTTATTCGGATTTAAGGGGTTACCCGAGTCTGCCAAAAATCAGTTTGGATCCAAAAACGTGCAGTTGATGAACCGCTAGGTCTTAGGGGCACTGGCTTCTTCTCCAGTGATGAGGTTTGCATTTCGGTTCGAAAATTGGATGATATTCCGGCGGCTAACGGACAGGCTTTAAGTGGAAATTCGCATTAAGAATGATTGTTATACGGGTTTAAGGGGTTGCCAAAATCAGTTTGGATCCAAAAACGTGCAGTTGATGAACGGCTAGTTCTTAAAGGTGCTCTTTGCGGCCTTATTGGAGCTTTTGGAGACCCGCTGGACCGATTGCACATTTTCGAAGCCACAAAGCCGCAAGAGAATGCCCAGCACACATTTACGACCCTACCGTCGTCTTTACTTTACATTTCAACACAATAAAAACTTAAAAATTTGATTATAGACTGCCAAAAGAGCCACAAGTGGCTCACTTGCATTAAATTCTCCTTCAATGACCAATTTTTTGCATTTCAGTTCGAAAATTGGATGATATTCCGACGGCTAACGGACAGGCTTTAAGTGGAAATTCGCATTAAGAATGATTGTTATTCGGATTTAAGGGGTTACCCGAGTCTGCCAAAAATCAGTTTGGATCCAAAAACGTGCAGTTGATGAACCGCTAGGTCTTAGGGGCACTGGCTTCTTCTCCAGTGATGAGGTTTGCATTTCGGTTCGAAAATTGGATGATATTCCGGCGGCTAACGGACAGGCTTTAAGTGGAAATTCGCATTAAGAATGTTTGTTATACGGGTTTAAGGGGTTGCCAAAAATCAGTTTGGATCCAAAAACGTGCAGTTGATGAACGGCTAGTTCTTAAAGGTACTCTTTGCGGCCTTATTGGAGCTTTTGGAGAACCGCTGGACCGATTGCATATCTTCGAAGCCACAAAGCCGCAAGAAAATGCCCAGCACATATTTACGACCCTACCGTCGTCTTTACTTTACATTTCAACACAATAAAAACTTAAAAATTTGATTCTAGACTGTCAAAAGAGCCACAAGTGGCTCACTTGCATTAAATTCTTCCTAAATGACCAATTTTTTGCATTTCAGTTCGAAAATTGGATGATATTCCGACGGCTAACGGACAGGCTTTAAGTGGAAATTCGCATTAAGAATGATTGTTATTCGGATTTAAGGGGTTACCCGAGTCTGCCAAAAATCAGTTTGGATCCAAAAACGTGCAGTTGATGAACCGCTAGGTCTTAGGGGCACTGGCTTCTTCTCCAGTGATGAGGTTTGCATTTCGGTTCGAAAATTGGATGATATTCCGGCGGCTAACGGACAGGCTTTAAGTGGAAATTCGCATTAAGAATGATTGTTATACGGGTTTAAGGGGTTGCCAAAATCAGTTTGGATCCAAAAACGTGCAGTTGATGAACGGCTAGTTCTTAAAGGTACTCTTTGCGGCCTTATTGGAGCTTTTGGAGAACCGCTGGACCGATTGCATATCTTCGAAGCCACAAAGCCGCAAGAAAATGCCCAGCACACATTTACGACCCTACCGTCGTCTTTACTTTACATTTCAACACAATAAAAACTTAAAAATTTGATTCTAGACTGTCAAAAGAGCCACAAGTGGCTCACTTGCGTTAAATTCTCCTTCAATGACCAATTTTTTGCATTTCAGTTCGAAAATTGGATGATATTCCGGCGGTTAACGGACAGGCTTTAAGTGGAAATTCGCATTAAGAATGATTGTTATACGGGTTTAAGGGGTTGCCAAAAATCAGTTTGGATCCAAAAACGTGCAGTTGATGAACGGCTAGTTCTTAAAGGTGCTCTTTGCGGCCTTATTGGAGCTTTTGGAGACCCGCTGGACCGATTGCACATTTTCGAAGCCACAGAGCCGCAAGAAAATGCCCAGCACACATTTGCGACCCTACTTTACATTTCAACACAATAAAAACTTAAAAAATTGATTATAGACTGCCAAAAGAGCCACAAGTGGCTCACTTGCATTAAATTCTCCTTCAATGACCAATTTTTTGCATTTCAGTTCGAAAATTGGATGATATTCCGACGGCTAACGGACAGGCTTTAAGTGGAAATTCGCATTAAGAATGATTGTTATTCGGATTTAAGGGGTTACCGAGTCTGCCAAAAATCAGTTTGGATCCAAAAACGTGCAGTTGATGAACCGCTAGGTCTTAGGGGCACTGGCTTCTTCTCCAGTGATGACTGTTGCATTTCGATTCGAAAATTGGATGATATTCCGACGGCTAACGGACAGGCTTTAAGTGGAAATTCGCATTAAGAATGATTGTTATACGGATTTAAAGGGTTGCCAAAAATCAGTTTGGATCCAAAAACGTGCAGTTGATGAACGGCTAGTTCTTAAAGGTACTCTTTGCGGCCTTATTGGAGCTTTTGGAGACCCACTGGACCGATTGCACATTTTCGAAGCCACAAAGCCGCAAGAAAATGCCCAGCACACATTTACGACCCTACCGTCGTCTTTACTTTACATTTCAACACAACAAAAACTTAAAAATTTGATTCTAGACTGCCAAAAGAGCCACAAGTGGCTCACTTGCATTAAATTCTCCTTCAATGACCAATTTTTTGCATTTCAGTTCGAAAATTGGATGATATTCCGACGGCTAACGGACAGGCTTTAAGTGGAATTTCGCATTAAGAATTATTCTTATTCCGATTTAAGGGGTTACCCGAGTCTGCCAAAAATCCGCTTGGATCCAAAAACGTGCAGTTGATGAACCGCTAGGTCTTAGGGGCACTGGCTTCTTCTCCAGTGATGAGTTTTGCATTTCGGTTCGAAAATTGGATGATATTCCGGCGGCTAACGGGCAGGCTTTAAGTGGAAATTCGCATTAAGAATGATTGTTATACGGGTTTAAGGGGTTGCCAAAATGAGTTTGGATCCAAAAACGTGCAGTTGATGAACGGCTAGTTCTTAAAGGTGCTCTTTGCGGCCTTATTGGAGCTTTTGGAGACCCGCTGGACCGATTGCACATTTTCGAAGCCACAAAGCCGCAAGAGAATGCCCAGCACACATTTACGACCCTACCGTCGTCCTTACTTTACATTTCAACACAATAAAAACTTAAAAATTTGATTCTAGACTGTCAAAAGAGCCACAAGTGGCTCACTTGCGTTAAATTCTCCTTCAATGACCAATTTTTTGCATTTCAGTTCGAAAATTGGATGATATTTCGGCGGTTAACGGACAGGCTTTAAGTGGAAATTCGCATTAAGAATGATTGTTATACGGGTTTAAGGGGTTGCCAAAAATCAGTTTGGATCCAAAAACGTGCAGTTGATGAACGGCTAGTTCTTAAAGGTACTCTTTGCGGCCTTATTGGAGCTTTTGGAGACCCACTGGACCGATTGCACATTTTCGAAGCCACAAAGCCGCAAGAAAATGCCCAGCACACATTTACGACCCTACCGTCGTCTTTACTTTACATTTCAACACAACAAAAACTTAAAAATTTGATTCTAGACGGCCAAAAGAGCCACAAGTGGCTCACTTGCATTAAATTCTCCTTCAATGACCAATTTTTTGCATTTCAGTTCGAAAATTGGATGATATTCCGACGGCTAACGGACAGGCTTTAAGTGGAAATTCGCATTAAGAATTATTGTTATTCCGATTTAAGGGGTTACCCGAGTCTGCCAAAAATCCGCTTGGATCCAAAAACGTGCAGTTGATGAACCGCTAGGTCTTAGGGGCACTGGCTTCTTCTCCAGTGATGAGTTTTGCATTTCGGTTCGAAAATTGGATGATATTCCGGCGGCTAACGGGCAGGCTTTAAGTGGAAATTCGCATCAAGAATGATTGTTATACGGGTTTAAGGGGTTGCCAAAAATCAGTTTGGATCCAAAAACGTGCAGTTGCTGAACGGCTAGTTCTAAAGGTACTCTTTGTGGCCTTATTAGAGCTTTTGGAGTACCGCTGGACCGATTGCACATTTTCGAAGCCACAAAGCCGCAAGAAAATGCCCAGCACACATTTACGGTCCTACCGTCGTCTTTACTTTACATTTCAACGCAGTAAAAATTTAAAAATTTGATTCTGCACTGTCAAAAGAGCCACAAGTAGCTTACTTGCGTTAAATTCTCCTTCAATGACCAATTGTTTGCATTTCCGTTCGAAAATTGGATGATATTCCGGCGGCTAACAGACAGGCTTTAAGTGGAAATTCGCATTAAGAATGATTGTTATACGGGTTTAAAGGGTTGCCAAAAATCAGTTTGGATCCAAAAACGTGCAGTTGCTGAACGGCTAGGTCTTAGGGGCACTGGCTTCTTCTCCAGTGATGAGCTTTGCATTTCGGTTCGAAAATTGGATGATATTCCGGCGGCTAACGGGCAGGCTTTAAGTGGAAATTCGCATCAAGAATGATTGTTATACGGGTTTAAGGGGTTGCCAAAAATCAGTTTGGATCCAAAAACGTGCAGTTGCTGAACGGCTAGTTCTAAAGGTACTCTTTGTGGCCTTATTAGAGCTTTTGGAGTACCGCTGGACCGATTGCACATTTTCGAAGCCACAAAGCCGCAAGAAAATGCCCAGCACACATTTACGACCCTACCGTCGTCTTTACTTTACATTTCAACACAATAAAAACTTAAAAATTTGATTATAGACTGCCAAAAGAGCCACAAGTGGCTCACTTGCATTAAATTCTCCTTCAATGACCAATTTTTTGCATTTCAGTTCGAAAATTGGATGATATTCCGGCGGTTAACGGACAGGCTTTAAGTGGAAATTCGCATTAAGAATGATTGTTATACGGGTTTAAGGGGTTGCCAAAAATCAGTTTGGATCCAAAAACGTGCAGTTGCTGAACGGCTAGTTCTAAAGGTACTCTTTGTGGCCTTATTAGAGCTTTTGGAGTACCGCTGGACCGATTGCACATTTTCGAAGCCACAAAGCCGCAAGAAAATGCCCAGCACACATTTACGACCCTACCGTCGTCTTTACTTTACATTTCAACACAATAAAAACTTAAAAATTTGATTATAGACTGCCAAAAGAGCCACAAGTGGCTCACTTGCATTAAATTCTCCTTCAATGACCAATTTTTTGCATTTCAGTTCGAAAATTGGATGATATTCCGACGGCTAACGGACAGGCTTTAAGTGGAAATTCGCATTAAGAATGATTATTATTCCGATTTAAGGGGTTACCCGAGTCTGCCAAAAATCCGTTTGGATCCAAAAACGTGCAGTTGATGAACTGCTAGGTCTTAGGGGCACTGGCTTCTTCTCCAGTGATGAGTTTTGCATTTCGGTTCGAAAATTGGATGATATTCCGGCGGCTAACGGACAAGCTTTAAGTGGAAATTCGCATTAAGAATGATTGTTATACGGCGGGTTTAAGGGGTTGCCAAAAATCAGTCTGGATCCAAAAACGTGCAGTTGCTGAACGGCTAGTTCTTAAAGGTACTCTTTGGGGCCTTATTAGAGCTTTTGGAGTACCGCTGGACCGATCGCACATTTTCGAAGCCACAAAGCCGCAAGAAAATGCCCAGCACACATTTACGACCCTACCGTCGTCTTTACTTTACATTTCAACACAATAAAAGCTTAAAAATTTGATTCTAGACTGTCAAAGGAGCCACAAGTGGCTCACTTGCGTTAAATTCTCCTTCAATGACCAATTTTTTGCATTTCAGTTCGAAAATTGGATGATATTCCGGCGGTTAACGGACAGGCTTTAAGTGGAAATTCGCATTAAGAATGATTGTTATACGGGTTTAAGGGGTTGCCAAAATCAGTTTGGATCCAAAAACGTGCAGTTGATGAACGGCTAGTTCTTAAAGGTGCTCTTTGCGGCCTTATTGGAGCTTTTGGAGACCCGCTGGACCGATTGCACATTTTCGAAGCCACAAAGCCGCAAGAGAATGCCCAGCACACATTTACGACCCTACCGTCGTCTTTACTTTACATTTCAACACAATAAAAACTTAAAAATTTGATTATAGACTGCCAAAAGAGCCACAAGTGGCTCACTTGCATTAAATTCTCCCTAAATGACCAATTTTTTGCATTTCAGTTCGAAAATTGGATGATATTCCGACGGCTAACGGACAGGCTTTAAGTGGAAATTCGCATTAAGAATGATTGTTATTCGGATTTAAGGGGTTACCCGAGTCTGCCAAAAATCAGTTTGGATCCAAAAACGTGCAGTTGATGAACCGCTAGGTCTTAGGGGCACTGGCTTCTTCTCCAGTGATGAGGTTTGCATTTCGGTTCGAAAATTGGATGATATTCCGGCGGCTAACGGACAGGCTTTAAGTGGAAATTCGCATTAAGAATGATTGTTATACGGATTTAAGGGGTTGCCAAAAATCAGTTTGGATCCAAGAACGTGCAGTTGATGAACGGCTAGTTCTTAAAGGTACTCTTTGCGGCCTTATTGGAGCTTTTGGAGAACCGCTGGACCGATTGCATATCTTCGAAGCCACAAAGCCGCAAGAAAATGCCCAGCACACATTTACGACCCTACCGTCGTCTTTACTTTAAATTTCAACACAATAAAAACTTAAAAATTTGATTCTAGAGTGTCAAAAGAGCCACAAGTGGCTCACTTGCGTTAAATTCTCCTTCAATGACCAATTTTTTGCATTTCAGTTCGAAAATTGGATGATATTCCGGCGGTTAACGGACAGGCTTTAAGTGGAAATTCGCATTAAGAATGATTGTTATACGGGTTTAAGGGGTTGCCAAAAATCAGTTTGGATCCAAAAACGTGCAGTTGATGAACGGCTAATTCTTAAAGGTGCTCTTTGCGGCCTTATTGGAGCTTTTGGAGACCCGCTGGACCGATTGCACATTTTCGAAGCCACAAAGCCGCAAGAAAATGCCCAGCACACATTTACGGTCCTACCGTCGTCTTTACTTTACATTTCAACGCAGTAAAAATTTAAAAATTTGATTCTGCACTGTCAAAAGAGCCACAAGTAGCTTACTTGCGTTAAATTCTCCTTCAATGACCAATTTTTTGCATTTCAGTTTTTCAGTTCGAAAATTAGATGATAATCCGACGGCTAACGGACAGGCTTTAAGTGGAAATTCGCATTAAGAATGATTGTTATACGGCGGGTTTAAGGGGTTGCCAAAAATCAGTTTGGATCCAAAAACGTGCAGTTGCTGAACGGCTAGCTCTAAAGGTACTCTTTGGGGCCTTATTGGAGCTTTTGGAGTACCGCTGGACCGATTGCACATTTTCGAAGCCACAAAGCCGCAAGAAAATGCCCAGCACACATTTACGGTCCTACCGTCGTCTTTACTTTACATTTCAACGCAGTAAAAATTTAAAAATTTGATTCTGCACTGTCAAAAGAGCCACAAGTAGCTTACTTGCGTTAAATTCTCCTTCAATGACCAATTTTTTGCATTTCAGTTTTTCAGTTCGAAAATTAGATGATAATCCGACGGCTAACGGACAGGCTTTAAGTGGAAATTCGCATTAAGAATGATTGTTATACGGCGGGTTTAAGGGGTTGCCAAAAATCAGTTTGGATCCAAAAACGTGCAGTTGCTGAACGGCTAGCTCTAAAGGTACTCTTTGGGGCCTTATTGGAGCTTTTGGAGTACCGCTGGACCGATTGCACATTTTCGAAGCCACAAAGCCGCAAGAAAATGCCCAGCACACATTTACGGTCCTACCGTCGTCTTTACTTTACATTTCAACGCAGTAAAAATTTAAAAATTTGATTCTGCACTGTCAAAAGAGCCACAAGTAGCTTACTTGCGTTAAATTCTCCTTCAATGACCAATTGTTTGCATTTCCGTTCGAAAATTGGATGATATTTTCCGGCGGCTAACGGACAGGCTTTAAGTGGAAATTCGCATTAAGAATGATTGTTATACGGGTTTAAGGGGTTGCCAAAAATCAGTTTGGATCCAAAAACGTGCAGTTGATGAACGGCTAGTTCTTAAAGGTACTCTTTGCGGTCTTATTGGAGCTTTTGGAGAACCGCTGGACCTATTGCACATTTTCGAAGCCACAAAGCCGCAAGAAAATGCCCAGCACACATTTACGGTCCTGCCTTCGCCTTTACTTTAGATTTCAACACAACAAAAACTTAAGCCAAAAAGTGGTGAAGTGAAGTGGGGAGCTTAAAACGTGCAGTTGATGAACCGCTAGGTCTTAGGGGCACTTGCTTCTTCTCCAGTGCTGAGTTTTCCATTTCGGTTTGAAAATTGGATGATATTCCGACGACTAACGCACAGGCTTTAAGTGGAAATTCGCTTAAAAAATGATTCTTATACGGGTTGCCAAAAATCAGTTTCGATCCAAAAACGTGCAGTTGGTGAACGGCTAGTTCTTAAAGGTACTCTTTGCGGCCTTATTGGAGCTTTTGGAGAACCGCTGGACCGATTGCACATTTTTGAAGCTACAAAGCCGCAAGAAAATGCCCAGCACACATTTACGGTCCTGCCTTCGCCTTTACTTTAGATTTCAACACAACAAAAACTTAAAAATTTGATTCTGGACTGCGAAAAGAGCCACAAGTAGCTTACTTGCGTTAAATCAATGACCAATTGTTTGCATTTTAGTTCGAAAATTAGATGATAATTCGACAGTTAACGGATAGGCTTTAAGTGGAAATTCGCATTAAGAATAATTGTTATTCGAGTTTAAGGGGTTACCCGAGTCTGTCAAAAATCAGTTTGGATCCAAAAACGTGCAGTTGAAGAACCGCTAGGTCTTAAGGGCACTCGCTTCGGCCCCCGTAATGAGTTTTTGCATCTCGGTTCCAAAATTTGATGATATTCTGACGGCTAACGGACAGGCTTTAAGGGGAAATTCGCATTAAGAATGATTGTTATACGGGTTTAAGGGGTTGCCAAAATCAGTTTCGATCCAAAAACGTGCAGTTGCTGAACGGCTAGTTATTAAAGGTACTCGTTGCGCCCTTATTGGAGCTTTTGGAGAACCACTGTACCGATTGGACATTTTTGAAGACACAAAGTAGCTAGAAAATGCCCAGCACACATTTACGGCCCTGCCTTCGCCTTTACTTTAGATTTCAACACAACAAAATCTTAAAAATTTGATTCTGGACTGCCAAAAGGGCCATAAGTAGCTTACTTGCGTTAAATTTTCCATCAATGACCAATTTTTTGCATTTCGGTTCGAAAATTGGATGATATTCCGACGACTAACGGACAGGCTTTAAGTGGAAATTCGCATTAAGAATGATTGTTATTCGGGTTTAATGGGTTGCCCGAGCCTGCCAAAAATCAGTCTGGATCCAAAAACGTGCAGTTGAAGAACCGCTAGGTCTTAGGGGCACTTGCTTCTTCTCCAGTGATAAGTTTTGCATTTCGGTTCGAAAATTGAATGATATTCCCACGGCTAACGAACAGACTTTAAGTGGAAATTCGCATTAAGAATGATTGTTATACGGATTTAAGGGGTTGCCAAAAATCAGTTTGGATCCAAGAACGTGCAGTTGATGAACGGCTAGTTCTTAAAGGTACTCTTTGCGGCCTTATTGGAGCTTTTGGAGAACCGCTGGACCGATTGCATATCTTCGAAGCCACAAAGCCGCAAGAAAATGCCCAGCACACATTTACGGTCCTACCTTCGCCTTTACTTTAGATTTCAACACAACAAAAACTTAAAAATTTGATTCTGGACGACCAATTTACGGGGTTACCCGAGTCTGCCAAAAATCAGTTTGGATTCAAAAACGTGCAGTTGATGAACCGCTAGGTCTTAAGGGCACTCGCTTCGTACCCAGTGATGAGTTTCTTCATATCAGTTCGAATATTGGATGATATTCTGACGGCTAACGGACAGGCTTTAAGTAGAAATTCGCATTAAAAATGATTGTTATTCGGGTTTAATGGGTTGCCCGAGTCTGCCAAAACTCAGTTTGGATCCAAAAACGTGCAGTTGAAGAATCGCTAGGTCTTAGGGGCACTTGCTTCTTCTCCAGCGATGGGTTTTGCATTTCGGTTCGAAAATGGGATGACATGTGTTTAAAGGGTTATTCGAGTTTGTTGCACAAAGATCAGTTCAAAAAATGGTGGTATTTCATAAACTGCTCGGTCTTAAAGGTACTCGCTGCGCCCTTATTGGAACATTTGGAGAGCCACTGATCCGATTGGACGTTTTCGAGGACGTTTTTTGCATTTTTGTTCCAAAATTGTTTGATAGCTAGTCTAGCTTTCCCCTTCCAATAATACCCCCCTTCGATTTGCACAATTACACTGCGGAGCCACTTAAAAAAAAAAACTTAAGATCACCCCAAAAAAGCAACCCCTAGGAACTATCCCAAAAAAGCCATCTCCAATAAGCATCTTGAAAAAGCCAACATAAAACAAAACGGAAACTCTTGAAATTACCCCGAAAGAAAACCGCAAAAGGCAGTTTTAAAACTAGCCCCAAAATGAAACTTCTAAAACACACCTCAAGAGCCACCCTTAAAAACCACCCCAAAAAATTACCACAGAAGGAACCCCCAAAATATCCACTCCAGAACAACCACTAAAACCCACTCACAAATATATCCTCAAAAGCAACCCCTAACACAACGCCAAAAAACCCGACCCCTAAATACCACAACAATATCTATAGAGTGCCCTTCCCACGATCCGATTATTCAGCCAAGTTCTTAGAAAATACCTACGGAACGTCGACCGAGCCAACCATTACCCAAGCCATGTGACAGCGCAGCGGTAGTACTATTTAACCCCCTTCCCTTGGGCCAGTTAGGAACATATAATAATGATATCTATCTATCTGCCATCCATATTTCAATTACATCTCAAAGCTCTCGAAACCCGAAATTTATCGCGTCAGAAAAATTGTGAAAAACAACCCCTCAGCTATGCGAAATGAATCCAAGGAGAAAAGCTGCAGATATGCTGGTTCAGAATGCATTCAATGCAAATCCCATTTGTTGAACTGTGAGATCAGGCAACAAGTAATACATTTAATAAAATTGATTTTTTTAATTACAGACGGCACTAAACCCGTCTATAAAACATTCTCATTTCCTCTTTAGATTCTAGATCCTAATGTTAATGTATCAGCTAAAGATTTTAAATAATAAACGATTATGAACGATTATTTGTTTAAATGGTAAATTTTACATTGGCGACACTAGTGGCATCTTGCGTCGATGCGGACAAAAAATCTGAACCTCTTTAAAACATACATTTTAGTAGCTACTATTATTTAAATTATTTTTCCACTTAATACTTTTCGGGTTAACGCAGACTTCGCGCTAGGGGGTATTATTATTATTATTATTATTATTATTATTATCAAACAGGGAACGACAGACAGCTGTTTCGATCTCTTGGATCTCATCAGTGTCGTGCACCCCGAATGAAACCACAAACTCAAACCAGCCAACCTTTAAACAGAAAATGCGACGAACTAAGAGTGTTGTGTCGACAACCGCGACCTCTGTGAGAGGTGGGGACTACTAGCTTCCATGATGCATTCACGCCACCTGTTGCTAAACAGGAATAGTGTCGAAGAGCGGGGCGGAGCTGACTTTGTCAGCCGCTAGTTTTCTTTAGATGTCTTTGACATCATGGAAGCTAGTAGTCCCCACCTCTCACAGAGGTCGCGGTTGTCGACACAACACTCTTAGTTCTACTAATGGTTGTTAAAAAACATATCGTTAAAACAGAAGGGTAAATAATTTGAGAAAGGTAAACGAATGGCGCCACTTCCTGGCGCCTTTCGCGAACCTTTCTACCACCATTTTATTTCGCAAATAAAAAAAGTTGCTTGATGTATTGTATAATTCAAAGGGATTTACTATGCTAAAGATAAACCCAACAAAAAAAAATAAAAGAACTATACAATAAATCGAAATAAAACTGGTCCTCCGACGTTAAATTCTTGCTTAGTTTAACTCATTTGACACGATTGCATAACAATTTCTTCGAAAAATTAATAACTGAGAAGGCCATATCTAATAATTACCAAAATTTATGCAGCAACATGGGTTTTACTCCATTAATGAATACGTACAAGAAGAACTTAGGCGCTTTCCTTTTACATATTTATCTGAGGAGCCTCAGTTAGTCTCGGCAATTTGATTGGCTCATTTGAATATTGGCCAATCAAATTGTTGAGTTAAGTGAGTCTTCTCAGATAAGTACGCAAATGGAAATCAGCTAAAGTGTAATGTTAATGTGAGATTGAAATATTATTGACTGTTTCATTTATTTGTAAATGTCTTGTCACTGTCATTTCTTTTGCATTGTATTTATTTATTGTATTATTATTATATCAATGCATTTTTGATTTCTGCGTGTCATTCTGTGCAACTTTTGTCAGGTATGCCCCATACTTAAATTCAATCGTTTTTGAGCTATTTAATGAAATGTGTAGAATTTGGCAAAAACAAGACTTCAGTCAAAAGTTCATATTTTGGAGGCCTTAAAGTTTTTTTCTTCTGAATTTATGGCACATCCTAAAGGAAGGTCAGGGCTACCTGATGACACACTTTAATGTCAAGTTTCATGCACAGCGTATCCCCGATAAATTATCAATAGTAATACGACGAGTAGTCTCTTGATTGCCGCGGGTTTTGACGTCCGAATGGCTGTCAACTACGAGTCAAAATGGTAGATTTTCTTAGGCTAAAAAGAGGACGAGAGCTCGCTCGAGTCCTCTTTGGCCGAAAAAAATCTACCATTTGACAAGTAGTGCATCCATGAGGACTCAACAAGGCAACCAAGAGACTACGAATCGTATTTTCTAGATTATTTTATGAATTAAAGTATTGAGTAAGTAGTGTCAAGTTGACGTTGTAGTCTTATCACTGTAATCAGGATTACTGGTATGCTAAATACTCCTTTGGATTGGTTCAATACTTAATGAATAAAATAATCAAATTAATAGGAATTAAAAAGACATCTAAAATTTTAAATGGAATGAACTTGAATTTTTTTCTCCCACTATTAGAGAAGTAAATTCTAGGTCGACTTTCTTAACAAATACCTATACCTAAATAGCATGTTTTTCAAATTATCACTAGTATTGGGTCTGTGTTGTGGTTTTATTCGTTTCCGAGTTACTGATAAGAGTAACAGAACAAATGAATATCTTTAAAACGATAAACTCTACGGTGTATAACAACGTATAATTCAAAATAATACGGCTAAGGGATGTTTGCAAAATATTTGTAACAAAACAGGGTGAAGCAATTTGCAATAGGGAAAAACAGTGATTAATTCGACAATGTTTTCTAAAGTCAACAAAAACGATTTCAATACCAAAGTCAATTAACAAAATCATTTCTAACCGCGATAGTGACAATAAGATCGATATTAAGCTATAAACCCAAAAATTTTAAGAAGTAACTTGGAAAGGATGCCATTTAAGTAATAGGAAGTTGTTAAGAAAGTTGACCTAGAATTTAATTCTCTATTAAACGGCGAAAAAATTTCAAGGTCATTCCATTTGAAATTTTTGAGATATTGTCTTCTCAATTTCTGATAATTTGAAATTTTACAGGGGACACTCTATGCATAAAATTTGACACCCAAATGTGTCGTCAGGTAGTCCTGACCTTTCATTAGGATGTGTCATAAATTCGGAAGAGAAAAACTTCAAGGCTTCGAAAATATTAATCTTTAACTGAAGTCTTGTTTTTGCCAAATTCTACACATTTTATTAAACAACTCAAAAACGATTGAATTGAAGTATGGGGCACACTTGACAAAAATTCAAGCAAAAATTGCACAGAATGACACGTAGGAACCAAAAATATAACTGTAACTTTATTTAGCATTTAGCTATATAAAAAGATATAATATTAAGAATCTACATTAACAACAGTTCTTATCCATACAAAATTTAACATACCTAAGTATATGTCTTATGACTGTGAGTACCTACTGATTTAATTACAATTCATTTATTTCAGGTACTTTCGCTTCTATCTCTAACTATTTAAGTAAAGCCACTTAACTTCTACCTTAAATCTATCTATGTTATTCAATTGCCTTATTTTATTTGGTAATTTATTGTATGTAATTAAATTTTAAAAAAAAATCGTGTTTTGAGCCCTTTTGTGGTTTTTACGTTCCTTGTTTCTGGTGCTATGTCCATGTACCTCCTCAAAAGTTTTCAGAATAGACTGCATATATGCTGGTAAATAGTCCGCTTTTAATTTTGTGTACAAAAATTAACGCATTAAATTCGCATAACTGTTGCACATTTAGCCACTGCAGCTCTTTCAACATTGATACAATAGGGGTGTACAACTTGTCACGTTTTAAAATGATCCTCATTGCCTTATTTTGAAGTATCTGTAGCCTTTTCACGTCAGTTAATCTGTTCCCACAAATTGCAAGTGTGGTAATATTATGCAGTTATAGTTTTTTTAGCCCATAATGAGAGGTAGTTACTACATCTATACAATATTCCCAACTTTTTTGCAATCTTTTTACTAATATAGTCAATGTATTCTCCAAATTGTAGTTTTCTGTCAACAATTATCCCTAATTATTTATATTTTTCAACTCGCTCTATTATCTCGCCCTCAATTTTGATTCCATATCCATTTGCAATCCATTCCTGTACCAATTTGTCGCTTCCTATTACCATTGTCTTACATTTACTTATATTTAAAACTAGTTTATTATCATACATCCACTTTACTAAACCCTCCAAATCATCACTTAACTTATTTTTGATAATCTTGTTATCCTTACCCGCTAAATAAATTACTGTATCATCAGCAAATAAGTGAAACTTACAATGCTTAAATACACTCCCCATATCATTAATGTATAATAAAAATAATAGCGGCCCCAGTATGCTCCCTTGAGGTACGCCATTCTCTACCTTAATTGTATTTGACACACATTCACCACATTTAACTCTCTGTTTTCTTCCTTGTAAATAATTTTCAAACCATTTAAGTGCACTACCAGCAAGACCAATGCTCTGTAACTTCATTATAAGTCTTGCTCTGTCTACTGTTTCGAACGCTCTCTTTAGGTCGAGGAACACTATAATATTAAGCTCATTATTATCTACGGCTTCTTTCCATTGCTGTAGTATAAATTGAAATGCTGTTTCGCAGTTGTAATTTTTGTCTAAACCCTGACTGATATTGCGTTAAAATATTGTTTGTTTGTACAAAATCTAAAAGTTGCATATATACTACCCTATCTAATAACTTTGCTATAGTTGGTATTGGCCTAAAGTTTTCCGCCTTTTTGTATTTTGAATTTTCCTGATTGGAACTATGGTTGAAGTTTTTAGCTTTTCTGGCACTACACCTAATTCTAATGAGCAATTGATTATATGCACTAATTTATCCGAAACTTCACTAAATACTAGTTTACATATATCACCGTTTATGTCATCTGGACTTCCTTTATTTTTTAAATCACAGACCAACCTGCCTAATTCTTCAACAGTTATTAAACGGAAATTTTTTAATTGTTATTAATTACTTTTGGAATTAAGTTCCCTTGTAAATTATTACTATTTGTGTTGAATTTATCCATAATTTCCATTATACTACTAACAAAATATCTGTTAAAATTTTCTGCTATTACTAGAGGGTCACTATATTTTACTTGCTTAAATTCTATTTCATTGTATGTTTCACTATTTGATCTGCCTGATATTTAATTTTTTAACGTTTTCCACAGTCTTTGGTTCATTTTTGCTATTATCTACTTCTTCATCATAGTACTGTATTCTAATTAAGTTTAATATAAAATTTCTATGATATTTGTACTCTTCCCAGTCTTTGGTTTCTTTTGTAATTATGAACTTTTTATACTTTTCATCCCTAATCGTCATACACCCTATTATACAATTGTTTATCCATGGTTTAATTTTATATTTAACATCTATTCTGTATTTTGGCATATATAGGTCAATTACATGAATCATTTTGGCATAAAAGTATTTTTCTTCCAAATTTTGTGACCAATAATTGCAAGATAAAAAGATAAAAACGCATTTATATGGGGTGATCCATTTCACTAAATGTAATTTTGTGCTGCCCCCCCTAGACGAGCCGCTCATGTGAGTTCATAGTAATTTTAAAATATGCACATTTTCAGTCACCAACGGTTGGTGTACATAGATTTTCAATATTATTAATGACGTGGACATAAATGGACTTTGTCTCACCGTTGGGACACCCTGTATGTAATCATAGCTCAAGAATGAATATATCATTTGTATTAATATTATTATTTAATATGCAATGGTCTGCATGTAACTTTTTGATGGTTACTTTAGAAATAATCAGAATTTTAGGCGCTTGCCGCTGTACTTACCGTCCAAAGTAGTTGATTAAACCAGTTGTCGACAGCAGATTCATGGCAGAAACCTGCTGCCGTCCACTTGGGTCATCATGATTCCCATGAATCGAAAATATTGGAATGGAAATGTTCAAATTAGGGTCCTCATAATTGACTTTGGGATCCTGCGACTGAGTGAAATTGTACGAGGGATCCGACAGAAACTCAATCTCCACCGGCCTGTCCCCGAAGCAATACTTCCGAATGAGTTCCGTGCACTTGTTCATGCAGTAGGGGGAAGGCTTCGTGTCGTGAAAGAGGTCGCCTCCTAGCAAAATAAAGTCGACGTTTTCACGAACGGCGATTTGCAGGATCTCCTCGAAGGTGACGAAGGTGTCGTTTTCTGCAAAAGAGATTTAGGCGGGAAAATTTGGGGGGCCACGAACCCCTCACCGGATCGTTCTCGCCGAAGCCCAGGTGACAATCTGTGGCCAGGAGGATGCGAAAGACGTCCTCGTCTTGAGTTTGGGTGAGATTCATTGTTTATATCAGATTAAGTTAAAAATGTTTAGTTTAGAAAACTTAACCTAAAAATACTCTCGTCTTGACAGTTGACAGCAGGGTTCGGGCAGACGGGCATGCGCAGTAAAATGACAGCGCCTGGACGCTTATCTTTGAAACGGGGAGATCATCTCACCGGTGAGATTTAGGCAACACGCCGCTCCAGCCAAAGCGGGTAAGTAGGGTTAAGGCGCGGTTATTCTGTCACGTATTAACCTCATTTATGCGAAACTTGGTTTGGTTGCCAAGCGAGAGCCTATCAGAACGCTTAACTCTGACTTTTAAATCAGGTTTAAAGAACAATCAGCCCTAAAAGCGCTTTGTTTGAGGTTTTGAATTTCTGTCGCAACTGCAGTGAGCAAAGTATGTTCCTTTTAAAAACAAAACTGAGGTGAGAATCTCTGCTTAGCAGTGAGATGATAATCTTCCCTCAACAGGACCTCTATTTTTGAATCGTGTGAGTTGCTCGCACGGGTAAATTGCAACAATCATGGCGGATCGATTCATCCACCTCCCAAATGCATGTATAGGTCCTGTAGGCGTGACGTCATGACGCCATGTATGGCCGTAAACGTGAAAGGTCCCAGATTCTGTTGACAGTAGTGACAGATGACGTATAAATGCACTAGAAATGACACAAGATCAACGCATGCGCATCATACGGGGCCAAGCGCAATAAACCCCCACCAGTGCCTTAAAGGACCTATTTTTGAATTGTGTGAACAGTTCATTTCGGGAATGATCGCACCATAACCGAAATCTACAACCAATGGGAAGCTACGTTACTGTAACAGATCGTGCGCTGTGTCGTACCCTTCACCCGCGTCATCCTGCTATCGAATTTGGTTATCGATCGCCTAATTTATAGGTTAATTCGGTGAGTGGCACGCGTGCCAACAATTGACCTATGCAATTTTACCTTGGACAGGTGCGTACCTGGTTCTAGTGTTGTGAATTAACATGTTGTTTATAAGTCGGGTTAATTAACGTTAATTACCGGCTAATTAACACGCTAATTTTTGTTGTTTATGAGCCACTTTGGAAAACAGTCTGAAATGAAGTAAAATGTTTATTTATAGACGAAAAATATATTAGGCTTGAAAATGCTATATCTACCAATGACCATATACCACTACTATAATATTAATTACTTGCACAACTCATTACTGACAAACCAATGACCAATGAGAATTGTTGTGTCTTATTCGCGAAAATCAGCTGCTAATAGATATGGCATTGCTAAACCACAAAATGGCCTGACAGTGCGAGTTGGTGACATCAGTGACATCGCTACGTGGATTTTTTAAAAGCCAAGTTTTCCTGGATTTACAAAGTTCCACTTAAGTATTATTCCCAAAATTTCGAGTCAGCGAGAGGATGTCTCCGAACAAAACAACTACCTAACCTCGCAACTGACAACTGACTGACGTAAGCCGAAATTATGATGACGGACGTTTAAAAGTATTTCCGTATCCGGTCTCTCAGTGTAGTTAAAGTATTGCCACCAAATGTCAGACACTTTTCTGATTTTCGCGAATTGCTTCGACATAGTGAGATTAGGTGATTCACTGTAGGGAATTTAATTTGTAATCATTTGTCACCAAAATGTCAATGGTTAATTAACATAAAATTCCAGGGTTATTTAACAGTTTTTATTATTTATATTGGTTAATTAACATTAAATTGCATTTAAATTGGTTAATTAACACAAAATTCAAGGGTTAGCTAACAATTTTTGTTATTTAAGTTTGTTAATTAACACCCTGTTATTTAACACAATTTTTACGATGATAATTAACTGTTATTTAACGTTAATTAACGATAATTTTCATTTGTTAATTAACCGACTCACAACACTACCCCACACTATCCCAGTTGTTGTATAACACAGAGTGCAATGCTGACCAATCATGAGAGCCCATTTGTATTGAAAACATTGATCTAGTATTACTATGGATGGGCCTTGATGGGATTGATCTATAAAGATGTACACCACATACATATTAGATAAGTCAAAAAAAATGTATACATATCACAGGAAAGCTTGATATATCATATCCTACAAATATCAAGGCCTACAAATTGTTTAAACTCCTTCAGAGTGTAAAACGTATTCTCAATTAAAACCGTTTTTAGTTTGTTTTTAAAAATCCTGTAACTGCATGCTTCACGCAGCTCAAGCGGGAGAGCATTGAACAAACTACAACCCATATAACCCGGAGACTTTTCATACCAACTTAGTTTGTGAACTCCCATTCTAATTTTACCTTTGTTCCTGGTGTTATGCTGGTGGAAATCTTTATGCAACTTGAAATTGCTTCTATTTTTATATATACGGCACAAGAGTTTAAATATATATATTGATATGTTACTGTTAATATTTTCGATTTTTTAAAGTAATCACGGCATGATGTTCTACATGTTAGTCCAAAGATAAGTCGTATTATTCTTTTCTGAGTTAACAAGAACTCTTTCAATGTCTGGGGAGCAGCTCCAAACGATTATGTTATATGAGATCACCGAGTGACAAATGGCAAAATATGTTGTCAATAAAATGTGAGAATCAACTGAATTCCTTAGACACATCAATGTGAAGAAGCCAGAATTCAGCTTTGCACATACATGATCTATATGACTATATGTCTATTAAAGTTTAGATTTTCGTCCAAGTAAACCCCCAGAAATTTAGTTGACCCGGAGTTGGAAATCGGAAAGCTGTTCATTTCAAAATTAATTTGGCCAGAGGGCCTATGATTGTTGTAGAATTCGATG
This sequence comes from Pycnomerus fuliginosus, assembly GCA_963924575.1. Lineage (NCBI taxonomy): Eukaryota > Metazoa > Arthropoda > Insecta > Coleoptera > Zopheridae > Pycnomerus > Pycnomerus fuliginosus. The sequence continues at coordinate 36,904,749 of OZ004620.1, read as the reverse complement.
CACACGGTTTTGTCAATATTCACAATAAGATTGTCTCTCGTGCACCAATGGGTAAATTCCGAAACAACCAATTTCAATTTTTCTGCAACCTGCGCCGCATCTCGATCAGAGACTAGCACGGTGATGTCATCAGCGTAGACAAAAGGTTGTCCTTTAGTAATAAAGTGGGGCAAATCGTTAATATACAGATTGAAAAGAAGCGGGCCCAGGACGCTTCCCTGGGGGGTACCTAGTTCTACACCAAAAGTGTCTGAATGGGTGTGGTTTATCTTAACGGAGAATTTTCTGTCTGATAGAAACGAAGTAATCCAGTCGTTGATGGAGCCTCGTACCCCCATCATGGATAACTTTTCGGAAAGAAATTTTTTATCCAGCGTATCAAATGCTTTCGATAAATCAAACATCACCGCCACAATACACTCTCCAGCATAGATCCTCTGAACAATATCGGCAGTAACAGTTTCAGTTGAATAACCCGGCCGAAAGCCGTGCTGACAATCATTGAGTAAATTAAGCTATATAATTTTGAGTAGGATTGGTGTAAGTATACTAAATTACTAGCACTTACTTGTGGAATGAAACATGAAACGAAGGAGCCCGGCTTATAGTTTTCTTCACACAGAGCACACGTTGACATTTTCTTTTTAATTAAAACGACGAAAACACAAAATCATTGAACACAAACAAATGACGAACAATAATCTTATCAAAGATGGAGGACGGAGTCGAGCGAGATGCCGAGACGACAACTTCGGAACAGCGAACAGCTGACAAATCACGCATGACACAGCTTAAAGTGAGCTAACCGATCTCTGTTTAGCGGATAAAAGACGTCCATAAGGAGCGCACGGCAGGGCCTATCCATAGTAATACTAGATCAATGATTGAGGACTGACAGGTGACAGGACAGTCACAGTTTGACAGGTTTGACGTGACGACGTAAGTGAGGTTAGCTTACAAAAGTTTGTGAATAATCAACTTTTTTTCAGATAATTGTATAAAAAAAGTTATGGGGGAGAGCAGCAGCGACGAGAATGACTCCGATTTTATTTTATACCGCAATCGTGAGGAGTGGAGAGACGTCACCCCCATCCCCCAAGACGACGGGGAGCACCCGGTGGTAGCAATCGATTACAGCGACGAATGTATGCTTCTCCCTCAAATTAACCCCATTAACCCTTATTTCCTCAGTTAAAGACGTGTTCGACTATTTTCGAGCAGTGCTGCAAAGTGGGGAGAAGTCCGAACGGGTTCTCCATCTAACCAGAGACGCCGCCTCCCTCAACCCCGCCAACTACACGGTCTGGCAATACCGGCGCGAGACCCTTCAAGCACTCGACAAAGATTTGAAAGAGGAACTCGAGTACATCGGAAAAGTGATCCGGTCAAGTCAGCCGAAGAATTACCAGGTGTGGCACCATCGAAAGGTTCTCGTTGAGCAACTCGGGGAACCGGGTGATGAAAAGAGGTTTACGGAAATGGTGCTGGAGAAGGATGCGAAAAACTACCACGCGTGGCAGCACCGGCAGTGGGTGATAAAGACTTTTGGGTTTGTCATTCCGTGGATTTGTAGTTCAGGATACTTAGGAAAAATAATGGAATTAATTCCAATAGTTTTGAAAAATCGCGATACATAATTGAAATAGTCTGTGATTTAACATACAAAAGTCCCTGACTGTAGGTGTTACGCTCCGGCCCTTAGTGTCACGAAATGGAGCGCGCCGACGGTTTTTCACTTTTATTTCGATAACTATTAACAATATCGATTTCATAGTAATAACAAAAATCAAAGCTTATTTAATTTCGCATAAAAAAGATATAGTACATTTTTTCGGAAGGAGTCATTGTTTCGCAAATATTCAACTTAAAACATATTTTTTTTTGTTGGGCTTCGGTGTTTGGGGGTTTGCATTGAACGTCATCTGAAAAACACAAATTCAAATAATGCATTAAAACCTGACAGGTGATTCCTCAGGTATTTTTATGAAGAAAAGTTCATATAAACATTTGCCGAAAAACGCTTCCTAAGGACACTTATTTTTAAAGTTTATGCACTATACCATCAAATTTCATAATTCCAGTATGAACGGTTTCGGAAATATTGAGGAAAGACCGTCTTCAGGGTGCCCCATTTGAAGGGGCGTAGCTCCCTTAGGAAGCATTTTCGGCAAATGTTTATGTGAACTTTTCTTCATAAAAATACCTGAGGAATCACCCATTAAATTTTTGCCGCATTTTTAGGAAACACCCTGTACCTATTATAGTCAAAGATTGTTATCGTACTTTCGCATGTTTTTGGGCTAACTTTTAAAACTCTGGTTATAAGCATGACACATTCGTAATTTTTTTTTCAGAACATCGCAGGACTATAAGTTACAACATATGTAAATTTCAAAAATGTGTCATACTTAATCTACGAGAAAAAAATTATGAATTTTCTTAAACTTGAACGGTAATTTTCAAAGTAAAAGTAGGTTACATATAACTTACAAGGCTGGGAATTTAGAAAAATCCTGGAAGTTGTATAACTTTTATTTTTTTGTGTGGCTCTTATGGTATAATAAAATGTTTTTCCAACTTCCGGTTTAACCGGAAATGACCCCTAATCCCTAATATTACTTTTCAAGTGAAATTCTCTATATTTTTCTGCGGATTCTGTATCTACGATTTCTTCTGAGTTAGAAACTTGTACCATATTTGACCGGAAGTGCAGTCACCCTTGTTACTGTAGAACATCTAAGAAACCGATGGAAAAATTATATTTTCAAAATCACGCGTTTATTGTTTTGAAGTGGATTTGAAGATGTAGTCAGATATTTTTCATGTTGTTAAATGGAACATGTGATGGGTGTAGGTACACCGTACACCCTGCGGTGCCATAGGAATTGAATTATTAAATAGACGGCATAAACAAAAAATATAAGTAGTTCATGTGTATTCTTTTGATTTCGAAACATTTTCATTCTTCACCAGTTTCATAAAAACAAGGGTGATGGCACGTCCATTGAAGGATACAAGTTTATAACCCAGGAAAAATTCCAAGCCCCGAATCAGTTGAGAAAAATTGTGTCCATTGGAAAAAACAAAGTTAAGATAATTTCCGGTTAAACCGGAAGTGGTAAAAATTACCTGCACACATGTGTTGACATGGAATAACTCAGTCATTTCTACGGCACCAAGTTTGAGCGGGTTATAAATAAACTTAAACTCGGGAGGAGTTTAAAACGTTGTCGGGGCAACATTTAAACTCCTTCGGAGTTTAAGATTATTTACAGAGTATTGTTAATTATACTACTGTTTAATGAACAACTGTTAACAATAGTGTTTACATAACGATACAATAAGATAAAGATGATCTTCAAAAAGTGGCCGTTGACCATTCGTGTTGCTGTCAACTCCTGCTGACCAGTGGTACCAACCACGATATACAAACCTTAACTCCTGACATCTCCCTTTTTCTTACAAGGCTAGAAATCGAGTCTTTTTGGAGGAATTATTTGACGCCCATACCTTGACGTCTTAGTACCTTCATTGTTTTTGACGCCCTGAACTGAATCTTCTGTTCTTGTTGTTGTTTCAGGTAGGCGAATGTCTGGTGAAGCAATTCTGAGGCGGCTTCCTTTTGTGGAATTTCATTTGCTGGGTGAGTCTGACGAGCAACTTCTGCTTTTGTAGTCAACGTTTTACGTTTCCTAAGGAACCAAACATTTCTTCGGAACTTTTTTCCATCTGGGGTTTGAACGATGTATGACCTTGGTTCTGGAGTACGTTCGATTACTGTTGCCGAGGCCCATTTCTTGTTTCTAACTCTCAATAATACGTTGTCTCCTGGATGATATAGCGGCAACTGTTTCTTCCACCGATCCGCGTATACTTACGCCTTTTCTTTAATTCTTAAGTTTTCCAGCGTGTCCTTTACACCTGTAACTACCTGTGGTTGTAGAAGTTTGGCGTTTGTGGGTAATGTTTTCGTTCGCCCGCTCATCAATCTTTGGACTAGAGAAACCAAATCTTCTCATGGGGTGTTTCTGTGGTAAAGAAGTGCCAAATAAATATCATTAGTCTTCAATACATTTAGTTAAGATAACCTTGGCTTCTTGTACATAGGTATATTTCTGCGAGGCCATTTGAACGGGGAAATTCTGGACTAGACAGGCGCGAGATAAGCAAGTGCGTCACAATTGCAGATCAAGTGTTCCGCGGTTTCTACTTCCACTTCGGACAGTCTGCACATTTCACTGATTGTTAATCCCATGTTTTTGAGGTGATACCTCACTGGGCAGTGTTCCGTGAATAGGTCTGGAATAAGCCTGATTTAATTCCCAGAGAACTCTATAAAATATTTCTTCGCCTTTATTTGTCCTGAGGAATTGTGTCAGTAAGACATTTTGTTTTCCGTTTCCCACTTTCGGATCTCTGCCATCTTATGTGTCTTCAGCAGTGTGCTGGTCTCCAATGTAAACCTCGAACACCTTTCAAATAGTCAAGTAGACGCATCGCATTCGAAGGATTTTTCTTTACGGTTACCTGATTTAGTTCTCCTAGCCTGGTGGAGGCTCTTGGAAGACTGCAGGGCCCCCTTTTACACATGCAAGTGCAGAGGCGTTAGGTCCAGCAGTACTTGTATCGCTGCAGTCGGGGTTGTATTCCCAGTCCCCAGTTATTCCCAAGCACGCTAAACGCTGCAGCTTCTGTAGCTTGATTTGCGTTATGATTTCTTTTGTTTTTGTCCACCACACAAATGATGAATATGATACGACGGGCTTTATGAGGATGTCGTATGACCAATAAGTTATTTTCGGTTGTAATCCCCAAGTTTTGTCTGCTTCGGGTATGCTGTCGCCTTGGCTAAAGTTGTTTCAACATGCGTTTTCCAATAATTGGATCGACCCTGGCGTCTAATGCCACATCACCTTATTGGAAAATGGTATAGATAATCCATGGAACTGCAGAGCTTTAAACACAGCTTTCTTCGCATTGTAAATGGTATTTCGGTAATATTTGCTGGGTTAACGCTCCGTTCCTCTACCTACACACCACCTGTTTATTTTATTCAGGGCACTTTGCATTAGACTTGAAATCACATCTTATGCTTACCTACCTCTGATTAGAATGGCCAAGTCATCTGCGCAACCTATTACGTGGTGAGCTTTAGCCGTGCGTCATTTCCACTAGTAGATATAACGATGGAGCACAGTAGAGGCGATAGTACCCCTCCTTGAGAGCGGTCTTTTGCTGTGGTCATCGATATTTTTTGCACCCCTACCAGCGAAGCCACTACTCTTAGGCTTTCAAGCATTGATTCTATCCAACGAATTGTGGACGGGTCAATGCCTCTTTTTTCGGCTGTTTTCCTTATAGATTTTGTATGAGGTGTAATCAAAAGTAGATATAGAGTGTATAAATAAGCCAACAGGTAGGTACCTCTTCTGCCACCTAGATTTCTCTACTTCTTTCACCAGGTAATGAACCACATCTATTGTGGATTTGCCTAATTGGTAAGCAAATTGTTTTTGATGAAGTGGCGCTTTTTGATTAAGTTCACTTCTGATGTGGTTATCCACGATTTTCTCCATCGTTTTGAGAAGAAAGGAGGATAGGCTAATGGGTTGAAACGACTTAGCTTAAGCTCCTCCTGGCAGTCTCGCCATTTTATGTGTAAAGTTCACTATCACTAGAAACACCCCACTACACCGAAACACTTGATTTTCGCTGCTGACGCGTTTCGCACACAATGTGCTTATTATCAGAGCATAGTGATAGTTCCACCGAAGTTGTCCAGTGTTTCCATTGTATAAAGTTCACTTTAACCTCTCTCCATAGCTGTGTAAGGTACCTATCCCAGTAGTGCATAATTGCCACGACTTGTGACCGACGTTTTCTTCTCGTTTATTTAAAATAGATTTATTTCTGCAGCGGTCGTTGTGGACAGTTTTAAAACGTTACGAGGTAATGTATAATTTCAATTTTTTTGGAAACAACAATCCATAATCACAGACGTGTTTGAAATTCTAATCGAAATAGTACCTGCTTGATTATCTAGGAATAGTACGAGGAATAGAATCTTAAGTAATAAGAACAAATAACAAGTAACCAAGATAAATGATGAAACTTTTATATTTAATATGATCAAGTATGGAATATTCGCATTAACCCTGTTAATTGACGTTATTGCGAAAAATCCTTGGACAGCGGTTTTATTTTTACGATGCGCATCCGATGGTGTTGTCTGACATTTTTTACCGTTTTTTTTTCAACAAAAATTTTGGTTTTTCAAATGGAAATTCACATATTTTTAAAGGAATTCAAAATCAAATTTTTTTTAGACAGAAACATGAAACGTGTCACACTAGACCGAAAATTAACTCACGGTCACCCAAGATTTTTTAAAATATCGAAGAAATCGGTGAAAAATTTTTTGAAAAATGCAAAAACACGTCAACTTTGTTTTTTTTACACAAATTCAACTGTGCTATAACATTTTCAAGTATTGTTTCAAATCTCTTCAGTGTCACAATCCGAGTCAGAGTTAAAAAAGAATTTAAGAAAATGTAATTGGCCAATTGAATTCTTATTAGGAAGTAAACAAAGTTAACGTGTTTTTAATTTTTCAAAAAACACTCCTCAATCTAGGAGGCCTAGAAAATTCGTTAGCATATTGATGTAGCAATGGTGGGGTCTTCCTTTTTGGTCAACATCTAGCAATAACGACATCGTTATGTTACTGATTTCTTACAGAACAGCACCAAATGTCAATTAATGGCATCAATCGAAAAACATGATTTTTTTTAAACGCAATTTATAATTTTTTTGAGGTAGATCTGAAATGAATCAAGATACCTTTCGGAAAAATCCTAACAGATTTTTTCACCTCGAAAAAGCGCAACTTTTTTCTAATTTAGGTAAGCCATTTTTGACTCTTATGAAACCAAAGTCACAATAGCCTCTATAGGAAACGAAAAAACACCACCCTGTATAACAAATATATCCGTTGTATATTGTCCAAAGAAAAGTAATATAATTAACGTTAACGTTACGGTTATGAAGTGCATACTGCATATAACAGAATCCCTAAGAAAAAACCATTATTAAACACATTTCATGTATCTACCTAATACTTACGAAAAGCACTGTATGTGTTATACAGGCTGACGCATCGAGATTTTCGAGTGGTAATAGCTTTTGAAAAAAAATATCGATTAGCAATTGAAGGGGAATTATCACAGAGAACATGCATACCGCAACTGACACATCGACAAAAAGTCGTTTTTAGGAAGAAATTTTTTTAGTATAAAACATACATAGATTTGTCTGTTGGAAGCGATTTGGTTTCGACAGTGGCGCTGTCTGCCCTCAGATTGACCTCTTATTTTCTTCAACAAATCGGCTCCTTGGTTCAAACGTTATCACCCCTTGACGTCCAGTTCAAGTTTTGTTATTGGTACCAGTATGTGTGATTCAAATTCCATAATTTTTATAACAAAATATTCTCCATAGAAATGGCTTTCAGATTTCAGACGGTGTATCATATGCGACATGCGATATGTTGTCTACAATGAGTCGCATGATGTGGCCCTGGGGTCCGTTGGTGTCGCCACGTACCTTCAGCTACATGGCAGTCGCTGCCACTCTTCAATTCGTAATTGACGTATTTTTTAGTTTTTTTCAGCAGAATCGGTTCAGTAAATTAGAAAATATTACCACTCAAAATTCACGATGGGACACCCTGTATGTATAATATACAGGGTGGGAACTATTTCAATGCTCACTATTGGGATCTCCTAAACTGTAAAAGATACGAGATCGGTTAAATTAGACAAAAGTTGCGCTATTTCTTGTCGATTAAGATTCTGAAGAGAATTCCCCGATATTTTGATTCGTTCCTGAGTTATCTCGAAAAATCTGAAAATTGCTATTTTAAATTAAAATTAATATCTCCCTTACGATTGATGTTATCTAAATGAAACTTGGAACTCTTATATTTTTGACAGCTGTCAATTAAATGGCATTGACAGAAATTTTCTAGGCCTTCTAGATTTTGAGCAACGGCAGTCAACTTTTCTTTTTCTTATGGCCGCCATATTCAATATTGAGACCACCAAATACTCAAAAAAATTGGCCTTTCAAAAATGTAGCCAACATGAACTTTCTCGTCAGATTTTAGAATTTGAAAATTAGTATGAGTGATTTGTAAAGTCGATGTAAACTTGGAAACCAATTGCAAAAACGTAGGTACGTCAACTTCTTTAATCTCTTATCACTTATCACATTAGAAAACAATTGAATTCAAGAGTAATAAAATGCGTCTTAGGGTCGTGTGGACTCTGGCTTTCACATATTTTTTCAAAAACGTCCATGTTGGTTACATTTTTGAAAAGCCAATTTTTTTGGGTATTTGATGGTGTCAAAATTCAATATGGCGGCCATAAGAAAAAGAAAAGTTGACTGCCGTTGCTCAAAATCTAGAAGGCCTGGAAAGTTTCCTTCAATGCCATTCAATTGACAGCTATCAAAAATATTGAAGTTCCAAGTTTCATTTAAATAACATCAATCGTTAGGAAGATATTAATTTTTCTTTAAAATTGCAATTTTCAGATTTCTCGAGATAACTCAGGAACTAATAAAGATATCGGAGGATTATCTTGATGTAATTAATCAACAAGAAATAGCGCAACTTTTCTCTAATTTAACCGACCCTGTATCTTATACAGTTTAGGAGATTTCAATAGTGAGCATTGAAATAGTTCCCACCCTGTATACAGGCTGTCCCAGGAGAAGCGTGAACGGAATATTGCTCCACTACTAACAAAGATATTCAAGCGGGATTTTCGCTATATGGCAGAGGTTATAAATCTGCCTAATCTAAAAATAGTGGCGTGTATACTGGGTGTCCCACTTAGTAACCATAAACCAAACTTGCATTTTAAAAATCAAACACCCGGTATATTTTGCATTTTTTTGGTTAGATCTGATCATTCTAAACGAGTTTTGTATAGCATACCCTAGCTTTAGTTCTAACCGTTTGACGGGAATTTTGAATTTTGTAACGCGGACGTTGCCATTTTGAAGGGCTGGTACTTGAGATTTCAAAATAAAATGCGCGCCATAAATTATCTAAAATCGTCTTCTTTAACAGCGGATCATCAATTTTTACATTTTTAATAAATAATATACAGGGTGAAAACGTTTTGCCAAGTTTTATTCTTCTCGAGATTTTCAAATGGAACGCTCTGTATTTCGATGGCGTTAAATAACAAATATTACGTGCATTTCAGCAGGTTAAATTTTTTGGGTCTAGAGCTTGCCATTTTGACTGTAGAATTTTTTCAACATAACTTTTTGAATAAAATGCCAAAGAGATCTCGGAAACTAGCATTTTCTTATTTAATTTTCCATTCTATTTTATTTAGGCTATTTTTGGCGTCTTTTTTACTTCTTTTGTTGCGTTCTTGTTAAATCTCTTTGTCATTCTATACAAGAAGTTATATTTAAAAAATATTCTACAGCCAAAATGACAAGCTCTAGACCTATAAAAGTCTAACCTGCTGAAAAGCATGTAATATTTATTATTTAACGCCACCAAAATATTCAGGATGTTCCATTTGAAAATCTTCAGAAAAGTAAAACTTCGCAAAACGCTTTGACCCTGTATATTATTTATCGAAAAAAAAATGATGATGCGCTGTTAAAGAAGAAGATTTTAGATTATTTATGACACGAATTTCATTTCGTAATCTCAAGTGATTAGCCCGCGCAAGCCCTTCAAATCGGGAACGTTCGCGTTACAAAATTCAAAATTACCGCCAAACGGTTAGATTTAGACCTTTAGTATGCTATACAAAACTTGTTCATAATGAACAGATCTAACCAAACACTGCAAAATATACCGGGTGTTCCTTTTAAAAAACGGTAAGTTAGGTTTATGGTTACTAAGTGGGACACCCTGTATACACGCCACTATTTTTAGATTATGCAGATTTATAACCTCTACCATAACAACGAAAATCCCACTTCAATTTGATCTTTGCTAGAAGTCGAACAATCTTACGTCCACGCACCCCTGGGACACCCTGTATATAGGTGTTAACCGGTGTTTAAACCATTTTCTGTAATACATTTCAGCATTTATTGAATCCTAAAATTCGTTTATCCCGCGGATAAAAAATTCATACTCAACAGGTTCTAGGCCCATTGCTTTTCCCCAAAAGTGCTTAAGAACTACCATGTGGCCACCATAGCAAAAAGTTGCATTGCTGCTAATTGCTAATGATATTATATTAGCTATGTCTTAATTAAGCCATTTGGTAGATTTGTTTTCAAAGTCCAGAGATATCTTGTAAAAATTTCAAAATCCAGGCCCAAAATGTATCGGAAATCGATATGATCCTTTCGGCACAATGATTGCATATACGAAAAAAGCGTCACTCCATATTTTTTGAAGAGAATTTTATAAGCTTCAAATTCTATTACCACTACAGTAACGATAGCGTCAACGGTTTTAAAGATAAAAGCAAAAGACTACTCGTGCGCCCCTATTTTATGCGCTGGAGGCTCAAGCGCACCACCCCCGGTTGTGGACTTTTTCTATATTTATCAGCAAGCCACACAGAATAAGTATGCCAAATTTCAAAACTATTGGATTTAATTCCCCTATCCGACAATATTTTGTCTAAATACCCTGAACTATTGGTTGTGATTGTAATTTTGTAATTTCAGTCTTTACGAGGGGGAAATTGAGTACATTAATGGTTTGATTTCGGATGATATTAGAAATAACTCGGCGTGGAATCAAAGGTATTTCGTTGTGATGGGTACGACGGGGTTTACAGAGGATGTTTTGGAAAAAGAAGTCCATTATACTTTGGGCTGTATTAAGGTGGTCACGGAGAATGAGAGTGCGTGGAATTATTTGAGGGGGTAAGCATCTCTAAAGTTGACATTCATCCCCATTTACAAAACAATATGTTCAATAAGAAGTATAATAAATAATATACCGAGGGGTTAACCACTTAGCGACTTTGGTGTACGGTTCTCTGGAATTTTGGCAATTTTCTAGCAATTTTTGCGATTTTAGCAATTTTGCAGCGATTTTGGCGATTTTGGTGATTTTCTTACAATTTGCGATTTTGTGTACACAAATTTACCATGTGGTTAACCTCTCGTAATATACTGAGTAGATTCAAAGCGAGGGGTTAACCACATGGCAAATTTGTGTATGTAGAATTGTGAAGCGCCAAAACCGCTAGGAAATCACCAAAATCGCTAAAAATTGTCAAAATTGATAAAAGAATTTATAGAAGATACAGGTGATTATTTTATTCATTAAGTATTGAACCAATCCAAAGGAGCATTTAGCATACCGGTAATCCTGATTACAGTGGTAAAACTACAACGTCAACTTGACACTACTTACTCAATACTTTAATTCATAAAATAATCTGCAAAATACGATTCGTAGTCTCTTGGTTGCCTTGTTGAGTCCTCATGGATGCACTACTTGTCAAATGGTAGATTTTTTTCGGCCAAAGAGGACTCGAGCGAGCTCTCGTCCTCTTTTTAGCCTAAAAAAATGTACCATTTTGACTCGTAGTTGGCAGCCATTCGGACGTCAAAACCCGCGGCAATCAAGAGACTACTCGTCGTATTACTATTGAAAATCGTTTAAGTTCACACAAAAATAATGAAGTACCTTTGAAATATACGGAAGCGTAGAAGTGCCACATTTTTCTCTTTTTTTGTTTCCAAATTACCACAAAAAATGTGTAAATTTCGGAAGAGAAAATGTAAATTTACACAAAAACTGTAAATTTACACAAAACTGTCAATTTACAGAAAAGCGGTAAATTTACAGAAAAACTAAATTTACACAAAAACTGTAAATTTACACAAAACTGTCAATTTACACAAAAACTGTAAATACACTGTAGCAGAACGGACTGCTTCACGGAGTCAGGGCCGGGCAGAGTGGATGGAAAATACAGTTGAGGGGGCAGAATGGTTTATTCTGGTGTAAATATGTACAATTCTTCTAGCCAGATGGAGGCAAAAGGGCTATTGAAGTGGGCAAGAGTAAAACGGGAAACGTGGTTTTCAAAAAATCTAAAAATCTAAAATTTCTCCACTCAGAATCTCAATATTGTATAAATGTTTTACATACCTAAACACCGGGGCCTTATCCCCGACTTCGGCGGATCTCATCCAAAATGCACATCCGCACGAAATCGAAATCCGCACGGGCGACTCTCGGATCGCCAAACGGTATTCTCGAGTTCCCCTCCGCCTGTTCGCATTTCGATCGTTTCTTCCGCCCGAGAAACGTATGCCGTAGCGTAACGGCATGGCAGTCGAAAACCAATGAGAGCACCGGTTTCGCACGGCGCGGCGGTCAAGTTTGAATTTATTTGATAAATCGCAACCCAAATAAATGCAAATATTCTAATTAACCTCCCCACAATCAATATAAAAATGGGAGGTTACTGCAATCAGTCCAAAATTCGAAATTGAGATAACACCAGATCTTTACGTTTCAAGGTCTCAAGATCACGAAAAAGTGGTTTTTAAAAAATGTCTGTGTGTACCGGGTGGACCAACACTATTGCCCACCTCAATAATTGCCCTTTACCTTGAAGCTAGAGTTTTGATTTTTTTACAGGGTGTATGGGTACTAAAAACCCTTCAGAGGACGTAAAAATTTTTTTGATTGGCCCAAAAATGTGACGTCACGAAATTTTCAATGGGGCTATTTTCATTAAATAAATAATTTTTGCCCACAGGTTGGTTATTTAGGGCCTTAGGATCACGCTAAACTGATTATTTAATTTTTTGGACACCAGGTTACCAAACTGCAGAAGCTAAAAATCACGTCAATTCTGCTTCTAAAAGTGTATTCATTCTTAGTCCCTTTTGACCAAAAATCGGACTTCAAAATCGCGGTACAGCCCAAGCCCCTCAACCGATTTGGCTGAAATTTTGCACATGGGGATTGTATTACACGTCGAAGAGCTGAACAAATTTTGGATTCAATCGGCCCACGGAAAGTGCCGTTTTGGCACACCAATTTCGAAGCTTAAAATTATTCTCTCATTCACCCATCAAAAACATGGTACATGGAGGTTAGGTAACCCATTGAAGAGCTGAAAGGCTTTTGGGAGCAATTGGTCCACGGGAAGTGCCATTTGCATATCAACTTTAAAATCTTAAACACAATAAGTCACGGAAATCAAAGATCCATGCGTTGGGGAGGTTCCAGCCGCTTCTCTGCTGCCTTTTTTCTCTATGGATTCGGAGTCTGAGAATTTTTTAAAGTTAGAAATATGTATTTACCGGAAGTACAGTCACGGCCACCCCAGATTTTCAAAAACATTGAAGAAATCGGTCAAAAAGTACCTACACGTCAACCTTATTTTTTTGTTACAAATTCAACTGCTCGTATACTTTTTTAAAAATTCTTTTTGCTATTTTGGCAGATTGTGAAAAATAAAAAAATTTGAAAAAGCAAAGACAAATAAAAGGAAATGAAATTGAAGACATTTTCCTAATCGCCCCATTAAGCATAAATAATAAGTATTAGCAAAATAATCCAACGGTAATGATTTTTGATATAAAAATTGAAAACCGAGTTGAGCAAGCAGCATCTACTTTCGTGCAAATGCCTCGATCCGCCTGGAATTATCATGCGATGCTGACGGTCGTACGAAAAGTTCCACATCGCCCGAGATTCGAATGGTACGGATCTCGAGAATACCAAAGTCGGAGGTTCGTGCGCAAACCGCATCACTTTCGCACGAAACGAGATCCGCCGAACTCGGGGATAGGGCCCGGTCGTTTGTACAGAAATCTAGCGATTTTCTGGTACGTAGGCCAAAAGGCTGCTTGATTTTAGAGAGCTTTGATCACGACGCAAAGGACCCCGCACACTTTACTAGGCATTTTGGCTTTGGGTTAGATTTCCCTGGATTTTTTATATTTTGTAGAATAATTTGTCCTAAACATTTTGGTCTTTATAAAAATTTCACAGCCCCTCTAGTTTAGAAGATATACCAGGTGATTCCCTAGAGCAGGTGATTTAAAATAACGAACACTATAAATCATTTGATATCCCTTTTGCCTCAAGTGGTCTGGGGGCCTTATAGTTGAAAAGTGGGTCCAACAGTATTTCAAGAATCTCTAGCCGTTCTTGCAATTTTTGCAAAAAATTATATCTTGCTTTTAACACCTCCTAGAGAGGGATTAATTTGGGTTAATTTTTTTAAATTGTTTTTTCATTCTGTAGCCGCTCTTGTGGAGCCCACCTGGGCAGTCTAAATAATACTCGGGCGGCCGTCGTTTAAGAGATATACAGGGTGATTTCTATGGTGAGCCATATTGTTTCGACGCAAAGTGCGCTATCAGGACGGAGGGATTCAAAATGATTTATAATTAAATGAATGCAAGTTTTTATGAGTACATATGTGTACTTAGTGTAGATTCCTTGGAGTAAACTTATGCATTTAACATCTTTAACGAATTGTTTGAATTTTCTTATTTGTTGTAACTTTCATGGTGTGTACCTGATTGGTTTTCGTAAAAGTACTTCCAGAGTGTTTTAAAACGTGTACCTACTTAATCGTAAAAGATACCAACAAGTCAACATTATTGTTCTTTGTTCAAAACAAATACTTAATCAAATAAAAAAACATTTGCCGTATCTTTAATAAAATGCAGGGGCATGGTCCCATGTGCCCAATGTTGTCGCAAATGCAGTAGTATCCAACAATTCTTTCGTCCTCATCGCCATCTTTCTGATTATCAGTGTAAGCTATCCATAACTGATACCGTATTGCATTAAACCAGACTAATCCGAAGGCATCAAAAAAACGTCAAGTATCCGTGGACCATGCCCCTGCAATTTGTTAAAGATAGGGCAAATAGATTCGAACTTTCAGATTTTGAAGATTATGATTAGTGTTAACCTTATTTTTCTGTTTTTTTTAATTTAATTAAGTATTTGTTTTTAAGAAAGAACAATAATGTTGACTTGCTGGTATCTTTTACGATTAAGTATGTACACGTTTTAAAACACTCTGGAAGTATACTTTTACGAAAACCAATTAGGTACACATAATGAAAGTTACAACAAATAAGAAAATTCAAACAATTTGGATGAAACATAATTAATTACCGGAAGATGTTAAATGCATAAGTTTACTCCAAGTAATCTATACTAAGTACAAATATGTTATAAATCATTTTGAATCCCTCCGTCCTGCTAGCACACTTTGCTTCGAAACAATATGGCTTACCATAGAAATCTCCCTGTATATCTCTTAAACAACGGCCGCCCGAGTATTATTTAGACTGCCCAGGTGGGCTCCATAAGAGCGGCTACTGAATGAAATAAAAATAAAAAAAAATCAACCCAAATTAATCGCTCCCTAGGAGGTGTTAAAAGCAAGATACCATTTTTTGCAAAAATTGCAAGAACGGCTAGAGATTCTTGAAATACTGTTGAACCCACTTTTCAACTATAAGGCCCCCAGACCACTTGAGGCAAAAGGGATATCAAATGATTTATAGTTTTCGTTATGTTAAATCACCTGCTCTGGGGAATCACCTGGTATATCTTCTAAACTAGAGGGCCTGCGAAATTTTTATAAAGACCGAAATGTTTAGGACAAAATTATGCTACAAAATATAAAAAATTCAGGGAAATCTAATCCAAAGCCAAAATGCCTAGTAAAGTGTGCGGGGTCCTTTGTTAAATTTGTTAAAAGATAAGTTTTTGCTCCTTTTTCGCGCGCCTGCAACGGTCAGGATGGACCTTGGTAGCGGTGCGCGGTAAATTTAAATTATTATTAAAACTAACGGTTACAACACAAAACTGTCAATTTACACAAAAACTGTAAATTTACACAAAACTGTCATTTTACACAAAAACTGTCAATTTACACAATGTTTTTTTAAATTCCCGCCAAACAACGGACTATGGGTACGGTCGGCACGTGACGTGACGGGACGGGGCTAGAGTAGGTGCTGCAAGTGTAAATTTAGTTTCTCTGGAAATTTACAGTTTTTCTGTTTTACAGTTTTTCTGTAAATCTACAGTGTTTGTGTAAATTTACAGTTTTTTCTTCAGAAATTTACACATTTTTTGTGGTAATTTGGAAATAAAAAAAGAGAAAAATGTGGCGCTTCTGTAGAA
Source organism: Pycnomerus fuliginosus (assembly GCA_963924575.1). Classification (NCBI taxonomy): domain Eukaryota; kingdom Metazoa; phylum Arthropoda; class Insecta; order Coleoptera; family Zopheridae; genus Pycnomerus; species Pycnomerus fuliginosus. The sequence goes on along the minus strand of OZ004620.1, from coordinate 36,888,569 downwards.
ATAGTCTTCAAATTGAAAGACCTTTTAAAATGAGCTCTGACGTGTTTTTACCTTTTAGTGCCGCAACATTTTCGATTATTCGCTCGCTCGTCTACTCTGTCCACACGATAACTTGAAAAAGCATTGCGATATCGAGCAGAAACTTGCGTATCCCGAAATACTCGGCTAGGATTGATTTATCAATGGCTTTTAGGCCATATCGAACCAAGGGGGTGGGAGTTAGGGGTGAAAAACCGAAAAACTATTAATTGCAATAATTCGAGAAGTAGTGGAGGTATCTTGCTGAAACTCGGTATGCACGTTGGACCCTCAAGTCTGTTGAATGTGAAGGAGTGTCAATTTCGGGGGATGAAAATCATAGAAAATGTGATAACTGCGCAAGGGTTGCATGCAGCTATTTGAAACCCAACGAACACATTTTTCGATGAAATCTTGCGGAGGATGTTTTTTCCGCAAAATCGGACAGATGGGGTCTAAATTAGGGGTTGCAATTCGAAATTCCCTTTAATTAGTATTGGTCGAAATTGACGTCATCCGATAGCTTTCAATTTGAAACCACACTTAGGCGCTACAACCCCTAAGTAATTTTTTAGTATTTTGGGGTTGAAAGGGGTGAGTGTTAGGGCCGCAATTTTTTCGTTAAATTCAACTCTTCCGGTTGTAGGCGGTCCAAGGATTAAATTTCCTATAAGCCAAGTTTTTGTGTTTGAGGGTTGAAGGGGGTGAGTTTGAGTGGTGTAATTATTTGCGTTCAATTAGTATCCTGCGATAAGAGGTGGTCCAAAGGTTAAATTTTCTCCATGTCAATTTTTTGCGATCAGAGGTTTGAAGGTGGTGGGTTTTGGGGGTGCAATTTTAAGAAGTCAAAGGGGATGAAAATTAACCCTGGATAAGTAGAATTTCAGAAAATAACACCAAAATATGCCAATTGAGCAAATTAAAATTTTGGGTGGTTGAAATATTACGAAAGAAGTTGAAAAGATCGAAAAAAATTCACATGAGTTTAATTTATTATCTACCCAAGAAAAACGAAATTATGCGAATTCTAAAGGAGGATGTCAAATGGGTCACAATTAACCGTAGTTAAGCTGCGTTACAGAAAATAACACAAAAAATGCAGCAGAGAAGCGGCTGGAACCTCCCCATCGCGTGGATCTTTGTATTCTGTGTAGATATACCTAATGGAAATGAAACTTTTGTCTTACGCACAGATGAAAAAATTCCACCGTTGTCGTATTTTGAATTTTGAGTTCAATGTGAATACCTACAAAAATAGTTTGAAAAATTACCTTTCGGATAGCCTTTACTGATAACAGCTGGTATTAATTGTATTAGCGGTAGCAATTATTTTAGTTGTGACGTAGGACAAAAGTTTCATTTCCATTAGGTATAGTAGTCAATTCAACAGAATTTTTTTAATACTTGACTAATTTCGCAATTTTCTGACAAATACCGACGTGACCGCAAACATCACCCATCACGTTTGACAATATGTTCCTTTTAAGGTTAATCTTTTGCCACCTTTTTGACAATAACTGCCACTTTATGTCATCCACTGTCAGCCCGCTCCCTTTTAATGAGAAAGAATTTTTTCTCTATTTTCCACTGAAATGGCAGAAACTGTGAACACATTTTTAGAACCAGAATTTGAACGCCTTTCTAGTGGCGACATAAAAAAGGAGGTCCGTGGGCCAATTGCTTTCAAAAGCCTTTCAGGTCTTCAACGGGTCACCCAATCTCCATGTACCAAATTTCAGCCAAATCGATTCAGTAATTTGGGCTATAATGTATTTTTACTGTTATTATAAAATTTCGATTTTTTGAATCAAACAGCGCAAAATGCGAATTAGTTTTGTCCTATTTAAAACCAGAATTTGAAGACCTTTCTGATGGTGACAATAAATCTTTCAAAAACTTGTTTTTAATGGTCAAATGAGAGAATAATTTTAAATTTGGAAATTGGTGTGCCAAAACGGCACTTTCCGTGAGTCGATTGAATTCAAAATTTGTTCAGCTCTTCGTCGTGTAATACAATCCCCATATGCAAAATTTCAGCCAAATCGGTTCAGGGGCTTGGGCTGTACCGCGATTTAAAAGTCCGATAAAAATCAATTTTTTTTTATTTTTGGTCAAAAGGACACTAATAATGAATACACTTTTAGGAGCAGAATTTGAAGGCCTTCCTAATGGTGATGTGAAAAATGGGGGTTTGCATTTAAAATATAAAAGTTGATGTGCCAAAATGGCATTTCCGGTTGCACGATTAACTCCAAAAGCTTTTCAGATCTAAGTTAGGTTACGAGATGCCTATGTTCCAAATTTCAGCCAAATCGGTCTAGTAGTTTTGGCTGTGGCGTGATTACAAACGAACGTACGTACGTACGTACATACACACATACACACCTGAGACCTCAAAACGTAAAGATCTGGTGGTATCTCAAATTCGAAAATTTTAGTGATTGCAGTAACCTCCCATTTTTTTTAAATTGTGATGGGGTTGGGGAGGTTAAAAAAAGCCAATTATGCAAATTTAGCTTTCGGGGATTGAAATATTGCGAAGGGGGTTGAAAAAGTGAAAAAGGTTAACGTAATCCGTACGATAAAATTTGTTACTGAGGAAAGACAAAATTGCGCGATTTTGGCCAAATTGCGCGATCTTGGCCAAATTGACGCTTGGGAGATTGAAAAATTGTGAAGGGCGATGAAAAGTCAATGAATGGGGTGAAAATTAACTGTAAGTAGAACTAGCAAAAATAACAAGAATAATAAGGGATCTGCGTAAATTTAGCTTTTTGAGAGTGGCACATATCGTGAAAGGGGTTGAAAAATTTTAGAAGGATGACAAACAATGAAAATTTCTACATTGTTGTTATAAATTACCATCTAAATTCTATCATAACATCTTAAATTATGATTTGCCATGCTTTTACGCGTTTCTACATTTTGAGGGTTGTAACACCATTAAGGGTAGTTTTTCGCCGAGAGTTTTCTGTGTACAAAATTTCAGCTCGATATCTGCTTTCGTTCTCAAGTTATGCGACGGACAGAGTAGACGACGGGCGGCCGAGCGAGCGATTTCACTAACACTATAGTGCCTGCGCATATGCTCCGGCACTAAAAGGGGCCTTTTTGCCTCTAAAATGGCAATTCTCCAAAAAATGTCATTAAGGTTTTTGATCCGATAATAAGAATAAACTTTTTGTTAAATAAATTCAAAAAAGGACCCTTTTGCCACTAAAATGACATTTTTCAAAATAATGGCACTAAAGTTTTCGACCTGAAAAAAAACAGCTAGCAAATCCGGTAATAAAAATGAACAGTTATACATAAGTTTTTTCTAGGCACCGATTTTTGGCCAAAAGGGCACCAAGTGTAAATACTATATTAGAAGAAGGAGAATTCGAAGAACTGTCTTATGGTAACGTCAAAAATGGGGATTTGCATCTAAAATTTTAAAGTTGATATGCCAAAATGGCACTTTCCGAGTTGGCCCAAAACCTCTCCCGAAATCTATAGGACGTCTACGTTCCAAATTTCACCCAGATCGGTCCAGTAGCTTGGGATGTAGCGTCTCCTTCCAAATTTGTGTGTTGTACACCATCGTAAGTCGCCTGAGGATGGCCTAAAATGGCCGAAACCGGTAGAATTTAAAATAAACTAACATCAATTTGAGATTGCTGGCTTTGAGCAGTTAACCCCACCCCACATCGGTGAATTTCTACAAGCCAGTAGAACCAAAAATACCTTTTAATTATAAAATAATTAGTGATGTAAAATAGCACGCTATTTATTTTCCGGTGATATATAGCAAGATATATATCCTGCTATATATCAGCAGGAAATTGCTAAAAAAATATTTAGATTTAACCACCATCAACGACACTTTTGTCACTTTCCGAGCAATTTGATACCAAATACGTCTATATTAATTCTCTATTTTTTATTTAAGTCTTTTAGTCATGTTCACTTTATTTTACAACTTTTCGGTAGAAGTCGTTGGAAGACAACATCAAACAGTGTTCTGAATTATTTTGGGCTACGTTTGCATTCCGTTAAATGATATTTTTCCATTTGTTTTGGATTATCCCAGAAAGATTTCTTTTTGCAACCCATAAAAGTGTGTTTACACTACATGATTTTTCATATGATTTTCGCTTCGATAAATCATTTGGTAATAATACAAAATGCGAAAAGTCATGCGGTTTGTATAAATGTGTTTACACTGCTATGACTGGCTTATGATTTTGCACTTGACTTTACTGTCAAATGTGCTTGTACATAACCTAAAAGCGATGTAAAATCACCTAAACGGCAGTACAGTGTGAATTTCTGTGGTCAAGGTTAGTTATTTATTTCAAATGCACTTTTTTGTAACAACGTAGGTCGTTTGTTAATGTGCTAAATTTTTTATATAGTCAAAAAATAATGCGCTATAAGCATAGAACACGCTTCAATGAAAAAATAAGTAAATAAAGTCACAACAGGGTTGCCTCTGCACTCCAGGGGAAATAAATTCGCGAGAAATCGCAGGCGATTCAAGAAAATCATATGAATTATCATCGCGAAATAGACACCGTCCTATTCTATAATTTTCTTAATATTTTGCTATTATTGATGCTTTGACTTACTTGTGAGTGGAGTAATAGCAAAAATAATGCAGTGTAAGCACCTTATGACTTTTCATTTGCAAAATCAATTGACAAATCATGTAGTGTAAACACACTTTAAGATGTTAATTTGAAAGGCATTTTGTGATTTTACTAATCAAAATTTACAAATTTCTCTTCACTTGTTAGGTTAATGTTACTCCAACCAACTCCAACTAAATGAAACTAACTGAAATGCTAAATATCTGCTATAAATGATAAATATATAACAGATAAATATCAAAATGTGATATATATCATTTTGCTAAATATAATCATTCACAACACTAAAAATAATTATAACAAATGTAGTTCTTCTTCCTGAGGTGCCCTGAGGAAGAGGACAAAGAATAAAATCCTCGAAACGTTGGCCAGACTACATTTGTTATAATTATTTTTATTATCCACAACCCGAGAACCTACAACCAATTTAAAAATAATGATTATGGATAGTGACTCAAGCTTAAGATATTATATGTGTGCTGTTTGTCAAAAAGTCACAATAACGAGCGGTCTGAAATATTTCGTGTTCAACTGCAGCCTACACGGAAATCAGAGACCCACGCACGTGGGGAGATTACAGCCGCTTTTCTGCTGACCATTTTTTTTACTGAAATATTTTTTGCTTGGGAGCAAAATTTCAAGTCAAACTGCGTCTAACGCAATTAAAATGATTTGGGATTTTCGAACGCTAAGTTTAATAACTCCAAAACGGCTGACGATACCAAATCGATTTTTTGCAGAGTGCTGCTGCACGACAAATCCGGACTCAGCAACAACGCAAAAGTGACAAAATTCTGCGAGGAACTGTACGAATCCGGCAACCGATCTCCATTCCTTTTAGCGTTACTAGTCGATATGTGCTCGGAGCAAGTGTCACAAGGCGTCAACGATTCCCCCTACAATTTAGCGAGAGCCAAGGAATTGTGTAAAGAACTCGCCGAAAGTGTCGATAAGATTAGGGCAAAGTACTGGCAGTTCATGGCGGAGACCATCGAGAACAAAGCCAACGGCAAAGAACAAAACTCGGAAAATCAAAACTAGAATGTCTCGCTGTTACAATCAGGTTTTTTAATTTTTACTTTATCGGTTTTGTGATATATGTACATTCTTGCTTTTTTAGTTTTTATTTAAGTCAAACTTTAAGATTTTGTTAAGGAACTGATAAAAACGAACATTTGGTGTCATAGAAATTATATTCGTTGTGTGATTTAGTGACTGTCTAAATAAACGAATGTTAGTAACCTTTAAAATTTATTTCTGTCTTAGTATTATGCGTACTGTAATTTTCTGACTCTACCGAAAGGGGGACCGTTGTGAAATCCCTCCAATCTTGCAAAAGGACCCCTAAATTTAATTACGTTGTGGTTGTGGTTCTTTTACGAGGCCGTGGATGCAGGAAATAAAACCGATCTTCCAAATAACAATTTATTCACACTGAAACAAGGTCTGGCCGCAAAATAATACAATAAAATAACACCTCTCGCTCAAGGAGCTCGAGGGAAATAATTTACACGGTAAAGAAAAATACAATAGTTATAATCCCCAACCTAAATTAATGGGTTTCTAAATTATTAATGAACTCTGAGCTAACTTTATAAAATGAAGGGTGCCGTTACCGAAATGCTGAAAAAAGAATTAATCCCCAGAATTAAATAATATTACAGAACTTGCAAAAATTCGGATTTCTAAATTGGGAAGCAACCCACAATACAGGCAAGCGTTATGAGTGGTGCAAGACAAGTTTCGAGCAATGACAACTCTTGACGTAACCTATGAGAGCTAAAAATGACGCAAGCTCAGTGGCGGAGCGTCCACAAATCCCAGTGGCGTAGTCGATTTCCTGAAATCGAGCAAATTTCATGCACATATAAGTAAATTCTACGGTACGATAGAGGAAATTTTGTGCTTTAACAAAGTTTATATATATATTATCTAAACCCTTCTACCCGTAGGTGTAGGGAAAAAGTTACAATTTTATATATCTACAGTTTGTTTGTTACAAAGTAATAGATTTTAAACAACTTGATTTGTGAATCTACGCCATTCCAGTCGATTTCGAGCTAATGTTTTTGCTTCTGGCCATGTAGTTCCTTGTTTCTCCAGTATTCCGTGAATCGTTACATTCCATGTTTGTCTCGGTCTTCCACGCTTGTTTTTCCCCATACGTTTGCACTCCCATACCGCTTTCACCAGACGATCAGGTGACATTCGTTGTAGGTGTCCAAACCACCTCAATTGGCTCCGCTTGATGAAGTTTTCTAGAGTATCTACGTTTAGGCGGTTTCGTATTTCTCGGTTGCTGATTTTATCTATTCTTCTTACCCCTTCAATGGATCTTAGTATTCTCATTTCGCTGGCCTGCAATCTGGATTTATTTCGCTGCGTTAACACCCATGACTGACAGCTGTATGTTAGCGTTGGAATAAAGATTGATTTGTAAATTTTGACCTTGGTATTTTTGGATAAAGTTCTATTCTTGAATATTTTTTTCACTAAGGAGTGATACTGCTTCTCTGTTCTTTCTAATCTGTCGTTTAGTTCAGTTTCGATTCCGCTTTGGTTTTCTATTGTAGCGCCTAGGTACTTGAAGGTATTTTCTTGTTTGATCGCTTTATCATTTAGCAGTATTCTCAGTTTTTCCTCGTTTCTAGCAATTGCCAATACTTTCGTTTTATCACTGTTGATTGTTAGCCCGCTCTTTTGAAGACGATTTTGATACTCGTTTAAGTTGTGCTGCAGTTGTGTTGGGCTTCCTGCTAGTAATAGTAAATCGTCAGCAAACGCAAGTGCGCCTATTTCAACAGGGCTTAGATTGAAGTACCCCACACAATATTTTTTAATACACTTTCGGCAGTCTTTCATAACTTCATCCATCACAATTACAAACAGCAATGGACTGAGCACTCCACCCTGACGGACTCCCTGCGTTGTTGTGAATTCTTGTGACTCGTTATTCCCAATTTTAATTATGTTCTTTGTAGATGTATAAAAACTTTTGATCGCTTCGACTAGATTTTTGTTAATCTGTCGATTTTCTAGTGCCTTCCAGATTTCGGTTCTCGGTAGTTTGTCAAAGGCTTGTTGTAAATCAATAAATGCCATATAAAGGTTATCGTCTTTGCTGAGCGTTTTTTCTATTATTTGTCGTGCAATGAAAATTTGATCTTGCGTGCTTCTTCTGGGTCTGAATCCACTTTGTTCGTCCTCCAAGGTATTTTCAATTTCTGCACGTAGTCTTTTTTCCAATATTCTCTCGTAGATTTTTCCTGGTACGCTGAGAAGTGAGATCCCTCTGTAGTTTTTGCATTCTCGGCTGTCGCCCCTTTTGAATAAGGGTACTATGGATACTGTTTCCCAATCTCTGGGGATGGTTTTTCCTTTCCAGGCCAAATTTACTATGTGAAGAAACAGTTCTTTTCCTTGTGTGTTTAAGTTCTTCATCATTTCTGCGGTAATTTTATCCACTCCTGGAGCTTTTCCTGACTTAAGTGTTTTTGATTGCTTCTACTAATTCTTCCGCTGTAATTGGATTTGTATTATCGATTGTCAAGTTCTTTCGGTGACACGGATTTGTTTCAGTTGCGTCTAATAGTTCTTCAAAGTGCTGTTTCCATCTGCTGATAATTTGGTCATTTTGAGTTATTATTTGGCCGTCCCTAGATTTTAAATGCTTCAACACTGGTTGCGTGTAATTTCTGAATTTCTTAAGTTCTCTGTATAGTAGTTTTTGGTTTGTTGTTCTACTTTCTTCCATTTTACTGCTGAAGTTTTCCCATGATCTCTTTTTTGCATCTATAATAATTTCCTTGACTTCCTGCCTAACTTTCTTGTAATTTTCATAGCTTGTTGCTTTGTTTGTTTTTTCGTTTAGGTACCTTTTCCAAGCTGACTTTTTTTCTCTTACTTTGGCTTTAATTTCTTCTGTCCACCAGGCAGTTTGTTTTCTGTGTGGTGAATTTACGCTTCTGCCGCAGGCAATTTCTGCCGCAGCTACAACGACATCCTTGAAGTTCTTCCATAGGTCCTCTATGTTTTTTCCTGCACTTGATTGTAGCTTTGTGAGTTCAAGTTCCAATGTTGCCTGATACTGCTTGCATATTCTGCTTGCATTTAACAAAGTTTAGAGTGAAAATGACCCCAGAGATTAAATGAATGACACAAAATAAATTGTTTTAACGGTTCGGGTGGTGTGGACCCTGTGATTTTTCGTTAAAGCCAAATTTTGTTTCTTGTTGCTTCTTTCTTCGTCTTCAGTGTACGTGGTACTGACATGGCCAAATCACAGGTGAAGGCTGCCAAGGAGACAATCTCCAAGCGATCAACAATCACGTGTTGGTCAAGCTGAAGCGCCTTAACCGCGACGGTGAATTATTGTCGGCAATCCAGCGGGAACAAATTGCAAACAAATTGCAGAGCTGAAAGAGCGCGTCCCCTTATGGATATCCCAAATTTCCTTTACCTATTTCTATGCTAATAAAAGGGAAGAAATGGATGCACTTTATCAAACCATAACTATTCTACTACTGAAATGCAAGCAAGCTAAAGTCTACGCTGCAAAAGGGGTTAAATTAATTAATATTTAGCGGATGGTTCTAGACTAGGAAAACAAATTAGAGATCAGGAGACCTCCAATCAAAATGCACTAACGGAACTACCAATCTAGTTGCGTAATACCTGATCTATTTCCACCCTGAAGACCCGGCAGGTATATTCTACCATTCACCAATAACCACTAAAACACTATCCCCCTACGGTGTGATTACACTAACTTCAATACTACACAAGCACGAACTTTAACTACACAAAACCCAAACAACAAATAACTATTTTAAAATATTTGGAAAATATCGCAAAGTCGAGAGCTTTGGAAAATACGAGTCTCAGTCAGAAGGCTGAGAGCAAGTCCCTTTTTCGGTGTCGTCTTGGGACCGGCGACCCTAAAACCACCCCCTCTCTATACTATGTCCGGTCGGCCCCCTTCCCTAGTTCATTCCCACATTTTATAACAATTTATAATTAATTGAGAAGCTAGCGATACAACCATCAGCCTTACGATACAATCCTGATCTTAAAAGCATCTTGGACGTCCACCTTTACGTTGAGAGATTCTTCCAGGAAAGCTGCTACCAAGGATCTTCCGCTCAGTGACTCTTCACGTTTTGAGGAAATTTCACCTTTGATAACGAGACAGTTTTTGATTTTATCTTTTCTGGAGTTTTCTAATTCATTGCCCAAGGTTTTGATTTCCTGGTGGAGTTCGTTTTTCTCAGTTTCCCACATTTTCTCCTTCCGTTCCATTTGGTCCTTAAGTTTTCGTACTTCCCTTTTGAGGTCGGAGTTATCATTTCATATCCCTCATCATCTCTTCCATCATCTGAAGCAGTCGTTTTTCCGTAGGCGTTTCCGACATTGATGGCGGGTTATTGACCGTCTTTAATTCCTCCGATTGTAGGTTTCTGGTTGTCTTCTTCGGTGTGCGAGGTATTTTTCTCGACAGTGGGAAAGGATTTTTTATCTCGCCAGAGGAATTAGGATCTACCTTACGTTTCTTTCGGCTGGTGAGTCAATGCCACTATTTTGACTGTCGGACATTTACATAAAGGGCTCCTTGCTTTAGGTTATTGGCGAGGTTGTGGCTATGTTGGGTCGGTTCAAGGTTGGTGTTTATTATATTGTAAATTGAAGAATTGGTAAATAAGAGGAACATGAAAGTCAAAAAGAGACGTCTACCTATCAACCGTACGTTACCAAAAAATCTGAGTTTTGGCCAGGTTTTTTTGATTTTGGACCCCTATGGCATTGGTTCGAGAACTTTTACGAGATGGGTACTTCTAAAAAATGTATTCATTATAAAAATATTATCACAATTCATGTTACTTTTAATATCAATAAATAACTTAATCTACTGAACACACAATACTTTGCAAACTTATTTTATACCATCCTACGATTGACGCTCAAGTCTAGCGGTACATTAACATCCATACTGTTTTGGTAAAAGCTACTCTTTTCTTCCCAGAAGCTGTCCCTATTCTTCAAATTAATTAAGTTGCCTATCCTGTAAATATCGGACGGTTTACTGGAGGTGCAGCACAAACAAGGGAACAAAACGACTACGAGGAATACAAAAGAGAAAGGAAAGAAGTGAAAAAGCTAGTAAGAGAGGAAAAACAAAAATCATGGTCGGATTTTGGAAATAAAATGGAGAACGCATACAAAGATAACCCCAAACTTTTCTTCGGAACAATAAGAAAAGCGAGACAAAATAAAGTGGCAACGATAAACAATGTTAGAGATGATAATGGGGAAGTTCTGAGGGACGAAGACGATATATTATGGACAGATGGCGTCAATATTTCAAGACCTTACTTGATGGAAAGGAAATAGAAAATTCGAAGGAGAAGACAGAAGAGGAAAAGATTGCAGAGGAAGAGTACGTAACGAAAGAAGAAGTATAGGAAGCTATAAGGGATGGATCAAATAACCTCAGACATGCTAAAAGCTGGAACAGAAAAAGCTCTAGAAACGTTAAAGAAAATAATAAATAAAGTAATAGTAACAGGAAAAGCACCAGAGGATTGGCTAATAGGAATAATAGTACCTCTCCACAAGAAAGGAGACATAAAGGACTGTAATAATTATAGGGGAATTACCTTGTTCAGCTCAGTGGCGAAAGTATACGCGAGGATACTAGACAAAAGGATAAGGGAGCAAATAATAATAATAATAATAATACCTATACCCCTAATAATAATAATAATAATAATAATAATAGTGTCTTTATTTATTTTTGAGTCCTGGCGAGATTCAGCTAGGCTGCTCTTCCACCTAACCAGGACTTAATGAACAAAAAATATCAGAGACGAAAATATTTCGAAATAACAAAAATAGCAAGAAATAAGGAGTATAATGTGCGATGAGATCACTATCCAGACAACAAGAAACATTTGGTCTTATTCTTAAAAGCAGGAAAGGTACAGTCCTTGAGGTCATCACTAATTGAATTATACATTGTTGTGGCTGCATAAGTAAAAGATCGCTCAAGGAGGAGGTATGATAGGGGATGTCGAGTTTGTGGGGGTGACGCAGGACTCTTCTACGTATCAAACTGCGATGTACAAGTTTACTTAAGAGATAAGCAGGTTCACCAGACGTCAACAGCTTTTTTACCAGGCACAGAAGGTGATGTTTCCGCCTGTTGTGCATTGTTAGCCAATTTAGTGAGGACAACTTCTGGCTCACGTGATCGCGCTTTCGCAGATCAAATATAAATCTTATACAGTAATTCTGCACTTTCTGTATCCTATAAGCAGTAACCTGATCTATACAAGGGCCATAAACAATGTCGCAGTAGTTGAAACAGCCTAGAAGAAATAGAAGAAATTTTAGAAGACACGCAGTAGAGGTTCAGACCAAGCAGATGAGTTACAGACGCTATTTTTATTCTAAGGCAAATAAGTGAGAAAACCATAAGAGAAGCTGGAGAAATACATCTATGTTTCGTAGATCTGGAGAAAGCCTTTGACAGGGTAAATAGAGAAGATATTTGGAGAGCACTGAAGAAGAGAGGAGTAGACAAAATCTTAATCAGAGGGGTAAAAAGCCTGTACATAGGAACGAAAAACTTTGTAAGATCAAGACAGGAAAAATCAAGCTTATTCGAAACAACGAAAAGAGTGAAGCAGGAACGTATACTGAGCCCACAACTATTTGCCTTAGTCCTAGATGGAGCAATTAAGGAAGCAAAAGAAAATGTGAAATAATACCAAATAGGACACTGGAGAATGAAAGAAGTAAAGATATCGGAAATATGCTACGCCGACGATCTGGTGCTAATAGCCAAGGATGAAAAACACTTAACGAAAACATCATAAGATACAACCAAAGTTTGACCAACAAAAGCATGAAGATAAACACGAACAAAACTCAATCAACGATAATAAGCAACTCAGAAAAAGAACCCAGAATAAGGGTAGACAATGTGACTCTGGAACAAGTAAAAAACTTTAAGTACCTAGGAACGATGATAGCACAGGATGGAAGTTTAAAGGAAGAAATAATAGAAAGAATGGGAGCAGCAGGGAGGATATTTAATGGTATAAAAAACTTCTTTCTGGCAAACAAAGAAATTCCGAAAAAAACGAAAGTACAAATTTTTGAAAAAGTAGCAAAGCCAATCTTAATCTATGGTTCCGAAGCGTGGACGATAACTGAAATTCAGAAGAACAGAATGCAAAGCAAGGAACTGAGATACCTAAGGAAGATAGAGGGAAAGACAAGATTAGATAAAATCAGGAACACAACATTCAGAGAAAATCTCAATACAAAACCGATTAATACAACGATGGTTAAATCATGTAATGCGAATGAACGAGAACAATCTGGTGAGGAAAGTGTACGAAGCGCGAACTGGAAAAAAGAAGCAAAGGGGAAGACCAATAAAAACATGCACAGAGGGTGTTAAAAGTGCAGTGGTAAAAAAAAACATAGACTGGAGTGAAGTGAAACAGATAACGCAAAATAGGAAAAAATGGAGAGATGCATGGAGAACAACACCCAACTGACCGACTCAACTCCGCCTTACACCCTATAAGGGTGGAAAGGAATGTCTAAATATCAAGCGCACATTACCAAAAAATCAGAATTTTGGCCAGGTTTTTTTGATTTTGGACCACTATGGCATTGGTTCGAGAATTTTTACGAGGTAGGTACTTCTAAAAAATTTATTCATTATAAAAATATTATCACAATTCATGTTACTTTTAATATCAATAAATAACTTAATCTACTGAACACACAATACTTTTCAAACTTATCTTATACCATCCTACGATTGACGCTCAAGTCTAACGGTACATTAACATCCATACTGTTTTGGTAAAAGCTACTCTTTTCTTCCCAGAAGCTGTCCCTATTCTTCAAATTAATTAAGTTGCCTATCCTGTAAATATCGGATGGTTTACTGGAGGTGCAACACATGTGTGTGCAGTTGCACGGATGCTGCTGGGTGCCTTGCTGAGGACCCTCCAGCACTTCTGGTGCCTCCACCGCTTCACTGACGAAGTGTTTATAGGTTTTGACGTGCTTCCTGAGGCTACTGGGATCGGTGTAGCGTTTGGGGCAGCCAGGTACCTTACATTTGTAAGGCTTTTCGACCTGGTGCGTTCGTGTGTGCTTGAACCTATCGCTGGAGTTCGAGTAGGCTTTGTTGCAGCCAGGAACTGGACAGACATAGGGCTTTTCTCCACTGTGCGATCGCGAATGAATCTTTAAATTTTCAGCTCTGGAAAAGGACTTGTCGCATTGGAAGCAGCGGTGGGGTTTCTCGTTGGTGTGGGTGCGCACGTGCACCAACATTTTATACCTGGCATTGAACCCTTTGTTATTTCTGGAGCATCCCTCCCAACCGCAGTAGAACAACCCTCCAGGACCACTTGAAGCGTGCACCTTAGTCACGTGACTAGCCAGCTGATCGAGGCTGTCAAATGGAATTCCACAGTTCTTCCAACAGCACCTAACTTGAGCTTTGGGGGTATGCTGAATCACCGTTCTGACTCGAATGGGGGTTGGAGGGACTTCAAGGCTTGACAATGAATTGTCGCTGTCACTCTGTTAAAAAAAACCTTTTAATTTTACCGTTATTTAAGAAATTTGAACTAAGTACCTGAGTGCTGATTGGTGAGTTCGGTACCATCAAATCATCACTAACCTCCATCCTGGGATAGAGCCTAGGGTCGAAGTAGGGGTAGTACTGGTAGTGTAGGGGTGACCCCTCAACCATTCTGTGATCAAATGAAATCATCTCAACGAAATGTTACAACAAAATGACGGTGATGTTCAGAAATCGAATTTATATCCTCGCCGATAAGGATTTGCTATCTCTTTTCAGTACTGTTTAAAATTAGCGTTGTTTCCCATCTCGTGGGGGGTTTGAGGAAAGTCATATTAATGTCGATAGAACTGGTAAATACCGGATTGGAGGTTTTTATGGTCAGAGGGGCATGATAGCGATTAATAATGATGATCATTGACTGACCCCGAAACTGGTTTCAGCGAGCGATAAGGAACTTCTTGTTTTGCTTCTTTGCGTCGCATATGGTTCTGATTTGTTTTTCAATTTGCTGCTTCCTGTGGTCAAGTGGATGGACTCAAATTGTGGCGATAAGGGAAAGTGTGATATACCCCCCGTGGAAACATGACAGTTTTTACGATAGGTATAAGTACTGGCTTATCTCACATCCTGTCATCACGAGATTACTATTTCATTCATAAATATGATTTCATGTAGCATTGGAGTACCTGCGTAAAATTCTTAATACGTTATCTCGAAAATAGTAATGAGAATTGCGATACTGAGTCTTTTGAGATTTTTGGGAAATTACCAAAAATAAATCAGAATAATAGAGAAGCTCACAAGAAGGATTTGCTGCCATTTTTGGGAAAAGGCCTTTGTAGGGCCGAAAATGCCCATTGAACCATCCAAGAATTAAGTCATCAACCCTTTACCGTACTGTCCTGATTTTTTCAAGGTACTACCGAAGTGACAATACTGACCACCTGCACGAATTTCGGCTGCCTCGGGTCACCATTTTTCCTTTCGGGCGCGATAACTTTCGAAATCCTTAAAATTTCGACTTGAAATTTGAGGGGTGGATGGTACCATGAATATCTCGGTAGGGTGAAGAGAAGGTTGAGAGAATGTTGAGAGGGGATTAAAACAGGGTTAAGAGTGGGTTGAGAGGTGGTTGAGAGATTGTTGTGGAAGGGTTGAGAGAATGTTGAGAGAGGGTTGAAAGAGGGATGAAAAAGGGTTGAGAGAAGATTGAGAGAGCGTTGAGAATGGGTTGAGATAGGGTTGAGGTAGAGTGGAGAGAGGGTTGAGAGAAGGTATAAAGAGGGTTGAGCGAAGGTTTAGAGAAGGTTGAGAGAGGGTTGAGAGAGTGTTGAGAGAGGGATGAAAAAGGGTTGAGAGAAGGTTGAGAGAGCTTTGAGACATTGTGAAGAGCAGATTGAGAGAAGGTTGAGGCAGAATCGACCCAAGGGAAAAGGTTGAGAAAAACATTTCAATTTTGGATGTCTTGAGATTTAAATTCGCTGGGAATCATGAACCCTCGACCGTAGAGTCGGCATTTTTCGAGGTATATACATAAACAGAGAACCTTAGTAGCGCTTAGGAACGAGCGAGCGAGCGAATAAGCTAAAACAAGAGTGCCTCGCATTCTGGTACGGCACTGAAACGGAAATTTTGGGTACCGATTTGAAGGGGGGTAACTCCCTTACGAAGCATTTTGGGACACATTGCATATGTCCATAGCAACTTTTTGTAGTAACACCCTGAAATATCTGTACGAGGTTTAAGAGCATCCTGTACACTCGAGTGCAAATGAATGTTAACGATTTCTCAACACTAGTAGACAGTGACGTATGGAAATACATTGGCATTGCCTACTAATTTTGGCAAATCGTTAACATTCACTTGCACTCGAGTGTACATAAAGTTCGGAGCCCGTTCTATAAAACCTCTCATTTGTCAAGCTCCTAATTTCCATCGTTTCCACCTGCGTAATATAAATTTTATACTTCAAACGTTTTGCACTTAAAGTTTTTCAGAGAAATAGAGAGAAATTTCAATTCGTTTCATCAGAATAATGGGGTACGAACGTTTTGCTGGTGATTTGAATAAGGTAAGATTGCAAAAAGAACTGAATTATCAGCTTTGATTTTCGAAAAAATTACGCCTCAATCTTTTTGACAAACATTTGACCGATTTCTGATCTAAATGAAAGTCTCTATTACACAGCTAATGAGCGTTTGGAGGATTTATAGAACGGGTGTACCTATGTGGGATCGATTTTGAGCTGACTGGTACTCGACTTTCAATATCATAAAACTTATCCAGCCAACTTCGAGATGGATCATATTTTATTAAATAAGTGATATTATTTACATGATATCCAAAAATCAAAAGCGGTAATGCGACTTTTCAAAGCGAAATTATGTATAAATTTTGAACAATTATGGATTCATAAATTCGGAATTTTGAAAGCGTCATTTTTAGTGCCGTATTTTTTGACAATCATTTAAAAGAATGATAATGTCTAGTAGTAGTAATAATAGTTATTTACGTAACAAGCATAGTAAGTTGGTATTTACTGTCGAGTCGGAGATTTTGTCTAATCAGCGAGCTTGCCAGCGAATGTGAGAATCTACGGAAGCGTAGAAGTGACACATTTTTCTCTTTTTTATTTCCAAATTACCACAAAAAATGTGTAAATTTCTGAAGAAAGAACTGTAAATTTACACAAAAACTGTCAATTTACAGAAAAGCTGTAAATTTACACTTGCAGCACCCACTCTAGTCCCGTCCCGTCACGTCACGTGCCGACCGTACCCATATCCGTTCCGCGCGATGACCGCTTTGGCGGGAATTTTAAAAAAAATTGTGTAAATTGACAGTTTTTGTGTAAATTGACAGTTTTTGAGTAAATTTACAGTTTTTGTGTAAATTGACAGTTTTTGAGTAAATTTACAGTTTTTGTGTAAATTGACAGTTTTTGAGTAAATTTACAGTTTTTGTGTAAATTGACAGTTTTTGAGTAAATTTACAGTTTTTGTGTAAATTGACAGTTTTTGAGTAAATTTACAGTTTTTGTGTAAATTGACAGTTTTTGAGTAAATTTACAGTTTTTGTGTAAATTGACAGTTTTTGTGTTAATTTACAGTTTTTGTGTAAATTGACAGTTTTTGTGTAAATTGACAGTTTTTGTGAAAATTTACAGTTTTTGTGTAAATTTACACTTTTTTCTTCCGAAATTTACACATTTTTGTGGTAATTTGGAAACAAAAAAAGAGAAAAATGTGGTACTTCTACGCTTCCGTAAGAATCCGACGAGACAAAATAAAAACAAGTTGCATGCTAGTTGCGTACAAGATTTTATTTTGAAACAAAAGTCAAAACTAGGTACCTACGTACAGCGAAACGCATCAGTAACCAGGAATGACCGAAATATTTTTGCAAATGCCTTCGAAGATATATCGAAGCCCTTATTCAGCAACAAATTCATATTTTCACTTTATTTCACATATTTCAGAAATATAAACATGTCCGAATTATAAAAATTTGACAAATAGCAAAATTGAATGTCATCCATATTTCTATATTTATTATCGCCAACTATAACAAAAAACCCTTTGCAGGAAGAAGTTTTCTTTCACGGTAGTCGGCAATAGACCCAAAAAATTAAGAAAAATTGGTTTATGGTTCTCAAATTTTGTAAATTAATTTTGCACACCCTGTACATAGGGAAACAACTGAAATAGGACCAAAGTTTCCTAAAAACCTTTTCAACAAGGCCTTCATTTTATTTTCTTATAAAAGCTGCACCTCAGTAAATGAGGAATTTTTTTAAAGTGATGCAATTTTTTTGAAATATATTTTTTTGTGTCCCACAGTTTCAAGAGCGTAATATTTTAGGGACGAACAAGAGCTGCAAAGGGGTTGTAAATGTGTCAAAATATACCAGGCATTCTATAAAAAAAAATTTGAGCCACCTGTACATCTAAAAACATTTTCCTGCAATGCACTTGAACGAAATTCCTACAGATTGTAATGTTTCACGGAAATCTCCTAGACAAATTTTCCTTCAAATGATAAAAATAATGCCTAAATGGCTACAAATCATCTTTTGAATTTGTATAGCAAATTGAAGCCCCCACAGGTTCGACTACTTTGTTATCGATATTATTTATGATAAGAATAAGTACGTGTCTATCTTACCTACATCCTGTCATCGTAAAACTATTTCATTCATAAATAGAATTTGTAGTATAGGTATTCAAGTACCAACGTAAAACCTTTGAGCCTTTCAAGGTTAGGAAAGTTTCTATATCTTCGATGATTTCCTTGGCGAAATTCTAGAAAAGTTGCGAATAACTTTTCCGAATTTAAAGACAATAATTATCAAACGCTTTTAATTCTGAGTACTAAAACAATGTATCTATAATGCTCAAGAAAGCTGCCTGGATGTATTTTCATAATTCCGTGCGAAAATTGTTATTTTTCCCACTAATTTCGGTTAGGAAAGCCATCGTATTTCCGCACTAGTGCGACAAGTTAATTACAGTGCGAAAAGTAATTATCTTAATATAATTTCATTAATTTGTCCCAATCACTAAACATTTGTTTGTTTGATCACTAAACATTTCATGCAAGTTATGAAAAAACACCAAATTTTTTTCAGTGCTTCGCCAATTATAGTTTTTGAATGTCTGGATCGGGATTATGAAAAATCTTGTATGTAGCACATGGGAAAATGCATCATGCGTCATTTCCTTACTTGCGTGCTTACAGAACTCGGCTTCGCCTTGTTCTGCAATAAGCACCCGCGTAAGGAAATGATGTACTTTTCCCACTTGTTACATAAATAGCTATTACCTAGCTGAATATCGAATTTTCTCTAGCATCTAGCTGAGAAAGAATGTTTTCCTATAACTTGAAATTTTTGTTTCTTTAAAATGTTAGGTCCTTATTTCATCTAGTTTTTTACGACGAGAAAGTTGTTTTGTCTGTTTGATGTGAAAAGCTTCGACATATTCGACGCAATTACGTACCTACTTATACAGGCCAGAAAACAGGTGGCATTTCAAAGTAAATAGGTTAGTAGGTACACTTACTCGCAAAAAAATCAACCCCAAAACTCACCCCTTTCATCCCCCAAACTCAAAAAATGAACATAGAGAAAATTGAGTGCCCCGATTTTTTTGCGAGTAAGTGTACAAAAAATTCCTCAATTTTCCTTGCTTTCTGAGTGAATTTCTTTTCCTTAACTTTCTGAGTGACTTTTTGAAAAAACACGTGGAAGGTATGTAAAGACAGTGAGAGAGAATTATTTGTAGACTGACGTCAGGTAGATTTAAAATTGTTATCAAAATCGCGTCTTACGAATCAATAAAATTCAAGTGCCATTTCCTGTTATCTGTTTACGAGTACTTATTTCCATTAAAATTCCTGACGCCGCAGTATTAAATGATCACGAAACACTCGAAATCGAAGGAAGTGGTGTACCCCCCGTCACGATTTCGATAAAGTTATTATCAGCGCTTTGTTTCACAATTTGAGCATATTTTAACCTCTCCACACTACTTTAAAGAAATGGAACATTTCACTAAAATTTTCGAATTTGAGATCACCAGATCTTTACGTTTCGAGGTACTAGGAGCTCAAAAAAGTGGTTTTTAAAATCTGTCTCCAGGTATATACAGGGTGTCGGAAAGACTCCACATCCTTTATACCACACAATCTACTGTTCAAATGATGAAGCTTGGTCCAAAAATTATTGGTCAATTGTGATTCCTCTTCATGTTAAGCCGCCAAAGATCTTCATTTTTAAACATTCTTTTTAAATATCTTTCGAAAGGTGTATCGTAGTATTTTGAATTTTTGCACAGCATACAGACCAAGATGCAACTACTGATGGTACTTAAGACATTATCCAAAAAGCGGATCCCTGTTATACAGGGTGGCCCCGATGTTATTTGCCCTTGAACTTTTTTATGTTTGAAAATATTGCTAATTTGCCTATGCGGCCGTACTCCCCGTTCAATTCTAAAACTTTTCTGACTCTTACAATTTTTCGAAAAAACTAACCACTCACGAGGAAAATTGAAAAACCCCAAAACATGATCATCCTGATAAACCTACAATTTCAATAAAAATCAAAGTGTACGTTGACACGCATCACATTTCAACTGTTTTTTTGCATTGAAACAGTGGCGTGCCGTCAGGGGGGCTAGGGGGGGCGACCGCCCCCCCCGCCCTTTAGGCTGTGCCGCCCTTTCCGCCCAAGCAAAAAAGGCTGTTCCTCAGAGCCGGTCGAATTCTGCCATTCTGATGTAATAAATAACTGAAGGTAAAGGTTTATTTCTCTACGAAGCATGTAGCTATTTAAGAGCTACACTATAATACAGTTGCTTGGGGGCGGGCGCCCCAAATAGAGAAGAAACTAAATAACTGTTTATAAATTTTGAACACGGCAGCTCGTGGCTACCTCGGCGGTATCGATTTTGCCTGTATTGGGGATTTGGAGCACCTTTTCCATAAATTGTCAGCGCCGTCAGATCGCAGACCTTTCTATTATTTGATATTTCATATTAAACAAAACCAAGTTACTCATAATTTCACGAAGACAGTCCTCACCTACAGATATAATGTCCGTCACTCAAGATTTAAAAAGGATGAAGGATGGTTAGGTAAGGAAAAGAATTGATCCTAGTAAAATTCAACGGTGCCAGTGATTGTGATTCCCAGAAAAAGTTTTAAGTTTAGTGCGCTATAATTCATGCTACAATGGGAAGTTCATGGAACGGCGAACGGCGGTAAGCGCTCGTATACAGACCCATCATAATAACACAACAACCAAATTTTTTAGCCACTTTCTTAAAATGCATTTTTTAGGAGTACCTACTTGCTCGGCTCTTTGACTCGGTATTTCTCGAAAGGTTATTTTCTTAGACTCATTAGTCATTATATTTTCCGATTCCCGAATTAGGTAGGCACGTGTTTCGTGTTCTTCCCGTGTAAGGAGAAGGTGACTGTGATTCTTTTCCGTGTTTTATATTGAAATATTGACCTGAATGCGGTTTTAGACCGATTTAAAGGATTAAAAATGCGAAGAATGGCTTTGTAATAATTGTTCATTAAAATGTGTAGTACCTAAATGTAGATAATAATAATAAAAAAAAATTGCATTACCAATATTTTACGCCCCAAGAATGCCTCGCTCCCCCCGCCCCTAAGGGCACGGCACGCCACTGCATTGAAGGTGTCCTACGTCTGTGCCCAGAACCATTGCTCACAACTGAAGAAAAAACATTGATGGTAATTTCACTTTTTTATGAGGTAGACTCATCATTGGTTTTACGGTGATTACCTGCATCATGTTTTCGGTTTTTTCAATTTTTCTCGTTAGTGGTTAGTTTTCTCGAAAAATCTTGAGAGCCAAAAAAGTTTTTGAGTTGAACGGGGAATACGGCCGGCTGCCGCATAGGCAAATTAGCAATATTTTCAAACATAAAAAAGTTCAAGGGCAAATAACATCGGGACCAACCTTTATAACAGAGATCCGCTTTTTGGATAATCCTACGATACACATTTCGAAAGATATTTAAAAAAATGTTTAAAAATGAAGATTTTTGGCGGCTTATAACATCAAGAGGAATCACAATTGACCAATAATTTTTGCATCAAGCTTCATTATTTGAACAGTAGATTCTGTGGTATAACCCTGTATGTACGTATGTTTGTAAACGCTCTACAGGGCAAACTACTCATTCGATTTGGCTGAAATCTGGTATGTGGACATCTCGTAACTGAACTTAGCACTGAGTGAATCGTGCCACCGTAAGTGCCATTTTGACACATTAACTTGGAATTTTTAAATACAAACCCCCTTTTTTAAGTCACCATAAGACTTAGTGCCCTTTTGGAATGGACATTTCATGACCGAAAATAATCTGAAAAGCTTTTTGAACAGCCGTTTCCCTGCTGCCCTTTTTTTAAACGCAATATTCGTTACTGGTGCTTTGTTAGCCAAAGCACCAAAAGACATATCAATAAATATCAAAAACGAAAAAATTCTATCAAAAACAGGATGTAAGATGTTCGCTTCCTTATCTTTCCGGGACAAGCTGTTTCTATTTTTAATTTTCTAGATTCAATTTTTGTTAATAATTCCGAATACGCAGTACAATCCGGTATATTTGTGTCAATACATAACAACATGCACTATTATCAGCTCTTATTATTTTTATTTAACTTTTGTTTTAGACTTCGATTCTGGAGTTTATCACCATTAAACTGGGAAAATCCAGTTTTATAGTCGATTATAGGGTCAGATATGTTACGGCGATTTATATTTAACGGGGACCCCCTCGTAACCACAAAACACTTTTTCAATATTTGTGAAAAAGAAAGATTTCACGGGCAAGTATGTACAATGATAAAAACCTGATATTACCACACAGGTGGAACCAGAATAATGCATTTATAAATATCTATTGCACGGGTAGGATGGGATTGCAGGGGATCCCATCTCCAGCAGTGTACGTAAGACTATTTTTATTTCTTATTCGTGAGGAATAGTGCCGACGAAGAGAAAAAATACGAATTCTAAATCTATAAGGCACCTGAAATGAAATGCCGAAAAGTTCCCACCCCCCAAGTGTGCGCCTCACTCCTTATTTGGCGAAAACCACCCCCAAACGTGACATGGCGCTAGTTTTTAGCATTTTTCAGCGAAATTGTCCATCTGACAAAAAATTTATTCTATGAAATTCTGTATGAAAGTCCTTTTGATTATTTTGCTTATCCCCACCTAATTCTCGCAAACGACGTCCGAAGTTGTAGACGAGTCAAAATAAATTCTTGAGTAGAACTTATTTATATATTTATGAAATTTTGGCTATGGACTGCTGATGGGCCCTGAAATGAAGGGCCGTAAACTTAACACCCTCCAAGTGTAAGCTTCATCCCTCTTTTGGCAAAAACCTACTCTCAGACGTATGGACATGGCCCTAGTTTTTAGCATTTTTCGGTTAAACTATCAAATGAACAAAAAATTACTCTAATCAAGAATATTTCTCATAAAATTCTGCATTAAAAATTCCCTTTCATCATTTTGCTTATCCTCAATTAATAAGGGTTTATAGTATAAAAAGACGGAAGATGTGCGCGTGGCTTCTGCGGTTAGTGTGCTTGCAGGGGCGGCGCCTGAAGAGAGATAAATTGTTACAGACACGCAAGTTAGCACGCAATAGGAAATGTATCACCTGAGCTCAAGCACCAATTACGTCGTAGTGCGCTAGACGACGTCACGATTAGAAAAGGACCTTCTTATACGAGAAACTCTTATTCTTGCAAATGACGTCCGAAGTTGAGGGTTGTTTTTCGCTCGCACCGAAAATCGCTAGCCCTCAACTTCGGACGTCGTTTGCAAGAATTATGTGGGGATAAGCAAAATTATGAAAAGGACATTTTTATGCAGAATTTCACGAGGAATATTCCTGATTAGAGTAATTTTTTGTCCGTTTGATAGTTTAGCCGAAAGATGCTAAAAACTAGCGCCATGTCCACGTCTGGGAGTATAGGTTTTCGCCAAAAAAGAGATGAAGCTTACACTGGGGAGGTGTTATAGTTTGCCAAGAAATAATTTAACAGCCATAAAGACAAACCTTTTAACTTAAGTCGACCGCCCGTTGAGGTTGACAATGCGGGGGAATTCCCTCATAAAATCTTGTACGGCGCTCTCGTAGTTGAACACTTGGCCTGTGTAGTAAGATTTATGGAGGGAATTCCCCTGCATTGTCTACCTCAACGGGCGGTCGGCTTAAGTTAAAAGGTTTGTCTTTATGGCTGTTCAATTATTTCTTGACAAACTATAAGTTTACGGCCCTTCATTTTAGAACCCATCAGCAGTCCGAAGCAAAAATTTCATAAATATATAAATATGTTCTACTAAAAAATCTAATTTGACTATGTTCTACAACTTCGGACGTCGTTTGCGAGAATTAGGTGGGAATAAGCAAAATAATCAAAATGACTTTTTAATGTAGAATTTCATAAGAAATACTTTTGATTAGAATAAATTTGTCAGATGGATAGTTTCGCCGAAAAATGCCAAAAACTAGCGCCATGTCACGTTTGGGGGTGGTTTTCGCCAAATAAGGGATGAAGCGCACACTTGGGGGGTGGGAACTTTCCGGCCCTTCATTTATTTCTTCTATTCGTCTTTTTAGATCTATGACTGAACTATTTACTGCAACTTTTGTAAGATAGATGAATTTAAATAAATTGCGTCGGTTTTTGAAGAATCTCCTACCCTTTATTAAAATTCATCGATGAAGCTCCGTCAAAATGGGATTAATTGTGTCGCTTTTTGAAGATTTTGCAATTTGAACTGCAAATGCTTAAGGGATTCTAAGTGGATTTATGTCATGATGTCATGACTTGAAACACTGTCACGACAAAAATCGCTTTGAATTGTCAAATAATTGACAAAAATGTCATCTTCAATCATGTTTTGAACCCAAGAAAATTCGAAAATTAAGAATTCGTTGAGAAAAATTAATGTATATAATAATTGTGCTAATTTCTGATTAAAGCGGAAGTGCAAAAAATCAGAAAATTTTCAACTGTGCATAGTTCTAGTTTTGAAATCAACCAAAACGGAAACTTTGAAATTTATATTTAAACCCAACCCCTATTTCGGATCTCCCCGTGATAGGAAGGTCTTACACTATTACACACTTGGTGTTTTATGCAGGAAAAATATTTTTTCGCCGAACATTCATAAGGTGACAGTTTTTGTACTTGATAAATGATAAATCTGCACGAAATGGGTTACCTACTTATCGGTACATGGGATGGACTTTTTACTTTTCGTCTCGCTTTTCGTGTATAAGCATTAACGTGTAACCATAAAAAACCGTAAGATTTATTTTTAGCTATTATGACTTATTATTAGGTACCGTTTTGCCCAATTTTGTACCGGACAAAGTCAGAAGATGAGCCTTTTAGAGTCGACCACACATTTTTCAGATGGCGATTTTACTGCGCAGTAATTTTTGACAAATCAAATGTCTCCATTTAACAACGACAGCGATTGCGTCAACGACAGCGCCTTTTATAAATCAGCCTTTAAAGCTGATGCTTCTCCCTTCCAAAACAATTTCACAAAATTTTATTCTGAACGTTTTTGATTAATTTACAATTTTCTGGAGTTTAAGATTTAAGCATTTTTTATTTCTCTACCGCGATCTTGATAACATTTTCAAGATCCTTAATAACACTATAAAATCCTACACTTTTGTGAAGTTACTTTGCAGGAATTTAACTCAGGTGCTGTTGTCATAAAATGCTAAAAACAATTTTTTTCAAGAGTAGATATACTATGCCGATTCTAGCCCACCTAAGCGGTAATTGACCTGAGTAATACCTCGTCGTTACGAAATCATGGTCACGTGACCCCGAGGCGAATCACGTCATTTTTTCGCTTTTGACCACGCGATCGCGACCCACTACGTCATCGTGACGTCACGTCGCACCTGCAGGTCCCGACCTCCAAAAATTCGGGCTTCCGGACCCGACCGCGGTCCCCCGATTTCGGGGGTCTTTTCATCCGTAAGACGAACTTGAAATTTCGAAAAAGGACCAAATTTTACGTCATAAGGTACATGAAAAAATTTTTTTTTATTTCGTTGCTCATAATACCCGATTTAAGAAACCGCTTCGTAAGACAAACATTTTGTGGGCTAAGTTGCTTTAAGACAACAGTTTTCGAAAAAGGGCCTGAAATTTACGCCATCAGGTACATGAAAAATTGAAACGGCATTATGTGTGGAAACAACCCTCGAGATCACAGATACCTCGTAAGGCAAAGTATTGGGGGGCTTTTTGGCGTTAAGACAAATTTGCAAATTGGAAAAAGGGCAAAAATGCAGATGCATGGCAAAGATGCAGAATTCTTCGAGATAACTCTGATCCACAGGCAGTTTTGTGACGTTTTGGAAGAGTCTGCAAATCCATTTAGCAAGTTACTTCAAGACAACGTACTTTGCAATATCGGAACTGGCAAAGCTGCAAGTGAAAGAACCAAAGAGTATTTACTAAATACCACCGAAAAAAGAGAGCAGCTAAGAACTACATTTATTGACGAGTGCAGACCAGGACACTGAGAGGTTTAATAGAGAAATAAAGAGGCAAGCTATTCACAATTTTGAGACAGAAGGAGTAAAAGTGAAGCTACGTACCAAAGATAAGAAAGTTAAGGAAATAGGGCTCACCTGTGGAATATTTGGCAGAATGTGTTGTTTAGTCATCGAAAAAAAATTAGACTTAGAGGCAGTATTACAGTACTTCCTAACACCGATACCTCTGTCTTTAGTTAATGTAGATATGACTATCAGAAAGTTGGACAAATCTCAGTTACTGAGGCACTTGGAGAAATCAATTTCATCGGAAGAAGCGCCCAAGGCGGTCTGTGAGGTAATCGATGCCATGTTTTTTCTTCATATCCTACCAACGGCACTTCCGGAAACATACGGAGAACTCTCTTCATACGTCCTGCGAAAATTATGTTCAAGCAAAGCAACTCGAATCGATGTGATCTTTGACCAGTAGAAGAGCCCTTCTATAAAAGATTCAGAAAGAACAAGAAGAGATGGCAACTTACCCAGTTCGCAAGATTTTTATATTCAAGGGCCCCATCAGAAGAAACCAAGAAATTTCCATAAAGCTTTGGATAATGAAAGCTTCCTTCAAAAGGTCTTTGACATTATTTCTTGCAAAGGATTGGCAGCGAGAAGAGCAAAAGAAAATTCTAAGGAATAAGACGTTGTTTTTTTCGCAAGACAATAAGTGTTTTCAGAACCAATACGGAATTACATTGCGAAAACATCTTCAAGGAGGATTCTCATCGAAAGGCAGCCGACTCGAATCAGAAGGTTATAATAATAAGAAAAAAAAGAAGAAAAACTGACGTTTTGATTATATTCCTGAGTAATATTTATAGATCGAAAGAGATTAAACCCTTTCACATGCTGTGGCTTGATTTTGGAGCAGGTAAACACAGACGATTTATTAACGCCTCACTACTATCGCAAAAGCTTGGATCAGATATTTGTAAGTCTTTACTTGGATTGCATACCTTCACATTCCGATTATACCGCAGCTTTCTCGCATAAAGGAAAAATTCGACCATTTAATCTATTGTCTAAATCAATAAAAGCATTCTCCGCACTTGGATCTTCCTCTGAAGTATCTGATGAAATGGTAGCTTTACTGGAAGAATTTACTTGTGAAGTTTATGGCCAAAGAAAGTGCAAGTTTGTGAACAAAGCCAGACGTCGGTTGTTTTATAATTGGAATAAACCAAAATGTGTTTCTAAACCCTTTTCGGGAATTAAAAGAATTGATCCCACACTTTTGCCACCATGTAAGTCTGTTTTACATAACAAAATCTTGCTGTGTAATTTCATTTGTTGCATCTGGAATAATGCCAACACCGCCAATCGAGGGGGCAACCACTGCGTTAGTCCGCGGTACACCCTTAGATTTAGTCCGATTTAGTCCGCTTTAGTCCGATTTAGTCCAGTTTAGTCCGATTTAGTCTAGTTTAGTCCGATTTAGTCCGATTTAGTCCAGTTTAGTCCGATTTAGTCCAGTTTAGTCCGATTTAGTCAAGAGCTTGGTCCCTTTTAGTCCAGTCTAGATTATGTAAAATTGCTGGAAATTTAAAAAAAGTGGCAGTCTCGGAGACGGTAGAAACTTCTACTTTTTCACAGAATTTGAAAATGTATCAGCAGGAATAAATTAACTTGTGATGATATTTTTCACCCCTAAAATGACATTTTTTGAAAAAATGGCATTAAGGTTCTTGATCCGACAATGCAACAGCTATCCAACTCAATAACAATAATATGCTCTTTTGCTAAGAAAAATGCAAAAAGAGGCAGTTTTCCCCCTAAAATGCCAATCTTCAAAAATGGTACTAAGGTTTTTGATCCGTCAATGCAATAGCCATCAAATCCTGTAAAGTCCCGTCGCATATTAACGAAAGCGGGGGTTGTGTGTCTCAGGCTTTTTTTCTGTTGGTTTGTAAACAGGATTTCACATCCGTCAAAACTCCCGTCACTCACTGTCAGTGTCAATAAACAGTAACAATGGAGGTTAAAAGGAGTCTTTGTTGTTAATTATTGTCCATGACAGGAATTTTGACAGAACTGAAATCCCGTTTACAAACCAATAGAAAAAAAGCCTGAGACACACAACCCCCGCTTTCGTTAATATGCGACGGGTCTTTAGTAAGAAAATACTATTTTGCTAAGAGAAATTCAAAAAAAGAGCCTTTTTGCCACTAAAATGACATTTCTTGAAGAAATGGGTTTAAGGTTTTCGACTTGAAAAAAAATGAACTGTCCTGTCCGGTAATAAAAATATACAGTTATAATAGTATTAGGAAACGAAACTTTCGTCTTACGCAAAGATTGAAAAATTCCAACGTTGCTTTATTGTGAATTTTGAGTTCAATATGAATATCTGCAAAAATAGTTTGAAAAATTACTTCTCGGATAGCCTTCATGGCACTGATTTTTGACCGAATGGGCACCAAGAGTGAATACATTTTTAGAAGCAGAATTCGAAGAGTTTTTATATGGTAATGCGAAAAATGGCGATTTGCATTTAATTTTTTAAAGTTAATGTGCCAAAAAGGCACTTTCCATGAACCTTTGCGACCCAAAAACCTAATCAACACCTACACAGAATATGTGTGATAAATTTCATCTCGATACGTTCATTATTTTTTGAGTTATAGTGTGATCACAGACAGACACAGACATTTTTCAAAAACCACTTTTTCTGATTCCTCGGACCCTACAACGTAAAGATTTGATGTTTTGCAAGGAAAACAAAACATCGACAAAAAAGAACCAAGACTTGAGAACAATAGACTAAAAATACAGATGAAATAACGTAAAAATTACTGATGCCGATTGTTCCGATACACACATTAAAGAAATGCAGCAATAGCATTCCACATCGCAAGCTCGATCGCACAAGTATGCTTGCAAAAGTGTGCAATCCTAACCTAAAATTAATCGAGAAACGAATAATAACAACTCGGAATATTGGGCGATAAAGATAACCTGCCTTTTTTCCCTAGGCTTTTCCAAATCCTTGCCACTGTCGTCACATCGGCCGTCACCCATTGTAATTTTTTCTTTTTTGTGTTCACTTGATCAAGAGCATCTAAACATCTGACAGCTACCCGGGGCTCGACTACACGACTGTATCGAAAGAAACGACGGAAACGACACTGTGATGTAATGCAACACAAAGGCACTCACTGCTGAGTAGCGCAGAAGCAATATTTTTAAATGCTGCATAACTCACTTTAGTCCAGTTTAGTCCGACTTAGTCCAGTTTAGTCCGATTTAGTCCAGTTTAGTCCGATTTAGTCCAGTTTAGTCCGATTTAGTCCGCTTTAGTCCGCTAGTCCGATTTAATCCAGTTTAGTCCGATTTAGTCCAGTTTAGTCCATTTAGTCCCGCTAGTCCCATTTTAGTCCGCCCTAGTCCTAGTCCGTGGTACATTTTTTTTATGAGTGGTTGCCCCCTCGCCGCCAATCCTCTACAAGACTTGGAGCCAGAAAGTAATGGATGGAAAATGACTCAAAATGGTCTTCATCCAAAATGCAATTGCATTTTGGATGAAGACCATTATAATATGTGCATATGTGAATATGTGCTCTATTAATAGAGCACATATTCCAGAAGGTTTTTTTTACTCGAAGACGTAGAAGTTGTAGGAGTAGAAGACGCTCAAAATTCTGATGTAGAACATGATGTGTCCGAGGATTCCGACGACAGCTCGGATGTGGAATTTTGAGTTGCTAATACTAATGTTATTAACATTTTTGTATATTTAAATAAGTAAAACCTTTTTGCATTTTCAAACGATGCATTAGTGACTTCAAGGGCTTTTCGACCTAGCCCTCTATTATTTTCTCCTGAACAATAAATGTAATTAATGTACCCTTCTCCAAAATACGTTGCCTTACAACGATTTACCCACAAAATTTTTGTTTACGAAGCGGATTCATAAATTAGGTATAATCGCCGACAAATCTTTGAAAAAGTAAATTTTTGCCCTTTTTCCAATTTGCAAATTTGTCTTAACGCCAATAAGCCCCCTAATATTTTGTCTTACGAGGTATCTGTGATCTCGAGGGTTGTTTCCACACATAATGCCGTTTCAATTTTTCATGTACCTGATTGCGTAAATTTCGGGCCCTTTTTCAAAAACTGTTGTCTTAAAGCAACTTAGCCCACAAAATTTTTGTCTTACGAAGCGGTTTCTTAAATCGGGTATTATGAGCAACGAAATAAAAAAAAATTTGTCATGTACCTTATGACGTAAAATTTGGTCCTTTTTCGAAATTTCAAGTTCGTCTTACGGATGAAAAGACCCAGAAAATTTTGTATTACAATGGATTTCTGAATTTGGGATATATTTCCACACATTTTACCGCTAATATTTGTTATGTACCAAATGACGTAATGTTTAACCCATTTTTCAAAAAAATTATCTTGAAAGCATTTGACCCACAAAAGTTTTTTGTCTTACGAAGCGGTTTCATAACTTGAGTATAGTGGCCGACAAAAAAATTTTCATGTACCTTATGACGTAAATTTTGGTCCTTTTTCGAAATATCAAAGTTGTCTTATGGATGAAAGGCCCCCAAATATTTTATCTTACGACGGCTTTTTGACTCAAGGGGGCCGTTCCACATGTAACGCCGCTCAAACTTTTTATGTACCTTATGACGTAAATGTTGGCCCTTTTTTCAAAAAATTGTCTTGAAAGCCTTTGACCCACAAAATCTTTGTCTTACGAAGCGGTTTCATAACTTGAATATGATGGCCTACAAGTTACTCAAAAAAATTTTCATGTACCTTATGACGTAAATTTTGGTCCTTTTTCGAAATTTCAAAGTTGTCTTATGGATGAAAAGCCCCCAAATAATTTATCTTACGACGGCTTTTTGACTCAAGGGGGCCGTTCCACATGTAACGCCCCTCAAAATTTTTATGTACCTTATGACGTAAATTTTGGTCCTTTTTTCAAAAAAATTATCTTGAAAGCCTTTAACCCACAAAATTTTTGTCTTACGAAGTGGTTTCATAACTTGAGTAGAATGGCCTACAAGTTACTCAAAAAAATTTTCATGTACCTTATGACGTAAATTTTGGTCCTTTTTCGAAATTTCAAAGTTGTCTTATGGATGAAAAGCCCCCAAATATTTTATCTTACGACGGCTTTTGACACAAGGGGGCTATTCCACATGTAACGCCGCTCAAAATTTTATGTACCTTATGACGTAAATTTTGGCCCTTTTTCGAAATTTAAAATGTTTATTGCTGCCAAACGCCCCCGTTCCCAGGCGTAAGACACGGGTTTTTTAAATTAGCTTCAAAATGCACATCAAATGGGGAAGTCAAACCTTCTGTACCTTATGACGTAAGTTTTCGGTCACGAGCTCCCGGACCATATGTAGAGTGTTTAACGTCCGAAAAAGAAAAATTGGTCCACCAAAATTTTATAAAATCGCAACGGCATAATATAAACACAATTACACAAACAAAGATGCATTAAACGCTCACGACGATAAGCGCTATTTGTTGAGTAATTCCTTCAATACCTCACCGTGGGGGCATTTCTCAATAATGGAAAGGGATGATGATTTTGATTGATTGAAAACTCATAGATGATAATTTACGCTCAAGAATTTACTTGGTTGTTCTTATGTATTTATCTATTTATTTATGTACCTACGTAATGATGTATGTGTGTACCTATGTATATAATGTATATAATGTATATAATGTAATGTAATTTAATGTAAATGAAAAATTTGTAAATAAATAAATTTATCTGATCCATGTTTTTCTTGGTCGTTATCCTTATCGGTGGAGAGCTAGGTATCTAGTTTCAAACTATTATTATTATTACAGTCGAGACGGCACGCGTATGGCACGACGATAGAACATTTTGGAATCGGGCGGTCGATCCCGGGATCCAGGACCCCCGAAATCGGGGGACCGCGGTCGGGTCCGGAAGCCCGAATTTTTGGAGGTCGGGACCTGCAGGTGCGACGTGACGTCACGATGACGTAGTGGGTCGCGATCGCGTGGTCAAAAGCGAAAAAATGACGTGATTCGCCTCGGGGTCACGTGACCATGATTTCGTAACGACGAGGTATTACTCAGGTCAATTACCGCTTAGGTGGGCTAGAATCGGCATAGTATATCTACTTTCAAGATCGCGGTATCAAAATAAAAAATTGATCTTAAAAAATCCGTGTCTAACACCACAAAAAAAAATTCAGACGTTCAAAATAATATTTTTTGTAAAGTTATTTTGGAGGAGAAAAGCATAGCTTTCATTCTATACTAACCTCATTTTGATTGGTACACAAATGATTGAATTCAAGTCATCAAAAAATGGCCTTGTAAAAAATGGCTTCAAAGAAACTAGCTGAATTCTCCGGCGTTGCTAAAATTATGATATAAAATTCAAGAATTTTCATTTGCAAGTGGGTCATGTGACCCCTCATTTGAAAGCTAATTTAATTCTCTATACGATGGTGAAAGTTTCAAAGAAATTGGTTGTCTCAAGAAAAAATATTGAAATTTTTTTTGCCCAAGAACATCTTCAATTTGAGCTCCTTGGACTTCCTAACATTAGATAAAGACGGGTAAGAGTTTGCAGAAGGATTTTTTGGGGATTATTTCTCAGTTTTGCACAGTTAATTTGCTTTTAAATTCAATGACATTTCCCTTGTCATTTTTTGTCAGGAAATGCAATGAGCCGATAAAATAGAAAATAAAAAATTAAAATTAAAATTTTCAATAAAATTAATTTTTTTTGAGTCAACCTTTTAAGTTTTCACCATCGTATATAGAATTAACATAGCTTTGAAATGAGGGGTCACATGACCCCTCTTGTCCTTTAAAATTCTTGACTTATATGTCACAACTTTGACATTTCAAGGTCACGGCACATTGTGTAATTGGCAATCCGCATCATTTCTCAACTAATAGCTCCATTCCATATTTTAAGGCTCTAGCTAGGGGGGTTCCAGAGACACAGGGGGCGGACTTTAGGTCCTCACTGTATGTATACAGGGTGCGAGATTGAAACTCCAAAATGCTATAACTTTGTTATTTGTAGTCCGATTTAAGTAAACAAAAAACCAGATGAAATGGCTCATAAAACACTACAAACTCAGAGTACCTTTGATTTTTATCAACTTCAACTTGAATGTCAACTGGTTGTCAACTTTTCATTTTCAAATGGACATACCCAGTTCTTTTTGCTCAGCCTGAAAGCAAATTTTTTTCTGCGACTTTTGATGTGCAATAAGTCGACTTTGGTTTATAATAAATTTTGAAAATAATTAAAATTATTGTCAACATTTTAATCTTTTTATGCTAAATTTTCAAGTGTGCCGCGAAAAAATTCTCCAAATGTATTTTACATGTTAGAATATAACATATTTGAAGTGTTTTGTTAAGTTTTTAAAAGATTCACAGCACATTCGAAAATTTTAAGTAAAAAATATATATATTTTCAGAACTAATTGTAAACCAAACCCGCTTAATTTCACGTCAAAAAAAAAAAAAATAGCTTTTAGACTGAACAAAAAAAACTTGGTATGTCCATTTGAAAATGAAAAGTTGACAACCAGTTGACATTCAAGTTGCAGTTGATAAAAATCAAAACTACTCTGAGTTTGTAGCGTTCTATGAGCCATTTCATCTGGTTTTTGGTTTACTTAAATCGGACTACAAATAAGAAAGTTATAGCATTTTGGAGTTTCAATCTCGCACCCTGTATACACTATACAGGCTGTTTTTTTTAAACTTCCCACCTTGAATAAGTTCGGATGTAATAAAGACATTGAAATGAAATAAACGCTGGTCAGTCCTGTACGGAGCCAACATTTGCGCGTATAATCAGGTAATTTTGTTCCCTTCCGGTTTCACCGGCAATTACCCTAATTTTGGTTTTTCATATGGGATTATACCATTTTCTCAACGATTTTGAATCTAAGATTTTTTCTGAGGTAGAAATATGTGTCATACTTAACCCGAAGTACAGTCACAGCCACCCTAGATTTTCAAAAATATCGAAGAAAGCGATGAAAAATTAAGATTTTCGAAAAACTAGAAAATACCTTGACTTTATTTTTTAACCTCCCCAACCCCATCACAATTTTAAAAAATGCAGCAGAGAAGCGGCTGGAACCTCCCCAACGCGTGGGTCTTTGATTTCCGTGACTTATTGTGTTTAAGATTTTAAAGTTAATATGCCTAAATGGCACTTCCCGTGGACCAATTGCTCCCAAAAGCCTTTCAGCTCTTCAACCTAACCTCCATGTACCAAATTTCCGACAAATCGATCCAGTCGTTTGGGCTATAACGTGGTTTCAGTGTTATTACAAAATTTCGATTTTTCTACTCAAACGGTACTAAATGCGAATAAACTTTATATCATTTAAAACCAGAATTTGAAGACCTTTCTGATGGTGACAATGGATGGGTAAATGAGTGAATAATTTTAAATTTGGAAATTGGTGTGCCAAAACGGCACTTCCCGTGGGGCGATTGAATCAAAAATTTGTTGAGCTCTTCGACGTGTAATACAATCCCCTTGTGCAAAATTTCAGCCAAATCGGTTCAGGGGCTTGGACTGCACCGCGATTTTAATGTCCGATAAAAATCTCGTTATTTTTAGTTTTTGGTCAAAAGGGCACTGACAGTGAATACATCTTTGGAAGCAGAATCTGAAGGCCTTCCTTATGGTGACGTGAAAAATGGGGGTTTACATTTAAAATCTAAAAGTTGATGTGCCAAAATGGCATTTCTGGTTGCACGATTGGCTCCAAAAGCTTTTCAGATCTAAGTTGGGTTATCACATGCACACGTACCAAATTTCAGCCAAATCGGTCGAGTAGTTTGGGCTGTGGCGTGTTTACGAACGTACGTACGTACGTACATACAGACACATTGTAAAAACCACTTTTTTGGGTTCCTGAGAGCTCAAAACGTATAGATCCGGTCTTATCTCGAATTCGAAAATTTTAGTGATTGCAGTAACCTCCCTTTTTTTTAAATCGTGAAGTGGAGTGGGGAGGTTAAAAAATGGGAGGTTACTGCAATCACTAAAATTTTCGAATTTGAGATAGCACCAGATCTTCACGTTTTGAGGTCTCAGGAACCCAAAAAAGGGGTTTTTAAAATGTGTCTGTGTGTATGTACGTACGTACGTACGTTCGTTTATAATCACGCCACATGCAAAACTACTAGACCGGTTTAGTTGAAATTTGGAACATAGGCATCTCGTAACCTAACTTAGATCTGAAAAGCTTTTGGGGCCAATCGTGCAACCGGAAATGCCATTTTGGCACATCAACTTTTAAATTTTAAATGCAAACCCCCATTTTTCACTTCACCATAAGGAAGACCTTCAAATTCTGCTTCTAAAAGTGTATTCATTCTTAGTGCCCTTTTGACCAAAAATAAAAAAAAAATTGATTTTTATCGGACTTTAAAATCGCGGTACAGCCCAAGCCCCTGAACCGATTTGGCTGAAATTTTGCACATGGGGATTGTATTACACGTCGAAGAGCTGAACAAATTTTGAATTCAATCGACTCACGGAAAGTGCCGTTTTGGCACACCAATTTCCAAATTTAAAATAATTTTTTCATTTGACCATTAAAAACAAGTTTTTGAAAGATTTATTGTCACTATCAGAAAGGTCTTCAAATTCTGGTTTTAAATAGGACAAAATTAATTCGCATTTAGCGCTGTTTGGTTCAAAAAAGCGAAATTTTATAATAACCGTAAAAATACATTATAGCCCAAATTACTGAATCGATTTGGCTGAAATTTGGTACATGGAGATCGGGTGACCCGTTGAAGACCTGAAAGGCTTTTGGAAGCAATTGGCCCACGGGAAGTCCCATTTAAGCATATCAACTTAAAATTTTAAATACAAGACCTCATTTTTTATGTCGCCATTAGAAAGGCGATCAAATTCTGGTTCTAAAAATGTGTTCACAGTTTCGGCCATTTCAGTAGAAAATAGGGAATAAATTCTTTCTCAATAAAAGGGAGCGGGCTGACAGTGGATGACATAAAGTGGCAGTTATTGTCAAAAAGGTGGCAAAAGATTAACCTTAAAAGGAAGATATTGTCAAATGTGATGGGTGATGTCCGAGGTGGTGTCGGTATTTGTCAGAAAATTGCGAAATTAGTCAAGGATTTAAAAAAAAATTCTGTTGAATTGACTACTATCTACACAGAATACAAAGATCCACGCGATGGGGAGGTTCCAGCCGCTTCTCTGCTGCATTTTTTGAGATGTAGCTGATGGCATTGTTTGATAAATCTTAGGTATTAATCAAGCAATAAAGAACATATTTATGTTTTATTATTCAAATTCCAAATTGAAATAATGCCAACGCAACCGCACATCTTGCGAAAGCACTGATAAAAGTCATTTAGAAATGTGATGATCGGCAGAAAAAATACAACAAGGGCAAACAAACTCTCCGTTCAGTTAAATCCAGTTTGCCTTATCGAAATCTCCAACCTCTGACCCCCAAACAGTTCGCCATTGGTCCTCCCGTCTCTGCAGGAGGTTATTTGCGATAATGATAAATGGACTTTGTTTGAAAACCAGTTTGGCGCACGCAGAACCGAGACCATTATTTATTTTTTACTGATTAAAACAACCGGTTGGCGGTGCGTGAAGAAACACCCGGAGATGTGCGGTAGGTGCCGTCCAGAAGCCGCGGTACGACCTCCCGCGAACAATTCGGAAAAAAATTTAAACGTGAAATTTACATACCAACGACATCAGTCGCGAAGAACGACCAGTTCTTTCCACAAATTTTCTAAAACTGAAAACCACAGTGGTGGTACCGGTGGTGTTGAGCTTTTTTTCATTTGGAATTGTAAAAAAACACATGTTATTGCAGTCTCCCAGATGAATGGAAGGCGCGATGCTATGAGAGAGTCTGTAAAAACCTGACGGTTTCGATTTGATGATTGTACCTATTAAAACGGACCCCATACAAAGAAGGCAATTTTGTTTGATGCCACTTCGGTGCTATGGCCGTCTTTGTCTGGACAGTGCAAGGTTCGTGCGAGGCGGCAGATGGCAGTCGGTCCTTGATTGACGACGAAAATGCCCCCAGCAAGGATTCAAACTCCGCCTTCCGATTTTTTTAACCAATACTTTGCTGCACTAACCCTAAATCTTCGGACCTTTTGTGTTTTCTGTTCTTTATTCTGTTCTGCTCGTCATTCTCGTGTTATAGCAGGTAGGTAATAGGTACCTATTATTATAGGTACTGATTAGTACCTACCTCGGCGCGGCACTTCTTATTCCTTTCTTACCCTTTGTTACGATTATACAGGGTGTCCGGAAATAACGATGAAATATTTCTAGGGGTGATTCTGCAGCTCAAAATATGAAAAAAACCTCCTATAAGCATGTGTCCGAAAATCGCTCTTAAGGGGACTAGGGCCCTCTGAAGGAGGCGCCTAAAATTCAGTTTTTATTAAATAAATCAGGAACCGCTTAAGCTACAGCGACGAGTTTTTGTGCATTATCTAATATCAGTAACAGTCATCAGATTATGGTATCCATCAAAAACAAATTTAACCAGGGGCGTAGAAAATAGGGGGGGTCTCAGGTTTCCCCACCCAAATTTTTTTATGTGTTATTTTTTGACAATTTCTGACCGGAATATGGTTCCCTGACTAAAATTACATAAAAAAGTCTCTCTTGTTATAACACCGTAGGATTAACCGTTTTCGAGAAAATTAGATTTAAAGAACCATTTTTGCATTTCCCAGACTTATCATTATCAATTCATTTTTATTAAATTACAAAACTGAACGGATTTTAAAAATTAGTAACTAACGTAATCTAAAGTTGCTTATTGATGTCAGATAGTATGCAAAAACTTAATAATTGACTAAATAAAAATCAAATTTTGAGCTCCCCCTTCAGAGGGCCCTAGCCCCCTTAGGAGCGATTTCCGGGCACATGTTCATAGGAACTTTTTTTCATATTTTGAGCTGCAGAATCACCCCCCGAAATATTTCATCGTTATTTCCGGACACCCTGTATAAATCAACTGAGTATTTTTAAAGGAGCACAAAAAGTATCGTGAGTTCTGAAATGTCTTTTTTTAACCTGCCCAATCCCACAATTTAAAAAAAAATGGGAGGTTACTGCAATCACTAAACTTTTCGAATTCGAGATAAGACCGGATCCATACGTTTTGTAGTCTGTAAACTGAATCCCAAATGCGTTCAATGTTATTACCGGCGAAAAACGAAATTATGCGAATTTTGCAAAATTACCACTGGGGGTTGAAAAATCGTAAAGGTGGATGAAAATTCAAAAGGTATGAGGATTAACCATGGCTAAGTAACATTACGGAAAATAATCCAATTATGTAAATTTAGCGTTTGGGGGTTGAAATATTGCGAAGGGGGTCGAAAAAGTGAGAAAGGCAAGAACAATAATGTATATGAGTAAAATTTATTACCGAAAAAAAGCAAAACTACGCGAATTTTACAAAATTAACGCTCGGGGGGTTGAAAAATTGATAAGGGGGATGAAAAGTCAAGAGGGGTGGAAATGAACTGTAGTTAAGTAGAGCTAGCGATAATCACACGAAAAAGAAACCATCTGGGTAAATTTTGCTTTTTGAGGGTTCACATATCATGAAAGGGGTGAAAAATTGTGGTTGGCGAAGAAAAATCGAATCGCCAAAAATATCAAATCTTTACTTTTCAGGGTCCTGGGAACCCAAAAAAGTGGTTTTTCAAAAATGTCTGTGTGTAGGTACGTAATTTTTCTTATCAGCACATGAAAGGTCTTGAAATTCTGTATTCGCGAAAATCAGCAAAGTAGTGTCTGACATCTGGTGGCAATACTTTAACTACACTGAGAGACCGGATACGGAAATACTTTTAAACGTCCGTCATCATAATTTTGGCTTACGTCAGTCAGTTGTCAGTTGCGAGGTTAGGTAGTAGTTTTGTTCGGAGGCATCCTCTCGTTGACTCGAAATTTTGGGAATAATTCTGTGGAATTTTACTTTTTGTGTACTTAAGTGAAACATTGTAAATCCAGGAAAACTTTGCTTTTAAAAAATCCACGTAACGATGTCACTGATGTCACCAACTCACACTGTCAGGCACATTTGTTAAAACTTTGCCATCGCCAAAAATCTGCTTGACAGTGAGTGACCGCAGAGATGACGGGAGTTTTCACAGATGTGAAATTCCGTTTACAAAACAACAGAAAAAAAGGCGGAGGCACACAACCCCCGCCTTAAGGCTCTACCTTACTAAAACAAAATTGCTCGTTTAGAAATTATTATACCAGTACTGCCACTATATTAAGTTCTGTGACAGGCAATAAACTGCAAATTTTAAAGCCGGATTAGTGGCCTCCCGCTGTGGTTGTGGATCGATAGGTACTGTAACTTTCTGACTCTACTGAAAGGGGGACCGTTGTGAAATCCCTCCAATCTTGCAAAAGGACCCCTAAATTTAATTACGTTGTGGTTGTGGTTCGTTTTACGAGGCCGTGGATACAGGAAATAAAACGGATCTTCCAAATAACAATTTATTCACACTGAAACAAAGTCTGGCCGCAAAAATAATACAATAAAATAAACACCTCTCGCTCAAGGAGCTCGAGGGAAATAATTTACACGGTAAAGAAAAATGCAATAGTTATAATCCCCAACCTAAATTAATGGGTTTCTAAATTATGAATGAACTCTGAGCTAGTTTTATAAAATGAAGGGTGCCGTTACCGAATGCTGAAAAAAGAATTAATCCCCAAAATTAAATAATATTACCGGACTTGCAAAAATCCGGGTTTCTAAATTGGGAAGCAACCCACAATACAGGCAAGTGTTAGGAGGGGTGCAAGACAAGTTTCGAGCAATGACAACTCTTGACGTAATTACGACGGCTAAAATGATGCAAGTTCAGTGGCGTGGCGTCAAAATTCCCAGTGGCGTGGTAGATTTCCTGAAATCGAGCAAATTTCATGCACTAAGTAAATTCTACGGTACGATAGAGGAAATTTTGTGTTTTAACAAAGTTTAGAGTGAAAAATGACCCCAAATTGAACTGAATGACACTGAATAATGGTTTTAACGGTTCGAGGGATGTGGACCCTGTGATTTCTCGTGAAAGCCCAAATTTAGTTGCTTGCTGCTTCTTTCTTCGTCTTCAGTGTACGTGCTATAGACACTGTCCAGTCCCAGTGTCTAGCGGAATACGGGAAACCTATACCACTAGCAATCGTTGGTACACCAGGCCAAATCACAGGTGGAAGATGTCACCGGGACACCCTCCAAGTGAGCAACAATCACGCGTTGGCAAAACTGTAGCGTTTTTAACCGCAACTGTGAATTATTGTCGACAATCCAGCGGGAACAAATTGCAAACAAATTGCAGAGCTGAAAGATCGCGTCCCCTTATGGATATCCCCAAATTTCCTTTACCTCTTTCTATGCTAATAAAAGGGAAGAGCTGGATGCGCTTTACCAAACCCTAACTATTCCACTACCGAAATGCAAGCAAGCTAAAGTCTACTCTGCAAAAGGGGTTAACTTAATTAATATTTAGCGGATGAAAAAGGGTTCTAGTCTATGAAAGCTAATTAGAGATCGGGAAACCTTCAATCAAATGCACTAACGGAACTACAAATCTAGTTGCGTAATACCTGATCTAGTTCCCCCTGCAGACCGGGAGGTGTTCTACCAATCACCAATAACCACTAAACACTATCCCCATACGGCGTGGTTACACTAACTTCAATATTACACAAGCACGAACTTTAACTACACAAAACCCAAACAACAAATAACTATTTTAAAATATTTGGAAAATATCGCAAATTCGAGAGCTTTGGAAAATACGAGTCTCTTAGTCAGAAGCCTGAGAGCAAGTTCTCTTCCGGCGTCCTCATCGGTCCCGCGAACCTAAAACCACCCCCTCTACTATATCCGGTCGGCGTCCCTTCCTTTGTTCATCTCCACATTTTATAACAATTTATAATTAATTAAGAAGCTACGCGATTCGACCAGCCTTACGATACAATCCTGCCCTTAAAAGCTAATCACAGATTCACATATCCTATCAATGAAACAATTTAGTTATTTTATGCAAATCTAATGAATTACCTAACAAAAGTCCAAGCAGTCCGGTGGGGGTCTTTGAAGCTTTTCGAGCATGTGCAGGGTAGTGGGGGCTATTTAATGCATACGACAATCATGCAATTTTAAAAGCAATCTAATTTGATAGGCAGGTCCTACATATGAACAATAGGGTATTAAACAGGAATCTGGCTTGAGGTTTCGGTCGTCTAGCCTAGACGGCGACACCAGTTCTATTCTTGCAGTGAACTTTAATTTAAATTACAGCGTTTACGCCGAAAAGATTTGATTGGTTACATATGCGTCGGTTATGCCTACACACATGAGGTTCATACGGTGTTTAACGGGTTGTCGAGGCAATTTTAGCAGGAGTAATGTTTGATTCACGTCATGCAAAATTAGTGTATCTTGGCTACTCTACCTTTGGGGTTCATGCATTTACTGAATCAAATTTAGCAACAAATTGTAATGAATAAGACGTTATTAAATCCATTTCTCGGAAATCTCTACTGTGGGAAAAACTTTCTAAAAAATTGTATGCGAAGGAATTCGGTCATAAAGTTTACAGCGAGGGAGGTTCTTGGAAAAGGGCAATTCAAGCAAAGGTTTCTACCAGGCCCCGGACCACCCGGATATACAATGGCCGTGACGAAAGGTGTGCACGGTTTATGACTTTTGGCAATAAATAGTTCTAACTTACAGTTAATATTCTCGCGCCCCATTGACAAATTTTATACAAACAATTTAATGTGGATTTACCCAGGATTGGCTTTAACTGGCATATGTTACGGTACCTATCTGGAAAATATTATGAGCATTGTCCCTGTTTGTTACCATTAGGCTCGCCATTAGGAGCTAGGGGTACCTACATTATTATTGATTTTTGTATTCTAGAATATTCCAGAGAATATTATTGGATGAAAATTAATTAAGATGATTTTATTTGTGGGAGTCAAAAACAAGATGGGTAAATTATGCAAACATTTATAAAAAATTAAAACAAAGAGTGCCTAAACATAAATGTTTTAAAAACTGGGACGGTACCTCTACGTCGATGGAGGCCGGGATTATTTTGGATGGGTTTAATAATTCGATGGTACAGCATGATTTAAGATATAAAAAAATTATTGGTGACGGAGACAGTAGCGTGATAAAAAAAATTAGAAGTGCTAAGCCTTATGGACCAAGTTACTTTATTGACAAAATTGAATGTTGGAATCATGTATTACGTAACTTCTGCAAAAAAAATTCGGGATATTGCGAATACGCCTAAATCCAATACGAATTTAACAAACTTCCTACGTAACAATGTTATTAAATTTAGAACCGCTGTCGTCTCCGCTATAAAGCATAGAAAAAATGAGCAGCGTCCACTACGGCAAAAAGCCGAAAATTTAAAACACCACATTTTAAACGACCCTCGCCATATCGAATTGCGACACATATTTTTGCAAAAAAACAGTGAAACATTCGTCACAGTATTCAATTTTTAACTTCTACCATTCTTCTACGCAGCGCGAAGCAGTAGTTACTGAAATTGATCGGAAAATTAAAAAAAATCGAATCGCCAAAAACATGAAATCTTTAGGTTTTAGGGTCCTGGGAACCCAAAAAACTGGTTTTTGAAAAAATGTCTGTCTGTCTGTCTGCGATCACGCTTCAGCTGAAACTACTGTACGTATCGAGGTGAAATTTCGCACACATATTCAGTGGGAGATTTGTAGGTGCTGATTAGAATTTGGGCCACATCAGTTCACGGAAAAGCCTTTTTGGCACATAAACTTTAAAAAATTTAAATGCAAACCCCAATTTTTTGCGTTGCCATATGAATGCTCTTCGAATTCTGCTTCTAAAAATATATTAACACTTGTGCCCTTTTGTCCACAAAATGGTGCGGTGAAAAAAAAACCTATGCATAACTGTATATTTTTATTACCGGATTTGATAGTTGATTTTTTTTAAGCCGAAAACTTTAGTGCCATTTTTTCTAAAAATGTCACTTTGGTGGCAAAAGGACCCTTGTTTCAATTTATTTTACCTAACTGCGTTTTGAAAAGTTGGATATTACGCAATTAGGTAAAATGTTGTACTGAATACGTTATGAAAAACCTAAATTGTTTGACTCGCATAATGTTGCAAAACTCGCTATCGCTCGTTTTGGCAAATATTACGACTCGTCAAACAATATAGGACTTTTCATAACTAATTACGTAAATAACTATTACATAACTGCCGGATCGAAAACCTTAGTGCCATTCTTTCTAAAAATGTCATTTTAGGAGTGAAAAACATCCCAGCAAACACAGAAGGTCTGGCCGTGTTATGGCAACTGTCCGGCAAGTCCGGCACTGGCAATAGAATTACGGCCGTGTACTGGCCAGACGAGAATCGGCCATACGAAAGCAGCCACAACGTGGCCGTACTATGGGCATACGAACAACGGCCAGACAAAGACAGCCATGGCACGGCCGGCCTCTGGCAGCCCTAACCCGGCCGACTCCTGACAGCCTTAGCCCGGTCGGCCTCTGGCTGCCTCATTCTGGCCGTATTGAAAATGTTTCTGTAGTTAAATAATATAATGATAGTGATTAATTTGATAATGTAACCCTTACTATCATACAATTCGCAAAATTAAGGAGTATTACATATTTTTTAAATAATTGCCGGTTACTTTATGTACAAGATACAAACAAATTAAAGTATGAGGTGAAGTGGCCTAGTAGCAAGAAACTCGACTATCGTCCGAAGAATCCGGGTTCGGTTCTCGGTGGTGAAGCGGTTTACCACGTTTTTTTTCGTCCCGAGGTAGTTCCGGCCTGAACGTGGCCATAAGAACGCCGTAATGTGGGCCCAAACAGAACCAGACCCGGCCCGTGCCTGGGCAACGTAGATCGGCCGTAACAAAACTAGAGGCACACATGCGGGCCGCGCCAGATAAGGCACTCGCTTCTGGGCCGGTTCCGGCTTGTCCGGGCAGCCTCATTCCGGCCGGCAACCGGCCATAAGATTGAGGTTTGCTGGGATATGAATTTTAGATTTTAATAAAAAGTGATACGGAAAAACAAACAATCCCGGACATGTCTAAGTAAGCTTATGAAATTCAAAAAGGAAAATTTTTGAAGGAGTTGTCAGAAGCTGATGTTCTTTCTATTCAAGAAAAAACTTGCCTTCAGCGAGACAGTGGCGGATTGGGAGAAAGAA
Source organism: Pycnomerus fuliginosus (assembly GCA_963924575.1). Taxonomy (NCBI): domain Eukaryota; kingdom Metazoa; phylum Arthropoda; class Insecta; order Coleoptera; family Zopheridae; genus Pycnomerus; species Pycnomerus fuliginosus. The sequence goes on along the minus strand of OZ004620.1, from coordinate 36,843,898 downwards.
AGACAAATTAGACTAACCGCAAGTAATTTTGGACAAGTTTGTAAAATGCGTCAAGATACCAACACCGCAAATTCTGTGAAAACTATTTTAAGATTCAATCACAATTCATTCACAAATAAATAAGCTTATGCAGCCAACAATACAAGTCTACAGGTAAAATAATTGTCTTTTCCCGCCAAATTCGTCCAATTAAAATTGCCTTCTGTCAAAATGTCTCATTATGTCAAGTATGTCATCTGTCAACTTCAATGCTTTCACGAACTTCACGTGCCTTCATTTGTTTGTTGTTTAAATAAACAATTTAATGAATGCATTGTTTTAACAATATTGCCAACGCTTAATTTAATGTACATACCCGGTGATTACCATTTTTGTACCTATTATGGTAAGCAACCCTATTAAAATATTCATAATTCTATTTTAAATCCCTTTTAACATTTTTAGGCGAACGCCAAAGACCCCTGGGCAGAGACCAAATCCATCATCACCGGGTTATTGACCTCGAACCCATTCAAATGCACCATAAGGGATCTGAGCAAGGAGTACTTCGAAATGGTTGGGGAACCATTGCCGTACCTTAAAAGAGGTTACAATAATATCGAAGATTATCTCCGGTCGATGCCTGATGTTCTTAGGGTAGGTTCTGGGGTGGTTTTTGCTGGTAATTTCTGATTTCTTGCAGGTGAGGGGTTCCGGCCCATTTGCCGAAGTTGAGGGGGTAGTTACGAGGAACTCGGCCCATATCAATATTTTGGTTGCCAGACAGAAGAGCTCGAAAAGGTATCCCAGGTAAGTTGAGACATCAAAACCATCGTCCTGCGTGAATAATTCGAGGGGTTAACCACTTAGCGATTTTGGTGTACGGTTCTCTGGAATTTTGGCAATTTTCTAGCGATTTTGGCGATTTTGGCGATTTTCTAGCGATTTTGTGTACACAAATTTACCATGTGGTTAACCCCTCGGAATAACTGTTAAAAGTTGTGCCAGTTTTACAGCCATTTCCCACAAGTGTGCAAGTTGACAGAACTAACCATGAGTATGTACAGGGTGTCCCGGAATTAGAGGTCAACACTTTACCAGTAGATTCTTCTATGAAAAATATGAAAAAAGTCCCTATGAACACATATGGTGTCTGTACTAAGTTTTTGATGCTGAATTTACTACTGCGGAGAAAATTTTAAAATTTTGATCATAAGCGTCTCGTACAGGAGGGGCTTAGGACAAGTTTTTTCTCAAATTGATTCCAGAATCTGAAAATTGAGTTTTTTAAGTAAAAATGGTACTCTTGTTTAACATCAATAGAATGCGCCCTTTTCGAAAAAAAATGACTTCATTGGTTCAGGGCTCCAAAATTTGTGACAGAAGACATCAAAATATCGCAAACAAGTTCATGGGAGGGTTGCTTACTTCATTTTTGAAAGAAAAGTTCTTATGGGATGGGTCGAAAAATGCTTCCTAAGCGAGCAAAATTTCATATTTTAAAACAGGATTAAAATACGATTACATTTTCACTTGAGCAGCCTTAAGGAACTCTAAAGGCTCATAGCTAACTTTGGTGATTAAATCGTGTTAAATATGGAATTTTGGTCAAATTCCAAATACTTAGAAATATCGCATAAACTGTTTATTTAAATATAGCAAACATGTAGACAATTAAATTCCGCATCGATGTGACATAAAACATTTGGGGCACTCCATTTGAAAAAATTGACTTTTTGACCAATGAATTTGACGATGTTTAAAAATTTGCAGAGAACACCCTGTATGTATTTGACCCTATTTGAGTCCAGGGGCGGATACACCCTACATTAGTCTTCATGCCAAATTAATATCGTTTTCTTATTTCATACTGTAAGGATGTTACAGCTTTTTGAAGTTAGGACTGCACTTGGCATAAAAAAGGGAAATTCTTGATTTTCTCAAAAATGGTTGATTTTTGGCATAGCAATTCTTAGCAAAAGTTAACCAACAATTTAACGTAGAATCCAAAAATATCATAATATACAGGCTGTTCCGTTTAAAATAAGGAAGTTGGTACCTATTTCCGGTATAACCGGAAGTGCGCCAATGATGAAAATATTTTACGTCGATTCAAAATTAATTGAAACCTCTGTGTACAAATTTTCAAGACGATGCTAGAAACAGTTCTCCAGATACGGCTAACTGACGCTCGTCGAGGGATACCCTGTAGTGCCTTGTGGGCTTAGGGCCGCAAAAATTGTTAAACCACTTCTGATTTTTCAGTTTGCAATCGAAATAAAAAACGCAGAAAATCACACAAAAAACTTTTAGAGTTTATTGGAAAACAGTAAAATAAAAATAATTTACAAAATATAAAATGTGCTTAATAATAATAATACAATGCCTTCTGTGCTAATAGCATGTACATACAAATAAATAATTAGGTACTGAGGTAATAAAACATAACGAAGAGAAAAGAAGTTGTGTTTACTCTATGTACCTATGTACCCATGTAGAAAAGTTGATAAAACAAGAAAAAACTAAGTAGGTATACACAATAAGACAAATTATTTTCAAATCTAAAAATGTATCAGTAAGATATTGGCATATCACATACTACCTATATCACAGGTTATGTTTTTTTTTGCCAAATCCCGAATTGGTTAGTTTCTAATATGTCTGCTGCCTACTAATTCTGAACCGAAATGGCGATAATAAAATGTCTTCAGTTTATCAATTTTTGCTTCAAAAAACTGTGACACATAACGGTGGAAAATCCTCTTCCATCACATTTTCCCCGTTGAGGCTGCACTTTATAAATCACAAAAATTTGAGATAAAATAGAAAAATAATCTGACCAACTTTTGTTTATGTATTTTTACTTTTACTTTCTGTTCTTCTCCTAGTTACCGAAAAATAAACTTTTTCTACAAACACTATTAAAAAGTTGGAGTTTATTGACACACTCCGTTAACTATTAAAAACATAGTTGTTTTAACGTTTATTGACTTGGGGCTTGTCACAAACGCAATGCGCAGGCGCTCACACTATAATTTCGGCAAACAAAGATCAGCTGACAAACGTCGAAACGGCAAACATTTAAAGTTTGCTTTGCGTTTTCTTGTGAGTTGTGAGTGACGATGACCCTAATTTTTAAGGATTGATAATAATGCCACCTCTTAAATATGATCGAGGTCATTGAACTTCCTATTGCTTCGATTACATTTATGAAGCCATAACTCACATTTATTACACAAAAGGCAATCGTTTGTATGCTTTTTGTCACCAATTACGGAATTTTTCCTCACAGCTAAACACGGTTTAGTATGGAACGCCGTTTTGCTATTTATTCACAGAGACATACAAGTTTGTGTGATGTACTTCTTAGCATCAATGAAAACAAAACCCTCCAGCCCATGAAACACACTTGCCTACATATTGCTCTAATTTTATCAATATCGTCCTATTGTTTTGTACGAAAACTTCGAATATTGTAACGTACTCAGCTGTAGATGATTAAGAAGAAAGGAAGTAAGACTACTACTATACTTTCGTCCTTTTTCCTCCCACTAAAAATCTGTTTCCTTCCTTTTTTAACTTAAGTAAGAACATTTTGATACTTCTTGGTATTCGTAGGTTCCAAGGGGTAATAATTGCATGTTTACCACACCCCCTTAACGATTTTGAGCAATGGCAAGGGTAATTCAATATTTACAACAATACATGATGATAGCTCTAGCTTATGCTATTAAGGTATTGTAGGAAGTAAACACTAATTTCCACACAAAATACTGATATAATTTTTTACAGAAGCTAGATGATAAATTTCTTCAACTAATTAAAATGTTAGGCAAACTTTCCGACATAAATAATTAATATGTATTGATGTTAGACGAATCATGAAGTAAGAGAAGGTTTTACACAAGAATATATTTGTTCCTAATTTTTGCAAAACCATTCATTCGTTTGTTGAACACTACCTTGAAGTTGTGTCAAAATGACATGAATTTCTTCGACACTGAGGTACTGTTAATATCCAAGGCAAAGGCTTTTAACTTGTACAGTGCAATACCATCACAATGTATTTTGCATCGAGACATAAGGTTTTGTCTTAATTTAAAAGGCATTTTTCGAATATCCCGGCCCTATATGGAAAACATAAATCAAGGATGAATTTAAAGTTATGTATTGCTGCAAAAATTGAAAGCAACACATGCATGTTGTTTTAATTCGAACTAATTTTTGCAATACACCCGGTATTGTGTTAAATGTAGCGATTAATGTAATAGTCATGCTTTGCTACAAATAATTTAAAGCAATCCATACATATTTCTAATTCTTACAACTCCCGGGTATTGTATGAAATATGGAATTATTGCAATTGTCATGTGTTGCTGCAAATGATTTAAGGCAATACATGCATATTGTGAATTGTTACAACACCCAGTAATTGTATTAAATGTGGAATTATTACAATTGCCATGTGTTGTTGGAAATGATTTAAAGCAATATAGACATATTGTTTTAATCCTTACAATGTCCGGTTGTTGCTTTACACCTGGAATTATTGCAGTTCCCAGCTACGTTAAAGTTACAGTTAGTTACAGCAATAGTCACCTATTGCATTTGAGCAATACCCGGGTATTGTATTAATAGCGTCCTGCATTTAGCCCAAGGCCAGCGCCCCAAATTTAGGATATTTCGTTATATCAGGTTGGTTACGGCGGAGATAGACGGCGACGGGCGACGGCGTCGGAAGGGGAAGGGCGAGTCGCTAAATGCAGGACGCTATTAATACAATACTCGGGTATTGCTCAAATTCCAGGCAATAGGCGACTATTGCTGTAATAACTAGGTATAACTTCAATGTAACTGGTAACTGCAATAATTCCAGGCGTAAAGCAACAGCCGGGCATTGTAAGAATTAAAACAATATGTGTATATTGCTTTAAATCATTTCCAACAACACATGGCAATTGTAATAATTCCACATTTAATACAATAACTGGGTGTTGTAACAATTGACAATATGCACGTATTGCTTTAAATCATTTGCAGCAACGCATGACAATTGCTATTATTCCATATTTCATATTCATACAATACCCGGGAGTTGTAAGAATTGCCAATATGTATGGATTGCTTAAATTATTTCTAGCAAAGCATGACTATTACACTAATCCCCACATTTAACACAATATCGGTGTATTGCAAAACTTAGTTCGAATTAAAACAATATGCATGTGTTGCTTTCCATTTTTGCAGCAAAATACAGCCATTGCATTGATTATCCATTTAACACAACAACATTTAACAAAATATAATAATTGGAAACATCGTTTCTACCAAAATAAAATCATAGCGTTGCGCCAAATGCTTCACTTAGGCATTACTGGTTGATATACGATTTTGTAATGTGTTTGTTAATTACAATAATCGGACATTGCAAAAATTCGTCTTTCTTTCACCAACATCTAGATATGTTAGAGGTGATAGGTCACGCAATTGCTCCAAATAAAAACAAACTTGGTGTTGAAGTAAGAGTACATTCGCACAATGGCAATACGCAACAATTATGCTCGCTAAACGGCTTCACTAATGTTTTTATTTATTATAAAATTAAGAAACTAACATTAGCGGTAAACTTGTTTCTTCCGTCACATATAAATAGCAAAACGGCGTTCCATAGTTTAGGGAATGAAATGAAGGGAATTGGATAACGTCTGCTATCCGTTTTACACCTTTCAAAAACACAAGACTTCGAAGCACCAACTTTAAATAAATCTTCCTCCACTATTTCCATAACGAAAGCAACACTTCCACAATTTTTAGAAGACCAAAATTCTCTTCAAACAGTTCAAACAAAACAAAATTCAAGTGAAATGTCAATGTTGACAGCGCTTTGTTTGGCGAATCTGTCAAAATATTTCGCGCATGCGTTTCTATATAAAATCATTATGACAACGCTTATTGTTAAAAATGGCATTTTCTGACACCAGGATTAAAAGTCATTTACTTTTAACTATAATAGAGATGGGCGATGGGAATATCTCCGAAAGGAAATATTGGGAAAATGGAAAATTTCCGGGAAGAAATCTATCCCAAAAAATAAACTTTCCCGGGAGCTTTTTGGGCAATATTTGCGGGAACATTCCCGCGTTTGAATAAAATATACCGCCGATGAATGCGCAGACGCGGCACTATTTTCTAAATTTTTATGCGCAGTGTCAATGTGGTGTCATGTCAATATTAATAAAATTCAAGGAAATATTGGAAAAATTGGAAACTTTCCGGGAAGAAATCTATCCCTAAAAATAATCTTTCCCGGAAGCTTTTTGGGCAATATTTTCGGGAAAATTCCCGCATTTTAATATAAGATACCGCCGTTAAATTTGCAGACGCGGCACTATTTTCTAAATTTTTATGCGCAGTGTCAATGTGGTGTCAAGTCAACATTAATTAAATACACGTGCGCGCGAGGGGTTAACCACATAGTAATCGCTACAAAATCGCTAAAATCGCTAGAAAATCACTAAAATTGCCAGAATTGCTAAAAACTGCCCAATGTTGCCAAAAATCGCCAAGTTGCTGAAAATTAACAGAACAAGCGGAAGTCGCCACCAAAGTTCCCATAAAAAATAATAAAGTTCGATGATAACCGTCATAGAATACCTGATATTGCTACAAAAAAAACATAAGCTGTTTGATGTGGCTTTTAATTTAATCTTAATAAGAAAGAGGGTCTAATTCATGACTTTGCAATTCTCTTCACTGTTTTGAAGAAAATAATTAATAATAATCGACTATGACGTCATTTATATGGGTCCCTAACTGAATTCCACGAGACTTTGCAGTGGTAGTCAACTTTGAAATTTTGCTTCTCCATGTAAATTAAACGGGAAAACTGGGAAAACTATATTCCAAAGGCGACTACCGTTGCAGAGTCTCGTGGAACGAGGTTTAAAGCATTGGAAGGTCTATGGTAACATCCTCGGTAATGTCACTGACGATTTTTTAAAAATTCTTCCTAGAATGCTTCTTTTTCAAAATGTAGCGACGTTTTTGTTCAATTTCTCTTCGCAATAGCAGAAAATATATTTAGTTCCCGAAAAACCAGGAACTGATAGAACCATGACTCTTAGTTATAGTTTGCTTATATACTTTTTTTGTCAGTAGGCACTTTCATTTCCTTTTAATAACAATGTTTAATTGCTGCTCAAATTGTTATGTTACTTTCTGTGTCAGGACAAGTGGAAGATCAGAGTTGTTTTATAACAACTACTGAACTTGTACCTTTTGATTCCTATTTTACACTTTCTTTTTCTTTTAAGTTGGGATTTATAAGCATATTGTAAAATCGAGAGTCAATAAACTATTATTATTATTATTATTATTATTATTAAAAAACAAAGTATATGCATCAAACTCATTTTCACAAAAAATGTTGGTTACTGTATTTCTGTTTGTAGCAGCCGCGCTGCAGCTCCAACTACTGAATGTATCGAGATGAAATTTGGCACAGATATTCAGTGGGAGATTTGCAGGTGTTGACTAGAATTTGGGTCACATCGGTTCACGGACAGTGCCTTTTTGGCACATCAACTTTAAAATTTAAATGCAAACCCCCATTTTTCGTGTTACCATATGAATGCTCTTCGAATTCTCCTTTTAATAATAATAATAATAATAATAATTTATTATTACAGCCTTGATCACAACCGTGATATCGCCTTCGTCAATACAAATATACAACATTAAAATAACATGATAATACATACTAATACATCACAGTTACATTAGGAACTACATATTTAAACATATAACACAGGATTATCAACTTGACATGTGACATTTTTTATAAAACTCGTCAAGCGAATAAAAACAATTCTGGTTTAAAAATTGCCGTAACATTTTCTTGAATCTATTCAAGTTGCTACAATGTCTGATACTAATTGGAAGGCTATTAAAAATTTTTATGCATGAAAAAGAAGGTGATCTCTCGTACATGGAAGATGAATGCAATGTAATTCTCAAGTCATTACAAGATCTAGTATCGTGGCTATGATATTGTTTATTTTGTTCAAAAAGTTTTTTATTTTTTGATATGTAAATATTGCGCATTTCAGGATAAAAATGCAGGGGAAGGTAAGTATTTTTTCCCTTATATAGGTATCTCGACATGTTTGCCTAGGTTCAATATTATATATGAGTCGAATAACCCTTTTTTGTGCAATAAACACCCTGCTCCATCCTGTGGCTCTACCCCACAGAATTGCATTATAGTTTAGATGAGAATAGGCTAGTGCGTAGTAGATTGTTTTTAAGACTTCAGTAGACACAGTGTTTTTCATTTTTAGTATAGCAAAAAATGCACTGTTCAATTTCTTTAAAACAAAGTTTATATGGTCAGTCCAGCTAAGTTTACAATCTACATAGGTTCCCAGGAACTTTGCTGAAATAATAGGAGTGATTCTGTTAAAGTATAAAACTACAGTTTTAGCATTATTAAGTATGAGCATGTTCCTGTTGCACCAATTTTCCAACTCTAGGCATGAAGTCTTAATTTTACTTTCCAGATCATTTTGATCATTAGACGATACTGCTATCGTCGTATCATAGTTTTTATAAAGTCTTTGAGATCATTCATCAATAAAAGGAAAACAAGGGGACCTAACACTGATCCTTGAGCTACGCCTATATCGACCCCAAAGATATCTGAGGATTTCCCATTAACCTTAACACACAGTTGGCGATCCTCCAAGAAAGATATTATCCACGACAGTATGCATCCTCGGATTCCCAGACTGTGCAGTTTATCTTCAATAAAGTCATGTCTGACACTGTCGAATGCCTTGGACAGGTCGAAGAATAGAGCAGCAGAAACCCGTTTATGATCAAGTTCTTTATGAATATATTCGACTAGTTGAAATGAAGCAGTTTCAGTAGAACGTCCTTCCCTGAATCCATGTTGGTTGTTAGCAAGAATATTGAAGTGGTGAAGATAGTCTGTAATTCTAGAGTAGACGACTTTCTCTAGGACTTTAGAGAAGACGCTGAGCAGTGAGATGGGTCTATAGTTTTCCAGACATCTTGAGTCACCCTTCTTGAGCACTGGAATGACACTAGCCAACTTTAAGCACTTTGGAAAATTGCCACTTGTCACTGATAAGTTTATGAGATACGTGAAAGGTTGTATGATTTCATTCATCACATATTTTATCACTTTAACTGAGATTCCATCGGTACCGGACGATTTTTTATTTTTCAGGTTCAGAATAGCTGTTCTAACTTCGCTCTCCGATACTTCGGTGAAGAACATGCTGTTGATATTTCTCGCAGCTGTAGTACATTGTTTTGACTCAACGCTGAAGTGTGTTTCCATATGAGACTTCACGATAGTAGAAAAATGCATATTCTCTATTCACGACGTTTAAAAACGGCAGTAGGCTATGTTGGGGTGACAGAATTCACTGGGTATAGTACTCATGACATTTGTCAAATTGTACGTCATGTTCTTTGTACTCAAAATTATTGTCCTTTGTTGCCAAATAGCAGAACATAAATGTCAACAAATTTCCACAAACGCCACAAACTAAACTATCAAGAACTAATAAGGATTCTGCTTTTACTGAAGACACAATGATTTCTGTTGTTAAGCAGGGCAAGGCATGGTAAACGTAAGCATTTTGGAAATTTTAAGTCAGAGATTTGAAGAGTCCGCTGTTTGTGTCAGATAACCTACAAGACTGTTTACAGAAAGCTGATTTTCACGGATTGAAATGGTTAAATATTAAATCTATACACTGATACAAGTGTAAAGTGAGCTGGAGTCGTTATTCCTGAATCTTCATGGATGAATTGCCTTTGACTTCAAATAAATATAAGTTCCCATTCTAAGAAAGGTACCACTTCGTACTTAACCAACATTTCAGATCGATGGAAGGAAATTGGAATCGTGCATCTTCCCTATCAAAGTTACGAAGAAATATTTTTGCTGCAACGACGTGTTTTTGTTCGCATAACAGCATAACAGTTTTGTGTACCTACCCCAAATATATTCATGACCCGCCTATGTACCTCGCCATCAGTTAGATCAGGTCGATCTTGCTTAATTTGACGAAAACACCTAATTATTTGCTTTTTCTGTTCAATGCTTATGAGCTTTGGCATTTTTAAGACAATAACAATTAGCTTGTCAAAATCAACAATTAAATGTAAATGTGACAATACAGCTATGAGGTTCCGGCGGATAACAGCCTGGTTACTAAATAGTGACCAACATGAAAAAACCATATCATAGCCTACTGCCGTTTTAAAACGTCATGAATGGAATATACCAAAAGAATTGGCTATCTCTACGGCATCAGTGATATCTCCAGAAGCAGTTGTTGTTATGGTTCGAACTTGGTTAAGTTTTGGCGGAGCTTTCATGTTAGCGTTTACAAATTTCCAGATTTGTCCACTTTTATTTGGGTTATTTGATATGGATTTTTCGTAATATTCACGCTTTGCCTTCTTTATTAGGTTTCTATATTCCCTTTTTTTTTGTGTATAGAAGGGACAATTCGGCAGAACTTGTACTTTTAGTTAGCCGGTAGAGATCTCTGAGTTCACCACTATATTGTCTTAATTGAGGAGTTATCCATGCTTGCTGGTTTCTGCAGTGGCTTATACGACCATTCTTTAGTGGTGCCGCTATATTTAAGTGATAAGTGACCTGTTCAATGAAGTTCTGAAATGCCGTGTGTACATTATCTTTCAAATATACCGAGTTCCAGGACTCTTGCTGGAGTAAAGATTTTAGAATAAACAGCGTTCCTTCATTAATCGGTCTATATGTAGAGGGCTGTTGTGGAATTTCTGACATGGTTTGATCCACATTTGTTGTCAAGACTTGAGCTAGATGATCTGAGTTTAAATTAGCATCGAAAATTTCACAGCAAAATTCACGAGGTGCAATATTTGTGACCATGTAGTCCAGCGCAGATCTAGAGATCCTGTTATTTATGTTTGTGACTATCCTAGTTGGTTCTTTGAGTTTGTTGTTAAGGCCATAGCTGTCAAAAATATCAAATAGCAAGGTCTTGTTGATACTACTTGACAATCCATCTATGTTCAGATCTCCACATAATACTACATGATTATCATAAGCACATAATTTTGTCAATATCAAATGTATTCACACTTGTGCCCTTTTGGCCAAAAAATGTTGCCGTGAAAAAAACCTAGGCATAAATTTGATAGCTGATTTTTTTCAAGCCGAAAACCTTAGTGTCATTTTTTCGAAAAATGTCATTTTAGTGGCGAAAGCTCGCAAAAGAGCCCTTGTTTCAATTTATTTTACAAAAAAGCACATTCTTACTATCGAATTCGACAGCTGTTGTATTGCCGGATCAAAAACCTTAGTGCTATTTTTTAGAAAATTTTCATTTTAGGGACAAAAAGGCCGCTTTTTGAATTTGTCTTAGCAAAAGGGCCAATTATCATTATCGAATTCGATAGCTGTTGCATTGCCGGATCGAAAACCTTAGTGCCATTTTTTAGAAAAATGTCATGTTAGGGGTGAAAAACATTTGTATTTTAGATTTTAGTAAATGAGCGCCGGGCGCACGCCCGACTTTAGTTAAATAAAGTTCATTGCTACATTTACTTGCTTGAAAATTGTCGGAAACTTGCTTGAAAATCGCCAAAATTGCTAGAAAATTGCCAAAATGGTTAACGCCTTGTTTTTAGCTCGTTTCCGCGCCTAAAGAAAACTGAATCAAAATCATGGGCCCTAAGAAGAACCCATTTTTATATGTCCATTTCAGAAGTGTTGTAGCGGGCAACAAGATGAAAATATCATTGCATTTATTAAATATAAGAGCAATTCCATTTCAAGCGGACCACCTTTTAAAGCACGACCCTTGGTAAATTTTTCGAAATATTTCCAAACATAACCGTCCCTTTTTGGCATCTTCAATCTAATAAATCAACACAGGTACAATACCAGTCAGTAAACGAGACAATGAAACAATAAAGAATCAAAGAATATTACCTGTAAAGGTCACTTATTTAAAGTATTAATTAAAGACTAGAAATTAAAACGAATAAACAAGCCTCAAATATAGGTTGGGTTAAAAAAGTGTTGTGAAAACCGCCGCGAAAGCAACATAACCTAACTTTTTAATTTACCGGTAAATGAAATGATATTTACCACCGGTGAAATAAGTTAATTGGTGGAGGTGGTTAATTTACCGGACCCAACTCTGAACGGTTTCATACAAATTTTATATGTAATTACAAAACTTAAGATGTACAGCTTAGAAATGTGAAAATGCCCACCCATAGCCATAGCCATAACTGTGACCGTGCAGAATTAGCTCTACCTACCTGCCGTACGAACGCTATACCGCCAGCAAAATATTCAGCTCTGGGTGGGCATTTTCATATTTTAAGCTGTACCCAGGTATCCAGGAATTTGAAGTTGTCGAAATATTTTCAGAGGACGTCAACCCCCAAAAAAGCGCATCAGCATCCCTTACAGCTACGACACCCCCCCTACTTCCCAACCCCCTAACATCCAGTACTCCAGAACTTTTCGCCCCTCCTCTTCCTTTACCCCCTGTGGATCATCCCCATCGGTGCACCCCTCGGCAAGTTCACAGCCAACCCGTTCTACAATTCCTAAAAATCCCGGACCTCCGGAGCTATACGACTCCTCCAGCGACGACGATAAACACGTCATCAAGAAAACGCCAGTGGTCCTCAAACAAGCTCAACCGAGAGAACGAAATCAACAGACGGAAAATCAACAGAGGGATGATGATGCCAGAGAAAATCAACAGAGAGACGACCAACCGAGAGATCAACTTACTGAGGACGAATCCGAATCCAGCGTGCCCAGAAACGTCAGAAATAACCTAAGGAAGTTAATTTCCCTATACCCACAGGGTATCTTCTGTACGGAGCTGCAGGCCAAATATCGGTAAGTGAAATGGCGAAATGAACAGATGCGATGAGTCGGCCCAAGTAACACGGGATGGTTTATAAAACGTTTTTTAAACGTCAGACATATTAGTCTATACAGGGTGATTCACGTAGACCGTTCGTTAGAAGTTTTTCCACTTCCCAGTGGAATAGAAATTTGAAATTTGGTACTCGGCCACTATCGACAATTCTGAATTCATCTAAAATATTGGCAAGATTTCGTCACTTCCGGTTTCGCCGGAAATGATACCAACTTTGTTATTTTAAATGGAACCCTATAATTTTCATTATATATTTAAGATCGTCTCTTCAAACTGAGTATTTCTTCTCTGGGTTATCTTCATCTACCTGTCATAGTTTTTGACTTATGGCAATTTTTTCGTTCAAAATGTCACATACAAGAGTTGCTTTAAAAAATCACAGCTCCTAAACGCTTGGCAATAATGAAACGAGTTTTTTTACAATCGATAGCGAAGGCATCAGAGAATCTTTTGAGTGGTCAACAGTCTACTAACTTAGCTTCAAACGTTCACAATTGCTATTCAAAGTTGACTATGACAAAATATGGGAAAGTCGATTTTTTCAAATGGAACGTACTATTTATGTCAACGGCAATCGATAGATCGCTAAATTTTAGGGGCAGTTTCATCAACATATCCTATACCCTCTACTTATCAATTCTGAGTTAATTACGAAAAAAGATATTCTGGAAAAATTATTAGTTATCGGAACTTGAGTAGGCTTTGGAAAATTTGTTACATGTCAAAAAGTGTCATTTTCATTGTTAGTATTAATAATAGTTGGCTTAATGTTGGTCTTACAACAGTAAATTGTGGGCTACACGAATGAAGTTGTTTTTGATTTATTTGTGACTTATGGTCAAAATGACCGAATTGCCGAACTTGCCGAGCCATTTAACGCAAAGTATCCAGATTTAGCGCAGATGACAGGGTAAATTTGCTCGCATGAAGACGAACTGTATTAATGTAATGAATGACAAAAGCTTTGTTAAATTGTGTTACGTTTGTTTCTTTCAAAAGGATTAATGTTGATAATTGTTAGTTCTATTGTAAGATTTGTATTTGTAAGTTATAAAATGAAAGAAGTTATGTCTTGAGAGTATTTTTTGTTAAACAATCGTTCTTATTTTGCTGTCATTTTGACTATAAATCACAAATAAATCAAAAACAACTTCATTCGTGTAGTCCACCGTTGTTGTAAGGCCAACATTAAGCCAACAATTATTAATACTAATAATGAAAATGACACTTTTTGACGTGACAAATTTTCCAAAGCCTACTCAATTTCCGATAACTCGTAATTTTTTTCAGAATATCTTTTTTCGTCAATAACTCAGAGTTGATAAGTAGAGGGTATAGGACATGTTGATGAAACTGCCCCTAAAATTTAGCGCTCTATCGATTGCCGTTGCCAAAAATAGTACGTTTCATTTGAAAAAATCGACTTTTCCACATTTTGTCATCGTCAACTTTGAATAGTAATTGTGAACGTTTGAAGCTATGTTCGTAGATTGTTGACCACTCAAAAGATTCTCTGATGCCTTCGCTATCGACTGTAAAAAACCTCGTTCCATCACTGCAAAGCGTTTAGGAGCTTCGATTTTTTAAAGCAACTGTTGCATGTGACATTTTGAACGAAAAAATTGACATAATTCAAAAACTGTGACAGGTAGATGAAGATAACCCAGATAAGAAATACTCAGTCTGAAAAGACGATCTTAAATATGTAATCAAAATTATAGGGTTCCATTTAAAATAACAAAGTTGGTATCATTTCCGGCGAAACCGGAAGTGACGGAATCTTGCCAATATTTTAGGTGAATTCAGAATCGCCGATAATGGCCGAGTACCAAATTTAAAATTTCTATTCCACTGGGAAGTGGAGAAACTTCTAACGAACGGTCTACGTGAATCACCCTGTATACGGAAAAAATTCAACGTGTGATATACCGCCAAATGTCCGCCCGTTTCAACGTTTATTACCCTTTGAAACACAACGTTTAATATACATAAAAATTGACGTCCATTAAACGTGTTGATTAAGAATATATTATGCGCATAAAAAAGACACTTACTATACGTATTCCATTAACCTTTTTAGGGGTTAATGTTTTATTGTTTTATTTACGACAATCTAACTTACATAGATAACTAATAATGGTGAAAGGCAAAAGTTTGCACTTTTCAGGAGACTATGATGCGCGATGCGTGCAGGACTTTACCTGATTTAAGCCGATCTTCACAAGTTCCTACGTACTGCCAACTGAAATCAAATTATTAACAAAGGTGGCTCAATTCCATCATAAATGAACCTGCAAGTTTCAGTTAATATCTACTGATGGATGACCTACTTGACAAATAAATAAAACTTACCCCTACCTTACCCTTTCCTTATAGGTTATGATATACAACACCAATTATTAAATACTGTTAAATAATAGTAAGTAACTATACACAATAAGTCACCAAACGAAGCATGCACAATCATCTACGGAAGCGTAGAAGTGCCACATTTTTCTCTTTTTATTTCCAAATTACTACAAAAAATGTGTACATTTCTGAAGAAAAAACTGTAAAACAAACTGTAAGTTTACACAAAAACTGTAAGTTTACAGAAAAACTGGAAATTTACACAAAATATGTAGATTTACACAAAAACTGTAAATTTATACAAAAACTGTAAGTTTAGAGAAAAACTGTAAAACACAAAATATTTATGTAGATTTACACAAAAAGTGTAAAGGACCCTATACGATAGTGGCCCGGGAAAAAAATTGATCTAGACGATACTGAACTTTGATTTCTGGTGTGGAGGTATAATAGAGTGTACTAACATCATTGAATACAAAAATATAGAAAATCTTCCAGGCGGTCATATTTTTAACGTGGGTCTAAACATGTTTAGGCCTTGAAAATGCAATTTATTTTTTTCTCAGAAACTAAAAGATACTGAACTTTCATTTCGCGATAAAACATTCACCTGTCCCTCGCTTACCATAATCTAAAATTTGGTAAAGATTGGCCCAAGCGGTTGCCTTATTGTATAGGGTCCTTTACAGAAAAACTGTAAATTTACAGAAAAACTGTAAGTTTACACAAAAACTGTAAATTTACACAAAAATTGTTTTACACAACAACTGTCAATTAACACAAAAACTGTCAATTTACACAAAAGCGGTCAATTTACACAAAAACTGTCAATTTACACAAAAACTGTAAAACACAAAAACTGGCAATTTACACAAAAACTGTAAATCACAAAAACTGTACATTTACACAAAACCTGTAAATTTACACAAAACCTGTAAATTTACACAAAAACTGCCAATTTACACAAAAACTGTAAAACACAAAAACTGTACATTTACACAAAACCTGTAAATTTACACAAAACCTGTAAATTTACACAAAAACTGTAAATTTACACAAAACCTGTTTTGCACAAAACCTTTAAATCTACACAAAACCTGTAAATTTACACAAAAACTGTAAATTTACACAAAAACTGTAAATTTACACAAAAGCTGTCAATTTACACAAAAAAAATGTTATCATTGCCCCAAAGAAATCGTACGGACAGTTTTTGATATCGAGTCTGCCGAAGATAAACTTTTTTCCATAAGGACATACATATTTTTAGGACCGTCGTAAAAATACTTTTTTCAGCATAATAAGCAAACACACCCATCAGACTCCTGTATAATAGTCTGTTAATAATATATGGAGCAAAAACGTCCGTACAATTGCTTTGAGGCAATGATAACTTTTGATCAGGAGGTCAAAATCTACAACATACTAAAATTTCATTTTTCTGTTTTACAGTTTTTGTGTAAAGGATCCTATACAATAAGCGACTGCCTGGGCCCATCTCTACCAAATTTTAAATTTTGGTAAGCGAGGGATAGGTGAATATTTGGTAGAAAAATGAAAGTGTGGAATCTTCTAGTTTCCGAGAAAAAAATTCGTGAAAATGCCATTTTCGGGGCCCAAATTAGTTTAGAGCCACATAAAAATATGACCGCCTGGGAAAATTTCTATATTTTTGTATTCAATGTTGTAAGAACACTGTATTATACCTCCAGCGCAAAAATCAAATTTTGGAATCGTCTAGATCTGATTTTTCCTGGGCCGCTAAATTTACAGTTTTTTGTGTTTTACAGTTTTGTCTTCTCGAAATTTACACATTTTTTGTGGTAATTTGGAAACAAAAAAAGAGAAAAATGTGGCACCAGTCGAAGGTCAATGGAAAAGAATCACTCCACGCGCATGTCCACAGTACTCGGGTCCACTTAAACGTGATATAACCTATTAAAAAACTTCTTCTTCATGCGTATAATTAATGTCTCAGAATAATTTATAATATACTTATAAATAAATGCTAGTCGTTGAAATCCAACGTATTATAAACGATAAATAGACCCATTTATTATGCGTTTATGATAGACTTGTTTTTCTACCAAATTTGCACAGAAATTAACGTTTATAATAGGTATAAAATATGTATTGAAAAAAACGGTACCAAGTAGTGATATACCTATTCTACGTATAATAACGGTTTATTAAACTAGCCCGTGTTACTTGGGAGCGTTACAAAGCAATGTCAGGAAAGCAGGCAAGGTTAACTTGTTTTGTTTCGTTAAGTTTGGTATGTCAATAGTCCCTCAAAGATCAAATAGTATTTTATTATGTTTTCACTGAAGTGACTCACAAGAAGGATTAAATGATACATCAGACCTGTGGTATATGCACGATTCAATTTATAAAGCACCAAAATTAAAATCGTATAGTTTCTGGTGGTGACAAAAATATTCGTTACCCAGGTGAATTATAAACAATCCTCGCAATTTTTCAAAATAACTAATTTCTGAAATAATTATTTTGTAATAACGCAAGGTGCAGGACGCAATGGAGAGTATCGTCATTTATAAGTCTAGAGATAGGCTCATGAATGTAGGTCGTAAATATATAATTTTCTCTGTTTACGTGATACGTTGGGTTCACTCGTGTGGAACCATATCTCGACCTGTGATTGGTCAAACCCTCACAGGCTGTAAGGCTTCTGAAGGTAGGGTAGTCTGGCTCTGATAGTGAGCATTTGGTGTTTGAAACGCATCAGCTGTGCAAATCAAGTTTGTCGGTGTAGGGGGGTGTTTCTAGCAATAGTGCGGCTTTTTAAAAGCTTTGTTTTTTTCCGGCTAGTAGCCTCAAAACTGCCAACAAACAATTACGAAAAGGGATGATGACTCGCACAAAAATTGTTGCCGTTTGAAAAATCTGTAACTTTAGCAATGTAATCAACCTTATCAAGAAAAACAATTGTATTCCCCTTGTCCCGCAATGTCTATTGTTAAAAGTTTAGTACTTTCTTTATTCCTTCAATTCAGCAAATTAAATTTAGAACCTTTACTACTTTGTCTTCTCTTCTCCAAGTTGAGTGGAGGGGAAATTCTTGACCCTATCATAAAACTGCAACCGTGTACGTCTTTTTTACAAAATAATTACTTCAGAAATGAGTTTTTTTTCAATTACCACCGTTGTTTATAACTCGTCTGGGTAACGAACATTTTTCTGAATTATTCCCCTCAACATCGAGATTTTCGACAATTTAACTTCCTTTGATTGGTGTCGCGGTGACTCATGAATAGCTTGTACGTTATTGAAATCTTAGCCGTTTATTCTCCAACCGCTTTTTTGTTATCCATAGAAAACACTTCAAAATGAACCTGGACAACACTCGGTACGGCTATATGTCGTTGATGGTCATGTGCGCCGATCTCCCCGAAATTTTCGGCTACGTGCAGTCGTCGCTGGACGATTTTCTGTTGTACGATAAGGCGAAGCCGATTCCCAATTTGGGCCAGAACGACGTCGCACTAAATGAAATGATGAAACCGGAGGAATTCGAGGAGGCCTCCTCTTTGAAAATTGACGTAAGAATTGAGAAGAATTCGGAAGTTTGAAAGGATTTTTTTTAGTGGTCTCAGGCGCCGCTCGTGCTACCGAAAGACGTCGTGAAGCTCCACGATAAGTTGAAGAGACATTTCCCCAAGGAGCTGGTGGAATCGGATAGATTCGACGTTGCCTTGGGGGAAATATACGATTTGTCCAAGTTTTACATTTACGACTTTTACGGGGGATTGGATGAGTTTATGAGCGACTTTCAGTAAGTACACCTACAACCCTTCAGAACTTCCCAAATGGAACAGAAGTGATTTTCAGGACGTTCTTCAAACACGAAAGGAATAAATACTCCATCCCCGAGATGTTACTGGAAAAGGATCTGTACTGCGTCAGTCTGTACTGCAACGAGTACCACAGGGCGTTGATTGTTAACGTGTTGCCAAAGCTAGCAGGTTACGTTAGGGTAAGTTAGGGTGGTTTTTAACTTGCCTCCAGGGCATTTTTCCCTTGTTCAGGTGCTGTTCGTCGATTATGGAACAGTGGAGAATGTCCCTGTCGGCGAAATCTGGTTTTTGCCGAAAAAGTTCGCGGAGTTTCCATGTCAGGCCATAAGGTGCAGATTGTCGGACATCCATCCGCGAATCAAAGACAGTCCTTGGACTATTGAGACAGTCAATAAGTTTCGGAGCCTCATTACCAACAGGAACATAGTCGCTGAAGTTATAAGAATCGATGAGGAGGTTAGTATTTGTATATTTGCGTGCAGTTTCATCTGTATTGTAACCCCCCGACCCAAGAAACAAACGTAACACACTTTAACAAAGCTTTGTCATTCATTATAGTGCAGGGGCTCATAACAGAATTTTCGGGTATCATAGTATTCTGCTGGAGACCCCTATTACTTTACATTTCCAGTCTTGGAGATAGCATAGAACCAATTGGCATGCATGTACAGTGGATGTACTTGTTAGGAGGAATTTTTAAAATCATCATTTTGGACAAGAAAAAAATATTACAGTATTCTGTCTAAAAGTTGTACCGATCTTTGAATAAGAAGAAATCATCCGACAGATTTAATTGGTATTCGCTTCGAGTGGATGGAAGGGGTCGGCAGCGGGGGGTGAAATGAGCTCATTGAAAGCATAGTTGGGTATCATAGTATTCCTGCTGCCATTTGGCAAACAACCTTATTTTAGCCTACATTAATAGAATATAACATTGGCATTCACCTAGGGTGGATGAAAAGCTCGCTAACTTGATTTAACGATCACTTGGGTACAAGAGTATTCCAACTCAGGTTTTGAGAATAAGTAATTATGGTAGCATTAGAAGTAATTATGATATTGGCATTCAAATGGAGTGGATGTAACCCGATATACAGTGAGGACAAAAAGGAGGCGCTATAAAAATGTCCACTGGAATTTTGTCCACCAGAAATGCTGCCCACCGGAAAAGTGTCCACTGGAAAAATGTCCACAAGGACACTTACGTCAACGTCAAGATCGCGTCCTGTGTTAAGCGGAAGCGATGCACACAGAGTAATTCCATCAAACAGAACAGAACTGAGTAAATGACATAAGTCTCCGAGAGAGCGACAGAAGTAGGGCGCAGGGGGGCAACCTTGGGAGCGTTTCGCTGTCCTTTGTCGACGGTTGACCTAACCTACAAGTGCGTAGCCAAAAAAAAAAAAAAAAAAACTCAGAAAAGAGCCAGGCCAAGGGCCCCTACTGCTCATCACCTATGTGCATCGTCAAGGCAAGCCTGCAACGTGCGGTGTATCATCATTGTTTATTTTTTGATGTGTCGGGCTGGAGCAAAGCTCCTGAGGTAAGTTAAGTAAGGGACTCCTGAGGGGAGACCTGAAGGGTCTGGGGTGCGTTTTGCCTGAGGGGCAAGGAGAGGCATTAGGTGGGAGAGTTCGCTGAAAAAGAAAGTTAACGACGAAATCTTGCTGTGGTCTACCTGCAACATACTAAACATTAGTGGTTCAAGGTGGGTGGATGAGAGCCGTCCTGGGACGACGAATTCTGGAATTCGCTGGGTCGTAGTCGACCGCATCTCTCACTAGCGGATTGGGATGAACCTCTGCTCGAGCAAAGGTTCGTGTGTTTGTTTCAAAGAGGAAGTCTTTGATTGTCGGGAGGTTTGCTTCTTGATGGAGCTGGGTGTTTCGGACGTACCAGGGAGCGTTAAAGGCGTACCTCAGACAACGATTCTGGATGACTTGGAGCTTTTGGAGTTGCGCATTAGAGACGTGTCCCCAGGCGCCAGAGCCGTAGGTCATGGCTGGTCTAACCACTGCCTTGTAGAGCCTCAGCTTATTCTCGAAAGATAAGCCGCTGCTTCTACACAGCATTGGATAGAGGTGGCCAATTACCATTTTGGCTTTGGCGACTGAGTAGTCCACGTGAGGAATGAAGCTGAGTCGTCGATCCAGCTTGACCCCGAGGTACTTGACCTCGTTGTGCCACTGAATCTCCTCCTCGTCCATCGTCACATGGCCGTGCGGCACTTCTCTTCTGCGCGAGATGAATAGGGCGGAGCTTTTCTCGGGATTGACGACGATGCGCCAACGAAGAAAGAATTCGCTCAGGTTGTCAGCTGCTTCCTGAAGGTATTGGGTAAGCAGCTGAGGGCTACGGGAGTGTGCTAGGGTGCACGTGTCGTCGGCGTAGACGGCCAAGGTGGAGTTTGGGCTGCGTGGCATGTCTGCCACGTAGAGAGCGAAGAGAGTTGGTGAGAGTACAGAGCCTTGTGGGACACCTGCCTCGAGAGGGTGCTCCTCTGAGAAGGAGTTTTGAATTTTGGCTCTGAAGGAGCGACCGGACAAGAAGGAGTTGATGATCGGGACCATCGACGCGGGGATTCCGGCATGAGCGAGCTTATAAATAAGTCCCTCATGCCAGACCGTGTCGAAAGCTTTTGAAACATCAAAGAAGGTAGCGCCTACTACGTGACCCCAGTCAAGCCATCGTGAGGAGAGCTCTGTGACTCTGATCAGTTGATCGGTCGTGGAATGTTTGGGTTGAAAGCCGAACTGTTCCTGGGGAATGATACCGAGATCGGAGACAATCTCGGTGAGACGAGAGCGAATGAGGCGTTCAGCAAGTTTGCTGACACCAGAGAGCAGTGAGATTGGCCGATGGTTCTGAGGGAACTTTCGGTCTTTGCCGGGTTTGGGGATGAAGATTACGTTGGCGCATTTCCACCGGGGTGGGAAATAGCGAAGGCGGAACATGGCGTTGAAAATCCCAGTCAGAGCAACGATGGCTTTTTTCGGAAGATTTTTGAGGGCAAGATTGGGAATCTGGTCGGGGCCTGGGGCTTTCCTCGTTTTGAGGCTGGATATTACCTTAAAGACTTCCTCCGGGGAGGTGTGGCGAATGTGATCGTCGTCTTCCGGGGCTTCCTGGCAGAAAACTTCTGCGAAGTCTTCCACTAGGTCGTAGTGGTCGAGATCTGCGTCCTCCGGTATCGGGACCCTGCATTGCAGTTCCAGACATTCGGCGAACACCTCGGCTTTCTCCTCCTCCCGGAAGACGAGTCCTCTGGGGCCGTGAATTGCCGGGAGTGGCTTGCGGTCGTTTCGAAGAGTCTTGGCCAGTTTCCACACAGAACTGTCCTCGATGTTCAGGGACTCCAGGTGGGTCTGAAAGTTCTCGTTACGGAGATCCTTCAGCGCGTACCTGACTTGGTGAACCAGGTTGTGAAACCTGGTTTTGTCGATCCGGGCTCCCGTTCTGTCGGCAGTCTTTTTGGCCTCTCTTCTCTCTCTTACCAGGGCTTGGATGTGAGGGGGAAGACGAGGGGGCTTGTTGGGAGGTCTGGGGAAGGTTCTGGTTGAAGCGCTGAGGGCTTCGGAGATTTTCAACTCGAATGACTCCACAGCCCGGTTAAGGTCTGCAGTATCATCAATAGTTGAAATCGGTCCGAAATTTTCCTCAACGTTTCTGCGGAAGGAAATCCAGTTTGTGAATTTCCCTGTGGGATTGATGTCATCAATAGCCTCGTCGCCGATGTGCATCAGGACGGGGTTGTGGTCTGAGGAGAGATCGCTGATGGCAGTGAGGTCGATTTGGAAAGTGCGTAGCCTTGGCAAATCTGCAGATTTTATTTAATTTCAGATTGTGACGTGACTGAAGTCCATTATTTAATTATTTATTATTTTGAGCCCCATCGCCGGGGCATCGCTTTCAGCTGTGTCAGGTCAGATGAGGGGCTATAGTGTTCATTTGAGAAAACAGAATGGGAACTGCTGTCCAGACTTCTTCATTTGGCATTGGTTTACCTACTGATTAATTCATCAATCTAATTCAATTTAACCTAAACCCCTTAATGTAATGTTAGGGACAACTCTACTATTAACACCTTTTGTGATGAAGGAACTTGATGTTCCCCTTTTAATGTTAATGTTTTTGACGAGGGGCAGTTCACTCATTGAAATGTGTACCTACATTTGCTGCTTCAAGTTTATTCGAAATTATCCACCCTGGTAGGTAATTTGAGCTCTAGGTACTTTGAAGTACCCACTTCAACTGCTTCGAGTACTTCAGACTGATTTGACTGAAGGCACCGGTGTACACCGCCTACATCAGGGTGTAAACGAAACTCGTCGCCAAATTTTACCTGTAGATTCTTCTATGAAAAATATACAAAAAGTTCCTATGAACATATGTCAAAAAATACCTCCTAAAGGGAGGTAAGACCCCTTATAGGGGCCACTTTGAAAGTGGTGTTTTCTCAGTATCTTCAAAACAGTTAAAGATAGCAACCTGAAATTTGGTATCTTTAGTATTTGATTATAAATTTATTGCTGATGTGGACAAAATTTAAAAATTTTGATCATAAAGCGTCCCGACGGGGGGGGCCCTACGACAAAATTTGCTCAAACATTTTTCTAAGTCGTTTCTTCTCTTTGACACCAAAATTTGAAAATATGATAAGGATGCACCATTATCGAAAAAAATGGCTCTTTATTATTGGTTCAGGGCTCCAAAATTTGTGATGTGATGGAACTATACTTACTTCATTCTAGAAAGAAAATTTTTTATGGACATGGGTCTAAAAATGCTTCCGAAAGGAGCTAGAGTCCTTCAAACAACATGGTTTCCAAGACCCCATTTGAAAGATCATAGCTCCCTTTAGCGTTTTTCGACCCAGGTCCATAAGAACTTTTCTTTCTAGAATAAAGTAAGGAACCCTCCCATGAACTTGTTTACGGAATTTGGATGACTTATATCACAAATCTTTGAGCCCTGAGCCAATGAAGGGTCATTTTTTTTTAAAACGGTGCATCGCATCGATATCACACAAGAGTACCATTTTTACGTAAAAATCTTTTATATTTTCAGATTTTGGTGTCCAATTTGCGAGAAAACAACTTAGAAAAATGTTTGCCCAAAAGTCCTGATATGCTTATGATCAAAATCTTGAAATTTTCTCCACAGCAATAAATTCAGCATCAAAGACTTGCTAAACCCAATTTCACGGTACTACCTATATAACCGTTTTGAAGATATTGAGAAAAAACCACTTTCAAAGTGGCCTAAGGGGCCCTAGCTCCCTTAGGAGACGTTTTTCGACATATGTTCATAGGAACTTTTTTCATATTTTTCATAGAAGCATCTACTGGTGAAATTTGGCGACGACTTTCGTTTACACCCTGTACACTTCGAGCAGTGAAAATTCGCTTAGTAAGTATTAGTTGAAAATCACGTCATTCGATAGCTTTTCATCAGTGGTTCAAAAAAAGTCTAATTGAAAAGCCAACGGAAGATGTATATCAATGCGATGTATATCTCGGTAGACGTTTATCAAGTTAATGTGTATGTAGGGGCGGCTGGTCTTACTGGTGGAATCGGGTGCAGATTTTATCAATCTGCACCTAGTAGATGTGTCAAAAAGACGAAATGTTAAAAAATTGTTGTTACAAAATTTAAAAATAGAAAATGAACAGGAATGAGTAAATGAAAAGAATTTCCGGAATTAAAACAAAATTTGGCGAATTTTGAAAAATTAACACTCGGGGCTGAAAAATTGCGAAAGGGGATGAAAAGTCAAGAGGAATGAAAATTAAGTGTGATTAAGTAGAATTACGAAATAAAACATGAAAATAACCAAATTATGCAATTAAAACTTTTGTGGGGGTTGAAATACGCATACTTATACCTACCTATTGCGAAGGAAACTGAAAAATTGTAAAAGGTAAACTGAATCCCAAATGTGTTCAATTTGATGACCGACGAAAAACGAAATTATGCGAATTTTGCAAAATTAGCACTTAGGGGGTTGAAAAATCGTTAAGGTGGATGAAAAGTCAAACGGTATGAGTAGGATTAACGGAAAATAACAGGAAAGTAAGCCAATTACGCAAATTTAGCTTTTGGGAGTTGTAATGTTGCGAAGGGGGTTGGAAAAGTGAAAAAGGTAAACATAATCCAAATGGGTTCAATTTATTACCGAGGAAAAACGAAAATATCCGAATTTGGCAAAATTAACACCTAGGGGGTTAAAAATTGTAAAGGGGGATGAAACGTCAAAGTGGATGATAATTAATCATAATTAAACAGAATTACAAAAAATAACACGAAAATAAGCCAATTATGCAAATTTGGCTTTTGGGGGTTGCAATATTGCGAAGGGGGCCGAAAAAGTGAAAAAGGCTAGAACAATCCATATAAAAGTAAAATTTATTACCGAAAAAAGGCAAAACTGCGCGAATTTTACAAAATTAACTATCGGGGGGTTGAAAAATTGTTAAGGGGGATGAAAAATCAAAAGGGGTGAAAATGAACTGTAGTTAAGTAGAACTAGCGAAAATCACACGAAAAAGAAGCTGCTCGGTAAATTTTGATTTTTGCGGATTCGCATATCATGAAAGGGGTTGAAAAATTGTGGATGGGTTAAAAATTAATGAAAATGACTCTGAATTATTGTAAAATCAGAAGAAATAAGCCCAAAAAAATAAATAAAATGTTTTTACTCCGCTTGCTAGGGCTTAGGGGGTTGTTATAGTAGCGTAGGGGTTATGGTTTTATGTTAAAGACTCATAAGACTTTTTTTCAATGGTTGACCGAAATCTATAGAATCCCGTAATTTTATTCCACCACTTACATGAAAAAATTTCTAGTTTCAACCCTTAAATTTCATCCCCCTTATTGTTAGAATCATAATCAAAATTTGTCCATCCGCCTACAGTTGAAAATTACCACATCAAATCCAACCATGACACGTCGTTTGAGCAGTTTTTGAGTTCTCGCATTTTAGTGTTTAACCCCCAAATGCCCTAAAGGAAGTTGTGTTTTCAATTTCACCACCCTAATCCAATTCGTTGAAAAATTGCGGTGATTTGTAGATTTACATGTTTTCAACCTCTTATGATTTCACCCCTTTATGATTTACATGGGTGACCTTATTTTTCCGGTGTTACATAACTCCTTGCGTATTTACTGACTTCAATTGTTCATAAATAGGGGAGAGACGGGTAAGATGACGAAGAGTGTAAGATAACGAATTGACAATATGTGACCATATATACATAGTACTCAAATTTGAAACATGTGTGCCATCTAGGTATGTTTCAGAGATATAAGATCCACCATGTCGAGTAGAAATCTGTGAGTCGTAATTAAAATTAAAATAAAATCAGTTCCTATAATGGCCTTATAAAATTCGCCGGGCAGAAATAAGTCTTTTCAATAAAAATACGGTAAACCACACATTTTTATTGTGTAATACTGTTAGTTAATACCATGGACCAAGTAATGATAAAAACTGAATTCGGCTGAATTCTATTCTGTTTGAGTTTTTCAACAAACATTTTCTAACCTTAAAAAGGGCAAGATGACGCAGGTAAGTTGACGAATGTGTATCAAAACAGATTGGGACAGAACGGTGTAAAAACACGGCGGGGGTTTGTGCAGTTTAAACAATAGGGTACTACATGCCCCCCCATATTATTTTTTGACGCTATCGCATGAGAGATGAATTGTTAACAATATGTTCTATGTAAGGAAGTTTTGAGGAAGAAAACCATCATATTCGTCACAAAAAATGGATTCAATATGTCATGTCTGTTTATTTGTGGTGGCATATGGAGGCCTATACAGCAATTATGATTACCGGGAAATGTTCAATTACGATTTGTGTTAAAAACATTATATTCGTCATTTTACCCGTATATGTTCGCCATCTTACACGGCATCGCGGGTAAGACGACGAACTTTGACATAATTTATTTTTCGAGTTTTTCTTAAATAATGAAGGCTTTTTCGAAAAAGTAAATGTTCTATTTTATACCTTAACGTATGTGTAATGTACACTTGCAATCTCAAATTTGTAGTCTTACTCCTACATTCTCAAAAAAAATATTTTGCTTACCTTCGTCAACTTACCCGGCTTTCCCCTAAAACAATAGGGTTTCACAAAAAAATAATAAAATAAGACCTGTTTTCAATAGTTGACCGAAATCTATCAAACCCCCTAATTTTATACTACCATTTGCTTTAAGAAATTTCAAGTTTCAACCATTAAATTTCATCCCCCTTGTTAGATCTTAGTGAAAATTTGTCCCATCCACCTACAATGTTATTGAAAATTAGCAGACCAAGTTCTGCCTTGATGCGTTGAGTAGTTTTCGAGTTCTCGTATTTTTGTTTCTGCATGTTAGGGGTTGTAGCGCCTTTAAGGGTGGTTTTTCTTAAAATATGAATGACACCTTTTTTGAATCATTAATGGAAAGCTATCGAACGACGCCAATTTCGACCGATACTTATTAAGCGGAATTTCGAGTTCCAACCCCTAATTTCCACCCCATTTGTTCGATTTTACGAAAAATGCATCCCACGCAAGAATTCACCGATACAGGTATGTGTGTACGTTGAGTTTCCAACAGCTGCGTGCAACCCTTGCGGAGTTATCATATTTTTTGTGGTTTTCATCCCCCGAAATTAGCACCCCTTCACCTTCAACAGACTTGATAGGGTCGAACGTGCATACCAAGTTTAAGCAAGATAGCTACTAGTTCTCGAGTTATTGCAATTAATAATTTTTCGGTTTTTCACCCCTAAGTCCCACCCGCTTGGTCCGATATGGCCCAAAAGCAATCCCCGCCTTACTTTTCGGGAGACGAAGCTGCCTACCAAGTTTTGATATCTCAATCCGTTCTCAAGTTATGCGACGGACAGATTGAGGAGCGATCGATACGACGAGCAAGCGAATAAGCTAAAACAAGAGTGCCTCGCATTTTGCTCCGGCACTAAGGCTGGAATTCTAAGTCAGTTTACGTTATGACGTCATAACGTATCTTAGTGCGTATCGTAACTCAGCAGAGGGCGCCACCAGTACGATTTTGCAGAGTTCTTTAATGCGCCGGTCGCTCGGTCGAGGTCGAATAGCAAGTGAAGTGACAATCGTGTCGTGACATTTGACATTTGAAACACCGGTCGCAAAAATGGCTGCTGCACGAAATTTTTTCCTTGATTTCGCAAATGATTTATTCGAAGAAATTAGTTCTGATTCGACTGATGAGAACAACGAAGACGTTCTATTACCCCCCGGAGTGCCCTGAACAATTAACGAGATCAGCGAGCAGGAATTGTTTCAACGAACCCAATCTTTATTTATGTCCTCAACATCATCGCCGAAAGATTAAGAAAAACCCAAGACAAAGGGAAGGGAGGTATCCACACATTACGCCGGTGTACAAGTTATATGAGTGGCCTGGCCTCGCAATTTTATGCCAGTCGTGGTTTGCAATGGCTTGTTGGTAGCAGTTGCCAGTGGTCGAATCTCAAAACCCGCAGCCTGCAGAGGTATCGATGAAGTGACTCAAGCCCTTGTGGATATACCACCACCACCACCCAGGGCAGATAAATATCCTCAAGTGGTTTAGGAAACTCAGGACATGCTAATCTGGGAAAGTATGTTGTTTTCTTGATAAATGCAACTATTAGTAATTTGATTACTACCTCGGGTAATCAAGCATCAGTTCCTCTTTGAAAAATGGGCAGCTACGGAAGCGGCTGGAACCTCCCCACTTGGTGAATTTTCCAATCCTATCACCAATATCAAGTAAATGTTACTATTTACTATATCTAATAGTTTCACTCCACCAAACCTAAGGTGCTTTCTGTGATTTTTCTAAATTTGACGATCTTTTGCCAAAAGGGCACTACGTTTGAAAACAAAATTTGAAGACTTTTCATGTGCTGATAGAGAAAATGGGAGTTCATTATTCAAGTTTCAAAGTTGGTATGCCAAAATGGCACTTGCCATTCGCCGATTGCCACCAAAATTAAATCAGCTCTTCGGCCGGTAATGGTATCTCTACCTACCAAATTTCAGCCAAATCGATCTAGTAGTTTGGACTGTAGCGTGTTATTTAATGTTTCTTCGAAATTTCGATTTTTTTGATTTTGTGCCAAAAAGGCGCTAAGTATGAATACATTTCTAGATACAGAATTTGAAGACCTTTCATGTGCTGATAAAAAAAATTGTGTTTATAAGTCAAATTTCATAGTTAGTGTGCCAAAAAGACACTTGGCGTTTGCGGATCGGCAAGAAAATTAACTGGGCTCTCCAGAGGGCCAACACTAAACCACATTCCAAATTTCATTCAAATCCGTTCGACAGTTTCCGAGAAATCGTGCTCACATACGTACGTACATACGTACATACGTACGTACGTACATACACACAGACATTTTTTAAAAACCACTTTTTCGTGATCCTGAGACCTTGAAACGTAAAGATCTGGTGTTATCTCAATTTCGAATTTTGGACTGATTGCAGTAACCTCCCATTTTTATATCGGTTGTGGGGAGGTTAAAAATGGACGAAGCTTTCAACCAACTATTAGTAATTTGTTATAATTTTTATATCATTTTCCGCGCCGTATAGGAGATTAACATGGGAAAACGAATTTTATTTTTTCCTTGCTCCAGGAACAGATTTAAATCAATGCTAGCTTATCCAGTGGATAGACCCGGCTGGCCGGTATCCTGAAAAAAAAGATTGCCTGCTAGTGCCCTTTGGTTACTTAGCAGGAATTTTTGAAAAATTGGATTTTAAAACGACGCGCGCATTACTTCGTGTACTTTCGGTGTCCTTCGAAGCTTTACGTAAATTGTCAGCCAGGGCCGAATCTGCGATTTTTGACCTAATTGTTGACATTAAGAAAGCCGTGGCTTGAAATTATTGTTTTAAGTCTGGAGCAAATCGTTCTATTTTACCTTCTTGCTGACGCAGAATTAATGTACCTACCAGCGGCGACAAGCGGCAGCCGACAAGGGTTCGGTCAGACTTGGTTGACGACCTAACCTCAAAAATTTACTTGGTCAAGTAAATTACTTTGAATTGCAATTATGAGGTAAGCTCTTACTCGGTGTTAGCGTTTAATTAATTAATTATTCTACTTTAGGTGGCAATATTGTTAGTGGTAGTTCGAACAAGAATCAGAAGGCATTCTCGGGTTTGGCAATGACCTCCCATCGTAAACTGTCTTTATCTTTTACGTTACCTATTTGTGTTAAAAGGTTTTGTAAGTGAAGACACAAGTAGGAGTTACATGTATTCGTGGAGAGAACATTTTGTATTCCCTTAATTAGTTGTAGATAGTTAGAAGTTGTTTGGTAATGTTTAAGAACCCTGTTTGGAAAAGCAGCTGCTGACAACATCGGTACTGGTAATTAAATTGGAACTTGAGACATCATGTTGTATTTACCTAATAAAATGCTTTTTGAACTTATTTCCAAATTTTTCAGTTCAAAAGAATCAAATTTTGTCCATTATTGGCTAAGTTGTTATTGAATATTAATCACTAGCAGAGTGGCACTAAAGAATAGATTGTTAAAACTGAGTAATGGAAGAAGCCAAGAACGCGTTTAAAATTCTTTATTAGTAATAGTTTTTTAAAACATCGACAGCTGGCACAATTCCATTTTTGTATCTTTACATCAATCCTGACTAAATTGTAGCAATATCACAAACCACCACTACTTTTAATAACACTCCGCCATGCAGTGCATAAAGAATTAAATAACAATTAGTAACTTTCCAGTATAATTCTTCTTGCTCAATTTTTCAATGGGAATGAGTAAACGGATGAATTTTTCCCCTGGTCCAGGGCAGTAAGATGGCATGGCATCCTGAAATAAATGTGATCACTGTTTATTTATTATGAGGGAGGTACCTATCCCTATCACAAAAAATATCCATTGTACCTACCTAATCAATTTAACTTGTTGACAATCCACAATATCACAGTAAGGCTCATCCGAAGGGTTATTGGTAAATGGGTTGTTGGCCTGGGACAAGGGTTTTCTCTGGAATAAGCCGTTGTTGTTTCGTCGATGTTAATTTCATAATCACAACAATCCAACCAAAAGCTGTGTCAAAAGTCTTGTTGTCACCTGTCAATCTAATTTCCATTTTGGCGACGTATGTTTTTTCGCGCTAAGGTTACCAGTCAGCCTGGTTATTGACACCGTGCGGGGTGCGTTCAGTTAAGTAGTGCTGCTGGGTGGGTAAATTGGCGTTGTAGTACTTACACAGTGTCAACAATAGCTGCTTTCCGTTTACACATTTGTCTGAGAAAACTCAGCTATTTGATTGGTCAATTACAAATGAACCAATCAAATTGCTGAGATTAATTGAGGCTCCTCAGGTAAATGTGTAAAAGGAAAGCGCCTAACGTCAACGCGTCACTGCGCAGACCACGTTGACCAGGTAACGTGAACACTAATGTTGTCGCGTTCTTTCTTATGTATGCTACAAACAAAAGACAAAAACATGACCAAGTAGGCGACCAGGCTGACTGGTAACGTTAGCGCGAAAAAACATATGTCGACTGAAAGGAAATAGATTGACAGGATTGACAGGTGACAACAAGACTTTTGACACAGCTTTTGGTTGGATAACAACGGCTTATTCCAGAGAAAACCCTTGTCCCAGGCCAACAACCCATTTACCAATAACCCTTCGGATGAGCCTTACTGTGATATTGTGGATTGTCAACAAGTTAAATTGATTAGGTAGGTACAATGGATATTTTTTGTGATAGGGATAGGTACCTCCCTCATAATAAATAAACAGTGATCACATTTATTTCAGGATGCCATGCCATCTTATTGCCCTGGACCAGGGGAAAAATTCATCCGTTTACTCATTCCCATTGAAAAATTGAGCAAGAAGAATTATACTGGAAAGTTACTAATTGTTATTTAATTCTTTATGCACTGCATGGCGGAGTGTTATTAAAAGTAGTGGTGGTTTGTGATATTGCTACAATTTAGTCAGGATTGATGTAAAGATACAAAAATGGAATTGTGCCAGCTGTCGATGTTTTAAAAAACTATTATTAATAAAGAATTTTAAACGCGTTCTTGGCTTCTTCCATTACTCAGTTTTAACAATCTATTCTTTAGTGCCACTCTGCTAGTGATTAATATTCAATAACAATTTAGCCAATAATGGACAAAATTTGTTTCTTTTGAACTGAAAAATTTGGAAATAAGTTCAAAAAGCATTTTATTAGGTAAATACAACATGATGTCTCAAGTTCCAATTTAATTACCAGTACCGATGTTGTCAGCAGCTGCTTTTCCAAACAGGGTTCTTAAACACGAATACATGTAACTCCTACTTGTGTCTTCACTTACAAAACCTTTTAACACAAATAGGTAACGTAAAAGATAAAGACAGTTTACGATGGGAGGTCATTGCCAAACCCGAGAATGCCTTCTGATCCTTGTTCGAACTACCACTAACAATATTGCCACCTAAAGTAGAATAATTGATTAATTAAACGCTAACACCGAGTAAGAGCTTACCTCATAATTGCAATTCAAAGTAATTTACTTGACCAAGTAAAATTTTGAGGTTAGGTCGTCAACCAAGTCTGACCGAACCCTTGTCGGCTGCTGCTTGTCGCCGCTGGTAGGTACACTAATTCTGCGTCAGCAAGAAGGCAAAAAAGAACGATTTGCTCCAGATTTAAAACAATAATTTCAAGCCACGGCTTTCTTAATGTCAACAATTAGGTCAAAAATCGCAGATTCGGCCCTGGCTGACAATTTACGTAAAGCTTCGAAGGACACCGAAAGTACACGAAGTAATGCGCGCGTCGTTTTAAAATTCAATTTTTCAAAAATTCCTGCTAAGTAACCAAAGGGCACTAGCAGGTAATCTTTTTTTTCAGGATACCGGCCAGCCGGGTCTATCCACTGGATAAGCTACCATTGATTTAAATCTGTTCCTGGAGCAAGGAAAAAATAAAATTCGTTTTCCCATGTTAATCTCCTATACGGCGCGGAAAATGATACACCCGGTATTATTATACAATTTCTTGAGTTGATTTTAGTTTTATTAATTTTGGTAAGTACATACGTACCAGTCTTGGGGCTGCAGATTGGTTCAGGGAAGTCAAGCAGATTTAGAACTGTTAGTAAGGGGAATGTTAATAATAATTCAATTGCCTACATAAAATTTAGTTTATTTGTAGCTGTAATATCATTCGTAATATGTATTGTGAGTTTCAAAATGGGAGGAAGGATCTGAGCCTACCACAAATTGGGAGTTAATAGAGTTGTTCCGGTGTTGATCGAGGTACTCAATGCTGTGTGTGCAATCGATCGCTCCAAGAACTTCTTGTAATCCAGCTCCGTGTCTCGTCATTCCCAATGCCTGTTTAACTTGAGGATATTCATCTGCGCTGCGAATAAACTCTAGTGGTGGTATATCCACAAGAGCATGAGTTACTTCATCGATTCCTCTGCAGGCTGCGGGTTGTAAGATTCGACCACTGCTACCAAAAAGTACTGCAACCCACCACTGGCATAAAATGCCGAGGCCAACGTATAACTTGAACATCGACGTAATGTATGGATACCTCCCTTCCCATTGTCTCGGGTTTTTTGCTAATCTTCGGGCGATGGACGATGCTCTTGGTCTTGCGGACATAAATAAACACACATTGCTGCTCGCTGATCTCGTTAATTGTCCAGGCACTCTGGGGGGTAACAACGCTTTCCTCGTTCTCATCACTCGAATCAGAACCAATTTCTTCGAATAAATCAACTACTTAATCAGGCATAAAATTTCGTGCAGCAGCCATCTTTACGACAGGTGTTTGAATTGTCACTTGTCAGTTGTCACTCGACCTCGACCCGACCGAGCGACCGGCGGCATGAAAGAACTCTGCAAAATCGTACTGGTGGCGCCCTCTGCTGAGTTACGATACGCACTAAGATACGTTATGACGTCATAACGTAAACTAACTTAGAATTCCAGCCTTAAACGTCATTTTTGTCGTTTTAATTACTTCTTAAAGTTAACAAACGCTGGTGAATTCGCGGCTTAATGGCTTTAATCTTCTTAAACAATAAAGGATTTGTAGTGTGCTCCCATGATCTTCGATATCTGAGGTTTCAAGCATGATCAAAATATTAGGAACAGCAATAGGACCGTTACAAAATACAGGGGAAATAAAAGTGACCTGTGAACCACCCCTCAGAATAAAGGAGGAATATTATAAACATACATACCTACCTATATTATGTAGTTATAAAACATGCACTTGCTATAATGTGAAATTAAAAAGCTACCAATTTTATATAATTTTTTAATAAAAATTCAAAATACAAAAATCCCATTGGGACTGTATAGTTCTGAACATTGCTAAGATGACCAACATCTCCACATAAGATAGTCTCAAAATAGAGGTACCTAATCATTTCTTAGACATTTTATTCATGACTTCTTCTAGAGAGTTGTTTCCTACAAAACAAATTGAATGTTTATCATCACATAAGCACTTACGTTCACAGGTGACAACAACAGAGGTCTCGACACGCTCATGCAGCACTTCTTATTTGTACCTATCACCATGTGGTACCTAGGCTTAGGTGCTCCTACATATAATAACAGATGAAGCAGCAGGCTCAACATCATTATCGGAACTACATATTACTTTTATGCTTACGGCAGGTACCTATAAAACAATATTTAAATTGATCTTCAACCCCAAAACTCACCCCTTTCAGCCCCCAAACCCAAAAAATGGACATAGAGAAAATTGAGTGTCCCGATTTTTTTGCGAGTAAGTGTACACAGACTAAATATCCTAAAAATCAAAGGGCATGCAAAATACTATTATACCCAAGTCATCGTAGTGACACCTATCTTTAAATCAAGTTAGCGAGCTTTTCATCCACCCTAGGCGAATGCCAATGTTATATTCTATTAATGTAGGCTAAAATAAGGTTGTTTGCCAAATGGCAGCAGGAATACTATGATACCCCACTATGCTTTAAATGACCTCATTTCACCCCACGCTGCCGACCCCTTCCATCCACTCGAAGCGAATGCCAATTAAATCTGTCGGATGATTTCTTCTTATTCAAAGATCGGTACAACTTTCGGACAGAATACTGTAATATTTTTTTCTTGTCCAAAATGATGATTTTAAAAATTCTTCCTAACAAGTACATCCACGGTACATGCATGCCAATTGGTCCTATGCTGTCTCCAAGACTGGAAATGTAAAGTAATAGGGGTCTCCAGCAGAATACTAAACTGCTCAAAACTCGAAGTGGATCACGCCGATTTTCTGATGAAATTCAAAGTTCAATAACTTCGAAAAAAATGACTCGATTTTAACGCGGTTTTTTGTAATCGTAAGCTCAATTCATCGGGCTTAAACCCCGTAGGCGAAGATCAAACACGAGTGGTCAGTGGCGTGTCCAGAGGGGGTTGAATCACCACTCCTCAAAATTGATAAAGTTTAGACCATCCCCAAATCCAGAGAAATTTTTTTTAAATTTTTTTAACGGTTGGATCAGAGGCATAAGGTCAGTATCTCGGGACCTTTCTGACATTTTTCTTCCATGACTCCTCTTTGACCGGGCACCCCAAAAAAACTGTTTTTTCTATGACCCGCGATAATTTTCTTACGCCTCAACGGATTGTCAAGTTAGGGGGCTCTTTCTATCGCTCACAGACGCGTGTAAACGAATTCATCAACATCATCTGGTTTGCCGTTTCAAAAAGTGGTATTTAGGGCCCCCGTAACGCAAGCGAATTTTCTCACACCCATCATTTCATGATTTCAGAATTTTTTTTCCTTAAATCGCTTTAGTTTAAAAGTCCATATTCTGAAGGACCTCTGCACACCATTGGAATCGTTTTGGAAATGAAATGGAGTACTCTTTTGTCGGAATTTTACTTGGGACTCCTGGTGAGTTTTTACATTTGTCTCTGCTGTTTCTGCTATGATTTTTCCCTCAACTGGTACGGGATAAGTTGTAAATCCATTTTAGCAACCTAAAAATGGCACACCTATCACTTTTTTTTCTATCGTCGAAGTGGTGAAAATGCTGCTGGGTTCTGAAATTTGAGTAATCCGGACATCATCATCGCTTCCGGTTGTCAACTCGACAGTGACGGCCGTCCACAGAGCACCTTCAGCCGTCATTACGTGAATGACAATTATTGAAATGTCAACTTGTCAAATTCCCCAATTTTATATTCTTACAAACGATATTAACGTTTACCTGAAGTCCATTTGACAAGTTGTGTTTTGAAGATGAGATTGACACCCCATGATCTGGAAAGAATAATCCACCTATCTCAGTTGAATTTCAATAATTGTCATTCACATTGACGGCCGAAGTAAGTGTTCTATGGACGGCCGTCACTGTCGAGTTGACAACCGGAAGCGATGATATGGTCCGGATTACTCAAATTTCGGAACCCAGCAGCATTTTCACCATTTCGACGATAGAAAAAAGAGTGATAGGTGTGCCCTTTCTAGGTTCCTAAAATGGATTTACAACTTATCCCGTACCAGTTGAGGGAAAAATCATAGCAGAAACAGCAGAGACAAATGTAAAAACTCACCAGGAGTCCCAACTAAACTTCCGACAAAAGAGTACTCCATTTCATTTCCAAAACGATTCCAATGGTGTGCAGAGGTGCTTCAGAATCTGGACTTTTAAACTAAAGCGATTTAAGGAAAAAAAATTCTGAAATCATGAAATGATGGGTGTGAGAAAATTCGCTTGCGTTACGGGGGCCCTAAATACCACTTTTTGAACGCGTCTGTGAGCGATAGAAAGAGCCCCCTAACTTGATAATCCGTTGAGGCGTAAACAAATTATCGCGGGTCATAGAAAAAAACAGTTTTTTTGGGGTACCCGGTCAAAGAGGAGTCATGGAAAAAAAATGTCAAAAAGGCCCCGAGATACTGACCCTGTGCCTCTGATCCAACCGTTAAAAAAATTTAAAAAAAATTTGTCTGGATTTGGGGATGGTCTAAACTTTATCAATTTTGAGGAGTGGTGATTCAACCCCCTCTGGACACGCCACTGACCACTCGTGTTTGATCTTCGCCTACAGGGTTTAAGCCTGATGAATTGAGCTTACAATTACAAAAAACCGCGTCAAAATCGAGTCATTTTTTTCGAAGTTATTGAGCTTTGAATTTCATCAGAAAATCGGCGTGATCCACTTCGAGTTTTGAGCAGTTTATGATACCCGAAAATTCTGTTATGAGCCCCTGAACTATTACATTAATACAATTCGTCTACATGCGAGCTTTTACCCTTTGATACTTTGCGTTAAATGAGGATTCTTCAAGAATTCGACTTTTGGCTTAAATCAGTTCCTGGTCTCCTATTTTCAGAATTGTTTGAAAATTAAGAATTTTCGAATTCCAGGCATTTAGATCTTAAAATTGTATCAATTACGACATGATTATTCGTCATGTTGGCAACAGTTTGTGATTAGGGGTACATCTCTCAAAATTATGGCAAGCCGTTTTTTAAGCTTATGTTTGACGGCAAAAAGTATTGATGCATAAATTAAGATTTAAAAAAAAGGGCAGCAGAGAAGCGGCTGGAACCTCCCCAACGCGTGGGTCTTTGACTTCCGTGGCTTGGGTTTAAGATTTTAAAGTTGATATGCCTAAATGGCACTTCCCGTGGACCAATTGCTCCCAACGCTCTTCAACGGGTCACGTAACCTCCATGTACCAAATTTCGGACAAATCAGTAGTTTGGGCTATAACTTGGTTTCAGTGTTATTACAAAATTTCGATTTTTCTACCCAAAGGGTACTAAATGCGAATAAATTTTATCTCATTTAAAACCAGAATTTGAAGACCTTTCTGATGGTGACAATAAATCTTTGAAAAATTTCTTTTGGATGGGTAAATGAGAGAATAATTTTAAATTTGGAAATTGGTGTGCCAAAACGGCACTTTCCGTGGGTCGATTGAATCCAAAATTTGTTCAGCTCTTCGACATGTAATACAATCCCCACGTGCAAAATTTCAGCCCATTCGGTCCAGGGGCTTGGGCTGTACCGCGATTTTAAAGTCCGGTAAGAATCTCGATATTTTTAGTTTTTGGTCGCAAGGGCACTGATAGTGAATACATCTTTGGAAGTAGAATCTGAAGGTCTTTCTTATGGTGACGTGAAAAATGGTGGTTTACGTTTAAAATTTAAAAGTTGATGTGCCAAAATGGCATTTCTGGTAGCACGATTGGCTCCAAAAGCTTTTCAGATCTAAGTTGGGTTATCACATGCACACGTACCAAATTTCAGCCAAATCGGTCGAGTAGTTTGGGCTGTGGCGTGTTTACGAACGAACGAACATACGTACATACATACAGACACATTTTAAAAACCACTTTTTTGGGTTCCTGAGACCTCAAAACGTATAGATCCGGTCTTATCTCAAATTCGAAAATTTTAGTGATTGCAGTAACCTCCCTTTTTTTAAATGGTGAAGTGGAGTGGGGAGGTTAAAAATGACGCTGGGGCATTTTGAGGACAAGAAGCGTTTCAAACATCTTTCACCACCTTGGTTTATTTAGGAAACTTCCACGACTCAATTCTTCATCATGATCCATGGCATATTTCGGCATTAAGAAAAAAATTATCAAAAATGATTCTACTATAAAAGTCGACAGCACACCACCACTTCCACATTCCCACTATACATATATCCTCAGGTACCCCATTTTCCCCATATCATTAATTTATTTTAACAAAAATACAGCTCGAGAAGCCCAGATTACGTGCCCCAAAATTTACCCCAACGTTCAAGGTCAGGAAAGATTCAATCTACGGGCTATGTTCATAAATAGCATACGTAGACTTTACCAGGTATTGATGATTTCAATTCGCGAAAATCAGCAAAGTGTCTGACATCTGGTGGCAATACTTTAATTACACTGAGAGACAGGATACGGAAATACTTTTAAACGTCATCATAATTTCGGCTTACGTCAGTCAGTTGTCAGTTGCGAGGTTAGGTAGTAGTTTTGTTCGGAGACATCCTCTCGCTGACTCGAAATTTTGGGAATAATTCTGTGGAATTTCACGTTTTGTGTACTTAAGTGGAAACATTAGGCTTTTTTTAGCGATGTAACCAGTCAACCGGTTATACAGTTGTGGTTATAGGTGGTCTGTCATTAGTGTCAAGTTCTGACTCCCACCTGAGTGTTACCTTTTCAACGCGCTAAAATGGTTATGGTTATTTTGGAAGTGACAGGTTTTCAAATTCTAACCTTAAAAAACTACAAAAAATGAATATCGAGCGGCAAGTCGGCAACTTATTCATTTCATCAATGAGATTGTCATGGAGAACCAGGAAATCAACCTGTTGTGTCACCACTTACAAAACACTTCAAATTTAACAAAAATCGTAATTGTAGTTTTGAGCAATCACATCAGAGAAGTTTATTTAAGAATAGATCCTGAAGACATCTGGCTAGATTTCTATAACGAAATAATATTTTTTCAACTCTTTCGAATGAAGAAGGAAACGTTTTTCTCCTTACTAGATGACTAATTAAGAAAATCACCCTGCTCTTGCTCTTCATCCTCTTCTTCCATTATTGCGATATAAAACTATCAAAGGTCCTAAAACAACCGAAAAGTGACTTTTAAGTCGAAAACACCAGATAACCGTTAGTAACTCACCTCGTTGAGCAGGTTATGAAATTCATAACCGGTAACGAGATCAAAATGGCGGTACTGGAGGGGAACTTCCGTTACCACTAATAACCAACCTCGCCAAAACGCCTAGTTTACACCTTGAGATAACCGGTTTTCAGTAGTTACCTCGATAAAAAATCATTATTGTAAATCCAGGAAAACTTGGCTTTTAAAAAATCCACGTATCGATGTCACTGATGTCACCAACTGACACTGTCAGGCACGTCACGCTAGAATTCTCACCTCCGACTCCCCAGTGGGGTGAGATCGCGTGGTTTAGCAATGCCATCTATTAGCAGCTGATTTTCGCGAATAATTCCAGTGCATAGAGGGAGTCAGTTTGTTCTGTCGGTAAAACAGTCCGGCTGTATTATCAGTTCTGCCAGTTTTGAGATTGCTGTGACACAAGAATGACAAATAATGACTAACAAAAACTAATCTGTCACAAAATGTCACGAGATGAAAGCGCCCAAAAGCAGCATATCTAGTGCATTAAGCGCCAAAATTGGCAACCCTTAGACTGACGTCCGTTATTTTCATTAATTCGAGTAAGTATTCATAAATGTCGTTCTTTTATTGAAATCGTCAATAGACGATGAAATAATTCATAATCATACAGCAGCCGATTACAATAGGTAGGTATAGGTAAATTTATGCGTAATAATTAAGAAGATAATCAAACCGGAACTTAAATCAACTCGGTCCCAGCCAATTAAAGTACCTACCCACTCAGGTGCACATGCTCAGACTGCATCGCATGTGGCTATCGCATGCGCAATTTGATTATGCACAAAAATTTCTCGCGCGTTTTATTATGACACGGAGGAAACAATCCAGTACTTTAGTAATTTCATTTTATTCCACAAAACTAAGTACAATAAGTTAGTCCACATAATGTTTTGAAAAACAGTTACTTACCACAATAATTAATCGAAATACTTCGTTTTCGTATCGTATTTCGTTCTGCGGTGCGTTCCCTTACGGGTCCGCTGCATTCAGACCTTATGATCCATTATGCCCGCACTGCAACCTCTTCTCTACAGAAGCCCCCTATCCGCTGCAGAAAGTGAGTATATCTCCGCAAGAGCTGGGTATGCAGCCCCCAGTTCTCTAAGCCTTTTAATAATAATAATAATAATAATAATAATAATGGTTTATTATAATCCAACAGACCTATTGGTCCAAAAGGATACATTAATCGACAAAAATCCGATACATTAATAAAACAACTAAAAAAAAAGAACTTAATCTACTTATCCTAAGTTAGTAACTAGCTTATATACGTGCTACCATGTTCCTACAGTTCCTCACAAACTGCCCTATATTGCCAATGAATATATGTATACTAGCACTAATTGTATTGTAGCTTCGGCACATGCGGACAACAGGAGAGAAATAGTGACAGGTAGTTCTTGATGTAGGCACTACAAAAGTATTAGGCTTTCTACTTCCTATACGTGGAACTTGAAACTGCAACGAGGATACTAACATTGAACTATTAATGAGGCCATGAATTAATCTAAAAAGGAATACTAAACTACTGATTTCTCTACGAACAGATAAGAGTTGCAAGTTGTAACGCTTAGAGATATCGGTAACAGAATACGGTCGAGTGGGATATACACCAAATTCTACAAAGTACAAAAATTTCACAAACTTACCTGAACACGTTCTACAGATGCTACATGAACAGCGTAATATTGACACCAAACAATGGAACAATTCTCTAGTTTGCTACGAATGAACGCATAATATAAAGCTAACAATGAATTATAATCCTTAAAACCTTCAGCATTTCTTTTTATAAATCCGAGCAATTTGAGGCTCTTTGAGCAGATGTCGTCAATATGCGGTGTAAACGTTAATCCTGCGTCTAATATAACACCCAAGTCTTTTATCTGAGTCACTCGGTTGATAATAGTACCATTTAATTCATAGGCAAATTCTAGATTGTTAGTTTTCCTAGTGAAGGTTATAATTCTGCATTTATTCACGTTAATTTGAATTTTGTTAACAATACACCAATGAGAAAATATATTTAAATCATGCTGAAGAACAAGACAATCAGTCATAGAATTAACAGGGATAGCGGCTTTCAAATCATCCGCAAATGCAAATGCTCTGGTGTTAAATAGAGGAAATACATCGTTTATGAAGGCAAGAAATAGCACAGGGCCCAGATTGGAACCCTGAGTAACTCCACTTGGTGTAGGAAATAAATTAGAACGAAAGCCCTCGTATTCCACAAATTGAGATCGATTTTCGAGAACAAATGCTAAAAGCCTAATCAAGTTGTTACAAAGTCCCAAAGATGCTAGCTTATTCAACAATATAACATGATCGACGGCATCAAATGCTTTTGTCAAATCCGTGTATACCGCATCTACTTGATGCTTGGCCTCAAGGTGATCAGAAACATATTGTGTGAACTCACAGAGATTTGAAGTTGTAGACTTAAATTTCATAAAGCCATGCTGATATGGATTAATCGTTCCAGAAATATGGCTATACAGGTTTCCAGCGAGAATTGATTCGAAATGCTTACAAAAATAATACAACAATAGCTA
Organism: Pycnomerus fuliginosus; assembly: GCA_963924575.1. Classification (NCBI taxonomy): domain Eukaryota; kingdom Metazoa; phylum Arthropoda; class Insecta; order Coleoptera; family Zopheridae; genus Pycnomerus; species Pycnomerus fuliginosus. The sequence continues at coordinate 36,801,480 of OZ004620.1, read as the reverse complement.
TAGGTCTATAATTCGTTACATTGCTGCGATCGCCCGACTTGAAGATGGGAACTACTTTTGAGGTCTTCCTAATGAAGAGGAGCAATTCCATCTTGTTCGGATTTACCGACAAGGATCGCCCCTCGTACCAGTTGCTCACTCTGTTCAGAGCCTGTTGCATGATGGCTGTGACTATCGTCAGGAACTTGCCCCTAATTACAATACACACATCATCAGCGTACGCCTGAGCGTAGCACCCTTCTCCATTCAGGTCCCTTAGGAGGCCGTCCACGAGTAGCGACCACAGTAGCGGAGATAGAACTCCGCCCTGCGGACAGCCCCTCGACACTGTTGCCTCCAGTGTGGTATCCTGTAGAGAGACTGTTACAGTAGCGCTACATTTATAAGAAGGTGAACGAGGCTAGATGATTAGTCAAAAAGTGTCGTTTAAGATATTTGCACAGAGGACCAGGCAATTTTAAGACCTGACGCGGATAAATGTACACTGCCAGCAAAGTGTGTGACATCTGGTGGCAATACTTTAACTACACTGAGAGACAGGATACGGAAATACTTTTAAACGTCCGTCATCATAATTTCGGCTTACGTCAGTCAGTTGTCAGTTGCGAGGTTAGGTAGTAGTTTTGTTAGGAGACATCCTCTCGCTGGCTCGAAATTTTGGAAATAATTCTGTGGAATTTTACGTTTTGTGTACTTAAGTGGAACATTGTAAATCCAGGAAAACTTGGCTTTTAAAAAATCCACGTATCGATGTCACTGATGTCACCAACTGACACTGTCAGGCACGTCACGCTAGAATTCTCACTTCCGGCTCCCCAATGGGGTGAGACCGCCATTTTGTGGTTTAACAATGCCATCTATTAGCAGCTGATTTTCGCGAATCGCATTGAAATCGCTTCTATCAACTCACCTGTTAATAAAATTCCTTGCAAAATTTCCTCATACTAACATAAAATTCAAATTTTGACGTTCTGTCACTTCAATAGAAAATGAATGAAGAGTAAGAAGGTGATTCTGTAACTTTTAACATCCATGTTAAAATGACAGAAAATACATTGTCTATCTGTCAGTTGTCATTATAACATCGATGTTAAAAGTTATAAGGGGGTAAATTAGTACATTATCAATCACCCGTCATTTCAAGAAACATATTTGTTGCAGGACGAAGTTTTAGAAGTCTACCTCGCCGACATTACAGACGTGCACAAAATATTCTACATAAACGATGTGTTGGTGAAAGAAGGACACGCCCTTTACACCGACCAGGTAATACTCCACCAGTTGCAAAACTCTCTCCGTTTTTAAATGCTGAATTTGTTTGGATTTAATTAGTTTTAATTATGAATCTTTTCCAATACATGTAATTGTGTTCGACCAAATAAAAATTGTTTCATAAATTTGTGTAACAACGGTTTTTTAGGTGGCTGCACCCACCCTCGGGAAAATAGGGCACGATTTACATAAAACTGTTTCTTTCAGGACCAAGAAAACCCGATTATAGAGTTCACCATTCGCCCCAACGTCCCCCACATACATCTCTACCCGAGTTTCTACGAAATCGAATGGGGTTACGCCCCGACAATCTCGGAGATGAATTATTTTATTCAACACAGAGTACCTCTGCACCACATTTACCCTCAGTATTACGATTTAGACTACGACGAGGACTGTGATGCCATAGAGCGTTTTCACGAAATGCAGATAAAACAACCGAGATTGTCGCTGACTGTAGACGATTTTGACATTTCCGAACCTGAGTTCGACTATTCGATCTTCCCCGAGGAGATCCTCGAGGAAATCAAGGCAATAGAGAAAAGCATGAAAAGTGAGGAGGCGGAAAGGGGTGGCGAGAAGGTGCAAGCGCAGCCCTCGGATCAGTGCACAGAGTATTCACTTTCCAAAAAGAGAATTTCAGATCTGTTTAGCGATAGTTCGACTCCGTGCGACACGAGTACCAGTCCAGATTCCGTCCACCAGGAATATCTTGCGACCACCTTTCACTCCATTACCTTGGGTCCTCCACAATCTCCAGTGTTATTAAATAACGCTAAACCCAGCAATCCCTTCAGACACGAGGTAGATGTTAATTTGAGTTCCACAAATCCCTTTTTGTCCACTAATCCCTTTTTGAAGGACATTCGAGAAACTATACAAAATGAGGATCTACTTCAGGTGTTCGCAAAGCCCGATCCCCCTAAAATCCCGAAAATTGACAATCTCCACCCCTGTAAAAAACTAAACGCGGAAAAGAAGGAAGAGGAGCCCAAGCCGGGACCGTCCAGGCAAGATTCTCGACCCGTTCGAACGCCGCCAGGATTTGCGTCTTTTAATGCGCCTCGGCCGCAGTTTACAAATCCGTTTCGTATGCCATATCCGGTAGCAGGTTACTTTCCTCACATGGTACCTCCGATGTACCACAATTTTGCGCCGAATTTTTATCCACCGATGTGTCCTCCGGCCTTTCCCCCGAATCCGAACTTCTTTTACGGCAATCAGCCTAATTTTCATGGGTACTACGGCCCGCCGGGGCCTAGGCCTCCAATGTAGGGCACCTCTTTTTATGTTAGTGCCATTGTTTTTTAGAATATTTTGTTATTTTTAAGAACATTCCTTACTTTGTGATTCTTTGTTCCTTTTGCTGTAGAAATAGAGATTGTGTTTTGTATTATTTTAACGTTCTTTGACATCTGTTGCTGATGAGTAGACAGGTTTGAGTTAACCTCATAAAAGGTAAAAAAGGGGGGGTCTGATAAGCTTATTATTAGTATCAGCTCGGGCCTCAATTTTACAGTGCGTCCCACTTAAAGGGGTACTTAAGTGAAAATAATTTTTTTCTAAGTATTATGTCGAAAAAATTAATGTGCTACAGTGCATCCGTCAAATTGTGACATGAGGGTAAATGTGACTTTTAAGTCTATTTTGCATACGGTTCCGACGTTACCCTAAGTTCGAAACTTTATGTAGTGGCAAAAACTTTAAAAACTTCGTATTTCTCCTAAATGCGTAGTTGGCACAGATGCTAATAAAGTTTCATAACTAAGATGATTTCTTTTCTTTCGAGCCACAATTTTGTATGAGCCTTGTTGAATGTCATATCAAATGACGCATCAAAGCAACATAAACGTCAATTTTTAAAAACATTGAATATCATGTAGTGTCATAATATGACTAAGAAAGTGCTTGAAGTGGTAATTGTGACACGGAGCAATTCTGTATTAAATCACACATGAACTTTGTTTTTACAGCAAGACAATGGCTAAAAATAAAAAAACAAATATCTTACAACCAAGATTAACTGGAAATGGGGCACCTGAAAGGTAGAGAAGCAGAAGTAGAATTGACCTGCATATTATAAATAGACAGTACAATATTGTTTGTCACATTTAAACCCACTTTTCAATGAATAAAAACCCCTGGAAAAAAATAAAATTTCCAAAAACGAATTTCACAACTATATACCCTCTTGAAGTGTGCCACAATTTGGCAAAATCATTTCCGACGGTGTTTATGGGTATTTTCAGCTTTGTCACAATATGCCGCTTTTTCTAGGTAATTGTGGTTTAAAAAAAAATACACCCCATCAACATTTACAAGAGGATGGCTCTGAATTTTGGTGAATATATTGCAATTGCATCAGCGAATGTGGAGAAAGTATTAAAATTGTTTTATTTTTCTATTTCTGGAAATGACGTTGAAAAGATTGGAAATTGTAGATTGCTATGTCACAATATCCGGATGCACTGTAACTACCATTAATAACCGAGATACAGCAAATTTTATGTTTATTCCTTCAACGGTGTGACGTCATCGAGGCGTAGAAGCACGGACGAACACTGGGTCCTGCTTATACACAAAGGCGCTCAAAATACATATTTTTTTTAATGGAAGAATTTCCAATAATTAATTGCGTGAAAGTCAAGCCCAATATGAGGAAATGTCATTCTTTCAGTTTAAAGTCATTAATCGGTGACGTTTCGTAGTTTTGTTTGAATAAAGTTTGGTTTTTGGTCCGTCCTAATAAGTTACCACTTCCATGGATTGTGGAGGGAGGATACATTACGACATGCTCAAGGTCGGACCTATTTCTTGTTGAAGTTTTCTAATTCCGTTCGTCGCCGCCGCTACGCTGTCGTCGCATTAAAGGCTAGATTTTACCATTTATTCGTTGTTTCCAAACGAAGTCAGTGTTTATTTTCGCGGTTTTTTCTCATGGCCTGGCCTTTGTGGTGGAAAATTGGTGAAAATGTCGACGCATTGTTTTGTGCCAGGCTGTGATACGGGCTACGGTAACCTAAAGGCTTATAACAAACGAAATGGGATAAGAAATCCCAGTTTGTTTAAACCCCGCTCGGTAAGCATTATTTATAACCATATCATATTTAATATACTTTCTTTACAAACATCTTTTGAAGGAGGAAATGGCTGAGAAATGGTCATCCGCAATCAAGCGTTGGGACAAAAAACTAACCAAAAAAGAGGCGGTATGTGAACTGCATTTCCATCCCGATGAGATTGAACGATTTTACGCCCCACCTGAAGGAGTTCATTTGCAGCTTGAAAGAGGTGCCCCAAAATTGAATGAATATGCAGTTCCGTCAATTTTGTAATTTTGTTAAAAAATCATACGTAATAGTCGTAATACTTAAATATACATATTAATCATTAAAATAATACAATTAAAAATTACAAAATAAATTTCAGTGTTATATAATCAATGCCAATACTTATTGAAGGAAATAGGTAAACATTTCACATTTTTTGGAACTCTGTATTTTTGTTAAAAAAGTCATACGTAATACCTAAATATACATATTAATCATTAATACAATTAAAAATTACAAAATAAATTTCAGTGTTATATAATCAATGCCAATACTTATTAAAGGAGATAGGTAAACATTTCACATTTTTTGGAACTCTGTAATTTTGTTAAAAAGTCATTCCTAAATATACATATTAATTATTAAAACAATTAAAAATAAAAATTCCTGCATTAAATTCACGTTGAATACCTACATTTTTTTTTGTTAATTGCTTACCTTTTAAAAGCCTTGTCACATCTTATCTATCACACTTAACAATTCCATAAACTGACCATTATCTTTTACTACCAGAAATCTTGAAAGGGGGTGTTCTTTGTTGCTTAAGTAAATCGATATGACGCAGTTCGGTTGTACACAAACTCTTTCTTTAACTGTAGGTACAATCACTTTCAAATTTTTGTAGCTCAAAAAACAATTCATTTCCAGTTGTATAAGTCCATTCTGGTGATGGAAGATCCATGAATTTCAAATTACTTTGAAGGTGTTTAAAGATGGTGTTTGCCGACAACTTGTCATTGCACTTACTGCATGTAAACATCATCAGTAAATTTTTACTCCCACAGGACACCTTAAACAATGCAAAAAGCAGGCTTTTATACCCATATTCACTAATAAAATACTGAGTAAGTTCACTAATTAATTACTAAGCGTCATTTGCCAACATAACCTCTTAAAATGATTAATTAATTTTATCAATTTGCACCTAGTAGTAGTGCCTCCGCAGACGCACAGATGTGTCAAAAAGGCGAAATGTTAAAAAATTGTTACAGAATCAAAAAGTAGAAAATGAACAGAAAAAACACAAAATTTTTGAGGGTTATTGAAAAGTAAACAAATGACAGTACCTAAATGAAAATAATTGCCGGAATTAAAACAAAATTTGGCTGAAAAATTGCGAAAAGAGATGAAAAGTCAAGAGGAATGAAAATTAAATGTGATTAAGTAGAATAACGAAATAACACGAAAATAACCAAATTATGCAATTAAAACTTTTGTGGGGGTTGAAATACATACTTACACCTACCTATTGCGAAGGAAACTGGAAAATTGTAAAAGGTAAACTATCCTAAATGATTTATTACCGACGAAAAAGAAAATTATGCGAATTTTGCAAAACTAGTATTTAGGGGGTTGAAAAATCCTAAAGGTGGATGAAAAGTCAAAAGATATGAGGATTAACCGTGGTTAGGTAAAATTACGGAAAATAACACCAAAATAACCCAATTATGTAAAAGCGTTTGATAGAGTTGGAATTTTGGGAAGGGGGTTGAAAAAAGTGAAAAATGAGTCCAAAGAATTACAGAAAATAACACGAAAATAAGACAATAATGCTAATTCGGCTTTTGGGGGTTGAAATATTGCGAAGGGGGTCGAAAAAATGAAAAAGGCAAGAAATAAAATTTATTACCGAAAAAGGGCAAAACTGCTCGAATTTTACAAAATTAACGCTCGGGGGGTTGTAAAATTGTTAAAGGGGATGAAAAATCAAGGGGGGTGAAAATGAACTGCAGTTGAGTAGAACTAGTGAAAATCACGAAAAAGAAGCGGTCTGGGAAAATTTTGCTCTTTGAGGATTCACATATCATGAAAGGGGTTGAAAAATTGTGATCGAGTTAAAAATTAATGAAGATGACTGAATTATTGAAAAATGAGAAAAAAACCCAAAAAAAATGTATTTACTCCGCTTGCTAGGGCTTAGGGGTTGTTAGTAGCGTAGGGGTTGGTTTTAGGTTGAAGACTCAAAAGACTTTTTTTCAATGGTTGACCGAAATCTATCGAAAACCATAACTTTATTCCACCACTTAACATGAAAAAAATTCCAGTTTTATTTAACCATTAAATTTCATCCTCCTTGTTAGATCTTAGTGATTATTTTATTCATTAAGTATTGAACCAATCCAAAGGAGCATTTAGCATACCAGTAATCCTGATTACAGTGATAAGACTACAACGTCAACTTGACACTACTTACTCAATACTTTAATTCATAAAATAATCTGCAAAATACGATTCGTAGTCTCTTGGTTGCCTTGTTGAGTCCTCATGGATGCACTACTTGTCAAATGGTAGATTTTTTTCGGCCAAAGAGGACTCGAGCGAGCTCTCGTCCTCTTTTTAGCCTAAAAAAATCTACCATTTTGACTCGTGTTGACAGCCATTCGGACGTGAAAACCCGCGGCAATCAAGAGACTACTCGTCGTATTACTATTGATTATTTGTTCATCCGCCTACAGTGTCGGTGTAAATTACCGCACCAAATCCAGCCCCGATACGTAGTATCGTTGAGTAGTTTTTGAGTTCTCGTATTTTTGTGTTTTAGCCGGTTGGGGGTATGTAGCGCCTTTAAGGGTCGTTTTTCGCGAATGATGATGAATAAAACCTTTTTGTACCCTCAATAGAAAGCTATTGAACGGTATCAACTTCAACCCTCGCTTTAACCCTATATTATTCAGAGAAAATTCGAGTTTCCACCCCTAACTTTCATCCCCTTCGATAAATTTATCCTAAAATTCACTTTTCCTTTCTCGAAGATGCAGTGCGTAAGATCTCACAGTTTCGCAGAAGGACGTTTCAACCCCTATACTCCAACCCCCTCTTTCACCACCCCCATCATGCCCTAAAGGAAGTTGTGTTTTCAATTTCACCACCCCAATCCAATTCGTTGAAAAATTGCGGTGATTTGTACATTCATGTTTTCAACCCCTCATGATTTCACCCCTTTATGATTTTACAGGGGTGAGTACTGACTTCATCAGTTGTTCATAAATAAATCAACCTATCAAGCTATCGAATGAAACCAATTTCGAGATACTTATTAAGCGGAATTTCGAGTTGCAACCCCTAATTTCCACCCAATTTCTTCGATTTAACGAAAAACACATCAGCCGCAAGATTTAACCGATATGTGAGTACGTTGAGTTTCCAACAGCTGCGTGCAACCCTTGCGGAGTTTTTTTTTGTGTTTCATCCCCTAAATGTCATCCCCCGAAATTAGTACCTTTACCTTCAACACACTTGAGGGTCGAACGTGCACCAAGTTTCAGCAAGATACCTTCACTAGTTCTCGAGTTATTGTAATTAATAGTTCTTCGGGTTTTCACCCCTAACGCCCACCCCTTTGGTCCGATATGGCCCAAAAGCAATCCCCGCCTTACTTTTCGGGAGACAAAGCTGCCTACCAAGTTTCAGCTCGATATCTCAATCCGTTCTCAAGTTATCCGACGGACAGACTGCGAAGCGAGCGAGCGAATAAGCTAAAACAAGAGTGCCTCGCATTCTGCTACGGCACTAAAATATGTATACCTATGCTTAATCGGCTTACAAGATTAGGGGTTGTTAGTAACCTTGGTTGATTTTAAGTTCAGAATTATGACCCTACATAGGCTAAATCTCATTGTCGCAACCGGCAACCCGCACGGCTATTGGGAACCTCTGTTTTCTACTTGTCAGTGTCGGACGAGCGTGATTCGATTGAACGTGGTGACCCGAGTCATACGACGAGTAGTCTCTTGATTGCCGCGGATTTTGACGTCCGAATGGTTGTCAACTACGAGTCAAAATGGTAGATTTTTCTAGGCTAAAAAGAGGACGAGAGCTTGCTCGAAAAAAATCTTACCATTTAACAAGTAGGTAGTGCATCCACGAGAACTCAACAAGGCAACAAGAGACCACGAGTCGTATTTTGCAGATTATTTTATAAATTAAAGTATTGAGTAGGTAAGTAGTGTCAAGTTGACGTTGTAGTACCTATTATCACTGTAATCAGGATTTGATTGGTTACTGGTACACTAAATGCTGCTTTGGATTGGTTTAATATGTACTTAATGTATAAAATAATCACCACAACAATGAAATGAAACGATCGAGCAATCAGGTTGCGCATTTTGAAGAAAAAAAAATGCAGCAGAAAAGCGGCTGGAACCACCCCATCGCGTGGATCTTTGTTCAACAGAATTTTTTTGATCCTTATCGTATATATATATATTGTCAGTTTACCCCTTTACCTTTCGGTGTGGGGTATTTTACATTACATTATTGTGATTGTAGTACAAATTCCTTCCATTTTTTCCTGTCTGTGGCTAGTTGTCTCGCTTCTGCATAGGTTTTGTTCCTTTTCGTTAGATTATTAGCTATTTCTTTGTCCCAGGTGACCTTCGGTCTTCCCCTATCGCGTTTGGTTATTGTCTTTGATTCCCATATTCTTCGAACCAATCTTGAATCTTCCATTCTTTGTAGGTGTCCCCACCACTGCAGTTGTTTTCCTTCTATAAATTCTAGTAATGATCCTGTGTCTAGTTCTTTTCTTACATCCGTATTTCTTATTCTGTCCCTCCTTGTAATTCCTTTAACCGCTCTTAAATACTTCATTTCCAATGCTTGCAGTTTGCTTTTCATTTGCCTCGTGAGAACCCACGTCTCGCTGCCATATGTCAGTATAGGTCTGTAAACTGTTCTAAAAATCGTCATCTTTGTTTTCTTTGAAACTTCTTTCTTATCTATGAAATTTTGCTTCATCGCGTAATATGTCTTCAGCGTTTTCTCAACCCTCTCATTAATGTCTACATCTTGGTTTCCGTTGCATTCTATAGTGGTCCCCAGGTACTTAAAAGTTGTTACTTGTTCAATGTTGGTTTCTTTTATATTGATGTTCAATGTTTCCTGTTCTTTTGCTGCCATCATCACCTTCGTCTTTTTTGTGTTAATCTTCATTCCGTGTTTGCTAAGTACCTCGTTCCAGATGTTTAAGTTGTGCTGCAGTCCCCTTTCGCTGTTTGACATAATTACAACATCGTCTGCAAACGCACATTCACTGATTGTAACCTGTTGTAGTTTTCTGTAGCCCACTTGAACTTTCTTCATTTCTGGTTTGCTCTCTTTGATTATGTCATCCATCAGAATATTAAATAGGATGGGGCTCAGTACTCCTCCCTGCCGTAATCCTTCCTTTGTTTGGAATCGTTCAGATGTTCTATTGTTGCTGTTTACGTAGTTCGTGTTGGTTTTATATATACTTCTTATGGCTCTTATGAGTTTAGCGTTTACCCTTCTTTTTATTAGACTATTCCATATTACTCTTCTATTTACCCGATCGAACGCTTTTTCTAGGTCTATGAATGCGAAGTACACCTTGGTCTTACTCTCTAATGTTTTCTGTATTACTTGTTTTATCGTGCATATATGATCATGTACACTTCTTCCTCTTCGGAATCCGCTTTGGCATTCATCCAATGTTGGTTCTGTATATACTTACTCTTAATTTCTTTTCCAAGAGTCTTTCATACGTTTTTAATGCAGTGCTCAGTAATGTTATGCCCCTATAGTTGTTGCAATCTCTTGCATCCCCCTTTTTGTGTATTGGTATGAGAATTCCTATTTGCCAATCGTTCGGGATTGTTTCTTCTTCCCAAGCTTTTTGGCAGATTTTCAGAAAGAGCTGTGTTCCCTGTTCCCCCATATTTTTTAACATTTCCGCTGTTATTTTATCATGTCCCGGTGCCTTTCCATTTTTCAGGGCCTTGATTGCTTCTTCTACATCCTCGCAGGTTCCTAAGCTTATTTCTTCTGCATCTTTTGCGATTGTTTGTATTTCTTCCATTTCTTCATTTTCTGTGTTATTGCCTTCTGTGGAAAGTAGTTCTTTAAAATGCTCTTGCCATCTTTCCATTATTTTCATGTCATCCGTTAATATATCTCCATCTTTATCTCTTACTGTTGTGTTTTGTCTTGGTTTTCCATTTCTTGTATTTTTTAGTACTTTGTAAAACAGCTTTTGGTTGTCCTTGCTGTTGGCTTCCATTCTTTCACCAAATTTGACCCAGCTCTTGTTCTTTTCTTCTCTTACCATGTTCTTAACTTTTGTTCTTTGTGTTTTGTATGCTTCATAATTTATGTCCGTTCTATATCTTAAGTATATCTTCCATTTTTCTTTTTTAATTTTCACTTCTTGTCTTATTTCTGCGTTCCACCAAGCTGTTTGTTTCTTCCTATTGTTAACTTTAGCTGTTCCACATGATTCTTTCGCTGCGTCTATTATTATTTTCTTCAACATGTTCCATAGCTGTTCCCCCCCTTTATGCTCTGTATTTTCTATTTCTATTTTCTGTTTAATCAATTCTCGATATCTGTTTGCCGTGTCCTCTTCTCTCAACTTGTATGATTTTATCGTCTCGTATTCACTTTTCTGATATTTACTTGCTCCTTCATTTTTACTCTCCTCTTCTTTTTTCCTAATTTTAGCTACTAGCATATAATGGTCACTGTGAATCTCCGGGCCTCGCATTACTCTTACATCTTTTATTTCATTTCTTCTATCACCTTCAGCTAATATATAGTCAATTATAGACTTGTCCATGGGGTTAGGTCCTTGTCTTGTGAATTTATGTATGTCTTTGTGTTGAAAGTATGTGTTAGTAATGATTAAGTTGTTCAACATACAGTAATCGATTAGTCTTATTCCATTGCTAGTTCGTTTGCTTTCTCCATATCTACCTATTACTTTAGTCCCTGTTGCGTCATTCCCTACTCTTCCGTTCATGTCACCTGCTACGTATTTTATTCCTTTGCTTTCTTCCGTTACTAAATTGAGATGGTCCCAGAATCTACCCCTTGCATCTGCTTTTTCGTCCTCATTTGGGCCATAGACACCTATTATTGTTGTTATTTTCCCATCTATGTTGATTTCGACGGTGATTATCCTTTCTGAATGTCCTTCCCATCTTCTTATATTCTTCGTGAGTTTCTTGTTTATTAAGACCCCAACTCCGGCTGCTGCTCTTTCTTCTTGTTTTACTCCACTATATATGAGTAAATGGCCCTCATCTAGTACCTTTTCTCCTTGCCCTTTTTTCTTTGTTTCCGTCACCACCAATATATCTAAATTACTTTTGCCAAACTCGTAGCAAATCTCCTGCTCTTTTCCATTAATTCCCCTAACATTCCATGCTGCAAGTTTCCACGTTTTTTGCCCCATGGTTTCCAGTTTACATGTTCCTTGTTCTCGCCTGGTCGCTCCTCTATTTTCCGTCCCGGTTGCATAATTTGTTATTGGTTGTTGTAGTTTTTTGGTTGGTGAAATTTTTCCTCTTGCAGTTCCCGCTTTTCTTTATTCCATGTCCATTTGCGTCCATTTATTGTGATTTTCTGATACCCAATCTGTACTGTCAGCCCGCTCCCTTTTTAATGAGAAAATATTTTTTTTCTCTATTTTCCACTGAAATGGCAGAAAATGTGAACGCATTTTTAGAACCAGAATTTGAACGTCTTTCTAATGGCGACATAAAAAAGGAGGCCTTGTATTTAAAAAAATTTTTCTACGACCACTATTAAAAATACTTGTTTTAACGTTTGTTGACAATTGTTAAAAATGGCGTTTTCTGACACCAGTATTAAAAGTCATTTACTTTTGACACTGGTGTTAAAAGTGATTTACTTTTAACCCTCAGTGTTAAAAGTGACAATGCAACAACAATTAAACAAGCCGCGGCAACAAATTGTCACTATACCTTAGTTACGGCGAATTTCATGGACGTTCAACTAATAATATGAAAACTTTTGCTTTTAATCGTGTTTGTAGAAAAAATTGTGTATGATATGCTATGCGTGTTAAAAGTGATTTTATTTTGTTCGAAGGGATGAGCCACTCCGCTGCGCGTCGTGTCCCAAACTTCCCTTCTCACAAAATAAAATAGGTACCACTTATATCATAAATAACTATTAAGTTGATATGCTTAAATGGCACTTCACGCGGACCAATTGCTTTCAAAAGACTTTCAGGTCTTCAACGGGTCACCCAATCTCTATATGTACCAAATTTCAGTCAAATCAATCCGGTAGTTTGGGCTATAATGTGTTTTTAGTGTCATTACAAAATTTTGATTTTTGGACCCATTGAATGCGAATGAATTTTGTCTTATTTAAAACCAGAATTTGAAGACACTTCTGATGGTGACAATAAATCTTTCAAAAGCTTGTTTTGGATGCCTAAATGAGAGAAAAATTTTAAATCTAAAACTTGATGTGTCAAAACGGCACTTTCCGTGAGCCGATTGAATTCAAAATTTCTTCAGCTCTTCGACGTGTAATACAATCCCCATGCGCAAAATTTCAGCCAAATCGGTTCAGGGGTTTGGGCTGTACCGCGATTTTAAAGTCCGATAAAAATCTATTTTTTGTTAAATTTTGGTCAAAAGGGCACTAAGAATGAATACATTTTTAGAAGCAGAATTTTAAGATCTTTCTTATGTGACGTGAAAATGGCATTTCCGGTTACACGATTGGCTCCAAAAGATTTTCAGATCTAAGTTAGGTTATGAGATGCCTATGTTCCAAATTTCAGCCAAATCGGTCTAGTAGTTTTGGCTGTGGCGTGTTTACAAACGTACGTACGAACGTACGTACATACGTGCATACATACAGACACATTTTAAAAACCACTTTTTTGGGTTCCTGAGACCTGGTGCTATCTCGAATTCGAAAATTTTAGTGATTGCAGTAACCTGGGGTTGGGGAGGTTAAAAATTATCCATCACCAGCACAGCGCGCTATTTTTCAAAGTCCGCGGTGATGGATAGTTTTTAACTTACGCTCGCGAAGCAGTTACTGGAATCGATCGGAAAATTCAAAAAAATCGAGTCCCCAAAAACGTGAAATCTTTACGTTTCAGGGTCCTGAGAACCCAAAAAAGTGTTTTTTGAAAAAATGTCTGTCTGTCTGTGATCACGCTGCAGCTCAAACTACTGAACGTATCGAGATGAAATTTGGCACACATATTTAGTGGGAGATTTGTAGGTGCTGATTAGAATCTGGGCCACATCGGTTCACGGAAAGTGCCTTTTTGGCACATCAACTTTAAAAATTTAAATGCAAACCACCATTTTTCGCGTTACCATATGAATGCTCTTCGAATTTTGCTTCTAAAAATGTATTCACACTTGTGCCCTTTTGGCCAAAAAATGGTGCCGTGAAAAAAAACCTATGCATAACTGTATATTTTTATTACCGGATTTGATAGGTAATTTTTTTTCAAGTCGAAAACCTTATAGTGCCATTTTTTCGAAAAATGTCATTTTAGTGTCAAAGGGGCCCTTGTTTCAATTTATTTCACAAAAAAGCATATTTTTACTGTCGGATTAGACAGCTGTTGAATTGCCGGATCAAAAACCCTAGCACAAATTTTTAGAAAATTTCCAGTTTAGGGACAAAAAGGCCCCTTTTTGAATTTTTCTTAGCAAAAGGGCATATTGTCATTATCGAATTCGATAGCTGTTGCAATGCCGGATCTAAAACTTTAGTGCCATTTTTTGGAAAAATGTCATTTTAGGGCTGAAAAACATGATTTTACTAAAGCCATCGACATAACCGCCCGCACGGCCGACCTTGGTTAAATAAAGTTAAATTCTACATTTACAAATTGTGTGAAAAAGTAGAAGTTTCTACCGTTTCCGAGACTGCCAATTTTTTTCTTCAGAATGCGCAGTCTGATTACTAGTTTCTCTTCACTCTCATGCTCACTAATGTTAAGGTATTCATACCTCATAATAACATTTTCTAGGACTTTGCGCATTTAAAATAAATGTGCTCGGAAAATGTTTATAATTTAAGGGACGGAGGATATTCCCTTTACTCGTTCGATTCATCTCAAACCAAATTATATTTCGTAGTTTTCGTCGAACAGATCACTTTATGTAGCTGTTTAACGGGAGAGCCGAGGTTTACGTAGCTGAAGTTGTATGCATATTCATATTCATTTCTGCACTTTTTACAGCAGTCAGCAGACCAAACAAATACTGCCTACCATTACCAATTATCCATTAAAATCAGCCCTATCCCACCTGGGCTATTTAAAGTCACTTAACAGCATAGTATAAGGTAGGCCCTTATAGATTTCATAGGCAAATTAATTGGAAACCGACGGGGGTGGTTCCCACCCACGCAATTGTTTAAAAAACACAGAAGGGAGCTCGTCCATTGTTCACTAACAGAAATGGGTCGAAAAATTAGTAAATGGACCTGTCTACCTGTGCTTAAAAGCATTGACCGGGAATCAGGGGAGGGGGGTGGCTCCCACCCCCGCAATTGTTTAAAAAATCACAGGTTTGAGCTCGTCCATTGTTCACTAACAGAAATTGGTCTAAAAATTAATAAATGGACCTGTCTACCTGTGGTTAAAAGCATTGACCGGAAATCAAGGGGCGGGGGTGGCTCCCACCCCCGCAATTGTTTAAAAAATGACAGGAGGGAGCTCGTCTATTGTTCACTAACAGAAATGGGCCTAAAAATTAGTAAATGGGCCTGTCTACCTGTGGTTAAAAGCATTGACCGGAAATCACGGGAGGGGGGTGGCTCCCACCCCCGCAATTGTTTAAAAAATCACAGGATTGAGCTCGTCCATTGTTCACTAACAGAAATTGGTCTAAAAATTAGTAAATGGACCTGTCTACCTGTGGCTAAAAGCATTGACCGACAATCAGGGGGCGGGGGTGGCTCCCACCCCCGCAATTGTTTAAAAAATGACAGGAGGGAGCTCGTCCTTTGTTCACTAACAGAAATTGGTCTAAAAATTAGTAAATGGACCTGTCTACCTGTGGTTAAAAGCATTGACCGGAAATCATGGGAGGGGGGTGGCTCCCACCCCCGCAATTGTTTAAAAAATCACAGGATTGAGCTCGTCCATTGTTCACTAACAGAAATTGGTCTAAAAATTAGTAAATGGACCTGTCTACCTGTGGCTAAAAGCATTGACCGACAATCAGGGGGCGGGGGTGGCTCCCACCCCCGCAATTGTTTAAAAAATGACAGGAGGGAGCTCGTCCTTTGTTCACTAACAGAAATTGGTCTAAAAATTAGTAAATGGACCTGTCTACCTGTGGTTAAAAGCATTGACCGGAAATCAAGGGGCGGGGGTGGCTCCCACCCCCGCAATTGTTTAAAAAATGACAGGAGGGAGCTCATCTATTGTTCGCTAACAGAAATTGGTCTAAAAATTAGTAAATGGACCTGTCTATCTGTGGCTAAAAGCATTGACCAAAAATCAGGGGGCGGGGGTGGCTCCCACCCCCGCAATTGTTTAAAAAATCACAGGATTGAGCTCGTCCATTGTTCACTAACAGAAATTGGTCTAAAAATTAGTAAATGGACCTGTCTACCTGTGCTTAAAAGCATTGACCGGAAATCAGGGGGCGGGGGTGGCTCCCACCCCCGCAATTGTTTAAAAAATGACAGGAGGGAGCTGGTCCTTTGTTCACTAACAGAAATTGGTCTAAAAATTAGTAAATGGACCTGTCTACCTGTGGGCTAAAAGCATTGACCGAAAATCAGGGGGCGGGGGTGGCTCCCACCCCCGCAATTGTTTAAAAAATGACAGGAGGGAGCTCGTCTATTGTTCACTAACAGAAATTGGTCTAAAAATTAGTAAATGGACCTGTCTACCTGTGGCTAAAAGCATTGACCGAAAATCAGGGGGCGGGGGTGGCTCCCACCCCCGCAATTGTTTAAAAAATCACAGGATTGAGCTCGTCCATTGTTCACGAAAAATATTAATCCTTCCCCCCCCCACCCTTCAAGCTGTTTTTAATGGTTTTCATGAGTGGTTTCACAACTTTCACAGTTGAAATTCCAACTTAACCAATAAACGTCTTCAGTTTGTTAGACAAAGAGGATGCCAATGCAGCGTCTAATGTGTCAAAATGAATAAGAATATAATGCGCGCGCAAGTTGGTTTCCAAGATCGCAACCAAATAGACAGGTAAAAAAGATTTTATTGGGCAAAAATCAGCTGTGACAGACATCCAACCAATCGGTGCGCACGCTTGGAAACCAACATGCGCGCGGCGCTCAGGTAAAACTGAAGACGTCTATAAACAATAGATTTTCTGCTAAAGTGAGAGTGATCTAAACTACTACCTACCTATCCTAATTTCTAGTAATCTCACGTGGAGTACCTACCTAACTAAAATACGTTAGTGAAAGTTTTTATCTCGGTTTTAACCTCCCCACTCCACTTCACCATTTAAAAAAAAGGGAGGTTACTGCAATCACTAAAATTTTCGAATTCGAGATGAGACCGGATCTATACGTTTTGAGGTCTCAGGAACCCAAAAAAGTGGTTTTTAAAATGTGTCTGTATGTATGAACGTACGTTCGTGCGTACGTACGTACGTACGTACGTTCGTAAACACGCCACAGCCCAAACTACTCGACCGATTTGGCTGAAATTTGGTACGTGTGCATGTGAAAACCCAACTTAGATCTGAAAAGCTTTTGGAGCCAATCGTGCAACCAGAAGTGCCATTTTGGCACATCAACTTTTAAATTTTAAATGCAAACCCCCATTTTTCACGTCACCATAAGAAAGACGTTCAAATTCTGCATCTAAAAATGTATTCATTCTTAGTGCCCTTTTGACCAACAATTTAAAAAAAATTGATTTTTATCGGACTTTAAAATCGCGGTACAGCCCAAGCCCCTCAACCGATTTGGCTGAAATTTTGCACATGGGGATTGTATTACACGTCGAAGACCTGAACAAATTTTGGATTCAATCGACCCACGGAAAGTGCCGTTTTGGCACACCAATTTCGAAACTTAAAATTATTCTCTCATTCACCCATCAAAAACAACTTTTTGAAAGATTTATTGTTATCATCAGAAAGGTCTTCAAATTCTGGTTTTAAATGAGATAAAATTTATTCGCATTTAGTACCCTTCGGGTAGAAAAATCGAAATTTTGTAATAACACTGAAACCACGTTATAGCCCAAACTACTGGATCAATTTGTCCGAAATTTGGTACATGGAGGTTAGGTAACCCATTGAAGAGCTGAAAGGCTTTTGGGAGCAATTGGTCCACGGGAAGTGCCATTTAGGCATATCAACTTTAAAATCTTAAACACAATAAGTCACGGAAATCAAAGACCCATGCGTTGGGGAGGTTCCAGCCGCTTCTCTGCTGCATTTTTTTTATAGAAATGGATTTATTATTATTACAAAATGAAAAAAATTCAATAAGATAACAGAAAACTATTTAAGTACCTACTTAATAATTATTATTACCTGGGACCCTGGGAAAAGCCTTAAGGACCTGCCTCCCCAATCCAGACATGATACCTTATACCTCTCCTTATACTTAATTAATATTATTATTATTTATTTGATAGAGAAATTGAAGATTATTTTCCTTCCCGAAGTGGTCGATCTATCTATTCCTTTGAAATAAAAGCCAGCGTAAAACGTATATCAATGCGATGTATGAACCTGTAGATGTTTACCTATCACCGTGAATGATTGATTTTAACGTGATTATTGGGTGCAGATTTCGATAAATCTGCCCCTAGTAGTAGGTAGTGCCGAAGCATATGCTTCAAAGTAAAGGCAAACGATAGATGTATATCAATGCGATAACTAGAATTACAGCAAATGATAGAAAATTAAGCCAATTAGGAACCTGGCATTTGAGAGAGTTAAAATTTCGGTTAAATTTAGGTACTTTAAGCCAATTATTTGTGTCTGAGGGTTGAAGAGGGTGAGTTTTGATAGTGCAATATTTTTTACGGTTAGTTAAAGAGTATTCTCCAGTAACAGGGGTCCATTTCTGTTAGTGAACAATGGACGAGCTCAATCCTGTGATTTTTTAAACAATTACGGGGGTGGGAGCCACCCCCGCCCCCTGATTGTCGGTCAATGCTTTTAACCACAGGTATACAGGTCCATTTACTAATTTTTAGGCCAATTTCTGTTAGTGAACAATGGACGAGCTCAATCCTGTGATTTTTTAAACTATTGCGGGGGTGGGAGCCACCCCCCTCCCTTGATTCCCGGTCAATGCTTTTAACCACAGGTAGACAGGTCCATTTACTAATTTTTAGACCGATTTCTGTTAGTGAACAAAGGACGAGCTCCCTCCTGTCATTTTTTAAACAATTGCGGGGGTGGGAGCCACCCCCCTCCCCTGATTCCCGGTCAATGCTTTTAACCACAGGTAGACAGGTCCATTTACTAATTTTTAGACCCATTTCTGTTAGTGAACAATGGACGAGCTCAATCCTGTGCTTTTTTAAACTATTGCGGGGGTGGGAGCCACCCCCCTCCCCTGATTCCCGGTCAATGCTTTTAACCACAGGTAGACAGGTCCATTTACTAATTTTTAGACCGATTTCTGTTAGTGAACAAAGGACGAGCTCCCTCCTGTCATTTTTTAAACAATTGCGGGGGTGGGAGCCACCCCCCTCCCCTGATTCCCGGTCAATGCTTTTAACCACAGGTAGACAGGTCCATTTACTAATTTTTAGGCCCATTTCTGTTAGTGAACAATGGACGAGCTCAATCCTGTGATTTTTTAAACAATTGCGGGGGTGGGAGCCACCCCCCTCCCCTGATTCCCGGTTAATGCTTTTAACCACAGGTAGACAGGTCCATTTACTAATTTTTAGACCAATTTCTGTTAGTGAACAAAGGACGAGCTCCCTCCTGTCATTTTTTAAACAATTGCGGGGGTGGGAGCCACCACCGTCCCCTGATTTCCGGTCAATGTTTTAACCACAGGTAGACAGGTCCATTTACTAATTTTTAGACCAATTTCTGTTAGTGAACAATGGACGAGCTCAATTCTGTGATTTTTTAAACAATTGCGGGGGTGGGAGCCACCCCCCTCCCCTGATTCCCGGTCAATGCTTTTAACCACAGGTAGACAGGTCCATTTACTAATTTTTAGACCGATTTCTGTTAGTGAACAAAGGACGAGCTCCCTCCTGTCATTTTTTAAACAATTGCGGGGGTGGGAGCCACCCCCCTCCCCTGATTCCCGGTCAATGCTTTTAACCACAGGTAGACAGGTCCATTTACTAATTTTTAGGCCCATTTCTGTTAGTGAACAATGGACGAGCTCAATCCTGTGATTTTTTAAACAATTGCGGGGGTGGGAGCCACCCCCCTCCCCTGATTCCCGGTTAATGCTTTTAACCACAGGTAGACAGGTCCATTTACTAATTTTTAGACCAATTTCTGTTAGTGAACAATGGACGAGCTCAATTCTGTGATTTTTTAAACAATTGCGGGGGTGGGAGCCACCCCCCTCCCCTGATTCCCGGTCAATGCTTTTAACCACAGGTAGACAGGTGCATTTACTAATTTTTAGACCAATTTCTGTTAGTGAACAATGGACGAGCTCAATCCTGTGATTTTTTAAACAATTGCGGGGGTGGGAGCCACCCCCCTCCCCTGATTCCCGGTCAATGCTTTTAACCACAGGTAGACAGGTCCATTTACTAATTTTTAGACCGATTTCTGTTAGTGAACAAAGGACGAGCTCCCTCCTGTCATTTTTTAAACAATTGCGGGGGTGGGAGCCACCCCCCTCCCCTGATTCCCGGTCAATGCTTTTAACCACAGGTAGACAGGTCCATTTACTAATTTTTAGGCCCATTTCTGTTAGTGAACAATGGACGAGCTCAATCCTGTGATTTTTTAAACAATTGCGGGGGTGGGAGCCACCCCCCTCCCCTGATTCCCGGTTAATGCTTTTAACCACAGGTAGACAGGTCCATTTACTAATTTTTAGACCAATTTCTGTTAGTGAACAAAGGACGAGCTCCCTCCTGTCATTTTTTAAACAATTGCGGGGGTGGGAGCCACCCCCCTCCCCTGATTCCCGGTCAATGCTTTTAACCACAGGTAGACAGGTCCATTTACTAATTTTTAGGCCCATTTCTGTTAGTGAACAATGGACGAGCTCAATCCTGTGATTTTTTAAACAATTGCGGGGGTGGGAGCCACCCCCCTCCCCTGATTCCCGGTCAATGCTTTTAACCACAGGTAGACAGGTCCATTTACTAATTTTTAGACCGATTTCTGTTAGTGAACAAAGGACGAGCTCCCTCCTGTCATTTTTTAAACAATTGCGGGGGTGGGAGCCACCCCCCTCCCCTGATTCCCGGTCAATGCTTTTAACCACAGGTAGACAGGTCCATTTACTAATTTTTAGGCCCATTTCTGTTAGTGAACAATGGACGAGCTCAATCCTGTGATTTTTTAAACAATTGCGGGGGTGGGAGCCACCCCCCTCCCCTGATTCCCGGTTAATGCTTTTAACCACAGGTAGACAGGTCCATTTACTAATTTTTAGACCAATTTCTGTTAGTGAACAAAGGACGAGCTCCCTCCTGTCATTTTTTAAACAATTGCGGGGGTGGGAGCCACCACCGTCCCCTGATTTCCGGTCAATGCTTTTAACCACAGGTAGACAGGTCCATTTACTAATTTTTAGACCAATTTCTGTTAGTGAACAATGGACGAGCTCAATTCTGTGATTTTTTAAACAATTGCGGGGGTGGGAGCCACCCCCCTCCCCTGATTCCCGGTCAATGCTTTTAACCACAGGTAGACAGGTGCATTTACTAATTTTTAGACCAATTTCTGTTAGTGAACAATGGACGAGCTCAATCCTGTGATTTTTTAAACAATTGCGGGGGTGGGAGCCACCCCCCTCCCCTGATTCCCGGTCAATGCTTTTAACCACAGGTAGACAGGTCCATTTACTAATTTTTAGACCGATTTCTGTTAGTGAACAAAGGACGGGCTCCCTCCTGTGATTTTTTAAACAATTGCGGGGGTGGGAGCCACCCCCCTCCCCTGATTCCCGGTCAATGCTTTTAACCACAGGTAGACAGGTCCATTTACTAATTTTTAGACCGATTTCTGTTAGTGAACAAAGGACGAGCTCCCTCCTGTCATTTTTTAAACAATTGCGGGGGTGGGAGCCACCCCCCTCCCCTGATTCCCGGTCAATGCTTTTAACCACAGGTAGACAGGTCCATTTACTAATTTTTAGGCCCATTTCTGTTAGTGAACAATGGACGAGCTCAATCCTGTGATTTTTTAAACAATTGCGGGGGTGGGAGCCACCCCCCTCCCCTGATTCCCGGTTAATGCTTTTAACCACAGGTAGACAGGTCCATTTACTAATTTTTAGACCAATTTCTGTTAGTGAACAATGGACGAGCTCAATTCTGTGATTTTTTAAACAATTGCGGGGGTGGGAGCCACCCCCCTCCCCTGATTCCCGGTCAATGCTTTTAACCACAGGTAGACAGGTGCATTTACTAATTTTTAGACCAATTTCTGTTAGTGAACAATGGACGAGCTCAATCCTGTGATTTTTTAAACAATTGCGGGGGTGGGAGCCACCCCCCTCCCCTGATTCCCGGTCAATGCTTTTAACCACAGGTAGACAGGTCCATTTACTAATTTTTAGGCCCATTTCTGTTAGTGAACAATGGACGAGCTCAATCCTGTGATTTTTTAAACAATTGCGGGGGTGGGAGCCACCCCCCTCCCCTGATTCCCGGTTAATGCTTTTAACCACAGGTAGACAGGTCCATTTACTAATTTTTAGACCAATTTCTGTTAGTGAACAAAGGACGAGCTCCCTCCTGTCATTTTTTAAACAATTGCGGGGGTGGGAGCCACCCCCCTCCCCTGATTCCCGGTCAATGCTTTTAACCACAGGTAGACAGGTCCATTTACTAATTTTTAGGCCCATTTCTGTTAGTGAACAATGGACGAGCTCAATCCTGTGATTTTTTAAACAATTGCGGGGGTGGGAGCCACCCCCCTCCCCTGATTCCCGGTCAATGCTTTTAACCACAGGTAGACAGGTCCATTTACTAATTTTTAGACCGATTTCTGTTAGTGAACAAAGGACGAGCTCCCTCCTGTCATTTTTTAAACAATTGCGGGGGTGGGAGCCACCCCCCTCCCCTGATTCCCGGTCAATGCTTTTAACCACAGGTAGACAGGTCCATTTACTAATTTTTAGGCCCATTTCTGTTAGTGAACAATGGACGAGCTCAATCCTGTGATTTTTTAAACAATTGCGGGGGTGGGAGCCACCCCCCTCCCCTGATTCCCGGTTAATGCTTTTAACCACAGGTAGACAGGTCCATTTACTAATTTTTAGACCAATTTCTGTTAGTGAACAAAGGACGAGCTCCCTCCTGTCATTTTTTAAACAATTGCGGGGGTGGGAGCCACCACCGTCCCCTGATTTCCGGTCAATGCTTTTAACCACAGGTAGACAGGTCCATTTACTAATTTTTAGACCAATTTCTGTTAGTGAACAATGGACGAGCTCAATTCTGTGATTTTTTAAACAATTGCGGGGGTGGGAGCCACCCCCCTCCCCTGATTCCCGGTCAATGCTTTTAACCACAGGTAGACAGGTGCATTTACTAATTTTTAGACCAATTTCTGTTAGTGAACAATGGACGAGCTCAATCCTGTGATTTTTTAAACAATTGCGGGGGTGGGAGCCACCCCCCTCCCCTGATTCCCGGTCAATGCTTTTAACCACAGGTAGACAGGTCCATTTACTAATTTTTTTTAGACCGATTTCTGTTAGTGAACAAAGGACGGGCTCCCTCCTGTCATTTTTTAAACAATTGCGGGGGTGGGAGCCACCCCCCTCCCCTGATTCCCGGTCAATGCTTTTAACCACAGGTAGACAGGTCCATTTACTAATTTTTAGGCCCATTTCTGTTAGTGAACAATGGACGAGCTCAATCCTGTGATTTTTTAAACAATTGCGGGGGTGGGAGCCACCCCCCTCCCCTGATTCCCGGTTAATGCTTTTAACCACAGGTAGACAGGTCCATTTACTAATTTTTAGACCAATTTCTGTTAGTGAACAAAGGACGAGCTCCCTCCTGTCATTTTTTAAACAATTGCGGGGGTGGGAGCCACCCCCGTCCCCTGATTTCCGGTCAATGCTTTTAACCACAGGTAGACAGGTCCATTTACTAATTTTTAGACCAATTTCTGTTAGTGAACAATGGACGAGCTCAATCCTGTGATTTTTTAAACAATTGCGGGGGTGGGAGCCACCCCCCTCCCCTGATTCCCGGTCAATGCTTTTAACCACAGGTAGACATGTGCATTTACTAATTTTTAGACCAATTTCTGTTAGTGAACAATGGACGAGCTCAATCCTGTGATTTTTTAAACAATTGCGGGGGTGGGAGCCACCCCCCTCCCCTGATTCCCGGTCAATGCTTTTAACCACAGGTAGACAGGTCCATTTACTAATTTTTCGACCCATTTCTGTTAGTGAACAATGGACGAGCTCCCTTCTGTGATTTTTTAAACAATTGCGGGGGTGGGAACCACCCCCGTCGGTTTCCAATTAATTTGCCTATGAAATCTATAAGGGCCTACCTTATACTATGCTGTTAAGTGACTTTAAATAGCCCAGGTGGGATAGGGCTGATTTTAATGGATGATTGGTAATGGTAGGCAGTATTTGTTTGGTCTGCTGTAAAAAGTGCAGAAATGAATATGAATATGCATACAACTTCAGCTACGTCCGAGGTTTACCTGATTCCTCCTAATGGCACAGAAACTCCAGAGAAAAACACCAAGTAGAAAAAGTAAGATATAATATAATAACGGTAAGAACAATAATACTTATAAAGTAGGAACGAAAAACTTATAAGTACCTACTCAGTATATAAGGAACAATTTTTATCACTTACATTAGGTAGTAGAAAAGCCAAAAACAGACTGGGCTATGTTTGACTCTCTATTACCGATTATTGTAGAACCTAGCGAACATATTCGATCGCTCACTCCAACCAACAGCCCTGCAGATCTAATTAATGTTAAGTCCATTCATTACTACATAAAGTGATCTGTTCGACGAAAACTTCTCATATAATATGTAATGAAGGGTAAATAAATCAATAAATACAATAAAGTATTTATGAAATAAAACAGTCGCCTTGACACAATGGAAATAGTTGGAACAATCAGAATGAGAAGACTCATACACGCTTCAAGGTTCCAGCCAGACGAGCCAGACAGCCAGACTAAGTCAATTCGGCGCATCGCCCCGAGCCCAGCATCCCCTCCACTTTGCCACCATAGGCGGCGTTGACAAATTACGGAGCGGCAGCTCCGCAGTGGCGTCGGTTTCTAACTTTTGGTAACACGGCCTATCCTGACTTGATGAGTGTCCTCACTCGTTTAAATTCCTGGACTCTCATTTTTGGATAAGTTCTGAAACTCAGAAAATCATATAAACCATGTTAACAATTCGACGTAAAGTAATCATTCTGTAAATTATATAAGTAAACTGCAGTTCTCCGAGATTCCATCTTGATACGAACAATAAACAAACACCTAGCAAAGAAAATAAACGAAATACGGTAGCTACCGGTAAAGTTCAAAGAAAATAATAAAATCTCACACAGAACAATAATGTTTGTAGAATCATGCAGTGCCAACGCCTGTACCCAACGTCTGCCGTTACCAAAACGACCCACCAGTATGTTCTGACACCACAGGAACAGAAGCTCATTGCCGTTAATTTAACACAACAGCTATCCTGTGTCGTGTCCATACTCTGTGACTGGGTACTCCCGTTTCCGCACTCTCTACAGACCATCTACCTTTCCCCTGCGTAATTTACCCAGGGTCTCATATTTTCAGCAGCAGCTACCCCCTGGTACTTCAGTCGAGAGCGAATAGATCCCGGAATGTCTCCAATTTCGTAACGGTCATGTTCCATAACTTTTGCTACTCTGAAGGGTCCTCTCCATTTAGGCAGGAGTTTATGGCTTTTTCCCGTGGCCGGATTGCAGATCACCTTGATGAGAACTAGATCCCCAACTTCGTATTTCTGCGCTGCAGTTCTTTTTCGATCGAATTGGTCTTTCTGCTTGGCTTGATATTCTTCGGTTTTCTTTGCGATGTCTGCTCGTACCTTTGTGACATCTACAGCAGTTTCACTGTTGGCTTCATTCATGGCTCCGTGAGTTGTCACGCGGAATCCCATCAAGGCTTCGCTAGGCGTAACTCCTATTGCGGCGTTGACGCTACCATTCAGACCTAACTGGATGTTCTGGAGATTTTCATCCCAGCTCTTGTCGTCCACTTCGGCTCCCATGGTTGCCAAGGAGTTGAGTATAGTGCGATTATATCGCTCTACCTGCCCATTGCCTTGTGGCATCCCAGTAGCGTTGAGGTGATGAGTGAGGCCCTTTTCCTCACAGAAATTTTTGAAGTCCTGGGAAGTAAAGGAACTTCCACGATCGCTTATTAGTCGTCTTGGAACTCCAAATATCTTAAACATCTCCTGCAACATTCTAATTACATGTCGTGTCTGTGTGCTTCTGACACCGTATATCAGAATAAACTTTGTGAATGCGTCAATAACGACCAGTACATGAGTATTTCCAGATTTGGACTTTATATAAGGTCCAAGGTGGTCGATATGTATGGTGTGGAAAGGCTTGGGGATCTTAGGAATTGGATTAAGGAACCCCTGTTTTTTTCCACTTAGTGGTTTGAAATAAATACAATTCAAACAATTTTTGCAATACTTAGTGACAAACCTTCTCATCTTACTGAACCAATAGCTATTGGAGATTGATTCATACGTTTTGTCGCACCCTAAATGACCTTTATCATCATGATATTCAATTTGTTTTTCCAAAAAGTAACATTTTGATAGTCGCAAGGTCAAACAATTTTTCTTAAAGACCTCTAAAATTTCCCGCAATATTTCTAAAGATTGTTCAATACTTTTGGCCGGAATGAGACAGTCATCTAGATAAACAATAACCTTGGTGAATCTCAGCTGACCAAGAGCACAATTTAACATTCTCTGAAAAACCGCTGGCCCATTCACTACCCCAAATGGCATTCCCAAGAACTCATAATGTCCATCTTGAGTTACGAATGCTGTCAATTCGACAGATTCTTTTGCCATTGGTACGTGATAATATCCAGACAAAAGATCCAGAGAAGTAAACCAATTGAACCCTGCTAAGCGTTTCAGCTGTTCCTCGACCACAGGAACTGGATACTTATCCTTAACTGTAACCTTATTGAGTGCTCGATAATCGATACAAAGGCGTTTTTCACCTGTCTTTTTCTTTACCAACAATACTTGAGCAGCGTAAGGAGATTTTGATTCTCGAATGATTCCATGAATCAATAACCCGTTGACAATCTCCCTAATTTCTGAGCGTTCGACTTCCGAATATCGTCTGGGTCTAAAAGCTATGGGAGTTGTAGATGTCAACTCTATTTTCATTTCCGCCGTGGTTGTACACCCTAAACCCGATAGGTTTTCAGACATACACATAGGATAACCATTAAGTAACTTAAGCAATTGATTCACAGCTGGGGGATCTTCTGTACCTATATTTATTTTTGAGTTGTCATTAATAGATGAGCCAATACTATTTATGTTTTTGTTTTTGATCTGAGAAAAATTAAGTGAATCCCCAATTCTTGAATAGATGATGTCATCGTGTTCAGTAAAATTCTGCCCTATTAAAATTTTAACGTTCATGACACAAGTATCGACAATAAGTAATTCAATGGTTTTCTGAATACCATCGATAACTACACACTCATTAACAAATGATGACACTTCGACTTTTGTTTCGCTCAAAGTCGACTTTGGCAGAGGCTCAATGTGAAGTTGTAATTCATTCAATAGCAATCTCTTTTGTAATTAGAGAACATTCACTGCCAAAATCTATGAAACATTTCAGGTCGACATTATTTATTCTTATAATTTTAAAGAATTTCGCGTTACTATCGCGAACGCCTACAAAATTAGCGCTTTTGTTTTCTAAAGCTAGATGAGGATTTGAGGGGGGTTTTGAGGGAAGATTTTTATTGTCATTATTGGAGGAGTTAGGACAAAATTTCCATTTATGGCCCCTTTGTTTGCATTTATAACATTTCGGCCCATCACCTTTCGAAGCGTCTTTGTTCTGGCCTTTCTCGGAAAACCCGGTGTTTTTATTAAAGTTACGACTTGTTTTTGTCGACGTTGCGTTTGGTTTGGGATTTAATTTCCCATAATTTAGTGTCTCGCTATTTTGCTTTTTAACTGCGCTAGTGCTAGAACTAGCATTTGCGTCTCGATTTAATTCCAGCACGCGAAAATGGTTTGCTAAGAGACGCGGCTCTTTGATACCCGCTGCGTGGACGGCAAACTTTACCTGCTGATCGTCTATGCCACCTAGAATAAGGTTTACCTGATCCGCTCCAGAAAGTGGCAATTTTAATTTGTGGATCAAAGCCAGTTTTTGAAAAACATATTCGTAGAGGGAGTGCTTGCTACTCGGCTTACATTTCATCATCTCCTCAAGGGCTTTATGTAAATCCCTTTCAGGTTTGAAATTCTCAGAGAGCATTTCCTTCCACTCTCTCCAACAAAAGAATCGAGTTGGTAACCCCCTATACCAGGTTTCAGCAGGACCTCTTAATTTACTCAAGGCCAAATGGCAAGTAGTACCGTCATTCCATCCATACATTTCTGCGAATTCGTCTACTGCATTAATCCAGTCAGATACATCGCTTTTTAATGGATCGAATTCGGCAATTATATTGGTTAAAATAAATTACCTGCTACTTGATCCATGCCCTTGACAATGGCTTCGGAGATTTGCGACAAAGCCACAGACTGTTCGGTCCTAACGGGAACCAATGCCTGATGGAAACCTCGTTGGGAACGACCCTGGTCATCAACCCTACGGCGCCGTAACGATCCATCTGGGCTCCTGGAGTGTCTGTACCCTCTGGATCGAGACCTAGATCTTGTTCTCCGTCGGCGGCGTTCTCTCTGTTGTCGATCGTCACCGACATCGCGGCGTCTGGATCTCGACCTTGACCTATTCATTGTTTTTCGTACCGTCACCACACAACGTGGTCACACACTGCACGTTGGTCTTTATCCACTTCTGATGTAATGAAGGGTAAATAAATCAATAAATACAATAAAGTATTTATGAAATAAAACAGTCGCCTTGACACAATGGAAATAGTTGGAACAATCAGAATGAGAAGACTCTGTGGCGGTACCACTGCGCGCCAAGATTCAAACGTAGGTCACAAGCGACAGCGCCGGAAACACCGAGCAACCCCTAACCAGGGGGTGGGAGGAGAGTTCGGAACAAGTGAACATCAACTCGCCCCAGTCGCTCGTGGTCAACGTATCGAGACAGTCAAGAATCAACTCACACGTGTCCTTTGTATTGTCGTTTAAATATTATTCCCCGTGTAAATAAATTGTAGTTAAGAATCGGTGCTAGATATTATTTGCGCCCTAACGGCCCCAAATTGGTGACCCCGACGTGATCATTTTTTCGATAAACGCGCCGCGGATTACGGTGATTTACGCGGGTGACGATTGTCTTCGCACGTGGACCAACAACACCCGTTCGCCATCATGGCTACGAACGCCCCTACTCTACAACAGCAGCCGCAACAACAACAACCGCAGCAACAAAACCAAAACCAGCAACAAGGTAACAACGCACCTTTGCAACCGCAAATTGCTGCTGCACAGCCCACGCTCCCGCCATGTTGGGGCAGCAAACCCGAGTTATGGTTCGCAATGGTGGAGGCGAAATTTAATTTGGCTACCCCGAAAATAACGCGAGAGGAGACCAAATTTAGCTACGTGTTAACAGCACTCCCTCCGGAAATTGCCAACGAGGTTTCAGACATAATCATCTCGCCAGACCCCACGGAACCCTACACCCGCCTAAAAAAGGAGATCATTCGCCGCACGTCCCTGTCGGAGACTCAAAAACTTAAACAACTGCTGTCGGGCCAGGAGCTTCGAGACAGGAAGCCAAGCCAACTACTACGGCACATGCGTTCCCTCATGGCCAGCACGCAGTACGTAAGCGAACAGGTCCTCGGAGAGCTCTTCCTGCAGCAAATGCCGACGTCCATCCAGCCCATCCTGGTTTCTCTACCGAATCTCGGACTCGACCAGATGGCGGAAGTGGCTGATAAAATACTCGAATCTGCCGCGCCAGCAACCATTGCTGCCGCCACTCGCCGTGAGACGCCAACGCCACCTAGTTCCTCGACGACTCGTTCCGACACCAGCGCCATGGAGGGTAGCACCATGACTGCACTAATGCGCAAGCTCGAGGAGATGGAAAAGCAGTTGCGCCAACTGAGCCGTCAGCGCGGACGCAGCCCAACTCCAAATCGTTCCAACAGCGGTTATAGGGGGCGCAGCCAAAGCCGCAATGGGCGCGACAGTGACGATCGTAACGGCTACTGCTGGTACCACAAGAAATTTGGCGCCAGAGCTAAACGTTGCAATTCCCCGTGCGGCTACTCAAAAAACGACCAAGGGGAACAGAAGTAAGGGCAGCTTCTGTGTCCCACAACCTTTCTAAAAGACTTTTTGTAGTGGATAAGTCCTCCAAAACTCACTTACTTATCGACACTGGTGCCGACCTCAGCATTTTGCCCGCCAAATTTAAATGTGACAATTCCAGTGCCAGTGCGCGTTTCGAACTACAGTCAGCTGATGGCTCCAATATTCGTGTTTACGGACAAAAAACTTTTAGTTTAGATTTAGGGCTTAGACGGGACTTCAAGTGGTCTTTTGTAGTGGCTAATGTTACAGACGCTATTATCGGTGCTGATTTCCTCCATCACTACGGTTTAACGGTCGACCTTAAGAATAGACTTATTTTAGACCCCCAAACTACTCTGAAAGTCCAGTGTTCCACCAAGAATACAAATGAGGTAGGAGTCCATGCTCTGCTCGGCAACGCTAACAAGAAGTACCAGGACCTCCTTCGAAGGTATCCAAATGTGCTCCGCTCCTCAGCATTCATTACGGAACCTAAACACAACATAGTGCATTATATTGAAACGTGTGGACCTCCCATACACAGCCGACCTAGAAGGCTAGCCCCCGACAAATTGAAAATCGCCCAGGAAGAGTTCAGATGCATGATGGAAGCAGGAATCGTTCAGCCCTCATCTTCTGCATGGGCAAGCCCGCTGCACCTGGTTCCAAAAACGGACGACTCATGGAGACCATGTGGGGACTACAGGATGCTAAATGCAGCAACTACGCCTGACAGGTACCCGATCCCACATATCCAGGATTTTAGTCTGAATCTCCGGGGCACACACATCTATTCCTCGATTGATTTAATCAAGGCCTATTATCAAATTCCTATCAATCCTGCGGATTGCCACAAAACTGCGGTGACAACTCCTTTTGGACTCTTCGAGTTCAAACGGATGGCCTTTGGTTTGCGGAATGCAGCTCAAACATTCCAAAGATTTTTGAACCAAGTCCTCGACGGTTTAGATTTTGTGTACGCCTACATAGACGATATCTTAGTTATGTCCTCATCGGAACAACAACACCTGCTTCACCTGGAAAAAGTTTTTGAACGACTACACAACCATGGTATCGTGATTAATCCCAAAAAATGTACCTTCGGCGTTCCTCAGCTTGATTTTCTCGGTGTCCGAATCTCTGAGAAAGGCATCGAACCCCTGCCATCCAAAGTAGAGGCAATCTCGAACATGACTTTCCCTAAAACTTCCAAGGAGCTGCAGCGGTTCTTAGGTATGGTCAACTACTACCGTCGATGGTTACCCCAGGCTGCCGCAACCCAAGCACCTCTCAATGCCCTCCTCAACGGGTGTACAAGGAAGAATGTTGTCCTACAACAAACAAGTGAGGCCTCAACAGCTTTCGAACAGTGCAAACATGATCTCATCAACGCTACCACTCTCACTTACCCAAGCCAACAGCTTCCTTTGAGTTTAGGAACAGACGCCTCCGATACAGCTATAGGGGGGGTGCTACAGCTCCACGAGGATGGGTGCCACAAACCCATCGCTTTCTACTCAGCCAAACTCTCATCAGCAGAGAGAAAGTATAGTGCCTACGACCGAGAGCTACTGGCCATTTACAAAAGTATTCTCCAGTTCAAACACTTACTGGAAGGGCGTAATTTCACTGTGTTCACGGACCACAAGCCACTTGTATTCGCTTTCCAGAAAAATCCTGAGAAATGCAGCCCACGACAGTGCCGACAACTGGATCTCATTTCCCAGTATACAACGGACATCCAATATATCAAGGGCTCCGAAAACGCTCCGGCCGATATGCTATCCAGAATTGAAGTGGTGACGAAGTGCCAGTTTGACTTCGAGACCTTTTCCAAGGCACAAGACGAGGATGCCCAACTACAAGCTCTGAAACAGGAAAACAAATTTAACTTCATCAAGTTACCAGCTCCTACTTCAGACAAGTACCTGTGGTATGAAACTTCCAACGGAAACCGGTTGTACGTCCCAGAAATCCTGAGGCGCAATGTTATCGAAAGCAACCACAATCTATCACACGCTGGTGTCAAGTCTACAGTCAAACTGATTACTCGTAAATATTTTTGGCCGAACATGAAGCGAGAAGTAGCAACTTGGGCGAGATCCTGCATTCCATGCCAGAAATCAAAAATTCAACGGCACACCAAAGCGCCCATTGGTACATTCCAGGACCCAGATGCTCGATTCATGCACATCCATGTAGACATAGTCGGTCCTCTACCTGCTTCTGAAGGTAAACAGTACCTCTTAACCATTATCGATCGTTTTAGCAGATGGCCGGACGCTATCCCAATTAGTGACATCACAGCCGAAACCTGCGCCCGAGCCCTCTGCGACAATTGGATAGCCCGATTTGGAGTTCCTGCCCAAGTTACAACAGACAGAGGAACCCAGTTCGAGTCTGCCCTGTTTACAGCCCTCCGGGAATTAACAGGAATCCAGCGAATCAGAACCACTTCTTTCCATCCACAAAGCAACGGACTAGTGGAAAGATTTCACCGGCGCCTCAAAGCTGCTCTCAAATGCCACGACACATCCTGGACGCAAGCCCTACCACTAGTACTGCTGGGGATCCGGAATGACGTCAAAGAAGACATTGGTGCCTCCGCTGCAGAACTCGTCTTCGGGACAACACTACGCTTGCCGGCAGATCTGGTTGAGATACCTACACATGCTGCGACAACCCCTGAGGCCAACCCTGACTTCGTGGCTCGACTAAAGGCTAGAATGCAAAACATTCAATTCACAAAAACAGCCTGGCACGGTGCTCACCAGGTCTACATCCCAAAGGACCTTATGACTGCCCAATTCGTGTTCGTTCGAGTGGACACCGTTCGCAGACCTCTTCAGAATCCGTATGAGGGCCCCTGCAAAGTCGTGGCAAGAAGCGACAAACACTTCACCATTATCAAGAAAGGAAAAAAGGCAAATGTGTCAATTGATAGATTAAAGCCTGCTTGCGTCGAAATGTCAAAGGTGTCAAACGCAACGTCAAGTGAAAAAGCAGGCGCGTCAACCTCGGAGGAACAAACCCACAAAACAGAGACGCCGAGCCAATCGGCAACCAGCAATACATCGCCAGCCAATGAGGATAGTCTACCGAAGAAGACCAGAAGCGGCAGAACCGTTCGTTTTCCCGCCAAATATTGCCACTCTGTTTCCCGTTTCTAATCCCCTCGCCCCAATTCCATGTACATATATTTTCCTTGTAAATACCCTTATGTGTATATAACTTTTTTGCGATATTTTTCGTTCACAGCGCTCACTGGGAAGGGGGTAGTGTGGCGGTACCACTGCGCGCCAAGATTCAAACGTAGGTCACAAGCGACAGCGCCGGAAACACCGAGCAACCCCTAACCAGGGGGTGGGAGGAGAGTTCGGAACAAGTGAACATCAACTCGCCCCAGTCGCTCGTGGTCAACGTATCGAGACAGTCAAGAATCAACTCACACGTGTCCTTTGTATTGTCGTTTAAATATTATTCCCCGTGTAAATAAATTGTAGTTAAGAATCGGTGCTAGATATTATTTGCGCCCTAACGGCCCCAAAACTCATACACGCTTCAAGGTTCCAGCCAGACGAGCCAGACAGCCAGACTAAGTCAATTCGGCGCATCGTCCCGAGCCCAGCATCCCCTCCACTTTGCCACCATAGGCGGCGTTGACAAATTACGGAGCGGCAGCTCCGCAGTGGCGTCGGTTTCTAACTTTTGGTAACAAATATGGATTGAACATTCTTACGGGCAAGTCGTTTAATCCATGCATTATATTAGCGAAGAAATTACCTCAGGCACAATCTACATACCTTCTCTGGTGGATGGCATATTGCAATTTTTTCCTTACAGCAGTCGTAAATATTAAAATAATCATTAACACAGAGTTATTGGAAATGATAACTTATAGGGCGGAACCAAACTTCATTCAAGCAAAATTACGAAACGTCACCGATTAATAAACGTGTGTTGTTTTATTCACCCGATGCTTCATCGAATCAATCCAAACTGTTGTTAAATTAATCAATGTTTCTAGCGATGTTTAATCTGAATTGTTGTTATATTCATCGACACTCAATCATGATTCTGCATCGGTCCATCGACTCCATATCGACTCCATATCGACTCTACGAGCCGATGGATTGGATGGATAATAATACCCTATAAGCATGCACTCATCTTCGGTCCGCTTAAGGCTGTAATGCTCCTAGTGATTTGACACGGGTTCGTAAAAACAATATTTCTCCCTTAATTCTAGCTCTAGGACATTGCAATAAAAAGTAGTAAATAGTAAAATGAATATCGGAGGTACCTATAGAGAGTTATTTTTAAAGTTGATGCTAGTTATTTAAAAAAAAAATCGCGAATCTAGTCGATATTGGCGGCATTATTGGCCCATTATTTTCAGCAGTGAAGAAAAGATCGTTCTATAGGTACTTCAAACCAACCTTTTGCAACATACTCCCCCTTAGTCTACATTGATACGACGATTGGTCTTTGAGAAAAACCGATGTTACAAACCGATGTTTTGCCTGATTTTTCAACACAATTGCATACATTTCAGGCGCAAGCAAAGTAATATTCGATATGTCCGACATTTTAAACACGCCCTTTTTATGACTTTTAGGATTTATGAAGCTACACTGTAAAAATTTAAAACCTGTTTGCCTGACCTACTGTTATCCACGTTTTGCAAAATATTAAAATCATTCCTAAATTTTATGGTGAATAGGACAGTTATTATGAATCGAGTGCCATTCCCCCCTTAATGCAAAAAGCCAACGGAAGATGTATATCAATGCGATGTGTATCCCTGTAGATGTTTATCACAGCGAATGATTTATTTTAAAGTAGTTTTGGATGCAGATTTTACAAATCTGCCCCTAGTACTAGTGCCGAGGAATATATGCTTCAAAGTAAAGACAAGGCAAGATGTATATCAATGTGATGAGTAGGATTACAGCAAATGATACGAAATTAAGCCAATTGTGAAGAGGATTAAAAAATTGAAAAAGATAAACATATAATCCAAATGAGTGATATTTCAGAAGAAAAACAAAATTGCACCAATTTTGCAAAATTCATAATTAGAGGTGAAAACTCTAAGGGCGTGAAAATTAACTGATGTTAAAGTTAGCGGTATAAGAACACGAAAAATAAGCTTATGTGAAAGAAAATTTTCGGGGGATGAGATCTAAATTTCATCCTGCAAAATTGACACCCCCTCACCTTCAACAACTTGTACGTCAAAAGAGCATACCAAGTTTCAGTAAGATACATCCACAGGTTCTCGAGTTACTACAATTACTAATTTTTCAAAAACGCGCCTTTCCACCATTCTACTGCGAACGCTGACTAAACGCTTGAAGATGGATTAAAATCGTATAAGGAATAAATGTCGGCAACGAATAGATGTACAAAAAAGTAATTTTTTCAATGCTCACCATTGGGGTCTCCTAAACTGTAAAAGATACAGGGTCGGTTAAATTACAGAAAAGTTGGGCAATTTCTTGGCGAATAAGAATCTGAAGAGAATTTCCCGATATTGTTATTCGTTCCTGAATTATCACCAAAAATCTGAAAATGGCAATTTAAAGAAAAATTAATATGTTCCTAGCGATTCATGTTATTTAAATGAAACTCGGTACTTTTGCATTTCTGACAGCTGTCAATTGAATGGCATTGGTAGGAATTTTCTAGGCCTTCTAGATTTTGAGTAGAGACAGTCAACTTTTCTTTTTCTTATGGGCGCCACATTGAATTTTAACACCGCCGGATACATGGGAAAATTAGCTTTTCAAAAATGTAACCAAGATGGACGTTTTTAAAAAAATATGTGAAACCCCGAGTTACACCACCGCAGGACGTGTTTTATTACTGTTGACTTCAATTGTTTTCACATGTTATAAGAGATTGAAGAAGTTGCCGTACTTTTTTGCCGATTTAGGCCGATTTTGCAAATTACTCCTACCAATTTTTAAATTCTGACATCTGTCAAAAAACTTGAGTACATTTGAGTTGAGTACATTTTTGAAAAGCCAATTTTCTGTGTATTTAATGGTGCCAAAATTCAATATGGCGGCCATAAATGAATCAAAAGTTGACTGTCTTTATTCAAAATCTAGAAGGCCTAGAATATTTCTGTTGATGCCATTCAATTGACAGCTTTCAAAAATATAAAAGTTCCAAGTTTCATTTGAATAACATTAGTCGTTAGGAAGATATTAATTTTCTTTAATTTGGCAATTTTCTGATTTTTTGTGATAACTCAGGAACGAATCAAAATATCGGGAAGCTCTCTTCAAATTCTTAATCAGCAACAAATGGCGCAACTTTTCTGTAATTTAACCGACCCCATATCTTTGACTGTTTAGGAGATCCCAATGGTGAGCATCCAAAAATTTTTGTAGATTTATTCGTTGTCGACATTTTTTCCTTATACGATTTTAATCTATCTTCAAGCGTTTAGGCAGCGTTGCGGCGGAAACGCGAGAAAACGCGTTTTTTTTCTCTCGAAACCGAAAAACTATTAATTGTAATAACTCGAGAACCAGTGGAGGTATCTTACTGAAACTTGGCATGCACTTTTGACGTACAAGTCTGTTGAAGGTGAGGGGGTGTAAAGAAGGTGAGGGGGTGTAAATTTTGGTGGATGAAATCTAGATCTCATCCCCCGAAAATTTTCTTACACAAAAGCTTATTTTCCGTGTTATTAAACCGATAACGCCAGTTCATTTTTACGCCCTTACACTTACAGTTTTCATCCCCCATCACAATTTTCTGACCCCTAATTAAGAATTTTGCAAGGGGCAGATTTGTACAATCTGCACCCAAAACTACGTTAAAATAAATCATCCACG
Organism: Pycnomerus fuliginosus; assembly: GCA_963924575.1. NCBI lineage: Eukaryota > Metazoa > Arthropoda > Insecta > Coleoptera > Zopheridae > Pycnomerus > Pycnomerus fuliginosus. Next base: position 36,764,639 of record OZ004620.1, on the reverse strand, counting down.
GTCATAAACATCTACAGGGACACACATCGCATTGATATACATCTTCCGTTGGCTTTTATTTAAATTTCTACCATCTACCTCCTCCGCGCTCCTCCCCGCAAATCGTTTAAAAAGCTGGACAAGATTTTAAAAAGCCCTAATAAATTAATTTTTTTAAATTTAATTATAATTTTTTAATCGGCTACCTTTTCGCAAATTGCTTAAACTCAAAATAGTTATTTATGATATAAGTGTTGAAAGTGGTATTTTATTTTGTGAGAAGGGAAGTTTGGGACACGACGCGCAGCGGAGTGGCCCATCCCTTCGAACAAAACAAAATCACTTTTAACCACGCATATCATACACTATTTTTTCTACAAACACGATTAAAAGCAAAAGTTTTCATATTATTAGTTGAAAACGTCCATGAAATTCGCTGTAACTAAGGTATAGTGACAATTTGTTGCCGGGGCTTGTTTAATTGTTGTTACATTGTCACTTTTAACACTGAGTGTTAAAAGTAAATCACTTAACATAAATGTTAAAAGCTCGGTTAAAAGTAAATGACTTTTAATACTGGTTATCATAAAATGTCATTTTTAACAATTGTCAACAAACGTTAAAACAACTGTTTTTAAAAGTGTTTGTAGAAAAATATTTTTAAACGTCCAAAAATCTCGTCCCAATTATGGAAGGGAATCCCGGACGGGATTGGACCTTTCGGGATTTCGGGATTAGAATCCCGTACGGGATTGGAACTTTCGGGATTCGATAAATTCAATCCCGGGATTTTTCGGGATCCCGGGATTGCTCACGGCAAAATTATTGAGCGGTGGATTCTGTTTTCAAATTATGCCAATACAAATAAAATGGAAATGCGGGAATAGAAAATTTTATATAATTAGAATAATGAACATAAATGATACAAAAATACAAGTAATCTGCTTGAATGCCTAAATATAAATGCCAAATGTAGGTAAGTATAAGTTAGTATTTTGCCCTTGCGCAAAATGCCATGCAAAACCCTATAAATTCTTTATTACCAGGGTCTTTTATTTTTAGGTAGAATATAGGAAAAATGAAGCCCAATAGTTTGTTATGGCTAAGGCGTGACTCAATGGGCCCGAAGATGGTTCCACAAATATCAATTTACACCAATGTGTTTTATTTATTATTTCCTGACAGGATTTTACAGTAATGGCAGCAGCTGATTTTTGCTCCGAAATCCCGAAAATCCCGGGATTGGCTTGTCGGGATTTTCGGGACTGCGAAAATTCCGGGATTGACTTTTCGGGATTGAATTTAGTCCGGGATCCCGGGATTGCCATCCCTAGTCCCAATGCAAATAGTATTGGCGCTCCGGCTAAAGCTCCAAGGTGGAAGGGACTTTATGCACGTGCTTCAAGGCCGCTCAAGATAAAAAACTAGAACCATTTTCTATAACAGCGTGCTCTCGCATGCGGTATAGAACAATGGACCTCTATCCCATAATGGTTTTTGGTGGGGATTCCTTACCACACGTCGTCCTACACGTAAGCCATTTCAATGGGATAGCTTCATCCTTGTTCGAACTTTACGTTCCTTCTCGCGAAAATTTTTACGAACAGGAGCATTACAGCCTTAATGCGTACTCATGAGTATGGCATAGGTCCGCCCAAATCAGAGGACCTAAGAGGTAAAATTAGCCCTGACCCGTTTTACCGTTAGATGTCGCAACGTGTCCGTTCCTGGTGAAGCGGACCGAAGAAGAATATTTGGTGTATAATTCTTTTTAAGTCCGAATTAATGTGGAAAGACTTATATACTTATATATATATAGGTACTATATACGATTTGGATATGCACTCGGAGTTGCATCTAGGTTGTAAAAGCATTGCAACAAGAAAATATGCATTTCTAATACAGGTCTTTTTCTAGCTCATTGAGCTCCTGTACCGGTTCAAATAAAGTAGATAACTACCTACCTCGCAAAATCCACGTCTCTATAGCAGGTGTTTCATATGCGTGCATTTTACGAAATTAATACTTAATATGCAAAAATGGTATTTACTGTAAGCATTGTGTTAAAGTGACCTTTAAATCTGCCCATCTGAAGACACGTTTTGAGTCATTAGGTAGACAATAAATTGTCAAAGTTTAGATTTGGGGTAACTTGGTGCTTTACGCACTTGCGTGATTTAAGTAGGCATTTTATATTGACTATAACTATTGTCTACAAAGATTACACGAGAGTGGCTTTAAAATTGTCCAGGTTTCTAAGAACAAATTGACGGAAATAGGTACGTATAGCTTTTTGGTTTAAATGAAGTTCTGCTGCTGTCTGCTTCTAAAGGCTCCAGTTTGGCGTTTTTTGGTGAATCCCCAATGCGAGAAAATCACACATAACTAAACTGATCGCCACGAAAGTTTGCAGCGGTAGTCGCCTTTGGAATATAGTTTCCCCCATTTGATTTACCTACATAGGAAACAAAATTCCAAAGGTGACTAGGTACCGCTGCAAAGTCTCGTGTAACGCAGTTTATAAGATAATAGAGAGCTACCTTTATATTTTGTTGCCGATCTGAACAGCTAACCACGCCTCAGGGACGGTGCAAGTAATATAAAATGTCTAGAAAATGCGTGTGACTTTGAAAATTTAAATAAAATTCGGCTGATGCGACTTTTCTTTTTTATTTTCTATTTAGAAAGGGGTTTGCGCATAGGAAAATCAAATTAATGAAGGCTTCCAACCTTATACCTAAGTCTGTCTCTATTTCGTGACGTGATTGGAGGCAAATTTGACAATGCATTGCTTTTGCATATCGGACTGTGGGAAATTTTGTTTTCCTATTGTCTCTTTTAATTAGAAACCCTAATTAAAGAGCAATTGGTCTTTTTTTTAAGTTCATCATTCAATTAAGAGCGGACCTAAGAAGGATATTATTTCTTCTTAGGTCCGCTCTTCAGAAATGCTACGTGTTCATCTTTTAGCTCTTTCGGCACTTTTTCGTCAAAAATGTATCTAAGAAGATGTACTTCAACTCCATAAAACTAGTTTCAGGTCACTGCTATCGCTGATTTGGAATAAAAGTGTTGTCAGACATGTATGGAGGTCAATTACTAATTACTAAAAAGCAATTGACGATGCAGCGGCCGTCTAATTGTTATTCTTAATAATTAAGAGCGGACCTAAGAAGGATATAATTCCAGCTTAGGTCCGCTCTTCAGAATTGACACGTGTTTATCTTTTAGCTCTTTCGGCAAATTTTGGTCAAAAATCCGTAAGTAGACGTACTGCAACTGCATAGACCTTGTTTCAGGTTACTGCTGTCTGTTGGCGTTTTTTTGGTACTCCCGACACGAGAAATTCACGCTTTTAAGCCAATAGAGAGCTACTCCATATTTTGTGGCCGATCTGAAAATCTTTTGTGCTAGTTTCGAATAAAAGTGTTGTCAGACATGTAGGGAGGTCAATTACTAAATTATTAAAGAGCAATTGACGATGCAGCGGCCGTCTAATTATTATTCTTAATAATTAAGAGCGGACCTAAGAAGGATATAATTCCTGCTTAGGTCCGCTTTTCAGAAATGCCACGTGTTTATCTTTTAGCTCTTTCGGCAAATTTTGGTCAAAGATCCTGCTAAGTAGACGTACTGCAACTGCTTAGAACTAGTTTCAGGTTACTGCTGTCAGTTTGCGTTTTTTTGGTACTTCCGCTACGAGAAATTCACGCTTTTAAGCCAATAGAGAGCTACTCCATATTTTGTGGCCGATCTGAAAATCTTTTGTGCTAGTTTCGAATAAAAGTGTTGTCAGACATGTAGGGAGGTCAATTACTAAATTATTAAAGAGCAATTGACGCTGCAGCATCCATCTAATTATTATTCTTAATAATTAAGAGCGGACCTAAGAAGGATATAATTCCTGCTTAGGTCCGCTTTTCAGAAATGCCACGTGTTTATCTTTTAGCTCTTTCGGCAAATTTTGGTCAAAAATCCTGCTAAGTAGACGTACTGCAACTGCTTAGAACTAGTTTCAGGTTACTGCTGTCAGTTTGCGTTTTTTTGGTACTTCCGTTACGAGAAATTCACGCTTTTAAGCCAATAGAGAGCTACTCCATATTTTGTGGCCGATCTGAAAATCTTTTGTGCTGGTCTCGAATAAAAGTGTTGTCAGACATGTAGGGAGGTCAATTACTAATTATTAAAGAGCAATTGACGATGCAGCTGCCGTCTAATTATTATTCTTAATAATTAAGAGCGGACCTAAGAAGGATATAATTCCTGCTTAGGTCCGCTCTTCAGAAATGCCACGTGTTTATCTTTTAGCAATTTCGGCAAATTTTGGTCAAAAATCCTGCTAAGTAGACGTACTGCAACTGCTTAGAACTAGTTTCAGGTTACTGCTGTCAGTTTGCGTTTTTTTGATTCTTCCGTTACGAGAAATTCACGGTTTTAAGCCAATAGAGAGCTACTCCATATTTTGTGGCCGATCTGAAAATCTTTTGTGCTGGTTTCGAATAAAAGTGTTGTCAGACATGTAGGGAGGTCAATTACTAATTATTAAAGAGCAATTGACGATGCAGCGGCCGTCTAATTATTATTCTTAATAATTAAGAGCGGACCTAAGAAGGATATAATTCCTGCTAAGTAGACGTACTGCAACTGCTTAGAACTAGTTTCAGGTTACTGCTGTCAGTTTGCGTTTTTTTGGTACTTCCGTTACGAGAAATTCACGCTTTTAAGCCAATAGAGAGCTACTCCATATTTTGTGGCCGATCTGAAAATCTTTTGTGCTGGTTTCGAATAAAAGTGTTGTCAGACATGTAGGGAGGTCAATTACTAATTATTAAAGAGCAATTGACGATGCAGCGGCCGTCTAATTATTATTCTTAATAATTAAGAGCGGACCTAAGAAGGATATAATTCCTGCTTAGGTCCGCTTTTCAGAAATGCCACGTGTTTATCTTTTAGCTCTTTCGGCAAATTTTGGTCAAAAATCCTGCTAAGTAGACGTACTGCAACTGCTTAGAACTAGTTTCAGGTTACTGCTGTCAGTTTGCGTTTTTTTGGTACTTCCGTTACGAGAAATTCACGCTTTTAAGCCAATAGAGAGCTACTCCATATTTTGTGGCCGATCTGAAAATCTTTTGTGCTAGTTTCGAATAAAAGTGTTGTCAGACATGTAGGGAGGTCAATTACTAAATTATTAAAGAGCAATTGACGCTGCAGCATCCGTCTAATTATTATTCTTAATAATTAAGAGCGGACCTAAGAAGGATATAATTCCTGCTTAGGTCCGCTCTTCAGAAATGCCACGTGTTTATCTTTTAGCAATTTCGGCAAATTTTGGTCAAAAATCCTGCTAAGTAGACGTACTGCAACTGCTTAGAACTAATTTCAGGTTACTGCTGTCAGTTTGCGTTTTTTTGGTACTGCCGTTACGAGAAATTCACGCTTTTAAGCCAATAGAAACCTACTCCATATTTTGTGGCCGATCTGAAAATCTTTTGTGCTAGTTTCGAATAAAAGTGTTGTCAGACATGTAGAGAGGTCAATTACTAAATTATTAAAGAGCAATTGACGCTGCAGCATCCGTCTAATTATTATTCTTAATAATTAAGAGCGGACCTAAGAAGGATATAATTCCTGCTTAGGTCCGCTCTTCAGAAATGCCACGTGTTTATCTTTTAGCAATTTCGGCAAATTTTGGTCAAAAATCCTGCTAAGTAGACGTACTGCTACTGCTTAGAACTAATTTCAGGTTACTGCTGTCAGTTTGCGTCTTTTTGGTACTGCCGTTACGAGAAATTCACGCTTTTAAGCCAATAGAGAGCTACTCCATATTTTGTGGCCGATCTGAAAATCTTTTGTGCTGGTTTCGAATAAAAGTGTTGTCAGACATGTAGGGAGGTCAATTACTAATTATTGAAGAGCAATTGACGATGCAGCGGCCGTCTAATTATTATTCTTAATAATTAAGAGCGGACCTAAGAAGGATATAATTCCTGCTAAGTAGACGTACTGCAACTGCTTAGAACTAGTTTCAGGTTACTGCTGTCAGTTTGCGTTTTTTTGGTACTTCCGTTACGAGAAATTCACGCTTTTAAGCCAATAGAGAGCTACTCCATATTTTGTGGCCGATCTGAAAATCTTTTGTGCTGGTCTCGAATAAAAGTGTTGTCAGACATGTAGGGAGGTCAATTACTAATTATTAAAGAGCAATTGACGATGCAGCTGCCGTCTAATTATTATTCTTAATAATTAAGAGCGGACCTAAGAAGGATATAATTCCTGCTTAGGTCCGCTCTTCAGAAATGCCACGTGTTTATCTTTTAGCAATTTCGGCAAATTTTGGTCAAAAATCCTGCTAAGTAGACGTACTGCAACTGCTTAGAACTAGTTTCAGGTTACTGCTGTCAGTTTGCGTTTTTTTGGTACTGCCGTTACGAGAAATTCACGCTTTTAAGCCAATAGAGAGCTACTCCATATTTTGTGGCCGATCTGAAAATCTTTTGTGCTGGTTTCGAATAAAAGTGTTGTCAGACATGTAGGGAGGTCAATTACTAATTATTGAAGAGCAATTGACGATGCAGCGGCCGTCTAATTATTATTCTTAATAATTAAGAGCGGACCTAAGAAGGATATAATTCCTGCTTAGGTCCGCTTTTCAGAAATGCCACGTGTTTATCTTTTAGCTCTTTCGGCAAATTTTGGTCAAAAATCCTGCTCAGTAGACGTACTGCAACTGCTTAGAACTAGTTTCAGGTTACTGCTGTCAGTTTGCGTTTTTTTGGTACTGCCGTTACGAGAAATTCACGCTTTTAAGCCAATAGAGAGCTACTCCATATTTTGTGGCCGATCTGAAAATCTTTTGTGCTGGTCTCGAATAAAAGTGTTGTCAGACATGTAGGGAGGTCAATTACTAATTATTAAAGAGCAATTGACGATGCAGCTGCCGTCTAATTATTATTCTTAATAATTAAGAGCGGACCTAAGAAGGATATAATTCCTGCTTAGGTCCGCTCTTCAGAAATGCCACGTGTTTATCTTTTAGCAATTTCGGCAAATTTTGGTCAAAAATCCTGCTAAGTAGACGTACTGCAACTGCTTAGAACTAGTTTCAGGTTACTGCTGTCAGTTTGCGTTTTTTTGGTACTGCCGTTACGAGAAATTCACGCTTTTAAGCCAATAGAGAGCTACTCCATATTTTGTGGCCGATCTGAAAATCTTTTGTGCTGGTTTCGAATAAAAGTGTTGTCAGACATGTAGGGAGGTCAATTACTAATTATTGAAGAGCAATTGACGATGCAGCGGCCGTCTAATTATTATTCTTAATAATTAAGAGCGGACCTAAGAAGGATATAATTCCTGCTTAGGTCCGCTTTTCAGAAATGCCACGTGTTTATCTTTTAGCTCTTTCGGCAAATTTTGGTCAAAAATCCTGCTCAGTAGACGTACTGCAACTGCTTAGAACTAGTTTCAGGTTACTGCTGTCAGTTTGCGTTTTTTTGGTACTGCCGTTACGAGAAATTCACGCTTTTAAGCCAATAGAGAGCTACTCCATATTTTGTGGCCGATCTGAAAATCTTTTGTGCTGGTTTCGAATAAAAGTGTTATCAGACATGTAGGGAGGTCAATTACTAATTATTAAAGAGCAATTGACGATGCAGCGGCCGTCTAATTATTATTCTTAATAATTAAGAGCGGACCTAAGAAGGATATAATTCCTGCTTAGGTCCGCTCTTCAGAAATGCCACGTGTTTATCTTTTAGCAATTTCGGCAAATTTTGGTCAAAAATCCTGCTAAGTAGACGTACTGCAACTGCTTAGAACTAGTTTCAGGTTACTGCTGTCAGTTTGCGTTTTTTTGGTTCTTCCGTTACGAGAAATTCACGCTTTTAAGCCAATAGAGAGCTACTCCATATTTTGTGGCCGATCTGAAAATCTTTTGTGCTAGTTTCGAATAAAAGTGTTGTCAGACATGTAGGGAGGTCAATTACTAATTATTAAAGAGCAATTGACGATGCAGCGGCCGTCTAATTATTATTCTTAATAATTAAGAGCGGACCTAAGAAGGATATAATTCCTGCTTAGGTCCGCTTTTCAGAAATGCCACGTGTTTATCTTTTAGTTCTTTCGGCAAATTTTGGTCAAAAATCCTGCTCAGTAGACGTACTGCAACTGCTTAGAACTAGTTTCAGGTTACTGCTGTCAGTTTGCGTTTTTTTGGTACTGCCGTTACGAGAAATTCACGCTTTTAAGCCAATAGAGAGCTACTCCATATTTTGTGGCCGATCTGAAAATCTTTTGTGCTGGTTTCGAATAAAAGTGTTGTCAGACATGTAGGGAGGTCAATTACTAATTATTAAAGAGCAATTGACGATGCAGCGGCCGTCTAATTATTATTCTTAATAATTAAGAGCGGACCTAAGAAGGATATAATTCCTGCTTAGGTCCGCTCTTCAGAAATGCCACGTGTTTATCTTTTAGCAATTTCGGCAAATTTTGGTCAAAAATCCTGCTAAGTAGACGTACTGCAACTGCTTAGAACTAGTTTCAGGTTACTGCTGTCAGTTTGCGTTTTTTTGGTTCTTCCGTTACGAGAAATTCACGCTTTTAAGCCAATAGAGAGCTACTCCATATTTTGTGGCCGATCTGAAAATCTTTTGTGCTGGTTTCGAATAAAAGTGTTGTCAGACATGTAGGTAGGTCAATTACTAAATTATTAAAGAGCAATTGACGATGCAGCGGCCGTCTAATTATTATCCTTAATAATTAAGAGCGGACCTAAGAAGGATATAATTCCTGCTTAGGTCCGCTTTTCAGAAATGCCACGTGTTTATCTTTTAGCTCTTTCGGCAAATTTTGGTCAAAGATCCTGCTAAGTAGACGTACTGCAACTGCTTAGAACTAGTTTCAGGTTACTGCTGTCAGTTTGCGTTTTTTTGGTACTTCCGCTACGAGAAATTCACGCTTTTAAGCCAATAGAGAGCTACTCCATATTTTGTGGCCGATCTGAAAATCTTTTGTGCTAGTTTCGAATAAAAGTGTTGTCAGACATGTAGGGAGGTCAATTACTAAATTATTAAAGAGCAATTGACGCTGCAGCATCCATCTAATTATTATTCTTAATAATTAAGAGCGGACCTAAGAAGGATATAATTCCTGCTTAGGTCCGCTTTTCAGAAATGCCACGTGTTTATCTTTTAGCTCTTTCGGCAAATTTTGGTCAAAAATCCTGCTAAGTAGACGTACTGCAACTGCTTAGAACTAGTTTCAGGTTACTGCTGTCAGTTTGCGTTTTTTTGGTACTTCCGTTACGAGAAATTCACGCTTTTAAGCCAATAGAGAGCTACTCCATATTTTGTGGCCGATCTGAAAATCTTTTGTGCTGGTCTCGAATAAAAGTGTTGTCAGACATGTAGGGAGGTCAATTACTAATTATTAAAGAGCAATTGACGATGCAGCTGCCGTCTAATTATTATTCTTAATAATTAAGAGCGGACCTAAGAAGGATATAATTCCTGCTTAGGTCCGCTCTTCAGAAATGCCACGTGTTTATCTTTTAGCAATTTCGGCAAATTTTGGTCAAAAATCCTGCTAAGTAGACGTACTGCAACTGCTTAGAACTAGTTTCAGGTTACTGCTGTCAGTTTGCGTTTTTTTGATTCTTCCGTTACGAGAAATTCACGGTTTTAAGCCAATAGAGAGCTACTCCATATTTTGTGGCCGATCTGAAAATCTTTTGTGCTGGTTTCGAATAAAAGTGTTGTCAGACATGTAGGGAGGTCAATTACTAATTATTAAAGAGCAATTGACGATGCAGCGGCCGTCTAATTATTATTCTTAATAATTAAGAGCGGACCTAAGAAGGATATAATTCCTGCTAAGTAGACGTACTGCAACTGCTTAGAACTAGTTTCAGGTTACTGCTGTCAGTTTGCGTTTTTTTGGTACTTCCGTTACGAGAAATTCACGCTTTTAAGCCAATAGAGAGCTACTCCATATTTTGTGGCCGATCTGAAAATCTTTTGTGCTGGTTTCGAATAAAAGTGTTGTCAGACATGTAGGGAGGTCAATTACTAATTATTAAAGAGCAATTGACGATGCAGCGGCCGTCTAATTATTATTCTTAATAATTAAGAGCGGACCTAAGAAGGATATAATTCCTGCTTAGGTCCGCTTTTCAGAAATGCCACGTGTTTATCTTTTAGCTCTTTCGGCAAATTTTGGTCAAAAATCCTGCTAAGTAGACGTACTGCAACTGCTTAGAACTAGTTTCAGGTTACTGCTGTCAGTTTGCGTTTTTTTGGTACTTCCGTTACGAGAAATTCACGCTTTTAAGCCAATAGAGAGCTACTCCATATTTTGTGGCCGATCTGAAAATCTTTTGTGCTAGTTTCGAATAAAAGTGTTGTCAGACATGTAGGGAGGTCAATTACTAAATTATTAAAGAGCAATTGACGCTGCAGCATCCGTCTAATTATTATTCTTAATAATTAAGAGCGGACCTAAGAAGGATATAATTCCTGCTTAGGTCCGCTCTTCAGAAATGCCACGTGTTTATCTTTTAGCAATTTCGGCAAATTTTGGTCAAAAATCCTGCTAAGTAGACGTACTGCAACTGCTTAGAACTAATTTCAGGTTACTGCTGTCAGTTTGCGTTTTTTTGGTACTGCCGTTACGAGAAATTCACGCTTTTAAGCCAATAGAAACCTACTCCATATTTTGTGGCCGATCTGAAAATCTTTTGTGCTAGTTTCGAATAAAAGTGTTGTCAGACATGTAGAGAGGTCAATTACTAAATTATTAAAGAGCAATTGACGCTGCAGCATCCGTCTAATTATTATTCTTAATAATTAAGAGCGGACCTAAGAAGGATATAATTCCTGCTTAGGTCCGCTCTTCAGAAATGCCACGTGTTTATCTTTTAGCAATTTCGGCAAATTTTGGTCAAAAATCCTGCTAAGTAGACGTACTGCTACTGCTTAGAACTAATTTCAGGTTACTGCTGTCAGTTTGCGTCTTTTTGGTACTGCCGTTACGAGAAATTCACGCTTTTAAGCCAATAGAGAGCTACTCCATATTTTGTGGCCGATCTGAAAATCTTTTGTGCTGGTTTCGAATAAAAGTGTTGTCAGACATGTAGGGAGGTCAATTACTAATTATTGAAGAGCAATTGACGATGCAGCGGCCGTCTAATTATTATTCTTAATAATTAAGAGCGGACCTAAGAAGGATATAATTCCTGCTAAGTAGACGTACTGCAACTGCTTAGAACTAGTTTCAGGTTACTGCTGTCAGTTTGCGTTTTTTTGGTACTTCCGTTACGAGAAATTCACGCTTTTAAGCCAATAGAGAGCTACTCCATATTTTGTGGCCGATCTGAAAATCTTTTGTGCTGGTCTCGAATAAAAGTGTTGTCAGACATGTAGGGAGGTCAATTACTAATTATTAAAGAGCAATTGACGATGCAGCTGCCGTCTAATTATTATTCTTAATAATTAAGAGCGGACCTAAGAAGGATATAATTCCTGCTTAGGTCCGCTCTTCAGAAATGCCACGTGTTTATCTTTTAGCAATTTCGGCAAATTTTGGTCAAAAATCCTGCTAAGTAGACGTACTGCAACTGCTTAGAACTAGTTTCAGGTTACTGCTGTCAGTTTGCGTTTTTTTGGTACTGCCGTTACGAGAAATTCACGCTTTTAAGCCAATAGAGAGCTACTCCATATTTTGTGGCCGATCTGAAAATCTTTTGTGCTGGTTTCGAATAAAAGTGTTGTCAGACATGTAGGGAGGTCAATTACTAATTATTGAAGAGCAATTGACGATGCAGCGGCCGTCTAATTATTATTCTTAATAATTAAGAGCGGACCTAAGAAGGATATAATTCCTGCTTAGGTCCGCTTTTCAGAAATGCCACGTGTTTATCTTTTAGCTCTTTCGGCAAATTTTGGTCAAAAATCCTGCTCAGTAGACGTACTGCAACTGCTTAGAACTAGTTTCAGGTTACTGCTGTCAGTTTGCGTTTTTTTGGTACTGCCGTTACGAGAAATTCACGCTTTTAAGCCAATAGAGAGCTACTCCATATTTTGTGGCCGATCTGAAAATCTTTTGTGCTGGTCTCGAATAAAAGTGTTGTCAGACATGTAGGGAGGTCAATTACTAATTATTAAAGAGCAATTGACGATGCAGCTGCCGTCTAATTATTATTCTTAATAATTAAGAGCGGACCTAAGAAGGATATAATTCCTGCTTAGGTCCGCTCTTCAGAAATGCCACGTGTTTATCTTTTAGCAATTTCGGCAAATTTTGGTCAAAAATCCTGCTAAGTAGACGTACTGCAACTGCTTAGAACTAGTTTCAGGTTACTGCTGTCAGTTTGCGTTTTTTTGGTACTGCCGTTACGAGAAATTCACGCTTTTAAGCCAATAGAGAGCTACTCCATATTTTGTGGCCGATCTGAAAATCTTTTGTGCTGGTTTCGAATAAAAGTGTTGTCAGACATGTAGGGAGGTCAATTACTAATTATTGAAGAGCAATTGACGATGCAGCGGCCGTCTAATTATTATTCTTAATAATTAAGAGCGGACCTAAGAAGGATATAATTCCTGCTTAGGTCCGCTTTTCAGAAATGCCACGTGTTTATCTTTTAGCTCTTTCGGCAAATTTTGGTCAAAAATCCTGCTCAGTAGACGTACTGCAACTGCTTAGAACTAGTTTCAGGTTACTGCTGTCAGTTTGCGTTTTTTTGGTACTGCCGTTACGAGAAATTCACGCTTTTAAGCCAATAGAGAGCTACTCCATATTTTGTGGCCGATCTGAAAATCTTTTGTGCTGGTTTCGAATAAAAGTGTTATCAGACATGTAGGGAGGTCAATTACTAATTATTAAAGAGCAATTGACGATGCAGCGGCCGTCTAATTATTATTCTTAATAATTAAGAGCGGACCTAAGAAGGATATAATTCCTGCTTAGGTCCGCTCTTCAGAAATGCCACGTGTTTATCTTTTAGCAATTTCGGCAAATTTTGGTCAAAAATCCTGCTAAGTAGACGTACTGCAACTGCTTAGAACTAGTTTCAGGTTACTGCTGTCAGTTTGCGTTTTTTTGGTTCTTCCGTTACGAGAAATTCACGCTTTTAAGCCAATAGAGAGCTACTCCATATTTTGTGGCCGATCTGAAAATCTTTTGTGCTAGTTTCGAATAAAAGTGTTGTCAGACATGTAGGGAGGTCAATTACTAATTATTAAAGAGCAATTGACGATGCAGCGGCCGTCTAATTATTATTCTTAATAATTAAGAGCGGACCTAAGAAGGATATAATTCCTGCTTAGGTCCGCTTTTCAGAAATGCCACGTGTTTATCTTTTAGTTCTTTCGGCAAATTTTGGTCAAAAATCCTGCTCAGTAGACGTACTGCAACTGCTTAGAACTAGTTTCAGGTTACTGCTGTCAGTTTGCGTTTTTTTGGTACTGCCGTTACGAGAAATTCACGCTTTTAAGCCAATAGAGAGCTACTCCATATTTTGTGGCCGATCTGAAAATCTTTTGTGCTGGTTTCGAATAAAAGTGTTGTCAGACATGTAGGGAGGTCAATTACTAATTATTAAAGAGCAATTGACGATGCAGCGGCCGTCTAATTATTATTCTTAATAATTAAGAGCGGACCTAAGAAGGATATAATTCCTGCTTAGGTCCGCTCTTCAGAAATGCCACGTGTTTATCTTTTAGCAATTTCGGCAAATTTTGGTCAAAAATCCTGCTAAGTAGACGTACTGCAACTGCTTAGAACTAGTTTCAGGTTACTGCTGTCAGTTTGCGTTTTTTTGGTTCTTCCGTTACGAGAAATTCACGCTTTTAAGCCAATAGAGAGCTACTCCATATTTTGTGGCCGATCTGAAAATCTTTTGTGCTGGTTTCGAATAAAAGTGTTGTCAGACATGTAGGTAGGTCAATTACTAAATTATTAAAGAGCAATTGACGATGCAGCGGCCGTCTAATTATTATCCTTAATAATTAAGAGCGGACCTAAGAAGGATATAATTCCTGCTTAGGTCCGCTTTTCAGAAATGCCACGTGTTTATCTTTTAGCTCTTTCGGCAAATTTTGGTCAAAAATCCTGCTCAGTAGACGTACTGCAACTGCTTAGAACTAGTTTCAGGTTACTGCTGTCAGTTTGCGTTTTTTTGGTACTGCCGTTACGAGAAATTCACGCTTTTACGCCAATAGAGAGCTACTCCATATTTTGTGGCCGATCTGAAAATCTTTTGTGCTAGTTTCGAATAAAAGTGTTGTCAGACATGTAGGGAGGTCAATTACTAATTATTAAAGAGCAATTGACGATGCAGCGGCCGTCTAATTATTATTCTTAATAATTAAGAGCGGACCTAAGAAGGATATAATTCCTGCTTAGGTCCGCTTTTCAGAAATGCCACGTGTTTATCTTTTAGCTCTTTCGGCAAATTTTGGTCAAAAATCCTGCTAAGTAGACGTACTGCAACTGCTTAGAACTAGTTTCAGGTTACTGCTGTCAGTTTGCGTTTTTTTGGTACTGCCGTTACGAGAAATTCACGCTTTTAAGCCAATAGAGAGCTACTCCATATTTTGTGGCCGATCTGAAAATCTTTTGTGCTGGTTTCGAATAAAAGTGTTGTCAGACATGTAGGGAGGTCAATTACTAATTATTAAAGAGCAATTGACGATGCAGCGGCCGTCTAATTATTATTCTTAATAATTAAGAGCGGACCTAAGAAGGATATAATTCCTGCTTAGGTCCGCTTTTCAGAAATGCCACGTGTTTATCTTTTAGCTCTTTCGGCAAATTTTGGTCAAAAATCCTGCTAAGTAGACGTACTGCAACTGCTTAGAACTAGTTTCAGGTTACTGCTGTCAGTTTGCGTTTTTTTGGTACTTCCGTTACGAGAAATTCACGCTTTTAAGCCAATAGAGAGCTACTCCATATTTTGTGGCCGATCCGAAAATCTTTTGTGCTGGTCTCGAATAAAAGTGTTGTCAGACATGTAGGGAGGTCAATTACTAAATTATTAAAGAACAATTGACGATGCAGCGGCCGTCTAATTATTATTCTTAATAATTAAGAACGGACCTAAGAAGGATATAATTCCTGCTTAGGTCCGCTTTTCAGAAATGCCACGTGTTTATCTTTTAGCAATTTCGGCAAATTTTGGTCAAAAATCCTGCTAAGTAGACGTACTGCAACTGCTTAGAACTAGTTTCAGGTTACTGCTGTCAGTTTGCGTTTTTTTGGTACTGCCGTTACGAGAAATTCACGCTTTTAAGCCAATAGAGAGCTACTCCATATTTTGTGGCCGATCTGAAAATCTTTTGTGCTGGTTTCGAATAAAAGTGTTATCAGACATGTAGGGAGGTCATTTACTAAATTATTAAAGAGCAATTGACGCTGCAGCATCCGTCTAATTATTATTCTTAATAATTAAGAGCGGACCTAAGAAGGATATAATTCCTGCTTAGGTCCGCTCTTCAGAAATGCCACGTGTTTATCTTTTAGCAATTTCGGCAAATTTTGGTCAAAAATCCTGCTAAGTAGACGTACTGCAACTGCTTAGAACTAGTTTCAGGTTACTGCTGTCAGTTTGCGTTTTTTTGGTACTTCCGTTACGAGAAATTCACGCTTTTAAGCCAATAGAGAGCTACTCCATATTTTGTGGCCGATCTGAAAATCTTTTGTGCTGGTTTCGAATAAAAGTGTTGTCAGACATGTAGGGAGGTCAATTACTAATTATTAAAGAGCAATTGACGATGCAGCGGCCGTCTAATTATTATTCTTAATAATTAAGAGCGGACCTAAGAAGGATATAATTCCTGCTTAGGTCCGCTTTTCAGAAATGCCACGTGTTTATCTTTTAGCTCTTTCGGCAAATTTTGGTCAAAAATCCTGCTAAGTAGACGTACTGCAACTGCTTAGAACTAGTTTCAGGTTACTGCTGTCAGTTTGCGTTTTTTTGGTACTTCCGTTACGAGAAATTCACGCTTTTAAGCCAATAGAGAGCTACTCCATATTTTGTGGCCGATCCGAAAATCTTTTGTGCTGGTCTCGAATAAAAGTGTTGTCAGACATGTAGGGAGGTCAATTACTAAATTATTAAAGAACAATTGACGATGCAGCGGCCGTCTAATTATTATTCTTAATAATTAAGAACGGACCTAAGAAGGATATAATTCCTGCTTAGGTCCGCTTTTCAGAAATGCCACGTGTTTATCTTTTAGCAATTTCGGCAAATTTTGGTCAAAAATCCTGCTAAGTAGACGTACTGCAACTGCTTAGAACTAGTTTCAGGTTACTGCTGTCAGTTTGCGTTTTTTTGGTACTTCCGTTACGAGAAATTCACGCTTTTAAGCCAATAGAGAGCTACTCCATATTTTGTGGCCGATCTGAAAATCTTTTGTGCTGGTTTCGAATAAAAGTGTTGTCAGACATGTAGGGAGGTCAATTACTAATTATTAAAGAGCAATTGACGATGCAGCGGCCGTCTAATATTTATTCTTAATAATTAAGAGCGGACCTAAGAAGGATATAATTCCTGCTTAGGTCCGCTTTTCAGAAATGCCACGTGTTTATCTTTTAGCAATTTCGGCAAATTTTGGTCAAAAATCCTGCTAAGTAGACGTACTGCAACTGCTTAGAACTAGTTTCAGGTTACTGCTGTCAGTTTGCGTTTTTTTGGTACTTCCGTTACGAGAAATTCACGCTTTTAAGCCAATAGAGAGCTACTCCATATTTTGTGGCCGATCTGAAAATCTTTTGTGCTGGTTTCGAATAAAAGTGTTGTCAGACATGTAGGGAGGTCATTTACTAAATTATTAAAGAGCAATTGACGCTGCTGCATCCGTCTAATTATTATTCTTAATAATTAAGAGCGGACCTAAGAAGGATATAATTCCTGCTTAGGTCCGCTCTTCAGAAATGCCACGTGTTTATCTTTTAGCAATTTCGGCAAATTTTGGTCAAAAATCCTGCTAAGTAGACGTACTGCAACTGCTTAGAACTAGTTTCAGGTTACTGCTGTCAGTTTGCGTTTTTTTGGTACTTCCGTTACGAGAAATTCACGCTTTTAAGCCAATAGAGAGCTACTCCATATTTTGTGGCCGATCTGAAAATCTTTTGTGGTGGTCTCGAATAAAAGTGTTGTCAGACATGTAGGGAGGTCAATTACTAAATTATTAAAGAACAATTGACGATGCAGCGGCCGTCTAATTATTATTCTTAATAATTAAGAACGGACCTAAGAAGGATATAATTCCTGCTTAGGTCCGCTTTTCAGAAATGCCACGTGTTTATCTTTTAGCAATTTCGGCAAATTTTGGTCAAAAATCCTGCTAAGTAGACGTACTGCAACTGCTTAGAACTAGCTTCAGGTTACTGCTGTCAGTTTGCGTTTTTTTGGTACTGCCGTTACGAGAAATTCACGCTTTTAAGCCAATAGAGAGCTACTCCATATTTTGTGGCCGATCTGAAAATCTTTTGTGCTGGTTTCGAATAAAAGTGTTGTCAGACATGTAGGGAGGTCATTTACTAAATTATTAAAGAGCAATTGACGCTGCAGCATCCGTCTAATTATTATTCTTAATAATTAAGAGCGGACCTAAGAAGGATATAATTCCTGCTTAGGTCCGCTCTTCAGAAATGCCACGTGTTTATCTTTTAGCAATTTCGGCAAATTTTGGTCAAAAATCCTGCTAAGTAGACGTACTGCAACTGCTTAGAACTAGTTTCAGGTTACTGCTGTCAGTTTGCGTTTTTTTGGTACTTCCGTTTTTTTTTAATTTGTATTTTTGGTGGAAATAAACGGAAATAAACATCGGAAATTTTATAAATATTGATGTTGTTTCACACCAAATGTTGATTTTTGGAATTGCCATCAAATTACATCAAAATTACATCAATTCTTAAAAATCTATCCATCAAATTCCTCAATCAACCATAGGTACAAAAAGCATGAAAATCCCATTAATTTTTGATGGTTTGACAACGTTTGTAGGTGGTGATTTTTTACAGGGATACCTGATTTCTTCTTAGGTCCGCAGAAATGCCACCGCATATATATATGATGGCTCCGAACAAACACACATGATGCATTGCATATTAGGTAAGTAGGTACCTACCAAGAAAAAATAAAGTACCTAAATGTTAATTTTCTAAATGTGGCTTGTTGAGATGTAAGAATATATGGAAAACAACAAGCGACAAAATGACAGAAGGTTAAATTATTTGGTAAAAAACGTGCAAAAATAGCTAAAAATTTTAATGAAAGCACATTTCAAGTTTCCGCCATATTTTCCGACAAGCTCCAAACCGAAAATTTTGCTCGGCAATAAGAGCAAAAATCTGCCATAACTGCTGAATTCCGCCACGTCTGGCAACCCTGTAAAAGGCCCGCACAGCGCACAGCGCACAGCCTCCGCGCCGGTTAAAGAGTTCTTTTCTCTGGCAGGACTGGGAGGAGTTATGCAGAAGGAATAACGAACAATAGCAGTCATTAACGGATTAACGCCATTTCGCTATTTAATGAACCGCAGTAAGTGTAGTGCAAAGTGTGCAGCAGTCGCGGTGCAGTGCATAGAATCAGAAATAAGTGCAGTGGTCGTGGGTGGATACCTACAGTCATTAATCAGTTCAGTTGTCTGTTCGCCTGGTCTGTGTAAGAATTTGGTGAGTACCCATTGTCCAAACGTTTTATTTTTTAATTCGTGATGCTATCGATAGCAAATGGATCTAGATACTGATTTTGCTCAAGAATTACGCAGTCAAGACCTTGTCCTACCAAATTTAATTGGATTAATTGACAGTGCCCTTCTTTGTTATGTTGTACCTAGTCAGAAGAGTGCTTTTATTTTGCTTTAAAATGTAGTTTACCTAAACATAATTATGTATGTATCTAGGTACAGTACGGCTCTAAAGTTTGATCCTGATGCAAATCTGAGGGTAAAATCTTACATCTGCGCGTGGGTAGACCACATGCAGCAAGTTATTTACTACAATCGATCCTCGAAATGATCTAAAAATTGAGTTGCAAAAATACAATAAAAACATCGGATTTTTACGTATACTTGCTAGGATAATCCGAGGAAGTGTATAAAATGTTCACTTGTGACGCACCCCAAACCGACTTGGCCAAGACTTGGTATGTGAAGCTTGCATGACAAAATATTCTTCAAATTCTGCCATTAAATATGTATCAGTTAGTGCCCTTTTGGCAAAAAATCGTATACCTAAAGGAAATGCGCCAGCGCAAACTACTGAAGATATCGAGATGAAATTTGACCATAATTATTTTGCACTTTGCAGGTGCTGAGCTAAATCAGATCCGAGATCGGATCTATAAAGTCAGTCGCGCAAAAACATGTACCATTTTGTATATTTTAACTTTTAACCTTCCTACAACCAATGGGAAAATGGGAGGTTAGGTACTACAATTACTCCAAAATTCGAAATTGAGATAACATTAGATCTTTACGTTTCAAGGTCCAAGGATCACGACAGTGGTTTTTAAAAAACGTCTATCGCATAGCAAAGGGAATTTGGAATTCCTTTTGTAAGTCTCTGGAATGTTTTGGAATTTCTTGAAAATTTCTGAAATTTTTTGGAAGTATGGAATTCCTTGGAAGTTATTTATAATTTCTGGAATAGAAATCTTCGGAATTCTGAATTTGAAATTCGCCCTTGAAAGTCTGAAAATTTCTGGAATACTTTGAAAGATTTTGAATTTGCTTAAAAATTCTGAAATTAATTGGAAGTCTATGGAATTCTTTGGAAGTCTTTGGAAATTGCGCAATTCTGAATTTGGAATTCCTTGGAAGTCTCAGGAATTCTTTGGGGTTCTTTGATTTGGAACTCTTGTGTCTTGTGTACATCAAGTTTTAGAGAGACCTACTCATCGGCAAACGGCAAGTGGCTGTTTTGGGCATGTTAACTTTGCAAATACATAGTAACATGAACCCCAATTTTTTCTATCAGCAAATGGAAACGCTTCAAATTCTAATTGTGAAGTTTTTATCGAGAGTAGAAGTAGGCCTCTCAGATTGAATTTTGAAATTCAATTATTGCGGAAAAAGTTGTCCCCGGTGGGACTCGAACCCACGACCCTTCGCTTACCAGGCGACCACTCTACCAACTGATAGGAGGGAAAAAGTTCAGCAAGTATGTGCGGTTTAAGTTGATGAAATAAACCATGTCCCGTAGCTCAGTTGGTAGAGTGGTCGCCAGGTAAGCGAAGGGTCGTGGGTTCGAGACCGGGGACAACTTTTTCCGCAATAGTCTCACTATTCTGAATTTAAGCTTGAAATTCTGTTTCCAAAAATGTATTTGTGACTTAGGGCCGGTTTATCGATGCTCAGCTAACTTCAAACTGACAGATGCAGCCAATCAGAGCGCTAATTGCTAGGTAATAAGCTTTCAGTTAGCGATAACTGAGTATCGATAAGCCGACCCTAGTGTCCTTTTCCCATAAATCAAAAAACTCGAAATTTCGAAGGAGCGTTAAATAACACGCTATAACAATAACTACTGGGTTGATTTGGCTGAAATTTGGCACGGGGACATGCGAGGACATGTCATAACCCAGCAAAGAGCGGGTTTGATTTTGATGGCAATCGGTTAACGGCAAGTTTTTTTCAGCGCATCAAGAAGTCTTCCAAACATGTATTCAAGCTTGCCCCTTCTGGACAAACAATTTAAATTCTTTAAATTCTGGAAAACACCAAAAACTGGTTACTGGAATACCTATGTAGGAAATAGGATTCGGTTATTTACTAAGTGGGGAGGTTCCAGCCTCTTCCATAGCTGCCCATTTTTTTATTATTCGATTCCTCGTTTTAATATACTGTTTCATTATTTCAGGTATTTCAATTGAACGGAGGCGTTAATGCCTTGGCCTGCCCTTTTTTATTTCATTTCTTCCATCACAATGTTTGTCTTGGTCAGAAATAATGACACAAACCGTTTCTTTGTGGTGCATAAAAGCTCCGTTATAAAAGTTGACGGAGTTTGGACACTCAAGAAGTTGGGCCCTGTGGAAATACTCAAAGAAGCTACAAGTAAGATTTATTATATTTTAGTCGTCTATATGACTTCCTTTGCGCTATTACAGAACGCCAAGACTTGGAAACAATAAAATATAAATTAATTCTGAACGAAGCTGCCCAGGGGTTCGCGAGAAGTGACGCCTCCAGTGCTGTCGAGAGCCTCCATAGCACTGCTTTGAATACTCTCCATAAACGCTACGAGATTCTCTCGCAGAATGAAGGTAAACTATAAAATTGTAAAATGCTTTGTTGGGACTTACACTTCTTTCTTCTTCCCAATGTAGGAGTCGACGCTATGAGGAGAAGCTTGAATTACTTCGTGAACTGCTGCGTGGCCCAAAATTCTCAGAAAAGTTCAGATTTCCAGCCAGACACAGACACAATACCTACACAAGAAAATGATGCACCAGGAGATGACGTGAATATAGATTCGGAACATAAGGCGTCGAGTACAGAGGTGAATACACTACATGGAGACGAAGTTAACTTAGGCTCAGAGCACAACGAGTTGGAGATGATGGAGGATGCACCTCAAGACGACACGAACTTGAGCATGAACTTAAACTCGGAACTTAATTTCTCGGTGACCGGTGAGGATGTACGTTCTGAAGACGACGTTAACTTAGGCTCGGAGCACAACGAGTCAAAGATGACAGAAGATGAACTTCCTGGAGATGACGTGAACGTAGATTCAAAACATAAGATACCGAAGATTGCGGAGAGTACACCTTCTGGAGACGAAATTATCTTAGGCTCAGAACACAACGAGTCGGAGATGTCGAAGGATGCACCTCAAGATGACATGAACTTAAACTCGGAACTTAATTTGTCGGTGACCGGTGAAGATGTACGATCTGAGGACGACGTTAACTTAGGCTCGGAGCACGAGTCAAAGATGACAGAAGATAAACTTCCTGGAGATGACGTGACCGTAGATTCAAAACATAAGATACCGAAGACTGCGGAGAGTACACCTTCTGGAGACGAAGTTATTTTATGCGCGGAACACGAGTCCAAGATGACAGAAGGTGCACCCGAGTTTGCACTTCCTGATGATGACATGAACGTAGATTCAGAACATAAGGTATCGAAGACTGCGGAGCTTACAACTTCTAGAGACGAAGTTATCTTAGGCTCACCTCAAGAGAACATGAACTTGAGCATGAACTCAATCTCGGAACTTAATTTGTCGGTGACCGGTAAGGATGTACGTTCTGAGGACGACGTTAACTTAGGCGCGGAGCACAACGAGTCCAAGATGACAGAATATGAACCTCCTGGAGATTACGTGAACTTAGATTCAGAACATAAGGTGTCGAAGACTGCGGAGCTTACACCTGCTGGAGGCGAAGTTATCTTAGGCTCAGAGCACAACGAGTCGGAGATGGCGGAGGATGCACCTCAAGATGACATGAACTTGAGCATGAACTTAGACTCGGAACTTAATTTGTCGGTGACCGGTGAGGATGTACGTTCTGAGGACGACGTTAACTTAGGCTCGGAGCACAACGAGTCCAAGATGACAGAAGTGAAACCTTTTGGAGATTACGTGAACGTAGATTCAAAATATAAGGTATCGAAGACTGCGGAGCTTACATCTTCTGGAGACGAAGTTACCTTAGGCGCGGAACACGAGTCCAAGATGGCAGAAGGTGCACCCGAGGGTGCACTTCCTGAAAATTACATGAACGTAGATTCAGGACACAAGGTGTCGAAGACTGCAGAGCTTACACCTTCTGGAGGCGAAGTTATCTTGGGCTCAGAGCACGAGTCGGAGATGGCGGAGGATGCACCTCAAGATGACATGAACTTAAACTCGGAACTTAATTTGTCGGTGACCTGTGAGGATGTACGTTCTGAGGACGACGATAACTTAGGCCCGAAGCACGAGTCCAAGATGACAGAATATGAACCTCCTGGAGACGACGTGAACGTAGATTTAGAACATAAGGTGTCGAAGACTGCGGAGCCTACACCTTTTGGAGACGAAGTTACCTTAGGCGGCTCAGGGCACAAAGAGTCGGAGATGACGGAGGATGCACTTCAAGATGACATGAACTTGAGCATGAACTTAAACTCGGAACTTAGTTTGTCTGTGACCGGTGAGGATGTACGTTCTGAGGACGACGTTGACTTAGGCGCGGAGCACAACGAGTCCAAGATGACAGTATATAAACCTCCTGGAGATGACGTGAACGTAGATTTAGAATATAAGGTGTCGAAGACTGCGGAGCTTCCACCTTCTGAAGACGAAGTTAGCTTAGGCTCAGAGCACAACGAGTCGGAGATGGCGGAGGATGCACCTCAAGGTGACGTGAACTTAATCTCGGAACTTAATTTATCGGTGACCGGTGAGATTATACGTTCTGAGGACCACGTTAACTTAGACTCGGAACACAACGAGTCCAAGATGACAGAAGATGAACCTCCTGGAGATGACGTGAACGTAGATTCAGAACATAAGGTAGCGAAGACTGCGGAGCGTACACCTTCTGGAGACAAAGTTATCTTGGACGCGGAGCACAACGAGTCCAAGATGACAGAAGGTGCAACCGAGGGTGCACTTCCTGAAGATGACATGAACGTAGATTCAGGACATAAGGTGTCGAAGACTGCGGAGCTTACACCTTCTGGAGGCGAAGTTATCGTATGCTCAGAGCACAACGAATCGGAGATGATGGAGGTTGCACCTCAAGATGACATGAACTTAAACTCGGAACTTAATTTGTCGGTGACCCAGGATATACGTTCTGAGGACGACGTTAAGTTAGGCTCGGAGCACAACGAGTCCAAGATGACAGAAGATGAACCTCCTGGAGATGACGTGAACGTAAATTCAGAACATAAGGTGTCGAAGACTGCGGAGCTTACACCTTTTGGAGACGAAGTTATCTTGGGCGTGGAGCGCAACGAGTCAAAGATGACCGAGAATGCACCTGAAGATGACATAAACGTAGACTCGGAACATACCGGACCGACGTCGAAGGAGAATACCGACAAAGTTAAGTCAGGTTCGGAGCACAACGAGTCCAGGATGGTAGAAGATGCACCTCCTGGAGATGACATGAACGTAGATCCGGAACATAAGATGTCGAAGACTGCGGAGCGCACACCTTCAGGAGACGAAGTTATCGTAGGCTCAGACTCGAGCACAACGAGTCGAAGATGACGGAGAGTGCACCTGAAGATGACATGAACGTAGATTCTGAACATAAGAAGTCGAATACTGCGGAGTGTACACCTTCCGGAGACGAAGTTATCTTAGGCTCAGAGCGCAACGAGTCGAAGATGACTGAAAATGTACCTGAAGATGACATGAACGTAGATTCGGAACGTACGGGGTCGAAGCCGGAGGAGAATACACCTTATGGAGAGAAAGTTGTCTTAGGCCCGGAGCACAACGAGTCGAAGATAACGGAAGACGCACGTGAAAATGACATGAATTTAAACTCGGTACCTAATTTGTCGAGGACTGGAGGCGCCGCGAACTTAGACCCCGAATGTGATTGGTCGAAGACGACGGAGGGTGCACCTTCTGAAGGCCTCATGGACCCGGACTCGGAACGTAATGTGAATTTTGAGGAGACTGCGCCTTCCAAAGGCAATGTCGGTGGAGACTCGCAACCTAATGGGTCAATGAGTTTGGAAGATGCACCTTGTGGACGCAACGTAAAGCGAGGCCCAGAACGGAACAAAAGGGGTTGGTAGTTCTTGAATAATACGTTTACCTGAAATTTGTTGACACTTTTCTTTTCAATGTAGGAACCCCAGCAGTAGGGAGGGCCTGTGTCCTCTTAGAACGGATTGATGCCTTGTATACAAACATACCTGACACAACAAAATTATTAGAAATCCCGGAGAAGGAATTCTACGACGAAGATGGCCTGGAGGAAGGTTTGTGATATTTATCTTTTTTTTTCCGCTAAACTACATGATGAAGCGATTAACGCTTCACTATCACCAGAAACGCAACACTACACCGAAAGACTTGACTCATACACTTAATGCGTTTCGAATACAAAGTGCTCATTATCAAAGCCATGTTTGTGCATTTACTACCGGAATTATTCATTGTTTTTCCATTGTGACAAATTGCTGTTTAAATTAACATTATTCGATTAGGGCCGTTATTTTTACCTCCAGACAAGACTATCTGCCAGTCAATTCTTATTGAAACTGTATAGCAATTAACCGGCGATAGTCTTACCTGGAGGTGAAAATAACAGGAATAATCTCCTGAGTAATAAATTAAATACACATAACATTTCGGTCAGTACTATAATTGAAGCTTATTTTTTTGAGATTTTCAGTTGTGTGCTCAATGGTCTATTTCTTTGCAGCTGAAGATCCCTATGCAAATGCCACTGATTCCTCGGAAAACTATGAGCCGTCTCGGTCTGAAGAATCCATGTCAGAAGATTATTCTTCCGATTACTATCAACGAAGAACACAATCTGTGCGGAAAAACCTATCAGACTTACTTTCTGGCAAAAGCTACAGCCCAGATATGTCTTTAATGAAGGTAGCTCGTGAGGAAGTTGTCTACGCTTCTGGTTCGGGTTACTCGCCTTCTCGTGGTTCCAATTACTCTCATACTCCACGTGGTTCTGGTCGCTCTACTACTGTTTCTGGTTCTGGGAGCAACAGCCAAACTAAGACATTCAAACGAAAAAAGCAACTAACTCGAGAGGAAGTTGTCGATGCTTCTGGTTCGGGGGGTTACTCGCCTACTTCTGGTTCCGGTTACTCTCATTCTCCTAGTTCTGGTCGCTCTCCTACTCTTTCTGATTCTGGGACCAACAGCCAAACTAAGACATTCAAGCAAAAAGAGCAACTGCTGGGGGAGGAAAAGGAACCAGAAGCGTTTTTCTCTCGTCAAGGTGGAAAGGCATTTTTGAGAGTGGTGGAAACGATGCATTCTGGATCTTACAAAAGCTCCTTTGACAACCGTTTATCAGTATCTCTGGCGAGATTTTCTTCTGATGCTCACAGACCTGGTATATGTAAGTTATGTTATTTTATGTTTAGATTTATCGCATTCCACAAAGTTAAATAACCGAGAAGCACAGCCTATAGCGAACGTCAAAATACCTAAATAACCTCTCAAATAATCAGACAATAATTCACAAAAATGTTTTAATGCCGAACTCCCTACACGACATAACGACATCTAAACTTGCTAGATCTAGTAACTTTAACGACATACTCCGCCGTGCTGGAGTGCTGTTGTGCTATTGTAGTTGTAGTTGTCCGGTCACGTAGACGTAAAGCACAGACTCCGCCCTCGAAGATTCTCGTATTGGGCCGCAGAAATTCTCGCGCAGCCCATACATATTTATCGCAAGTCAAGTTGTCGTATGCCGTTCAGATAACGGCCTAAGTTCGAAAGATATACCTTAGAAACATCATTTTCCAAGCAGGTGCCTGACATTTTCTTTTGTTTTTTTCAGTATGCAGCTTTGAAAAAAAGTGCTCCTACACGCGAAACAAAAACCAGCTGGACCTGAAATTAGATGATTGCTTGGCCAAAGGACTGTACGTTGGCGAAGATATTGAAATTAGTAATTTTAGCCTTGGCACCCTTAAGATAGAAGAATATTCGGAACCAACAGTATCGAATGCTCAGGCTGGCCCGAGCAGGAAAAGTCCCTCAAAAAAACGTGGAGCTCTAAAAAGTAAATGCATTTTTTGCAAAAAAGTTATAGCTTCTAGAAGCTTGACCGACCATTTAAAAAGACTTCATGGTGATGAACAGCGTGTAAGGGATGCTTTGGAATCTCATCCTAAATCAAGGGAACGGATGAAAGTCTTTCGTGAGTTAAAAAACCAAGGAAATCGCACCATAGACAAAGCTGTACCGAAAGATTTGAGAATTTCGAACAGAAGACCCTCAATCGGTTCGGTGGCAAAATCGATCGTTTGCCCTAATTGCCAAGGACTTTTTTCGGCAAATAACTATTCAAGGCATGACCGATTATGCGCGGGCCGTCCACATAACTATAAGAGAGCTGCCACTATTGCCAGAAAGGTGGAAGCTCAAAAACAAATTTCCTCTGAAGACACCTTCTCCCGATGTGTGCAAAAGTTGCTGGCTCCTTTAAAGGATGATTACCAAACGGACATGATAAAGCGCGATCCGGCTCTGATGGCTATGGCTCGGTTTTATTCGTTATCAGGAACGTTTAACGGCACCAAAGGAAGAAACGTGAGGCAGCAGTTAAGACTTTTGGCTCGCCTGTTAATCGTCATCAAGAATATCGACCCTTCGATTGTCAATTACAGTGACCTTTTTCACTTAAATAAGTATGACCTGCTTCTTTCGGGAGTCATGGAATATATTGGTATGAATCCTGCGGAGGGCAAAATTGAGAAACATTCTGCTGGTATGCTACTGAAAAGCTGTGTGTCCAACCTAGCGTCTGCCCTTCAATTCTCATATGTTAGTGACAACGAAAACGGCCAATACGACCAAAAAATAGTAGACTTGAAAAATTTCACAGACATGCACGCCAAACTATTCAAGGAGTCAATTAATAAGCCTAGCTATATGTTGAGAGCGGAAAAAAGGATGCTCAAGCCAGAGGCGGACAAAATGATAGTTGACGCTGATCTGGAACTTTTCATGAATCATGTCGAAGATGTAGCTGGTGCAATGTTGCTTTCTCTTCGTGAAGAATCTTTTAAATTTAAGAATTGGAAGTTATTGGGAAAGGCTACACTCACACTCATTGTAACCTTCAACAGAAGAAGGGTTGGAGAAGCCAGCAAAATGCTCTTACAGAGTTTTGATCAAAGAAGCAACTTATCCGAAGATTCAATTAAAGAAATGGCATTGTCTCCTCTGGAAAAAACTCTAGCAAAAAACTTTTGCGTGATGAGACTGGTGGGAAAAAATGTACGGGAAAACACCGTCCTCTTGTCAAGAAGACACGTCGAGTAAGTTTCGTTCTTTCGTTATATCATCTCTTTTTCAGGCAACTTTAAAAGCGTATCTTAGGTGCGGATTTCTCAGATTCTCCGCGCCACTTTGTGGGCATAACGGTAAACAGGTGCTAACTTGACGGGAAACCATTTGCTTAACGTTAAACATGTTTTAGCTTCAAAAGCCTCTCATGTTTTAATTGATTAGGAAAATCCAGTTGAACATTGAGTTCGCGAAAAATATGCGAAATTCGCGTCTGGGAAAATGAACTCTTAATTATTGTTCAGTTAGTTAAGACCTAGGTAGACAAAATATATATTTCAGAAAAATACTGAAAATTTAAAATAGTTTAGTTGGCAGGAACCAGCAACTCAACATACAACTTTGTAATAGCATCACAGAAAACATCCTTTGAGCTTTCATTCTCTTTGTCTCAAAGTTTTGATCAAAGATAATTGCATATTATCTGTATCAACCAACTTGATAGTTATTTGTTTCACTAGACAAAAGCATGATAGATTTAGGTACTACTCTACTGTTTTTGCCATATTGAACGCATAATTTTTTCCCCGATCGTTTAAAATTAACGTTACTATAATCTTTTTAATAACAATCTGAGTATTTTTCCTTGTAATTACAGTATGTATCTCGTTTTTCAGGTACTTGAATGAATTCATTAAAAACAGAGAGGCGGCAGGTGTAGCAAAAGACAATAAATACTTGTTTGGTGTGCCCACCTCTCAGACCTTTTTGGACGCCGCTGCTGCCATTAGAAAATTTGACAACCGTTTATCAGTATCTCTGGCGAGATTTTCTTCTGATGCTCACAGACTGCGGGGCTTCGAAACCTGACACATTACGTGGTGGTCTCTTCCGAAGGCACGCCGCCACCATGTCACAAATGCTCCAGATGGATAGCAACGACATCCAACAGCTCTCTGACTTTCTGGGTCATACTGTAGAAACACACAAACGTCACTATAGAACGGTTTGCAACTTCCAAGAAATCTGCGTCCTGTCAAGGTTTTTTTTATCTGCCGCTAAAGGCGACATTTCCAAATACAGAGGAAAACCCATTTCTGAAATAGAGGTAATGTTGGACGAAGATTTTCCATTGGGAGTCGCGGAAAATGATGAAGAGGAACCTGCTAATTCGACAAGTAATTGATTAAGAGTTTATATGAACTTTATGTGTTAATGCTGCTACTAAACCTTTTAGAACTATTTGTACTAAGAGCGATCGATTGCCTAATTGTTCTTCTGTAAGTAAGTAGGTACCTAATTTTCCATTTCTTGCAAAATTTAACGTTTCCTTGCATTGCATGTCCCTAGGGTCTATTCTGTAATTTTAATGTTACCTACTTAAAAGTGGTGAAATTCAACATAAGTGGGCAAGTTTTTCGATTCCTTGGTAGCACTATTAAATTATAGATGCTCCCTTACCAATGGCCGCTAAGAAAATACTATTTTAACGACTTTGCTTTGACATTGCTACAACGGCTATAACTCGTAAATTGCAGAATAGAGCCTTAACTGTTAAAAAAATTAACTAAACCATTTTAACTATCTAACTTATCTTTTGTGTTTACAGCGCCCCAGCTCATGGAAGATATGACGCCTAGTAATGGAAGTCCCACTAAAAGAATGAATGCCACGCCCACCAAACATTTGGTACCTTCACCATTTGTTAGATGCAAACCCTTAAAGACGCCTACGCCCCAAAAAACCCACGCTGTCTTCAACATGACCCCAGACGTCGTGGGGAAACCGACTAAGCGAAAGCGGTCCCAATATACTGAAGAGCAGACCCAAGCTCTGCTCAATGAATTTGAGCCCTACATAAAGCGTAAGAAATACCCGGCGCGATCTATGGAATTTTACGCTTCCTTTTTAAGCAGAAATGAGGAACTATTTCCGGGAAAGCAACCGCAACATATTCATTCTTTCCTTCAATATCGCATGAAGAAGTAAAACACTTTCTGTAGGGCTCAAAAATGTTCTTTGAGCAGAACTTCCATTTCAAAGTAAATTTTTAAAATGTAATATTGGAAACTTGTAATATTTACCTAACGTTTCATAAATTGTTTATAATGAATTGAGGATATTCCATTTTTACTGATATTCCCAAAGCGCTAAACTGGGTTTGGGTCAATTTTTTTTTGATAAACTGTGTAGCTGCATGTATTGTAGCGCACGTGTGAATGAGTATAATTCATACCACTATGCCATCATTATGGGTCTCATCGTAAGATTCCCGAAACTGCGTGCATGCAGAATACAGGCATGTTAAAAAAATCTGATCTCGCACTCGCAGTGCAAAAGATGTTCAAATAACATTAAATCTACTGAAGAAATAGAGCTGTGTTCCTCAACACATTCTGTGTTGAGGAACACAAAAAAATCTGACCCAAACCCCATTTTCCATTGGAACAATGTGGAGGCGATTTGAAGTATTGGATTGGCAAATTGTTATTGCCTTATATGTCAGTGTCTAATGTAAAGATTTTGTATTTTTTGTTATTTATGACATTTGCAATGTGTCTAGAGTGCTGCCTCTTAATTTCAGCCTTGTGCATTTATCCGGCAAAAAGTTATTAACAACTTAAAATTTTGCATGTAAATTTGCCATAAAGCTAAGACAGTCACCAAACCCTGTAGAAAACTTTGTCCACCTGCTGGACGGTAGCGGAATAAAAAGGTACCTAAGAGGAATTTTTAGAAAGCTCTTTATTATTGAGGCGGACCGAAGTAGAAAAAGTGAGCACTCCTAGGTCCTCTTTCCGAGCGGACTCCGAGCGGAGTTAAGGTGCCGGTAAACGGACTTAAGTATCACTGGGTAATAATAATAATAATAATGTATATTTCCTTAAAAGACATTACATTAATGTATAAAGGATTTGTCAACAAAGATATTAATGTAATATATAATATGATTAACAGGTAGGTAAAATCATTTCTTAAAAAAATCTGTCAAGGAATAGAAGCATCCATCGATCAGCCACTCCTTTAGTACACGTTTGAAGGTCCTCATCGGCCCATCCACTTTCACTATCTCATTTGGAAGTTTATTGAATATAGACAATCCTAAAATATGTGGAGATTTGTTAGCCAAATCTAGTCTTTTGTAACCAACATAAAAACTGCCTTGGTTTCTTGTGACTCTGCCACTGATCTCAAGGTGGGTCTTAAATTCATGCTTTTTATTGTAGATATATATACACAAATGGTATATAAATAATGAAGTTACAGTCATGATGCCGAATTGTTTAAAAAGTTGTCTACATGAATGGAGGGAGGAGACTCCCGCCATTGCTCTAACTGTGCGTTTTTGGCACAAGAAAACGTCATGACTCGACACTGAGTCACCCCAAAAAATAATGCCATATGACAACCTGGAATTAACACTAGCATGATACACACTCAACAACTGCTGTCTCGTAAGAACTAGACGCAGATTGCGTAATAAGTATGCCTGCGAATTGAGAGTTGACACCAGAGTCGAACAATGCTTTTTCCAACTAAGTTGATCATCCAGAATCAGACCCAAGAACTTCACGCCCTCATCTGCATACTTTATCGGCTCATTATCTATCTGAAGTTGTAATTTTGAGCAGTCCTTTTGTCTACAGTGAAATCTGACGTAGAAGGTTTTCGATACATTAAAATACAGTAAATTGGATTTAAACCAGTTGGTAATTGATTTTAACTCGGAATTTGCCTTCGTTTGGATTAGTTCATCTTGCTTTGAGCTTATCAATAACGAGGTATCGTCTGCATATTGAACAATTTTTGTATCTGGACAAACTGAACGGATATCGTTGATGTACAGTATAAATAAGATTGGTCCCAAGATGGAACCCTGTGGAACACCCACAGATAAATTTTTGATTGAAGAGTTTTTAGTTTTACTGCATATGTCCTCAAAATGTGTGACTGAAACGAATTGCTTACGATCTTGAAGAAAGGATTTCAACCAACTAAAAGCTTTTCCTCGGATGCCATATTTCATCAGCTTGTCCAGCAGAATATCATGATTGACGCAGTCGAAAGCACGGCTAAGGTCGCAGAAGACACCAACTGGACAGTGACCGGAATTCAAAGCTTCAGTAACTTCTTCATAAAATGATGATACTGCACTTATAGTGGACCTATTTTCTATAAATCCGTGCTGATTGTTACATAGGATATTAAATTGTTTGCAAAATTTCATTAGTCTGTCCATAAAGCAATACTCAAATATTTTCGAGAAAGACGAAGTTATAGATATAGGTCTATAGTTATCCATAATAAGAGGGTCACCCTTCTTATATACGGGAACAACCTTAGCGTTTTTAAGTTTTATCGGAAAAGTGCCAGTTGAGAATGACTGGTTAACCAAGTGAGTCAAAGGCTCAAGAATAAGAGGTAAAATTCTCTTTATTATTGCTGTTGGAATATCGTCGGCCCCAGCAGAATATTTACTTTTCAGTTTTTTTTTCAATAAATTGAATAATTCACTGCGGTCAAATGGTCTCAAAAATATGCTACAATCGTTAGATTTTACATTATTGATAAAGCTTGGAGGACTTTTTATTTGTGACATCACTTTAGATGGAGCCTCAATGAAAAAGGAGTTCAGTAATTCAGCCAGACTAGCCGGATCATGTACAGTAACCCCGTTATAGTTTATTTTAAGTTCAACATAATCATTTGTTTTTTTATTTTGATTTAGACTGGAAACTACCTTCCAGGAGGCTTTAACTACATTGTCCGAATTAAATATTTTATCTTGAAAATATATCCTCTTTGTCTCGACTATTAGCTTAGCGTGCGCCTTTTTCTTTTCCTTATAAATTTCAACAAGTTCAGGATGGATTTTTTGAAGATTAAACAAATTTTTTAGTTCCCCGGCCGATTTCTTAATGCTGTCATTAACCCAGTTTGTATTATTGCCTTTATATTTTTTTTAAATCTTTTTTAGAGGAAAGTTTTTGTTAAAAAGAGTCAGAAAAATATTGTAAAAAGCATCGAAACTTCGATTTGTGTCCCGGACCCGAAGCACGGACTCCCAGTCAGTGTTGAGCAGACCTAGCTCAAAATCCGAGCATGCTGAGGCACTATAGACCCGCTTATAGCAGTATTGTGCAGCATCACTCGACTCAAAGCCAAAACCCAGATCGCAGGCAATGGCTTTGTGATCAGAGACGCAGCTGTCAAGTGGCACACACGAACAATTACTAGTGCTCTGATTTACAAAAATGTTGTCGATTATTGTAGCAGTAGATGAGGTGACTCGTGTCGGAAAATTGACCAAAGGCACTAAATTAAAACCTTGAAATATATGACAGAGTCCAGAAAAGCGACCATTATTATCGTTTATACTATCGGCATTGAAATCGCCACATACAACTAACATAATATTTGGTTTGAACAGACGGCTGAGGACTAAGTTGACACGATCACAAAAGACCCCAAAATCACCGGATGGTGATCGATAGCATGTCAAAACCAAAACAGACTTATGACAATTAGGAACATTCCACAAGACGGCACACAACTCACAGTCTTTATCAATACAGTATCATAGGTCAATTCTTTTAATATGCATATGGTTTTTGGTCCATATGGCAACTCCCCCTCCTTTAAATTGTTTTCTATTGTAAAAAGCGCTTAATTCAAAGCCATTAAATTTGTAAAAGTCAATGGAGCAGTCATCTGCCCAGGATTCTGTCAGACATATAAATTTCAAAGTCTTAGCACTCTTAATACCACTGAAGTCAGCATTCAAAAAATCAACCTTTTCTAAGTTTAATGCACGCACATTTAGCAGAATTATATCAGGTTTAAAATTTGGCTCCGAGACAGTTTTCGGATTGTTCACCTCCACAGGCAAAAGCTTCTTCTCGGATGAAAAAACATTCCGATCCGGACGCCACTGGGTCATAAAGTCGGATCGGTTGTCAGTTTCGTGGTTAAATACTATTCTTGTTGTATGCTGGGTAGACATCTCCTCTGTTACTTCAATGCAACTGTTGTCTTCCGCGGCTGAAAAAACTTGCTGACATACGATCCACGGGGCCAAACGTCAGGAACAGCAGCCTTTTCAAAGCTGCAATTATCTATTAGAACCTTGAAGGAGGAATAATTGTCAGGAAATCTTGATTGCAATTTCTCACAGTGAATTTTAGGAAATATATGTTTCAGATTGCTGCAAAGATCCTCTGCTTGCATTTTGGGATCCAATCTGGTAACGAAGAGCGCTGTTTTTCTGGGTACAGTTTTTATGGTTGCAGCTAATTCATTAGACGATCCGGTCAGCTGGAACCTATTTCCTGACTTGCGCCTTTTTGTCAATACCCAATCACCACTGTCTTTTCCAACTTGGGTTTTCGGTGTCTGGGATAAATGTGATTCATTCGAGGAAGATTTCACTTCAGTGATTTTCCCACCATCACTTTTTTCGGCATGACTTTCTTGTGGCTGTAGATCCGGACCACTTGCGGAAGACGTCGCTGGATGGTGGTGGGGTTAACGGCAATGGCGGCAAAATCAGGATAAACGTTGAGAAAGTGTGGTTATTGGCAGAGGTTACTGGTTAGAATCACAAGTTGAAATTGTTGGAAAATTTTTGTTGTTTTTTGAGCTACAAAATGAACGGCGGGTCATGCGAAGAAGAGCAGGAGAAAGTTGTTTTGCAACTTGGGCACAATGGGGTTACATTTAATGTTGCTATCACGGAGACAGAATAGTTGTACTGAGTAATATGGTAATAACCAGAGTCTGACCAGGAGAAAATACAATTTGTGATTATAATAACCTTCAAAATGTCAATAAATTCCTCTGCCTCACCGCAACCGCATCGGTTCTGTTGTTTTCCGCAACGGTCATCGTTTTCATCTCCCTGTTACGTCACGATTAAACAATAATGAATCTCCGCTGGATAAAACAACACACGTTAAAGTGAAAGAATGACATTTACTCCCAGTTGGCTTGATTTTCATGCAATGGACCTATTTCTTGAGTGACGTCACGCGACGACCATTTGGAGAATCAAAATATATTTCTCCCTCCCGCCGATTAAAGAAAGGAATATCGCTCTCTGTCTATCGCCTCCATTTGCGCGCGAATCATATTGTTATCCTTTTTTACCGCATTCAGATTTGAGCATAATGTGTACTCTTTCCTCTCAAGAAATACCTGGATTAATACAGGAATATAGTAACACAAGCAGGAGCAGGCCCCGTCATTCCTGCGTCCACTTGGTTGCCAGGAGTGACGTCATCAACAAACAAAATTTTTGAAATATCTTGAAAACGGTTGGTGTTGCCGAGTTGGGACTTTAAGCAGGATATTACAGGAATATATCAACACAAGCAGGAACATGTTCCAATATTCCTGCTTATACGTTGTTGCCAGATGTGAAGTTAGCAACAATATGTTTCGAAATATCTCGAAAATGGTTAGTGTTACTGGCTCCGGGTTCTCGGCAGGATAAAGTAGGAATAGATCCCAACATTTCTGCTTACATCTTGTTGCTAACGTCACGCATCTGACTGCGTACTATAAGTTTCAATTCGATATCTCAATAACGAAAAAAGGATTTGCATGACGCGTACCAAAAAAACACGTTTATTTCAGATACTTATATTTCCATATTTCATTCAAGACATTAATAAATTGGCGACAGAATCGAATTCGTCAGTTTCTAGCTTTGGGCCTCACAGTGCGATCATTAAACTGAATGGTCATGTCCTGAACTCGCATATTTGACGTTAGAAACTGTTGAAGGGTGTCAACACCATCCCTCGGCATTCTATCGAAGGGATAGCCCATAGAGCGCCGATCGGGATACAGACGATCTTTGATCCCGCAGAAAGTATCCCCAGACCTGCAGACGCCTTCCACGTTTTGCTCGACCTACACAAAATTTATGGCTAAAATAAAACTTCGAGGGATTGTCCTTACTCGATCATCCCTGTAATTGGAGATCATAACGAAGAGTTGGCAAGGAAATCCACTTGAGGAACCTTTAGGAAGCAACATGTGTTGTGGCCAGCCGCAGCCGCAGAAGTTGAATTGTTCGAGGGCGTCGCCTCCGGTGGGTCTGTTTATATCCAAATCGCGGAAGGTGCGTTCGAACGGGATCGTTAGGTTGGATTCAGTGGATCTTCTGGTGATTGTGTTGTCACCTTGCTTCACTGCAGAAAACAGGATAATGTACAGTCGAAAAAGTATATAATTTCGAGCGAAAATAAACTACGCAATTATTAAATGCAAAAGGGTCGAAAAGAGTGTTCCTATATTCATAGTCCTAACTCCGGGACGTTATTCCTTACATCATTCTAGGAAGAAAAGTTCCTATGGAAATGCTTTATATTGGAGTTACGCCCCTTCAAAGGGGTACTCAAAGAGTCAATTTTTTCTAAATTTCTCGAAAAATATTAAAATTTGAATTTTGAAATTTGGAACACTCGTTAGCGTTATAAAGAGCTTTCTCCTCACTTTTTTTCAGATTTTTAATAACATCACAGGGGTGCGGTGCGTTCTTGGAGGGCCTTACAGTGTGTAAGGCCCTCCAAGAACGAAAAAAATAAGAAAGTGTTTCTTATTTTTTTTTGTTGTAGGTATTTGTGTCAACAAATAATAATAAAATCTTAATCGGTGGTCGATTCCACTCAGAAAAGCGGCTCTTCTTGGATGTCGCTAAAACTCACCCTTTTCGATTAAAGTGATTTTGATTGGTTTAGAGCGCGAAAATTTCTGTTGTAAAATTTATTTTATTTACATAATTAGTGAAAATAAACTCAGAATATGATTTCTTACATCATTTTGGAAAGAAAAGTTCATATGGGTGGTAAATAATTCCTAAGGGGGCTATGATCCTTCGAATAATATGTTTTCCGAGACTCCGTTCGAAGTACCATAAGTCTTTTAGGAAACATTTTCTGCCGTATCTTCATATGAACTTTTCTTCCTAAAATGATGTAAGGAATCATCCTCCATCTTTATTTTCACTAATTACGTAGATAAAACAAAGTGCTAATCACAAATTTTCGCACCCTAAACCAACTGGAATCATTTTATTCTAAAATGGTGCGTGCTACATTCAACAAAAGCACGTTTTTTGGAATAGACCAGAGATTACGATTTTGTTATTATTTGGCAAAAAAGGCCCACAACAAAAGAAAATGCAAAAAAATATGTAAAGCCCCCCCAAGAACGCACACCTCTGATGTTATTAAAACTCTGAAAAAAATTGAAGAGAAAGCTCTTTACAGCACTAACCATTGCTCTGAATTTCAAAATCCTATTGTTCATATTTTTCAAGAAATTTTCAGAAAACTGATTTTTTGAGTACCCCTTTAAAGGGGTGCAGCTCCCTTATAAAGCATTTCCGGACGTATGCCCTTAGGAACTTTTCTTCCAAAAATGATGTAGGGAATAACGTCCCACAGTTAGGACTATGAATTTAGGAACACCCTGTATATAATTAATAAAGGTAAGGATGATGTATTATGTTAATAATTCGAGATGTAGATGATCCTTCCCTTACAATTTCTAATTTATTTTCAAAAGTTTCAAAATGTCTTCGATTCTTACCACGGAGTTGACTTAACACTTGACAGAACAGATGTCTAGTTTCTAAGGTTTCTAGTTATAAAACTTGGGATTTTCCTGTTACGTTGGCAGTTCTGAAAAAGCACTGTCAGCCGACTCGCAACTATTGAGACTGTTTTTCGACCCCCTTCGCAATATTTCAACCCCCAAAAGCCAAATTTCCATAATTGGGTTATTTTCGTGTTATGTTCTGTAATTCTGTTTAATTACGGTTAATTTTCATCCCTTTTGACTTTTCATCCATCTTTACGATTTTTCAACCCCCTAGGTGCTAATTTGGCAAAATTTGCGTTATTTTTTACTTTTTTTACTTTATTTACCAGAACAAATATTATACAATACGTGAGAAAAAAGTGTAAAATGATGAAATATGTTGCTGGTAACTCTCAAGCGCTATGTTCAGTTCTCCCATACGAGACGAGGACTGTTCTTCCACACAGCCTTTGCCAAAACATAAATAACATCAATAAAACATAAATAAAGTGGAACAAAAATATGAAGAATTTTGAAAAAATGCGTTACTTTACAGAAATAAACAGCAAAACACTGTAATGACTTAGGAGTCTTTTTCTTCGGTAATAAATTAACTCATTTGGATGATGATTACATTTTTCACTTTTTTCATCCCCCTTCGCAATGTTTCAACTCTTTAAACGCTAAATTTACATAACTGGGTTATTTTAGTGATATTCCGTAATTTTACTTAGCCACGGTTAATCCTCATACCTTTTGACTTTTCATCCACCTTTACGATTTTTCGACCCCCTAAGTGCTAATTTTGCAAAATTCGCATAATTTCGTTTTTCGTCGGTAATAAAATTGAACGCATTTGGTATTCAGTTTACCTTTTACAATTTTCCAGTTTCCTTCGCAATAGGTAGGTATAAGTGCTATATTTCAAACCCCACAAAAGTTTTAGTTGCATAATTTGGTTATTTTCTTATTATATTTCATAATTCTACTTAATCACACTTAATTTTCATTCCTCTTGATTTTTCATCCCCTTTCGCAATTTTTCAGCCCCGAGTGTTAATTTTTCAAAATTCCGGCATTTCTTTTCATTTACACATTCCGGTTCATTTCTATTTTTAAATTCTGAAACAACAATTTTTTAACATTTCGCCTTTTTGACACATCTGTGCGTTTGCGGAGGCGCTACTACTATTTGCAGATTGATAAGATCTGCACCCAATTCCACCAGTAAGACCAGCCGCCCCTACATACACATTAACGCAATAAACATCTACAGGGATACACATCGCATTGATATACATCTTCCGAGGGCTTTTGAACCAAAGCTGTAATTATTATTTTTTTTAATAGCACAAATAAATTTATTCCAAATATTATCAAAAATCTCAAAAATAGGTATAGGGAATGCTAATACTAGTCAAAAGGAAATTTTATTTTGCATCTTTTGGCCACATAAAATTATGGTCTTCTTATTTAAAAAAATGCAGCAGTGAAGCGGCTGGAACCTCCCCATCGGCGTGGATCTTTGACTTGGGTTTCTAGTCGAATTAGCATAGAAAATGTATGACTGGTTTCCATGATGGTTTTAGAACTTTTTTAGAACACACAAATTGAAACATTCATCAGAGAAGAGTAGGTATAAGTAAGTCCTTTTTAGGCAGGACCCCCAAAGTTCTAAAACCGTCGTTGAAACCAGTCTTATACAATTTCTGTGCTAATTCGGCTAGAAACACAAGTCAAAGATCCACGCGATGGGGAGGTTCCAGCCGCTTCACTGCTGCATTTTTTACTTATTACGTTAATAACATACTTATTACAAAATCCAGCAGTTAAATCCACACACAAGCACATTTTAAAACCACTTTTTTGTTTTCCTGAGACCTCAAAACGTAAACCTAGATCCGGTCTTACCTCGAATTCGAAAATTTTAGTAATTGTAGTAGCCTCCTTTTTCAAATTGA
Source organism: Pycnomerus fuliginosus (assembly GCA_963924575.1). NCBI lineage: Eukaryota > Metazoa > Arthropoda > Insecta > Coleoptera > Zopheridae > Pycnomerus > Pycnomerus fuliginosus. Next base: position 36,725,160 of record OZ004620.1, on the reverse strand, counting down.
CAGCAGAGAAGCGGCTGGAACTTCCGTGACTTGTGGTTAAAATTTTAAAGTTGATGTGCCTAAATGGCACTTTCCGTGTACCAATTGCTCCCAAAAGCCTCTCAGCTCTTCGACATGTCACCTAACCTCCATGTACCAAATTTCGGACAAATCGATCTAGTAGTTTGGGCTATAACGTGGTTTCACTGTTACTATTACAAAATTTAGATTTTTCTACCCAAAGGGAACTAATTGCGAATAAATTTTATCTCTTTTAAAACCAGAATTTGAAGACCTTTCTGATGGTGACAATAAATCTTTCAAAACTTGTTTTGGATGGGTAAATGAGAGAATAACTTTAGATTTAGAAATTAGTGTGGCAAAACGGCACTTTCCGTGGGTCCATTGAATCCAAAATATTTTCAGCTCTTCGACGTGTAATATGCAATCCCCATGTGCAAGATTTCAGCCAAATCGGTTCAGGGGCTTGGGCTGTTACCGCGGTTTTGAAGGCCGATAAAAATCTCGATATTTTTAGTTTCTGGTCAAAAGGGCACTGACAGTGAATATATCTTTGGAAGCAGAATCTGAAAGCCTTTCATATGGTGACGTGAAAAATGGGGATTTGCATTTGAAATTTAAAAGTCGATTTGCCAAAATGGCATTTCTGATTGCACGATTGGCTCCAAAAGCTTTTCAGATCTAAGTTGGGTTATCACATGCACACGTACCAAATTTCAGCCAAATCGATTCACTAATTTGGGCTATAATGTATTTTTAGTGTTATTCAAAAATTTCGATTTTTTGACCCAAAGAGCACTAAATGCGAACGAATTTTGCCTTATTTAAAACCAGAATTTGAAGACCTTTCTGATGGTGACAATAAATCTTTCAAAATCTTGTTTTGGATGGTTAAATGAGTGAATAATTTCATAGTTAGAAATTGGTGTGCCAAAACGGCACTTTCCGTGGGCCGATTGAATCCAAAATTTGTTCAGCTCTTCGACGTGCAATACAATCCCCATGTGCAAAATTTCAGCCAAATCGGTTCAGGGGCTTGGGCTGTACCGTGATTTTAAAGTCCGATAAAAATCAATTTTTTTTTTATTTTTGGTCAAAAGGGCACTAAGAATGAATGCATTTTTAGAAGCAGAATTTGAAGGCCTTTCCTATCGTGACGTGAAAAATGGGGGTTTGCATTTAAAATTTAAAAGTTGATGTGCCAAAGTGGCATTTCTAGTTGCACGATTGGCTCCAAAAGCTTTTCAGATCTAAGTTGGGTTATCACATGCACACGTACCAAATTTCAGCCAAATCAGTCGAGTAGTTGGGGCTGTGGCGTGTTTACGAACGAACGAACGAACGAACGAACGAACGTACGTACATACATACAGACACATTTTGAAAACCACTTTTTTGAGTTCCTGAGACCTCAAAACGTACAGATCCGGTCTTATCTCGAATTCGAAAATTTTAGTGATTGCAGTAACCTCCCTTTTTTTTTAAATTATGAAGTGGAGTGGGGAGGTTAAAAAATTAAGTTGAATCAACATGATCAAGTGAGACATCAAGAGAAAGCTCAAGACTTCTAGTTTCAACCCTCCAAGTTTGGTTCCTTAATCTTCAATCGTTTGGAGGATACGAGTTTTTTTATTACAAACTGCAAATCAATTTTTGGATACAAATTTTCACATAAGTCAAAAACGGTGACAGAATCCGAATCTGGAATGAAAACGAGGGCTTTCCATTTAAAATAACAAAGATGGTAGGTACCTACTTCCGGTAAAACCGGAAGTGCTGAGGCTGGGGTATAAACTGCTCAAAACTCGAAGTGGATCACGCCGATTTTCTGATGAAATTCAAAGTTCAATAACTTCGAAAAAAATGACTCGATTTTGACGCGGTTTTTTGTAATCGTAAGCTCAATTCATCGGGCTTAAACCCTGTAGGCGAAAATCAAACACGAGTGGTCAGTGGCGTGTCCAGAGGGGATTGAATCACCACTCCTCAAAATTGATAAAGTTTAGACCATCCCCAAATCCAGAGAAATTTTTTTTTAAATTTTTTAACGGTTGGATCAGAGGCATAGGGTCAGTATCTCGGGACCTTTTTGACATTTTTCTTCCATGACTCCTCTTTGATCGGGTACCCCAAAAAAACTGTTTTTTCTATGACCCGCCATAATTTTCTTACGCCTCGACGGATTATCAAGTTAGGGGGCTCTTTCTATTGCTCACAGACGCGTGTAAACGAATTCATCAACATCATCTGGTTTTCCGTTTCAAAAAGTGGTATTTAGGGCCCCCGTAACGCAAGCGAATTTTCTCACACCCATCATTTCATGATTTCAGAATTTCTTTTCCTTAAATCGCTTTAGTTTAAAAGTCCATATTCTGAAGAACCTCTGCACACCATTGGAATCGTTTTGCAGATGAAATGGAGTACACTTTTGTCGGAATTTTACTTGGGATTCCTGGTGAGTTTTTACATTTGTCTCTGCTGTTTCTGCTATGATTTTTTCCTCAACTGGTATGGGATAAATTGTAAATCCATTTTAGCAACCTAGAAATGGCACACCTATCACTTTTTTTTCTATCTCGAAGTGGTGAAAATGCTGCTGGGTTTTGAAATTTGAGTAATCCGGACATCATCATCGCTTCCGGTTGTCAACTCGACAGTGACGGCCGTCCACAGAACACCTTCAACCGTCATTATGTGAATGACAATTATTGAAATTTCAACTTGTCAAATTTCCCAATTTTATATTCTTACAAACGATATTAACGTTTACCTGAAGTCCATTTGACAAGTTGTGTTTTGAAGATGAGATTGACACCCCATGAGCTGGAAAGAATAATCCACCTATCTCAGTTGAATTTCAATAATTGTCATTCACATTGATGGCCGAAGTAAGTGTTCTATGGACGGCCGTCACTGTCGAGTTGACAACCGGAAGCGATGATATGGTCCGGATTACTCAAATTTCAGAACCCAGCAGCATTTTCACCATTTCGACGATAGAAAAAAGAGTGATAGGTGTGCCATTTCTAGGTTGCTAAAATGGATTAACAACTTATCCCATACCAGTTGAGGGAAAAATCATAGCAGAAACAGCAGAGACAAATGTAAAAACTCACCAGCAGTCCCAAGAAAAATTCCTACAAAAGAGTACTCCATTTCATTTCCAAAACGATTCCAATGGTGTCCAGAGGTGCTTCAGAATCTGGACTTTTTAAACTAAAGCGATTTAAGGAAAAAAATTCTGAAATCATGAAATTATGGGTGTGAGAAAATTCGCTTGCGTTACGGGGGCCCTAAATACCACTTTTTGAAACGGAAAACCAGATGATGTTGATGAATTCGTTTACACGCGTCTGTGAGCGATAGAAAGAGCCCCCTAACTTGATAATCCGTTGAGGCGTAAGAAAATTATCGCGGGTCATAGAAAAAAACAGTTTTTTTGGGGTACCCGATCAAAGAGGAGTCATGGAAGAAAAATGTCAAAAAGGTCCCGAGATACTGACCCTATGCCTCTGATCCAACCGTTAAAAAATTAAAAAAAAAATTTCTTTGGATTTGGGGATGGTCTAAACTTTATCAATTTTGAGGAGTGGTGATTCAACCCCCTCTGGACACGCCACTGACCACTCGTGTTTGATCTTCGCCTACAGGGTTTAAGCCCGATGAATTGAGCTTACGATTACAAAAAACCGCGTCAAAATCGAGTCATTTTTTTCGAAGTTATTGAGCTTTGAATTTCATCAGAAAATCGGCGTGATCCACTTCGAGTTTTGAGCAGTTTATTTTATTTATCGTGCGCGTGTGCGATTATGGTGTAGGACAAAATTTCAAGATTCTACTCACAAAGCACCAATTTCTATAGAGATTTCAGTCTTATGGGAGCAAAGTGGCGTGGTCACGTGATTTGCTTTTGTTTCTCTAACAATCAATAGATGGCGCTACCGCTCCCTAAAAAATGCTTAAAACAAATATTTTACATAATGTGACGTAATAAATTACATATGTTCATGCTATGTGATTAAATTATGGCAGTCTTACACGACAGAATTAATTTAAGCTCATCAATTAAAAGAAAACTTTATGTTGGTGAGAACACCCCATAATTTCTTGCGGTTGGCAGTTGTGGTTGGGAGTTGTAGTTGGCAGCACTTTTTTCACTTAAATGTCAATGGATTGTCAGCGACTGTTTGAATTCGTGGTTTGAATTTAGTTTTTCGAGTTAATTTTTTGATTTGCCAAGTGCTTGTTGTTATTGCTTATTTATTATTGTTATAAATAACAGTTAATGCAACACAACATCAAACAAAATGTACATTAAGTGTTGTGTGCCGAGTTGTGGCGACAGTGTCAATCAGACATCGGTTTCCAAAACCAGATTCTGATAGATGGAAAAATTGGATGGAAGCCCTTCAAAACGAACATCTTCTTTCTTTGGATCCATGTGAAGTCCAAAAGAATAAAAGAGTGTGTCGTCGACATTTTGAGGGGCAATATTATTCTGAAGGTTCAAATCGGCTTCATGCAAATGCTATACCAACATTATTTTTACCGCAGAGGACTTTGAAGGGGCAGAGGAGCACTGGTATTCATAATTAAATAATTGAGTATAATAAAGAATAATACTTATCTGTTGTAGGTATAATTTTAGAAAAAGCTGAAACAATTATATTGCCGTCACTTCTAAATAATTGTTTTGAAAATAATATCAACACGATAATTCATTATGAAGAAGAGCATAAAGGTTTGTACAGCATGCAATGATAATTTTATTGTCGTTTATTCCTTCAATTAATGTATTTTAATTTTTACAGATCCTTCTGCTAGTAAATTTGCAGAGACATCAGTGATTTATCCAGTGCCGAGTTCAATTACGTTAAAAACAATCGATGCAAATATTGAGATAGAGAACTCAGGTGATGGTGAAGTATATAATACTTGATAAACTTTATAACAATAAGCTTTGTAGGGGATCTTTCCACCAGTAAATGTTCGGATGAAAAAAATGATGCAGTGTGCAGTTCATCTACAGCTATTGCTATGAAAACAGTGGAAACTAGCACTCAACGAGTAGTAAAAAAAACAGGTAAGATAGGTACTGAAATGATATTTTCTTATAGTAGCTAAGTTGTTAACGAGTTTAAATTTGATTTGATTTTTCCTAGAATTGGCACTATTGGCCAAATTAACTGCAAGTGACGACAAGAAACAAATTCATTTAACAGGCATATTTTTTTTATTTACAGAAGCCACAAAGAATAGACAAGGCATGGATACTCCACACAATTATTTGAAAATGGCTGGTATCAACACAAGGCAGGATATGACACCTAGGAAAAGTAAATTGTACATGACTGTTAAACAAATGTTCAGAAAGCTACAGCGATCAAGATCTTCGAATCAGAGTTTTAGGAAAAGACTCTTTCAGGCTGAAAAATTTTCAAAACAACGTGGATTCACCATGAATTTGGCAAGTTTAAATAAAATTGCTCGACAGTTTATTGAGTGTCAAGTAAGAGAATCCGGGAAAAAACCACAGCAACACAGATTCACCACTGATGAAAAACTTATGGCTTTGTCCCTTTATAAGCAAAGTCCCAAAGCTTACAGATTTTTGGCTAAAATTTTTACGTTACCAAGCAGGACAACTTTGAGTAATTTTTTAAACTCAATTAAATTTGATGCTGGCATCAATAAGAATATTTTCGATTCCTTGAAAGCTGTTACCGAAGGATTTCAGCCTGCTGATAAATATGTGTCGGTGATATGGGATGAGATGTCTATAATGCCAGCTTTGAATTTCAATGAAAGAAAGGGTTATATAGATGGTTTTGGGGATATGGGAGCTGGTAAGAGAAAATCTGAAATTGCCGATCATGTATTGGTATTCATGGTGAGAGGAATAAGGAAAAGCTTTAAGCAACCTCTTTGTTACACATTTTCTACTAAAGGAGGTGCGAAATCTAACGAAATAAAATATCTGTTGAAAGAAGTTGTTTCTGAGCTTAAGAAAGCTGGATTGAAGCCAATAATGACAATTTGCGACCAGGCATCTACAAATGTTGCTGTTATTAATTCTTTAATGAGGGAAACCAAAGCCGATTGCTTGAGAAAAGGAGTTGAATACCATGACGGATACTTCGAAGTCAGTGATTGCAAGCTTTATCCAATATTTGATCCGCCCCACTTACTGAAAGGTATCCGAAACAACTTTATAGACAAAAGAATACGATTTGGTGCAGAACACAATAGAAAAGAAGCTAACTGGAAACATATCAAAAATCTATATGAGGCTGATAATGCACCAAATGTGATTGAGGGATTGCGAGCCTTACCTCACTTGACAGATCAACATATTTATAAATGTAAAATTAAGAAGATGAAGGTAAAATATGCCACTCAAATTTTTAGCCAAAGACTGTCCGCCACTCTCAATCTTGCCAGTAAATTGGGTATAAAATGCTTTTGTATGGTGTAATTCATAAAATTAATTATTTTTTTTGCAGATGTTCACCACACATTAGGAGAAAACGTTGAAGACACTGCAGAACTTTTATTTTTCTTTGATAAGCTTTTTGATTCAATAAATGGCAGCCACAAACTGCCTATACATGGTAAAAATTTAAGATGCGGCATAAGTGATGTCAGTGCCCATATCAAATTTTGGAAGGAAGAAGCAATTCCAATGTTGCAGTCCATCGAATTTGTTAAAGAAGGTCCTAATGATCAGGTAAAACCCCCATCCCTGAAAAATTGGATATTTACCATTAAAAATATAATGAGGGTATGGGACGTTTTGAAGCACGAAGGATTTGAATATATTTTGGGCAGACACTTGAATCAGGACCCGCTAGAAAATTTTTTTGGAAAAATTCGAAGCAATGGAATACATTACACTAATCCAACTCCTTCTGCATTTATTGGGGCTTTTAAATCTGTTGTCGTAAATAATAGTTTAAATTTATATAAACCATCATTTAGTTGTGAAGATGACCAAAGTGAAAACCTTTTTGCTGCTTTGCAGTGTTTTTATGGCGATGTTCAAGAGGATGTTGATTTACTTCCAGACTTAGAAGATGGTATAGAACCCATTTCCAGTTCTGCACACTTAGCTGCTATAAGAACCAGTCTTGCAGAACAAACATTGCAGCTGGAGCTTTCTGAGCTTGCCAATAATTATGTTGCAGGCTTTATTTTGAAGAAAATTAAAAAAAAAGTTCTCTATTGCGTTTCTTGCAAAAATTCTCTATTCTCAAGCAGAAAAGTTGAGCAACACGCTCTAATTGAAGCCCGAGAATATCTTGGTGGGTGGCAAAAGCGCTTATGTTATCCGAGCACTCTGTTTGCAAATTATTTTTACAATTATACACAAGTGTATTACAAACGTTTTGAAAACAAAACCCCACAACATTTTGCTTGTCAATGAAGCCAAAATCCAAATGAATCGATTGGATTTTTTATTTCTGGAGTGTGAAATTCATAGAATTGAAGTAAAAAACTTTATTGAAAAAATCAGTTTTCGTATGCTGGCCCATGCCTGATGGTGTAAGAACATAAATAAAACTTTAACAGGCAGGGATACCCGGCCCTACGTAGGAAACGACATTGTTAAAATTAACGCACTAGAAATTTATAAGAAGAGAAGCAAAAGACTTGCAAAAGGTCAAAAAATATTATAAACTGTTCATTCATATCAAGTTGGAAAATGTACCTATTTTGTTGCAAAATGTATTCATTTTGAGTAATAATTATTAAAATGTTATTGTATGATGGCTTTTATTTCAGGTATAATTATTAATCGTCTATTTTTTTAAATTATTTTAAATTTGAACTGCCTCATTTTCCCGCGCGCGCGCTCGAATTTCTTCTTCCAAACACGAGATGGCGCTGCTCTTCAGGTCCAACCTACTTATGTGGCTGTTGTGTATCTATAGGAGTAAGTTATTTGTGATTCTACTACAAGTGGATCCCCAAAAGTTTCTAATGAACGGTTTTGGTGAATCACCTTGTATATTATGTAGGTAAAACAGTGCCAAGCACATTACTTACGATTGACTGTAAAACGATCCATCTCGATGAACATATCCTTTTGATTTCTAAACAACCAAGGGTTGCCCCTTTCGTCTAATTTGGGGGCAATGAAAATCCTGCAGGTTCCCTGCCGACTACCCCCAGTGCTCCTCACTTGAATCTTATACGTAAACGCCTGGTTTTGCAGATGAGTGAAACGAACAAAAACAGATCCTCTCGGCTGAAAATCCATCCCCCTGGACAAATCTAAATCAGACTGTTGCCAGAAAGTGTTGAGCTCGTTGGGACGACCACCATCATTTGAAACTTCCACCCCAGTTACGGTAACTCCGGGGTAGTTCAGTTGATTCTCCGTATATCGGGGCAATGTGGCCTTGTACTCCTGGAATATATCGTCGATGTACGCATGCCAGCGGAGGAATATGGGATCGCGAAGGTCCACGGCTGGATCAGCCATCACGGCCAACCTTTCCTATATAATAATCATTCTTTTATTTTTTGTGTTTTTGTTATTTTTTACCAGATGTCTATGGTCGGGATCGTGGATGTAGCCCAAAATAACGTGACCCATATTATGGTAGTCGCCGTAGAAATTTCTGTTAGGGGCGATTATGCTGGCCTCGATGACGTTGCCCAAAACATCTATTCCTTCGAACTCCGTAAGGGTTATGTTCTGACCATTCTCCTGAAATTATTCGATTTCTTCAATGTTTTCAATTAATCTCGCACTATCGAAATGAGGGAGTAAATAGTATACAGGGTGGGAACTATTTCAATACTCACTATTGGCATCTCGGAAACCATAAGAGATGGAGAGTCGGTTAAATTAGAGAAAAGTTGCGCTATTTTAAGGCCGTTCGAATGTTAAAAGATATCCGAGAAATTCCGATTAGTTCCGGAGATAACCGCAAAAAACCGAAAATTGTCGAAAGTTAAAATGTGGACTAGCCTGAAAACGATTATTATAGTGTACAAAGATTATCGACTAAGGATCGACATTCTGAAAATACCAACGAAAAATTTTTAGGCCTACTAGATTTTGAGAAATTGATATCAACTTTTGATTTTCTTATGGACACCATATTGGATTTTTATGACTTTAAAATGCAAAAAAAATGTAACATTTGTTGACAGAAATGTCAAAAAACTGTCAAAACTGTCAAAAAACTTCAACTTTAATACAATTACCAAAACAACGTAACAAATATGTATGTAATGAAACTAATTCTTCATTTGTTCGAAAATCTCCCTTTCCATTTCATTACATAGATGGGTTCTTGCCAATTCTCAACGGTCCTATGAATCATGTGGGGGGCTGATCACTCAAAAAAATTGTGTACAATTAATTCCAATCGGGAATTAATTTAATTCCATTAATTCCATTAATTTCATTCTAATTCCATTAATTCCATTCTAATTCCACTAATTTTGGGACATTATCAATAACAGTGTCAAGTCTAATAAGTGTCAGGATCGCCAAGCTATTCAGGAACTAAAAGTTCAATTAACGACTCCAAAGAGATAGCATCTTGCCTAAACAAATATTTTGTGGAGGAGCCTGGACGACTCCATTCGAAGTTGCAGGAGGATCTATACAGGGAACATATTCAAACGCCTCAAAATGGTCCTGTGCAATGTTTTTCATATCCGACAATGTTTCTTGAACCTACAGATGAATGCGAGGTCTACCGCGCTATAATGGGTTTAAAGAGTAAAACCTCATCTGGAGTGGACGGTATAAGTTCTAATAAGCTTAAATACATTGCTGACTTAGTGGTTGCCCCCTTAACCCATCTATTTAATAAATCATTGGAATCTGGAATTTTTCCTGAGGTCCTAAAAGTTGCTCGCATTGTGCCTGTTTATAAAAAGAACGACAAATGTGATCCGGGTAATTATAGACCAGTGGCTTTATTGTCAACATTTTCAAAAGTTATTGAAAAATTAGTATATAAGAGAATTCATTCTTTTCTAATACAACACAATATACTAACGCCTTCACAACATGGCTTCAGAGAGGGTAGGTCGACTACAACAGCCATCTCGTCCTATCTAGATAGCTTATATGAGTCTCTGAATAAACACCAGAAGAGTATTGGACTGTATACGGACCTAAGTAAGGCTTTTGATATGGTCGACCACTCGCTCCTGTTGGACAGACTAGCGGGACTTGGACTGAGAGGTAGGATACATGACTGGCTTTGTTCGTATCTGGGCGGGCGATTCCAATTTGTTGAAGTTGCTGGATGTTCGTCTGAAACTCAGTCGGTGAAATATGGAGTTCCGCAGGGGTCAGTTTTAGGGCCTCTCTTATTCGTTCTTTTTGTAAACCGACTACCGGAGGTTGTAACTAACATAGTCATGTTTGCGGATGATAATAGTTGCATATTTAGTGGCAGCACTTTACAGAAGGCTGTTTCAAATGCACAGAACTCAATTGAGCGTCTTAGTGATTGGTTTAATCAAAGCAAACTCTTTTTAAATAAAGAAAAAACTGTATTTATGCATTTTACTCCACGAAACAGCCATACGACGGAGAGTCTCCTAATAAAATTAGGTGGCAAATCTTTAAAGCAATCTCAAGGGGTGAAGTTTCTGGGATTATACTTAGACGCTGATATGGGATGGAAAACGCACATAGATAAAGTTTGCACCTCACTGTCGAGTGCATGTTATGCCTTGTATCGCCTAAAGTCAGTGGCTAATCATGAAACTCTAATGGCATACTACTATGCCCACATATATTCAAAAATAGATTATGGCATACTATTCTGGGGTTCATCGCGTTATGGAATTGCGGTGTTCCGCCTGCAGAAACGAGCCTTAAGAACTATTGTCGGACTATCCCGTAGATCCTCTTGTCGGCTGGCATTTAGGAGTCGTAGAATGTTGACTGTTCCAAGCATGTATATTTTTCGGCTCTTGTTGTTTGTTAAGGGCAGGGAAAATCAGTTTGCTCGCAATAGCTTCTATCACGACTATAATACCAGACACAATAGAGACTTCGTCATCCCAGGCCATAGCTCAACTACCTTTGAAGGTTCGTTTGTTTATATGGGGCTCAAATTGTTTAACTGCCTGCCAATCCATGTCAGAGAAATTAAAGATTTTCCTCGATTTAAATCAGAGGTTCTGGGGTTCTTGCTCTGCCATGCGTTTTACGACGTTGATGAATTTTTAAATTTTAACATGACCCTTTTCGCCCCACCGCCACCAAATAAGGTTATGTTTTAAATATATGTTATTATTTATATGTAGTTGTGTTCAATATACTATCCATGTTGTACTTGCTACTAGTTCAGCTTTGTTATCTTTTGTATTTTCCGTGTTTCTACAGTGTATGTAAGAGAATTTGTGACGTATCCGATACTGGTGTATAATACTAGTCCCATGGAAGAATAAATATTATTATTATTATTATTATTAATTCCGATTTAGTTCCATTCCAAACAATTCCATATTAATTCCAACTAATTCCAGCTAATTCCTTTAATTCCTTTTAAATGATATACTTATCAATTCCAAATAATTCCACTTAATTCCAACTAATTCCAGATAATTCCACCTAATTCCAACTAATTCCAACTAATTCCTTTAATTCCATTCTAATTCCATTAATTCCATTCTAATTTCATTCTCTTCCATTCTAATTCCATTAATTCCATTCTAATTCCACTAATTCCGATTTAGTTCCATTAATTCCAAACAATTCCTTTAATTCCTTTTAAATGATGTACTTATCAATTCTAAATAATTCCTTATTAATTCCATATCAATTCCAAATAATTCCATAATAATTCCATAATAATTCCAGTTAATTCCAAATAATTCCAGCTAATTCCAACTAATTCCAACTAATTCCGGCTAATTCCAACTAATTCCATTAATTCCAGAATAATTCCGTAATAATTCCATAATTCCGGAATTAATTCCAAGCCGGATGTACAACTAATTCCACTAGTGATCAGCCCCCCAGAATCATGTTTCCTGGGATCGACTGTATTGCCGCAACAACTCTATTTCTTAATTGGTCAACATTTGCTAAATTCGACATATCGTTATACACAATATCTTTAAGATGACCCCATAGAAAATAGTCCAACAAGGGGTTTTTGCTGGCCATCTCACTGGTCCGTAAGTTCCTATCCAGGATTCCGGAAATTTTTCGTTGAGATACTCACGAACAATTCGAGCGTTGTGCTCCACACCCGTCTTATTGGAAATATTTTCAGTTTTCTACAGTTTGCAGTGGCAACTCGTCTTAACAAATTTTCCAAGTCATGCCTCAAAAAATAATCTATAGTCAATCTTTGATTTATTATATGGGGGCCTAATAGTTTGTTATCCAATATTCCGCACCACATATTCAGGGAAAATTTTATCTGAGGCTTTACTTGTCGAACTAAGTGGGGATTTTCTTTAGAGTAGTAATGAGTATTTTTCCGATTGAACCACAACTTGTAAAAATACTCTCGTCAGTCCATAGAATTTTTCGAGGTAGTGCTGGATCGTTTTGTATGTACTTCATTCTTGAACCATTCACAAAACGTCCTTCTTCTATTATTAACTCCTGGATGCAGCTTCTGACATTATTCTGAATTTATAATCATGAAATTTGTTCTTTCTCAATATTTTGCGAACATGTCTCCCTGAAATTCCACATTCTCTCCCCATTAGTCTGCTTGATGTTTCAGGATTAATCTCAATTTGAGCCAGTACGTTGATTTCATTGTCGTGGTTTAATATATTATAATTACCTTTCTTTCGCTGTTTCGGCAAAAGTTCTGACAATTTTCAAAAACATTGTTCTGTGGGGTACCCTGCGTTCAGGAAACTGCTGTTGGTAATCCCTTATTGCATCAATCAATTTTCGAAATTTTCTACTGTACAGATTATACATATATATATATACACAAGACGTAAGGTTCTGGGACTTTTTTTATACATAAAGTTAAGTTCGGGGACCTCGTGTCGTGTTTGGGGACGTCCCCAAATCCTACACCTATTTTGACAGACGTAATGTAGACTCCGGGGACTTCACACTAAACCCCAAGTGGTTGATGTTTGAACTAACGTAAGATTCGCAAATTACCTTTTAAGCCCTGTTTTACCGACTAGTAAAATTGGCTGCCTATCATCCAGAAAATTAATTCATTCTATTTGCTTTAACCGACAGGTTACTAGCTTTTCAATTTAAGGTTAATGACCTCTTACGTTGCTTTATGTACATGACTTCGGGTACCAACTCAACCGGGTTTTAAGAAAAACAAAAAGTGATTTATTATCGGAATGATTTGTTCCACAGTTCCTCGGAAAATGAATCCCATGCGGCTAGATCTCTAGAGGAGCCCCACCGCGGTCGTCACATAAAATAGGGAGCCTCGGATCTTATGTTATGTCATGAATCGTTAAGTTTGGGGACTTTTGTTATTCTTCAAAAAAAGGGACAGATTAGGTACGTTCCTACTAAATTTATCCTAAAGTCTGTTCGTTTGAACAAAATCGAATAATTTGGGGTATAGGGAAGGGCATCCAAACCAATTTCTTCAAAAATTAAGCAGGCATCAGTTCTAAGTGGACAAATAGACCTTTTTCGTGAAAAATTGACTATCTGTTCCAATTTGAGGGAAATTGATGAATAATAGGTTCAATATGGACCATCTACACCAGCGGTTGAGCCCCCAGAGGAACCCAAGTAGTCTTTAAAATAAAATTAGTGGAGTCCCCGAATCTTACGTTGCGTTAAGAATCGTTAAGTTTGGGGACTTCGCTATTTTTCGAAAATAATGATAAATTACATTACTTCTACCAATTATCTTGTAGCCTATTGTTCTTTGGACCAAAATGGAGCCATTTGGGGGTACAGATAAGAGAATTTATACCAATTTCTTCAAAAATTGGCACAAAAAGCAGGCATCGGCTCTAAGTGGACAAATAGACCTTTTTCGTGAAAAATAGACGATGTGTTCCAATTTGTGGGAAATTGATGATAGATAGGTTAAATATGGACCTTGTCCAGCAGCGGTTGATCCTCTAGAGCAGCCCCAGTAGTCGTCAAAATAAAATTAGTGGCGTCCCCGAATCTTACGTGCGTCAAGAATCGTTAAGTTTGGGGACTTCGCTATTTTTCGAAAAAAATGAAAAATTACATTACTTCGACCAATTATCCTCTAGCCTATTGTTCTTTGGACCAAGATGGAGCCATTTGGGGGTACAGATAAGAGAATTTATACCAATTCCTTCAAAAATTGGCACAAAAAGCAGGCACCGGCTCTAAGTGGACAAATAGAACTTTTTCGTAAAAAATTGACGTTCTGTTCCAATTTTTGGGAAATTGATTATAGATAGGTCCAATATGGACCATCAACAGCAGCGGTTGACCCTCTAGAGCAGCCCCAGTAGTCGTCAAAATAAAATTAGTGGCGTCCCCGAATCTTACGTTGCGTCAAGAATCGTTAAGTTTGGGGACTTCGCTATTTTTCAAAAATAATGATAAATTATATTACTTCTACCAATTATCCTCTAGCCTATTGTTCTTTGGACCAAAATGGAGCCATTTGGGGGTACAGATAAGAGAATTTATACCAATTTCTTCAAAAATTGGCACAAAAAGCAGGCATCGGCTCTAAGTGGACAAATAGACCTTTTTCGTGAAAAATAGACAATGTGTTCCAATTTGTGGGAAATTGATGATATATAGGTTCAATATGGACCTTGTCCAGCAGCGGTTGATCCTCTAGAGCAGCCCCAGTTGTCGCCAAATTAAATTAGTGGCGTCCCCGAATCTTACGTTGCGTCAAGAAACGTTAAGTTTGGGGACTTCACTATTTTTCGAAAATAATGATAAATTACATTACTTCTACCAATTATCCTCTAGCCTATTGTTCTTTGGACCAAAATGGAGCCTTTTTGGGGTTCAGATAAGAGAATTTATACTAATTTCTTCAAAAATTGGCACAAAAAGCAGGCATCGGCTCTAAGTGGACAAATAGACCTTTTTCTTAGAAAATTGACGTTCTGTTCCAATTTGTGGGAAATTGATGATATATAGGTTCAATATGGACCTTGTCCAGCAGCGGTTGATCCTCTAGAGCAGCCCCAGTTGTCGCCAAATTAAATTAGTGGCGTCCCCGAATCTTACGTTGCGTCAAGAAACGTTAAGTTTGGGGACTTCACTATTTTTCGAAAATAATGATAAATTACATTACTTCTACCAATTATCCTCTAGCCTATTGTTCTTTGGACCAAAATGGAGCCTTTTTGGGGTACAGATAAGAGAATTTATACTAATTTCTTCAAAAATTGGCACAAAAAGCAGGCATCGGCTCTAAGTGGACAAATAGACCTTTTTCGTAAAAAATTGACGTTCTGTTCCAATTTTTGGGAAATTGATTATAGATAGGTCCAATATGGAAAATCAACAGCAGCGGTTGATCCTCTAGAGCAGCCCCAGTTGTCGCCAAATTAAATTAGTGGCGTCCCCGAATCTTACGTTGCGTCAAGAATCGTTAAGTTTGGGGACTTCACTATTTTTCGAAAATAATGATAAATTACATTACTTCTACCAATTATCCTCTAGCCTATTGTTCTTTGGACCAAAATGGAGCCATTTTGGGGTACAGATAAGAGAATTTATACTAATTTCTTCAAAAATTGGCACAAAAAGCAGGCATCGGCTCTAAGTGGACAAATAGACCTTTTTCGTAAAAAATTGACGTTCTGTTCCAATTTTTGGGAAATTGATTATAGATAGGTTAAATATGGACCTTGTCCAGCAGCGGTTGATCCTCTAGAGCAGCCCCAGTAGTCGTCAAAATAAAATTAGTGGCGTCCCCGAATCTTACGTTGCGTCAAGAATCGTTAAGTTTGTGGACTTCGCTATTTTTCGAAAATAATGATAAATTACATTACTTCTACCAATTATCTTGTAGCCTATTGTTCTTTGGACCAAAATGGAGCCATTTGGGTGTACAGATTAAGAGAATTTATACCAATTTCTTCAAAAATTGGCACTAAAAGCAGGCATAGGCTCTAACTGGACAAATAGACCTTTTTCGGGAAAAATAGACGATGTGTTCCAATTTGTGGGAAATTGATGATAGATAGGTTGAATATGGACCTTGTACAGCAGCGGTTGATCCTCTAGAGCAGCCCCAGTTGTCGCCAAATTAATTTAGTGGCGTCCCCGAATCTTACGTTGCGTCAAGAATCGTTAAGTTTGCGGACTTCGCTATTTTTCGAAAATAATGATAAATTATATTACTTCTACCAATTATCCTCTAGCCTATTGTTCTTTGGACCAAAATGGAGCCATTTGGGGGTACAGATAAGAGAATTTATACCAATTTCTTCAAAAATTGGCACAAAAAGCAGGCATCGGCTTAAAGTGGACAAATAGACCTTTTTCGTGAAAAATAGACAATGTGTTCCAATTTGTGGGAAATTGATGATATATAGGTTCAATATGGACCTTGTCCAGCAGCGGTTGATCCTCTAGAGCAGCCCCAGTGGTCGTCAAAATAAAATTAGTGGCGTCCCCGAATCTTACGTTGCGTCAAGAATCGTTAAGTTTGTGGACTTCGTTATTTTTCGAAAATAATGATAAATTACATTACTTCTACCAATTATCCTCTAGCCTATTGTTCTTTGGACCAAAATGGAGCCATTTTGGGGTACAGATAAGAGAATTTATACTAATTTCTTCAAAAATTGGCACAAAAAGCAGGCATCGGCTCTAAGTGGACAAATAGACCTTTTTCGTAAAAAATTTACGTTCTGTTCCAATTTTTGGGAAATTGATTATAGATAGGTCCAATATGGACCATCAACAGCAGCGGTTGATCCTCTAGAGCAGCCCCAGTTGTCGCCAAATTAAATTAGTAGCGTCCCCGAATCTTACGTTAGGTCAAGAATCGTTAAGTTTGCGGACTTCGCTATTTTTCGAAAATAATGATAAATTACATTACTTCTACCAATTATCTTGTAGCCTATTGTTCTTTGGACCAAAATGGAGCCATTTGGGTGTACAGATAAGAGAATTTATACCAATTTCTTCAAAAATTGGCACTAAAAGCAGGCATAGGCTCTAACTGGACAAATAGACCTTTTTCGTGAAAAATAGACGATGTGTTCCAATTTGTGGGAAATTGATGATAGATAGGTTCAATATGGACCTTGTCCAGCAGCGGTTGATCCTCTAGAGCAGCCCCAGTAGTCGTCAAAATAAAATTAGTGGCGTCCCCGAATCTTACGTTGCGTCAAGAATCGTTAAGTTTGGGGACTTCGCTATTTTTCGAAAATAACGATAAATTACATTACTTCTACCAATTATCCTCTAGCCTATTGTTCTTTGGACCAAAATGGAGCCATTTTGGGGTACAGATAAGAGAATTTATACCAATTTCTTCAAAAATTGGCACAAAAAGCAGGCATCGGCTCTGAGTGGACAAATAGACCTTTTTCGTAAAAAATTGACGTTCTGTTCCAATTTTTGGGAAATTGATTATAGATAGGTCCAATATGGACCATCAACAGCAGCGGTTGATCCTCTAGAGCAGCCCCAGTTGTCGCCAAATTAAATTAGTGGCGTCCCCGAATCTTACGTTGCGTCAAGAATCGTTAAGTTTGGGGACTTCGCTATTTTTCGAAAATAATGATAAATTACATTACTTCTACCAATTATCTTGTAGTCTATTGTTCTTTGGACCAAAATGGAGCCATTTGGGTGTACAGATAAGAGAATTTATACCAATTTCTTCAAAAATTGGCACTAAAAGCAGGCATAGGCTCTAACTGGACAAATAGACCTTTTTCGTGAAAAATAGACGATGTGTTCCAATTTGTGGGAAATTGATTATAGATAGGTCCAATATGGACCATCAACAGCAGCGGTTGATCCTCTAGAGCAGCCCCAGTTGTCGCCAAATTAAATTAGTGGCGTCCCCGAATCTTACGTTGCGTCAAGAATCGTTAAGTTTGGGGACTTCGCTATTTTTCGAAAATAACGATAAATTAAATTACTTCTACCAATTATCCTCTAGCCTATTGTTCTTTGGACCAAAATGGAGCCATTTTGGGGTACAGATAAGAGAATTTATACTAATTTCTTCAAAAATTGGCACAAAAAGCAGGCATCGGCTCTGAGTGGACAAATAGACCTCTTTCGTAAAAAATTGACGTTCTGTTCCAATTTTTGGGAAATTGATTATAGATAGGTCCAATATGGACCATCAACAGCAGCGGTTGATCCTCTAGAGCAGCCCCAGTTCTCGCCAAATTAAATTAGTGGCGTCCCCGAATCTTACGTTGCGTCAAGAATCGTTAAGTTTGGGGACTTCGCTATTTTTCGAAAATAACGATAAATTACATTACTTCTACCAATTATCCTCTAGCCTATTGTTCTTTGGACCAAAATGGAGCCATTTTGGGGTACAGATAAGAGAATTTATACTAATTTCTTCAAAAATTGGCACAAAAAGCAGGCATCGGCTCTGACTGGACAAATAGACCTTTTTCGTGAAAAATAGACGATGTGTTCCAATTTGTGGGAAATTGATGATAGATAGGTTCAATATGGACCTTGTCCAGCAGCGGTTGATCCTCTAGAGCAGCCCCAGTAGTCGTCAAAATAAAATTAGTGGCGTCCCCGAATCTTACGTTGCGTCAAGAATCGTTAAATTTGGGGACTTCGCTATTTTTCGAAAATAATGATAAATTACATTACTTCTACCAATTATCTTGTAGCCTATTGTTCTTTGGACCAAAATGGAGCCATTTGGGTGTACAGATAAGAGAATTTATAGCAATTTCTTCAAAAATTGGCACAAAAAGCGGGCAACGGCTGTAAGTGGACAAATAGACCTTTTTTGTGAAAAATAGACGATGTGTTCCAATTTGTGGGAAATTGATGATAGATAGGTTCAATATGGACCTTGTCCAGCAGCGGTTGATCCTCTAGAGCAGCCCCAGTAGTCGTCAAAATAAAATTAGTGGCGTCCCCGAATCTTACGTTGCGTCAAGAATCGTTAAGTTTGGGGACTTCGCTATTTTTCGAAAATAATGATAAATTACATTACTTCTACCAATTATCCTCTAGCCTATTGTTCTTTGGACCAAAATGGAGCCATTTGGGGGTACAGATAAGAGAATTTATACTAATTTCTTCAAAAATTGGCACAAAAAGCAGGCATCGGCTCTAAGTGGACAAATAGACCTTTTTCGTGAAAAATAGACGATGTGTTCCAATTTGTGGGAAATTGATGATAGATAGGTTCAATATGGACCTTGTCCAGCAGCGGTTGATCCTCTAGAGCAGCCCCAGTAGTCGTCAAAATAAAATTAGTGGCGTCCCCGAATCTTACGTTGCGTCAAGAATCGTTAAGTTTGGGGACTTCGCTATTTTTCGAAAATAATGATAAATTACATTACTTCTACCAATTATTCTCTAGCCTATTGTTCTTTGGACCAAAATGGAGCCATTTTGGGGTACAGATAAGAGAATTTATAGCAATTTCTTCAAAAATTGGCACAAAAAGCGGGCAACGGCTGTAAGTGGACAAATAGACCTTTTTCGTAAAAAATTGACGTTCTGTTCCAATTTTTGGGAAATTGATTATAGATAGGTCCAATATGGACCATCAACAGCAGCGGTTGATCCTCTAGAGCAGACCCAGTTGTCGCCAAATTAAATTAGTGGCGTCCCCGAATCTTACGTTGCGTCAAGAATCGTTAAGTTTGGGGACTTCGCTATTTTTCGAAAATAACGATAAATTACATTACTTCTACCAATTATCCTCTAGCCTATTGTTCTTTGGACCAAAATGGAGCCATTTTGGGGTACAGATAAGAGAATTTATACTAATTTCTTCAAAAATTGGCACAAAAAGCAGGCATCGGCTCTAAGTGGACAAATAGACCTTTTTCGTAAAAAATTGACGTTCTGTTCCAATTTTTGGGAAATTGATTATAGATAGGTCCAATATGGACCATCAACAGCAGCGGTTGATCCTCTAGAGCAGACCCAGTTGTCGCCAAATTAAATTAGTGGCGTCCCCGAATCTTACGTTGCGTCAAGAATCGTTAAGTTTGGGGACTTCGCTATTTTTCGAAAATAACGATAAATTACATTACTTCTACCAATTATCCTCTAGCCTATTGTTCTTTGGACCAAAATGGAGCCATTTTGGGGTACAGATAAGAGAATTTATACTAATTTCTTCAAAAATTGGCACAAAAAGCAGGCATCGGCTCTGACTGGACAAATAGACCTTTTTCGTGAAAAATAGACGATGTGTTCCAATTTGTGGGAAATTGATGATAGATAGGTTCAATATGGACCTTGTCCAGCAGCGGTTGATCCTCTAGAGCAGCCCCAGTAGTCGTCAAAATAAAATTAGTGGCGTCCCCGAATCTTACGTTGCGTCAAGAATCGTTAAATTTGGGGACTTCGCTATTTTTCGAAAATAATGATAAATTACATTACTTCTACCAATTATCTTGTAGCCTATTGTTCTTTGGACCAAAATGGAGCCATTTGGGTGTACAGATAAGAGAATTTATAGCAATTTCTTCAAAAATTGGCACAAAAAGCGGGCAACGGCTGTAAGTGGACAAATAGACCTTTTTTGTGAAAAATAGACGATGTGTTCCAATTTGTGGGAAATTGATGATAGATAGGTTCAATATGGACCTTGTCCAGCAGCGGTTGATCCTCTAGAGCAGCCCCAGTAGTCGTCAAAATAAAATTAGTGGCGTCCCCGAATCTTACGTTGCGTCAAGAATCGTTAAGTTTGGGGACTTCGCTATTTTTCGAAAATAATGATAAATTACATTACTTCTACCAATTATTCTCTAGCCTATTGTTCTTTGGACCAAAATGGAGCCATTTTGGGGTACAGATAAGAGAATTTATAGCAATTTCTTCAAAAATTGGCACAAAAAGCGGGCAACGGCTGTAAGTGGACAAATAGACCTTTTTCGTAAAAAATTGACGTTCTGTTCCAATTTTTGGGAAATTGATTATAGATAGGTCCAATATGGACCATCAACAGCAGCGGTTGATCCTCTAGAGCAGCCCCAGTTGTCGCCAAATTAAATTAGTGGCGTCCCCGAATCTTACGTTGCGTCAAGAATAATCGTTAAGTTTGGGGACTTCGCTATTTTTCGAAAATAACGATAAATTACATTACTTCTACCAATTATCCTCTAGCCTATTGTTCTTTGGACCAAAATGGAGCCATTTTGGGGTACAGATAAGAGAATTTATACTAATTTCTTCAAAAATTGGCACAAAAAGCAGGCATCGGCTCTAAGTGGACAAATAGACCTTTTTCGTAAAAAATTGACGTTCTGTTCCAATTTTTGGGAAATTGATTATAGATAGGTCCAATATGGACCATCAACAGCAGCGGTTGATCCTCTAGAGCAGACCCAGTTGTCGCCAAATTAAATTAGTGGCGTCCCCGAATCTTACGTTGCGTCAAGAATCGTTAAGTTTGGGGACTTCGCTATTTTTCGAAAATAACGATAAATTACATTACTTCTACCAATTATCCTCTAGCCTATTGTTCTTTGGACCAAAATGGAGCCATTTTGGGGTACAGATAAGAGAATTTATACTAATTTCTTCAAAAATTGGCACAAAAAGCAGGCATCGGCTCTAAGTGGACAAATAGACCTTTTTCGTAAAAAATTGACGTTCTGTTCCAATTTTTGGGAAATTGATTATAGATAGGTCCAATATGGACCATCAACAGCAGCGGTTGATCCTCTAGAGCAGACCCAGTTGTCGCCAAATTAAATTAGTGGCGTCCCCGAATCTTACGTTGCGTCAAGAATCGTTAAGTTTGGGGACTTCGCTATTTTTCGAAAATAACGATAAATTACATTACTTCTACCAATTATCCTCTAGCCTATTGTTCTTTGGACCAAAATGGAGCCATTTTGGGGTACAGATAAGAGAATTTATACTAATTTCTTCAAAAATTGGCACAAAAAGCAGGCATCGGCTCTGACTGGACAAATAGACCTTTTTCGTGAAAAATAGACGATGTGTTCCAATTTGTGGGAAATTGATGATAGATAGGTTCAATATGGACCTTGTCCAGCAGCGGTTGATCCTCTAGAGCAGCCCCAGTAGTCGTCAAAATAAAATTAGTGGCGTCCCCGAATCTTACGTTGCGTCAAGAATCGTTAAATTTGGGGACTTCGCTATTTTTCGAAAATAATGATAAATTACATTACTTCTACCAATTATCTTGTAGCCTATTGTTCTTTGGACCAAAATGGAGCCATTTGGGTGTACAGATAAGAGAATTTATAGCAATTTCTTCAAAAATTGGCACAAAAAGCGGGCAACGGCTGTAAGTGGACAAATAGACCTTTTTTGTGAAAAATAGACGATGTGTTCCAATTTGTGGGAAATTGATGATAGATAGGTTCAATATGGACCTTGTCCAGCAGCGGTTGATCCTCTAGAGCAGCCCCAGTAGTCGTCAAAATAAAATTAGTGGCGTCCCCGAATCTTACGTTGCGTCAAGAATCGTTAAGTTTGGGGACTTCGCTATTTTTCGAAAATAATGATAAATTACATTACTTCTACCAATTATTCTCTAGCCTATTGTTCTTTGGACCAAAATGGAGCCATTTTGGGGTACAGATAAGAGAATTTATAGCAATTTCTTCAAAAATTGGCACAAAAAGCGGGCAACGGCTGTAAGTGGACAAATAGACCTTTTTCGTAAAAAATTGACGTTCTGTTCCAATTTTTGGGAAATTGATTATAGATAGGTCCAATATGGACCATCAACAGCAGCGGTTGATCCTCTAGAGCAGCCCCAGTTGTCGCCAAATTGAATTAGTGGCGTCCCCGAATCTTACGTTGCGTCAAGAATCGTTAAGTTTGGGGACTTCGCTATTTTTCGAAAATAACGATAAATTACATTACTTCTACCAATTATCCTCTAGCCTATTGTTCTTTGGACCAAAATGGAGCCATTTTGGGGTACAGATAAGAGAATTTATGCTAATTTCTTCAAAAATTGGCACAAAAAGCAGGCATCGGCTCTAAGTGGACAAATAGACCTTTTTCGTAAAAAATTGACGTTCTGTTCCAATTTTTTGGAAATTGATTATAGATAGGTCCAATATGGACCATCAACAGCAGCGGTTGATCCTCTAGAGCAGCCCCAGTTGTCGCCAAATTAAATTAGTAGCGTCCCCGAATCTTACGTTAGGTCAAGAATCGTTAAGTTTGCGGACTTCGCTATTTTTCGAAAATAATGATAAATTACATTACTTCTACCAATTATCTTGTAGCCTATTGTTCTTTGGACCAAAATGGAGCCATTTGGGTGTACAGATAAGAGAATTTATACCAATTTCTTCAAAAATTGGCACTAAAAGCAGGCATAGGCTCTAACTGGACAAATAGACCTTTTTCGTGAAAAATAGACGATGTGTTCCAATTTGTGGGAAATTGATGATAGATAGGTTCAATATGGACCTTGTCCAGCAGCGGTTGATCCTCTAGAGCAGCCCCAGTAGTCGTCAAAATAAAATTAGTGGCGTCCCCGAATCTTACGTTGCGTCAAGAATCGTTAAGTTTGGGGACTTCGCTATTTTTCGAAAATAACGATAAATTACATTACTTCTACCAATTATCCTCTAGCCTATTGTTCTTTGGACCAAAATGGAGCCATTTTGGGGTACAGATAAGAGAATTTATACTAATTTCTTCAAAAATTGGCACAAAAAGCAGGCATCGGCTCTGAGTGGACAAATAGACCTTTTTCGTAAAAAATTGACGTTCTGTTCCAATTTTTGGGAAATTGATTATAGATAGGTCCAATATGGACCATCAACAGCAGCGGTTGATCCTCTAGAGCAGCCCCAGTTGTCGCCAAATTAAATTAGTGGCGTCCCCGAATCTTACGTTGCGTCAAGAATCGTTAAGTTTGGGGACTTCGCTATTTTTCGAAAATAACGATAAATTAAATTACGTCTACCAATTATCCTCTAGCCTATTGTTCTTTGGACCAAAATGGAGCCATTTTGGGGTACAGATAAGAGAATTTATACTAATTTCTTCAAAAATTGGCACAAAAAGCAGGCATTGGCTCTGAGTGGACAAATAGACCTCTTTCGTAAAAAATTGACGTTCTGTTCCAATTTTTGGGAAATTGATTATAGATAGGTCCAATATGGACCATCAACAGCAGCGGTTGATCCTCTAGAGCAGCCCCAGTTCTCGCCAAATTAAATTAGTGGCGTCCCCGAATCTTACGTTGCGTCAAGAATCGTTAAGTTTGGGGACTTCGCTATTTTTCGAAAATAACGATAAATTACATTACTTCTACCAATTATCCTCTAGCCTATTGTTATTTGGACCAAAATGGAGCCATTTTGGGGTACAGATAAGAGAATTTATACTAATTTCTTCAAAAATTGGCACAAAAAGCAGGCATCGGCTCTGACTGGACAAATAGACCTTTTTCGTGAAAAATAGACGATGTGTTCCAATTTGTGGGAAATTGATGATAGATAGGTTCAATATGGACCTTGTCCAGCAGCGGTTGATCCTCTAGAGCAGCCCCAGTAGTCGTCAAAATAAAATTAGTGGCGTCCCCGAATCTTACGTTGCGTCAAGAATCGTTAAATTTGGGGACTTCGCTATTTTTCGAAAATAATGATAAATTACATTACTTCTACCAATTATCTTGTAGCCTATTGTTCTTTGGACCAAAATGGAGCCATTTGGGTGTACAGATAAGAGAATTTATAGCAATTTCTTCAAAAATTGGCACAAAAAGCGGGCAACGGCTGTAAGTGGACAAATAGACCTTTTTCGTAAAAAATTGACGTTCTGTTCCAATTTTTGGGAAATTGATTATAGATAGGTCCAATATGGACCATCAACAGCAGCGGTTGATCCTCTAGAGCAGACCCAGTTGTCGCCAAATTAAATTAGTGGCGTCCCCGAATCTTACGTTGCGTCAAGAATCGTTAAGTTTGGGGACTTCACTATTTTTCGAAAATAATGATAAATTACATTACTTCTACCAATTATCCTCTAGCCTATTGTTCTTTGGACCAAAATGGAGCCATTTGGGGGTACAGATAAGAGAATTTATACTAATTTCTTCAAAAATTGGCACAAAAAGCAGGCATCGGCTCTAAGTGGACAAATAGACCTTTTTTGTGAAAAATAGACGATGTGTTCCAATTTGTGGGAAATTGATGATAGATAGGTTCAATATGGACCTTGTCCAGCAGCGGTTGATCCTCTAGAGCAGCCCCAGTAGTCGTCAAAATAAAATTAGTGGCGTCCCCGAATCTTACGTTGCGTCAAGAATCGTTAAGTTTGGGGACTTCGCTATTTTTCGAAAATAATGATAAATTACATTACTTCTACCAATTATCCTCTAGCCTATTGTTCTTTGGACCAAAATGGAGCCATTTGGTTGTACAGATAAGAGAATTTATACTAATTTCTTCAAAAATTGGCACAAAAAGCAGGCATCGGCTCTAAGTGGACAAATAGACCTTTTTCGTGAAAAATAGACGATGTGTTCCAATTTGTGGGAAATTGATGATAGATAGGTTCAATATGGACCTTGTCCAGCAGCGGTTGATCCTCTAGAGCAGCCCCAGTAGTCGTCAAAATAAAATTAGTGGCGTCCCCGAATCTTACGTTGCGTCAAGAATCGTTAAGTTTGGGGACTTCGCTATTTTTCGAAAATAATGATAAATTACATTACTTCTACCAATTATTCTCTAGCCTATTGTTCTTTGGACCAAAATGGAGCCATTTTGGGGTACAGATAAGAGAATTTATAGCAATTTCTTCAAAAATTGGCACAAAAAGCGGGCAACGGCTGTAAGTGGACAAATAGACCTTTTTCGTAAAAAATTGACGTTCTGTTCCAATTTTTGGGAAATTGATTATAGATAGGTCCAATATGGACCATCAACAGCAGCGGTTGATCCTCTAGAGCAGCCCCAGTTGTCGCCAAATTAAATTAGTGGCGTCCCCGAATCTTACGTTGCGTCAAGAATCGTTAAGTTTGGGGACTTCGCTATTTTTCGAAAATAACGATAAATTACATTACTTCTACCAATTATCCTCTAGCCTATTGTTCTTTGGACCAAAATGGAGCCATTTTGGGGTACAGATAAGAGAATTTATACTAATTTCTTCAAAAATTGGCACAAAAAGCAGGCATCGGCTCTAAGTGGACAAATAGACCTTTTTCGTAAAAAATTGACGTTCTGTTCCAATTTTTGGGAAATTGATTATAGATAGGTCCAATATGGACCATCAACAGCAGCGGTTGATCCTCTAGAGCAGACCCAGTTGTCGCCAAATTAAATTAGTGGCGTCCCCGAATCTTACGTTGCGTCAAGAATCGTTAAGTTTGGGGACTTCGCTATTTTTCGAAAATAACGATAAATTACATTACTTCTACCAATTATCCTCTAGCCTATTGTTCTTTGGACCAAAATGGAGCCATTTTGGGGTACAGATAAGAGAATTTATACTAATTTCTTCAAAAATTGGCACAAAAAGCAGGCATCGGCTCTAAGTGGACAAATAGACCTTTTTCGTAAAAAATTGACGTTCTGTTCCAATTTTTGGGAAATTGATTATAGATAGGTCCAATATGGACCATCAACAGCAGCGGTTGATCCTCTAGAGCAGACCCAGTTGTCGCCAAATTAAATTAGTGGCGTCCCCGAATCTTACGTTGCGTCAAGAATCGTTAAGTTTGGGGACTTCACTATTTTTCGAAAATAATGATAAATTACATTACTTCTACCAATTATCCTCTAGCCTATTGTTCTTTGGACCAAAATGGAGCCATTTGGGGGTACAGATAAGAGAATTTATACCAATTTCTTCAAAAATTGGCACAAAAAGCAGGCATCGGCTCTAAGTGGATAAATAGACCTTTTTTGTGAAAAATAGACGATGTGTTCCAATTTGTGGGAAATTGATGATAGATAGGTTCAATATGGACCTTGTCCAGCAGCGGTTGATCCTCTAGAGCAGCCCCAGTAGTCGTCAAAATAAAATTAGTGGCGTCCCCGAATCTTACGTTGCGTCAAGAATCGTTAAGTTTGGGGACTTCGCTATTTTTCGAAAATAACGATAAATTACATTACTTCTACCAATTATCCTCTAGCCTATTGTTCTTTGGACCAAAATGGAGCCATTTTGGGGTACAGATAAGAGAATTTATACTAATTTCTTCAAAAATTGGCACAAAAAGCAGGCATCGGCTCTGAGTGGACAAATAGACCTCTTTCGTAAAAAATTGACGTTCTGTTCCAATTTTTGGGAAATTGATTATAGATAGGTCCAATATGGACCATCAACAGCAGCGGTTGATCCTCTAGAGCAGCCCCAGTTGTCGCCAAATTAAATTAGTGGCGTCCCCGAATCTTACGTTGCGTCAAGAATCGTTAAGTTTGGGGACTTCGCTATTTTTCGAAAATAACGATAAATTACATTACTTCTACCAATTATCCTCTAGCCTATTGTTCTTTGGACCAAAATGGAGCCATTTTGGGGTACAGATAAGAGAATTTATACTAATTTCTTCAAAAATTGGCACAAAAAGCAGGCATCGGCTCTGAGTGGACAAATAGACCTTTTTCGTAAAAAATTGACGTTCTGTTCCAATTTTTGGGAAATTGATTATAGATAGGTCCAATATGGACCATCAACAGCAGCGGTTGATCCTCTAGAGCAGCCCCAGTTGTCGCCAAATTAAATTAGTGGCGTCCCCGAATCTTACGTTGCGTCAAGAATCGTTAAGTTTGGGGACTTCGCTATTTTTCGAAAATAACGATAAATTACATTACTTCTACCAATTATCCTCTAGCCTATTGTTCTTTGGACCAAAATGGAGCCATTTTGGGGTACAGATAAGAGAATTTATACTAATTTCTTCAAAAATTGGCACAAAAAGCAGGCATCGGCTCTGAGTGGACAAATAGACCTTTTTCGTAAAAAATTGACGTTCTGTTCCAATTTTTGGGAAATTGATTATAGACAGGTCCAATATGGACCATCAACAGCAGCGGTTGATCCTCTAGAGCAGCCCCAGTTGTCGCCAAATTAAATTAGTGGCGTCCCCGAATCTTACGTTGCGTCAAGAATCGTTAAGTTTGGGGACTTCGCTATTTTTCGAAAATAATGATAAATTACATTACATCTACCAATTA
The DNA here is from genome assembly GCA_963924575.1 of Pycnomerus fuliginosus. Taxonomy (NCBI): domain Eukaryota; kingdom Metazoa; phylum Arthropoda; class Insecta; order Coleoptera; family Zopheridae; genus Pycnomerus; species Pycnomerus fuliginosus. The sequence continues at coordinate 36,696,906 of OZ004620.1, read as the reverse complement.
TCCTCTAGCCTATTGTTCTTTGGACCAAAATGGAGCCATTTTGGGGTACAGATAAGAGAATTTATACTAATTTCTTCAAAAATTGGCACAAAAAGCAGGCATCGGCTCTAAGTGGACAAATAGACCTTTTTCGTGAAAAATAGACGATGTGTTCCAATTTGTGGGAAATTGATGATAGATAGGTTCAATATGGACCTTGTCCAGCAGCGGTTGATCCTCTAGAGCAGCCCCAGTAGTCGTCAAAATAAAATTAGTGGCGTCCCCGAATCTTACGTTGCGTCAAGAATCGTTAAGTTTGGGGACTTCGCTATTTTTCGAAAATAATGATAAATTACATTACTTCTACCAATTATTCTCTAGCCTATTGTTCTTTGGACCAAAATGGAGCCATTTTGGGGTACAGATAAGAGAATTTATAGCAATTTCTTCAAAAATTGGCACAAAAAGCGGGCAACGGCTGTAAGTGGACAAATAGACCTATTTCGTAAAAAATTGACGTTCTGTTCCAATTTTTGGGAAATTGATTATAGATAGGTCCAATATGGACCATCAACAGCAGCGGTTGATCCTCTAGAGCAGCCCCAGTTGTCGCCAAATTAAATTAGTGGCGTCCCCGAATCTTACGTTGCGTTAAGAATCGTTAAGTTTGGGGACTTCGCTATTTTTCGAAAATAACGATAAATTACATTACTTCTACCAATTATCCTCTAGCCTATTGTTCTTTGGACCAAAATGGAGCCATTTTGGGGTACAGATAAGAGAATTTATACTAATTTCTTCAAAAATTGGAACAAAAAGCAGGCATCGGCTCTGAGTGGACAAATAGACCTCTTTCGTAAAAAATTGACGTTCTGTTCCAATTTTTGGGAAATTGATTATAGATAGGTCCAATATGGACCATCAACAGCAGCGGTTGATCCTCTAGAGCAGCCCCAGTTGTCGCCAAATTAAATTAGTGGCGTCCCCGAATCTTACGTTGCGTCAAGAATCGTTAAGTTTGGGGACTTCGCTATTTTTCGAAAATAACGATAAATTACATTACTTCTACCAATTATCCTCTAGCCTATTGTTCTTTGGACCAAAATGGAGCCATTTTGGGGTACAGATAAGAGAATTTATACTAATTTCTTCAAAAATTGGCACAAAAAGCAGGCATCGGAGCTAAGTGGACAAATAGACCTTTTTCGTGAAAAATAGACGATGTGTTCCAATTTTTGGGAAATTGATTATAGATAGGTCCAATATGGACCATCAACAGCAGCGGTTGATCCTCTAGAGCAGACCCAGTTGTCGCCAAATTAAATTAGTGGCGTCCCCGAATCTTACGTTGCGTCAAGAATCGTTAAGTTTGGGGACTTCACTATTTTTCGAAAATAATGATAAATTACATTACTTCTACCAATTATCCTCTAGCCTATTGTTCTTTGGACCAAAATGGAGCCATTTGGGGGTACAGATAAGAGAATTTATACCAATTTCTTCAAAAATTGGCACAAAAAGCAGGCATCGGCTCTAAGTGGATAAATAGACCTTTTTTGTGAAAAATAGACGATGTGTTCCAATTTGTGGGAAATTGATGATAGATAGGTTCAATATGGACCTTGTCCAGCAGCGGTTGATCCTCTAGAGCAGCCCCAGTAGTTGTCAAAATAAAATTAGTGGCGTCCCCGAATCTTACGTTGCGTCAAGAATCGTTAAGTTTGGGGACTTCGCTATTTTTCGAAAATAATGATAAATTACATTACTTCTACCAATTATTCTCTAGCCTATTGTTCTTTGGACCAAAATGGAGCCATTTTGGGGTACAGATAAGAGAATTTATAGCAATTTCTTCAAAAATTGGCACAAAAAGCGGGCAACGGCTGTAAGTGGACAAATAGACCTATTTCGTAAAAAATTGACGTTCTGTTCCAATTTTTGGGAAATTGATTATAGATAGGTCCAATATGGACCATCAACAGCAGCGGTTGATCCTCTAGAGCAGCCCCAGTTGTCGCCAAATTAAATTAGTGGCGTCCCCGAATCTTACGTTGCGTTAAGAATCGTTAAGTTTGGGGACTTCGCTATTTTTCGAAAATAACGATAAATTACATTACTTCTACCAATTATCCTCTAGCCTATTGTTCTTTGGACCAAAATGGAGCCATTTTGGGGTACAGATAAGAGAATTTATACTAATTTCTTCAAAAATTGGCACAAAAAGCAGGCATCGGCTCTGAGTGGACAAATAGACCTCTTTCGTAAAAAATTGACGTTCTGTTCCAATTTTTGGGAAATTGATTATAGATAGGTCCAATATGGACCATCAACAGCAGCGGTTGATCCTCTAGAGCAGCCCCAGTTGTCGCCAAATTAAATTAGTGGCGTCCCCGAATCTTACGTTGCGTCAAGAATCGTTAAGTTTGGGGACTTCGCTATTTTTCGAAAATAACGATAAATTACATTACTTCTACCAATTATCCTCTAGCCTATTGTTCTTTGGACCAAAATGGAGCCATTTTGGGGTACAGATAAGAGAATTTATACTAATTTCTTCAAAAATTGGCACAAAAAGCAGGCATCGGCTCTGAGTGGACAAATAGACCTTTTTCGTAAAAAATTGACGTTCTGTTCCAATTTTTGGGAAATTGATTATAGACAGGTCCAATATGGACCATCAACAGCAGCGGTTGATCCTCTAGAGCAGCCCCAGTTGTCGCCAAATTAAATTAGTGGCGTCCCCGAATCTTACGTTGCGTCAAGAATCGTTAAGTTTGGGGACTTCGCTATTTTTCGAAAATAATGATAAATTACATTACTTCTACCAATTATCCTCTAGCCTATTGTTCTTTGGACCAAAATGGAGCCATTTTGGGGTACAGATAAGAGAATTTATACTAATTTCTTCAAAAATTGGCACAAAAAGCAGGCTTCGGCTCTAAGTGGACAAATAGACCTTTTTCGTGAAAAATAGACGATGTGTTCCAATTTGTGGGAAATTGATGATAGATAGGTTCAATATGGACCTTGTCCAGCAGCGGTTGATCCTCTAGAGCAGCCCCAGTAGTCGTCAAAATAAAATTAGTGGCGTCCCCGAATCTTACGTTGCGTCAAGAATCGTTAAGTTTGGGGACTTCGCTATTTTTCGAAAATAATGATAAATTACATTACTTCTACCAATTATTCTCTAGCCTATTGTTCTTTGGACCAAAATGGAGCCATTTTGGGGTACAGATAAGAGAATTTATAGCAATTTCTTCAAAAATTGGCACAAAAAGCGGGCAACGGCTGTAAGTGGACAAATAGACCTTTTTCGTAAAAAATTGACGTTCTGTTCCAATTTTTGGGAAATTGATTATAGATAGGTCCAATATGGACCATCAACAGCAGCGGTTGATCCTCTAGAGCAGCCCCAGTTGTCGCCAAATTAAATTAGTGGCGTCCCCGAATCTTACGTTGCGTTAAGAATCGTTAAGTTTGGGGACTTCGCTATTTTTCGAAAATAACGATAAATTACATTACTTCTACCAATTATCCTCTAGCCTATTGTTCTTTGGACCAAAATGGAGCCATTTTGGGGTACAGATAAGAGAATTTATACTAATTTCTTCAAAAATTGGAACAAAAAGCAGGCATCGGCTCTGAGTGGACAAATAGACCTCTTTCGTAAAAAATTGACGTTCTGTTCCAATTTTTGGGAAATTGATTATAGATAGGTCCAATATGGACCATCAACAGCAGCGGTTGATCCTCTAGAGCAGCCCCAGTTGTCGCCAAATTAAATTAGTGGCGTCCCCGAATCTTACGTTGCGTCAAGAATCGTTAAGTTTGGGGACTTCGCTATTTTTCGAAAATAACGATAAATTACATTACTTCTACCAATTATCCTCTAGCCTATTGTTCTTTGGACCAAAATGGAGCCATTTTGGGGTACAGATAAGAGAATTTATACTAATTTCTTCAAAAATTGGCACAAAAAGCAGGCATCGGAGCTAAGTGGACAAATAGACCTTTTTCGTGAAAAATAGACGATGTGTTCCAATTTTTGGGAAATTGATTATAGATAGGTCCAATATGGACCATCAACAGCAGCGGTTGATCCTCTAGAGCAGCCCCAGTTGTCGCCAAATTAAATTAGTGGCGTCCCCGAATCTTACGTTGCGTCAAGAATCATTAAATTTGGGGACTTCGCTATTTTTCGAAAATAACGATAAATTACATAACTTGTACCAATTATCCTCTAGCCTATTGTTCTTTGGACCAAAATGGAGCCATTTGGGGGTACAGATAAGAGAATTTATACCAATTTCTTCAAAAATTGGCACAAAAAGCAGGCATCGGCTCTAAGTGGACAAATAGACCTTTTTCGTAAAAAATTGACGTTCTGTTCCAATTTTTGGGAAATTGATTATAGATAGGTTAAATATGGATCTTGTCCAGCAGCGGGTGATCCTCTAGAGCAGCCCCAGTAGTCGTCAAAATAAAATTAGTGGCGTCCCCGAATCTTACGTTGCGTCAAGAATCGTTAAGTTTGGGGACTTCGCCATTTTTCGAAAAAAAATGATAAATTACATTACTTCTACCAATTATCCTCTAGCCTATTGTTCTTTGGACCAAAATGGAGCCATTTTGGGGTACAGATAAGAGAATTTATACTAATTTCTTCAAAAATTGGCACAAAAAGCAGGCACCGGCTCTAAGTGGACAAATAGACCTTTTTCGAGAAAAATAGACGATGTGTTCCAATTTGTGGGAAATTGATGATAGATAGGTTAAATATGGACCTTGTCCAGCAGCGGTTGATCCTCTAGAGCAGCCCCAGTAGTCGTCAAAATAAAATTAGTGGCGTCCCCGAATCTTACGTTGCGTCAAGAATCGTTAAGTTTGGGGACTTCGCTATTTTTCGAAAATAATGATGAATTATATTACTTCTACCAATTATCCTCTAGCCTATTGTTCTTTGGACCAAAATGGAGCCATTTGGGGGTACAGATAAGAGAATTTATACCAATTTCTTCAAAAATTGGCACAAAAAGCAGGCATCGGCTCTAAGTGGACAAATAGACCTTTTTCGTGAAAAATAGACAATGTGTTCCAATTTGTGGGAAATTGATGATATATAGGTTCAATATGGACCTTGTCCAGCAGCGGTTGATCCTCTAGAGCAGCCCCAGTTGTCGCCAAATTAAATTAGTGGCGTCCCCGAATCTTACGTTGCGTCAAGAATCGTTAAGTTTGGGGACTTCGCTATTTTTCGAAAATAATGATAAATTATATTACTTCTACCAATTATCTTGTAGCCTATTGTTCTTTGGACCAAAATGGAGCCATTTTGGGGTACAGATAAGAGAATTTATACTAAATTCTTCAAAAATTGTCACAAAAAGCAGGCATCGGCCCTAAGTGGACAAATAGACCTTTTTCGTAAAAAATTGACGTTCTGTTCCAATTTTTGGGAAATTGATTATAGATAGGTCCAATATGGACCATCAACAGCAGCGGTTGATCCTCTAGAGCAGACCCAGTTGTCGCCAAATTAAATTAGTAGCGTCCCCGAATCTTACGTTGCGTCAAGAATCGTTAAGTTTGGGGACTTCACTATTTTTCGAAAATAATGATAAATTACATTACTTCTACCAATTATCCTCTAGCCTATTGTTCTTTGGACCAAAATGGAGCCATTTGGGGGTACAGATAAGAGAATTTATACTAATTTCTTCAAAAATTGGCACAAAAAGCAGGCATCGGCTCTAAGTGGACAAATAGACCTTTTTTGTGAAAAATAGACGATGTGTTCCAATTTGTGGGAAATTGATGATAGATAGGTTCAATATGGACCTTGTCCAGCAGCGGTTGATCCTCTAGAGCAGCCCCAGTTGTCGCCAAATTAAATTAGTGGCGTCCCCGAATCTTACATTGCGTCAAGAATCGTTAAGTTTGGGGACTTCGCTATTTTTCGAAAATAATGATAAATTATATTACTTCTACCAATTATCTTGTAGCCTATTGTTCTTTGGACCAAAATGGAGCCATTTTGGGGTACAGATAAGAGAATTTATACTAATTTCTTCAAAAATTGTCACAAAAAGCAGGCATCGGCTCTAAGTGGACAAATAGACCTTTTTCGTAAAAAATTGACGTTCTGTTCCAATTTTTGGGAAATTGATTATAGATAGGTCCAATATGGACCATCAACAGCAGCGGTTGATCCTCTAGAGCAGACCCAGTTGTCGCCAAATTAAATTAGTGGCGTCCCCGAATCTTACGTTGCGTCAAGAATCGTTAAGTTTGGGGACTTCACTATTTTTCGAAAATAATGATAAATTACATTACTTCTACCAATTATCCTCTAGCCTATTGTTCTTTGGACCAAAATGGAGCCATTTGGGGGTACAGATAAGAGAATTTATACTAATTTCTTCAAAAATTGGCAACAAAAAGCAGGCATCGGCTCTAAGTGGACAAATAGACCTTTTTTGTGAAAAATAGACGATGTGTTCCAATTTGTGGGAAATTGATGATAGATAGGTTCAATATGGACCTTGTCCAGCAGCGGTTGATCCTCTAGAGCAGCCCCAGTAGTCGTCAAAATAAAATTAGTGGCGTCCCCGAATCTTACGTTGCGTCAAGAATCGTTAAGTTTGGGGACTTCGCTATTTTTCGAAAATAATGATAAATTACATTACTTCTACCAATTATCCTCTAGCCTATTGTTCTTTGGACCAAAATGGAGCCATTTTGGGGTACAGATAAGAGAATTTATAGCAATTTCTTCAAAAATTGGCACAAAAAGCGGGCAACGGCTGTAAGTGGACAAATAGACCTTTTTCGTTAAAAATTGACGTTCTGTTCCAATTTATTGGAAATGATGATAGATAGGTTCAATATGGACCATCTACAGCAGCGGTTGATCCTCTAGAGGAGCTCCAGTAGTCGTCAAAATAAAATTAGTGGAGTCCACGAATCTTACGTTGCGTCAAGTATCGTTCAGTTTGGGGACTTCTCTATTTTACTAAAAAAGGCGTAAATTAGGTTATATGCACCAAATATCGTACAGACGATAGTCCCTTAGACCAAAACAGAACGAATTAAGGTACCCTCAACAGAATTCTCCCGAATTTTCTCGAAAATCGCACGATACTAATCATTAGCCAATAGAAAAATTCATTTCTGTGTGTTTACCATGGCAACTCAAGGATTTCCTGGAAATTTTTGATACCTATACCTAGACCAACCTAAACGAAATTAATAAGTGGAAATTTTTATGTCAAGGTAAATGTCAAAAATCATTTCTATTCAATTTCTGTGGCCGTATCGTTGCTATTTTCTTACCGAATCTGCATTCGAGCATTAATTCATTTCCTGGAAATTTTAGTCGTGCATCCCAACAACGTAATCGGGCCCTCGTGTTCCACTCGGGCCGATTAATACGTTGTTGGAATGCACTCCAAAAATTTCCGGAAAGAATTAATGCTCTTATGAGATTATAAGTGAAAATTGGTTCCAAAAGCTGTCCTCGGTTTTAAGGGAAGTAATAGTACATTTACGAGAAAATTTGACATGTAGCTGCGGTCTTTCGTAAATTTATGAGAGCTGGGTTCAATTTAGACCATTTACAGGTGCGAAGGGGCCTCTAGAGAAGCCGTAACCTGTCGTGAAACAAAATAAGTGGAGTCCACGAATCTTACTTTGCGTCAAGTATCGTTCAGTTTGGGGACTTCTCTATTTAAGCAAGAAAAGGGATAAATTAGGTTACATGCACCAAATATCGTACAGCCGATAGTCCCTTAGACCAAAACGGAACGAATGAAGGTAGGTACTCTCAACAGAATTCTTCCGAGTGGTCATACAAAATAAGTGGAGTCCCCGCATCTTACGTTGCGTCAAGTATCGTAAATTTTGGGGACTTTGGGGACTTGGCGCCTTGTTAAAGCGCATGCCCCACCGTTCCATTGTTGAATTTTTTGTGGTTGCAAGTCACCTCCTTTTAACAAAGCGTGGTGGATAGTGTGGTGGTTGTTTTGTTAGTGGGATTATTTTTTGTGAGGAAGCTTTTAAGGTAAGTACATTATTTTAATATCAAACTCGCATGCTCAGTTAGATTTCGACAGTTCGTGTTAGAAATTAGAATAATTCAAAGTTTATCAAGATTGCGGCGCGGCGGGGGCCGCCGGGGCCGGGGCCCATACAGTTTAATAAAACAAGGAAGCATTACTGTTTTATGATCTTCAGCTGTCGGACTGCACTAATTTCGGGAACTTTGTATTGTGAATCTTGCTGGTGCCTTTAGCCAAGGGGGTTCTTCTTTAATATTTTGGCAATTTTGTACAGTGCGTTTCAAAAGTAAGGAATATCTTAAATAATCTTTTACGGAGTAGGATTTTGAAGAATCTCTCAAGCTGATTAAATTTATTTTTTACGTGTAGAGGGGTGTGGGGCACATTTGACAGTGGGGCAGCTTTGTCAAGCTTAAAATTTCCACCCAAATATCAACTTTATCTATCAAGGTCTAAGCTTTGTTTACATCCACTTAAATTAACATAAATCAAGGAATTAAGGACAAATAACCTTGGTAACGGTGTCGTTTCCATGGCATATCCTTGGAGATTGCCCTTAATTCCTTAATTTATGTTAATTTAAGTGGATGTAAACAAAGCTTTATTCACAGCTTAGCTTAAGTGCTTAACTTCGTTTGGTTCAATTTTAGCAGTGGTGGAGACAGTTTTGTAGTTTTGGTGGAGATTTTTCTTAAACCTTGCGGAACTGAATTATTTTTGATGTGTGCTTTGGTGCATGAAATTTTCTTGTTGAAATTTTCTTGTTCCTATGTATTATTTTAAATGAAACCTACGATATTTACAGTACATATGCCATTCACAGAATCTAAAAATAATTTGCAGTTTTCATAGCATCCGTCAGCATTTAATTTTTGTAGCGGTATCGATCTGTGCAAAAATATATCAGGCGTTACATTTAAAAAAAAATGCAACTTATATCCGCAGAGGCGTAATTTGACTTTGAAAAATTTGTGTCTATCTACCAAACAAAATTTGAAAGTGTGCCTTATAATCCACTTTCTGAATCAAATTTCTAACTTGTAAGGACCCGATTCCAAGTTGATTTACGTTATCACGTGATGTCGTAAGTGTGGTTAGGATCGCAACTCAGCAGAGCTCGTTGCTTGCAAATTATTGGAGAATTATTGCAGATTTCTGCAATATTAGATCTCACTGGCAACTACTTTCATCTTATATCCATATATACACGCATATTCCTTGAGAGATCCTGTGAACTTATATGTAGTTATAGGATGAAAGTAGTTGCCAGTGAGATGTAATATTGCAGAAATCTGCAATAATTCTGCAACAATTTGCAAACAATGACCACTGCTGAGTTACGATCCTAACCACACTTACGACATCACGTGATAACGTAAATCAACTTGGAATCGGGTCCTAAAACAACAGAGATCTTCCAATTTAAAAGTGTGACAAAATGGATGGAACACCCTGTACAAACCACGTGAGTTAAGCATGTTTATTCACTCGCAGAATTAGCCGATTCATCCTCCGGACTCGTTTGTTTCACATTCTTCTCGTGAATAAACATTAACTCTAATTCTCGTGAATAAACATCAACTCTAATACTCTGTGTATACTTGAATTCTTGGTATTTCTTCAATGTTCGTACTAAAAGAAACGATTTATAATCTCTATATTATATTTCTGTCAATATTTGCAATATTTAGGGCCGGTTTATCGATGCTCAGTCATCGCAAACTGAAAGCCAATTGCCTAGCAACTAGCGATCTGATTGGCTACAGAATGTCAATTTGCTGTTAGCTGACACTTAGCTGAGCATCGATAAACCGGCCCTTAGAATTTTTTGAATTAGTTTATTGTTCTGTTTCTATTATTAAGAGAAAATTACAGATGCCTCTAAAGCGGGGACGTCGAAGACAATGCCATGTCAAGTTACAAAAGCTGGAAGCAGTAAAGTCCCACGATGAAGCTGGTAATAATTGCAATCCGGTGATCCAGAAAGTAGGTAAAGTTGGGATGCAAATCGAAGAGGAAGCAGCTGGTGATCCTTGCAATGTGGTGACGCAGCACGTAGATGAAGTTGAGATGCAGAAGTTAGAAAGCGTGGAAGTTGAGAAAATAGTGGAAGTAGAGAAGAGGGTGGAAGTAGAGAAGAGGGGGGAAGTAGAGAAGAGGGTGGAAGTAGAGAAGAGGGTGGAAGTAGAGAAGTTCGAAGATCAAGCTGGTGATAATTGCAAAGTAGATAAAGTTGGGATGCAAGTTGAAGAAGAAGCAGCTGGTGATCCTTGCAATGTGGTGACGCAGCACGTAGATGAAGTTCAGATGCAGAAGTTAGGAATGGAGTGTGTAGAGAAGAAGGTGGAAGTAGAGATAGAGAAGAGGGTGGAAGTAGAGAAGCCCGAAGATGAAGCTGCTGATAATTGCAATGTGGTGACGCAGCACGTAGATGAAGTTGAGAAGCAGAAGTTAGAAAGGGTGTGTGTAGAGAAGAGGGTGGAAGTAGAGAAGCCCGTTTTATTATATACACTTTAACTTACACATTTAGATATTTATTATGAACTTTACATTTCATTGAAGGGCATCTGACACGACAGTTTGGTGACAGAATTAATGAGTTTTTCCTCCAAGGATCACGTAATAGTAAACCTTGCTTTCTAAACTATTATAGAATTCTATAAAGAGATAGAGGTACGCGTACGCTTTACAGAGTTGTGCCCGTTTGCGCTATTTCTAGTTAACTTTAACCAATGGTTAAGTCACATAGAAGCGATTGTTTCAACAATAGTTCCCAAGAAATTTAACCATCATTGGTTAGAGTTAGAAACGGTACAAACGGGCATTAGTGGGGTGTTAGAGGTGGTGGTGCATTAGTAGGTAGCCTAATAAATAAAGTTAAGCAAATGCTTTTGCTATAGGTTCATCCTTTTCCTTTGCAAGAGGAGTTTATATTTTTATCACTTACTAATTCAAGCAAAAGCTTTTGCTAACACTTTATTCATTAGGCCCTAAAGTATCTCTCAAAAATGCAACAATGCAAAATAAAAATCTATAACTGTTTTTCACGAAAAATTTGTTAGAAATTTTGTCCAGAATTAGGATCCAATCAAAAGGCTTTCAATTTACATCTTCCTACTGACTTTATCGAAGGGTAACCAACTGATAAAATTCATGCAAATCAAAAATTCGTAACAAAAACTTTGGGGAACTGACACATTAAGGACTGTTGCGAGTATAAATAATAAGTAGTTATTTGTGCAACTTTAGGACGCGAAAATGATACTTAGAGCGCACGAGAATGAACAAAAGAATTTTTGCTGAAAAAAAAACTTATGGCCAATTCCACGGACCATACTTATCGCTTAAGTTAGACTTAAAAATGAAGAATTGCGTTTTTCTTATGGTATAAACGTCATTATTGTCATTTTAGGACTCTCTTAAAGTTAAGTAAGGTCGGTGGAATCGTGCACTAGTCTAAGATCGTACACTCACCCGCAAAAATAATAAGTAGGTGAGAAAAAGAGGGGAATACTTGTGTGCGTTGATAACGCTATTTCTGTCTCCATCAACCTGCTTATTATTATTGCTGTTGACTGTACAAGTTATGGCAATAAGTATTATTTTTTTCAGAAAAGAGGCGTTGGACAACCCCCGAAAAGGCGGCCCTAAAAACTGTGTTTCATAAACATTTTGAAAGGAGGACGTATCCGTCGAGAGCAGAGTGCCTGGCAGCTGTTAAGATAACGGAGGCACTCTCATTGCGAAGCCCTCTCCGCATAAAGAGTTTTATGCAAAACTATTTTCTACGACATTAACGGCCCCCCCGTTAATGTCGTAGAAAATAGTTTTGCATAAAACTTTCTACGACATTAGGGGGGTTAATGTCGTCGAAAATAATTTTGCATAAACTTTTTACGACATTAAGGGGGCTAATGTCGTCGAAAATAGTTTTGCATAAAACTTTCTACGTTAAGGGGGTTTTGCATAATGTACTTAATAAGTTTTCATGTTCTTAAAATAATATTTTTCAATAAATTGTTTAAAAACTAATGTGTCATGTCATGTACCTAATTTGAGGATAATAAATATCTTATAACCTCCGCCAAGCAAAATACGAAGTCCCCGAAACTTACGTTGCTTCAAGCAACGTTCAGGACGGGGACCGCAATGAAAGTCCCCAAAGTTTACGTCGCTAAAGTATCGTTCAGAACGGGGACCTATAACTAAGTTCCCAAATCTTACGATGCGTCAAGTAATGTTCACGCTTTGATTATTTTGGGTACGTACCCTCTTGTATTTTGTGTTGCATAATCGAAGAATTATTGTCAACAGTTAAAATAAATTTTCAAAAATGCGCTCTTGGCATATTTTGAAATATTGATTCTTCGACGTTTCATTCCCGATTACTTATTTATATCAAGCGTCAAATACCTAGGTAGTTCATAGACCATTTATTAAGTACACACATAAGTACGCAACAGAATTATTTATAACAATTCCACAGTATACTTTGTTGTAGTACTTTCATGAGAGTTAATTTTGACTGAGATGTGACAGCAAGAAACGATAACCTATATTACTTAAATAAGATGTCATTAAAATCTTCAGTAAGTAGGTATGTAAAACTTATCCGAGACGCAAACTACACGAACGTCCCCTAAGTCAACGGTATACAAAAACTTCTGACAACGCGAATAAAACTTAGATGATAGGCTATAAAATAAATTAAAAAAACACTGCAATAAAGCAGCGCAACCTATAATTCCCCTAGCGGCAAATTATTTATTATGAATATTACTATTATTATTGGAGTCCCCGGACCTTACGTCTAGTATATATATATCAATCTGTTCCGGTGCGGAATATCTAACCAGTTTTCTTAACAACTTATTTTCTTGATTTAGAAAATTTGCTACAGTTTCCATGACAATAAACAATTGCTTTTGACATTTCATTGCAAAGCATACTACTTGACATTCGCAAAAACATAAATCCTTTACTTTTTGACATTTCTGTCAACAAATGTTACATTTCTGATAAATTTTTTTTTGCATTTTAATGTCATAAAAATCCGATATGGCGCCCACAAGAAAATCAACAGTTGTATCAATTTCTCAAAATGTAGTCTAAAAATGTTTCGGCAATTTTCTGCGGTTCTCTCCGGAACTAATGGAAATTTTTTGGATATCTTTTAACAGTCGAAACGGCCTTGAAATAACGCAACTTTTCTCTAATTTAACCGACTCTCCATCTCTTATAGTTTCCGAGATACCAATAGTGAGCAGTGAAATAGTTCCCACCCTGTATATTATGTATCAAGGGATTGAAGTGAACATTTAATACCGAGACGGATTAAGTGATACTTCAGCCAATCAGCTGAAGTGAAATCGATCAAACAGCAAATTTTTAACTTAGTTCTCCACGGTCATTGGTTAGGTACTGTCCCCGACAGATCTCACAATCACACGCCTTAAGTTAAGTTTAATAAAATAATGTATTGAATTTTGCCCTACAATTATTTTAGTAGCAAAATGTGCAAACAACGTGTCCATCAAAATCTAAGGAAGCTGACAACTTTGTTTTTTTGGGTTATAAGTATGCGCCTTCCTTTGTGCTCCGCGGAATGAAAAAACTGAGTATTTTGATCGGCTTCACCCCGTTTGATGGTACTATGCGCTATTTTTTGCACATTACACATTGACAATTCAATTTAAAGCATCAAAATTGAAATCGCATAGTTACTATGGATCTTGACAGCTGTACACTCATTCTAGAGTGCTCGCATTTTGATGCGAGCACAGATTCCGATCCCAGATAGCACAAAATATTCCCTGATATTCAGAAAAGGTGCAAAATGTCATATGAATATGTGAATATTCCTGGAGTCGTTTCGCCATATTTTCACATGAACGTTTTGCATGTAATTAAATATGTTATTCACATATGGAGTTCGCCCACATGCCATCCAGTGTATATGCAATGAATATTCATGATATCCAGTTTGAATTTTCAGTTGATAGATGGCGCGTATGATACAACTAACAACTTAGGATACCTCTGAGTGGTATGAAACCTACTGCAAGTTTCTCGTTGTCCAATAATGTGGTCTCATGTGGTCTAATACCAAGGGACTTCAGTAGAAACCACATACCATAACTCACGAAGTTGGTAGGAAGTTGTCTCTAGTATCGTATCGTATCCTGAGGCCTCCTTCAGAGTTTAGAGTACTTATCCGATGAACATCTCCGTATATTCATAGAATATACATAGCATCAAATTGCTTAAGCAGCTGAACATTACAGAATTGTGCATGAATATCCTTGTATATTCATGTTACTTAGTATTTACATGCAAAAGGGAACTTATTTATCTTATAACTATATGTACTTCACAGGTATATCAAATTGACATTCATATGAAACTCAAGTGGATGAATTTTGATGCTACCAGGAACCAAAAAACGACATTTTGGTTATACACAGAATGTTCATGGGTCATTCACAATGTAAAGTATGTATATACAGGCTAAGTTCACATATTCACCGATGAATATCCATTGTTTATTCACTGATGTATGTGTTTGTGTTATCTGGGATGTTTTCTTACACATTATTTCTTATTATTTGAGATGGAGAAGAAACAGCACAACTGGCTTATGAGCAGCGTCAAGATCCTTTTGTAGATAGTCTTTTGTCGAAAGTTTCACACATTTTTAAGTAATAGTTCCAATAATGTTGATTAAATACTCATTGGGGAATGGGGGGTAAGATAAAGTGTACCAAAAGTTCCCCAGTGGTCCTTATTCTACTTGCATTTTAACCTCCCCACTCCACTTCACCACTTAAAAAAAAGGAGGTTACTGCAATCACTAAAATTTCTGAATTTGAGATAACACCAGATTTTTACGTTTTGAAGTCTCAGGATCCCACAAAAGTGGCTTTAAAAATATGTCTGTGTGTGTACACTCTGGAGATAAAGTAATGGCTTTAGACCACTCACAATATGGATAGATTCTCACAAGCCTTATCAAAAAAACTAAAATTGAAAGGTTAAACCTATCATTAGCGTATTTTCAAAGAATCTGTCGACATTGTGCGCGGTCGAGGGCCAAGACTCCTGACTGTACGTACGTTCGTAAACACGCAACAACCAAAACTACTAGACCGATTTGGCTGAAAAGACCTGAAAAGCTTTTGGCACATCCCCCATTTTTCGCGTCATCATAAGAAAGACCTTCAAATTCTGCTTCTAAAAATGTATTCATTGTTAGTGCCCTTTTGACCAAAAATAAAACAAAATTGATTTTTATCGGACTTTAAAATCGCGGTACAGCCCAGGCCCCTGAACCGATTTGGCTGAAATTTTGCACATGGGGATTGTATTTCACGTCAAAGAGCTGAACAAATTTTGCATTCAATCGGCCCACGGAAATTGCCGTTTTGGCACACCAATTTCCAAATTTAAAATAATTTTCTCATTTAAATAAGACAAAATTCATTAGCATTTGGTACCCTTTGGGTATAAAAATCGGAATTTTGTAATATCCGAAGTTTCAGACCAAAATAAAAATGTTTTTCCTGGTAGAAAATCCTCAAGTTCATTACTTTTGCAACAAAAAGTGTGCTGTGGCATAAAAAACAATTAAAATGAATTAGTTTGACTTTAATCGAGCAAAAGTTTGTCACTGATTCCATCATTTGCAAAAATATTAAACTTAAGGGATTTTCTCTCAAGAAATTTAACATTTTTATTTTGGCCTGAAACTTGGGATTTGCCCATTTGGAGTCATCCTGAACCACTGTTTCTTATAAAATTTTTCGATAAAAAAATGCTTAATACGATTTCTCTATTTTTGGTCTATTTATTTAATCGTAGTAGGCCGGGCTTTCGGCCTATCAAAAAAGTGAAATATCACACAAGTGCAGCTTTTCGAGTTCTACCTGTAGATTGATTTGGTTAATATTAACCGAAATATTTGGGTGTTTCCACCCAAACTGAAACACCCTGTATATTGGCCCAAAACTGCTAAATAAATATTACAAAATGATTCATGAATCTTCATCATTGCATTGTATAGTTTAAAGAATGCAATGCACTGAAATTGTTCTGTTTTGAAAATCAGACAAGCTATCCAACGGGCACACACGTTTTTTTAACGTCGAAATCACGTTAGGGTGGTCGATTTCACGTCACTGGTTGAAAAAACCACGTTGAATTTTTGGTGATTCGTGACACGACATTCTCTTGACGTGAAAATCACGTTTAATTTTGGTACATTTTGCAACGTTACGTAAATATGACGTTTTTTGGAAGTTGAAACTTATTCGTTAAAATAACGTCGATATGATAACATACAAAACACATTGATAATGCGTTGTGTAATTTTGGACGTTGCATAAACGTTATAATATAAAGGTTTTTTAGTCGTGTAAGAAATGACGTCCAAATCACGACTTATTTATAACGAACAGAGACTTTTGTACGTTGAACAAACGTTGCATTTATAACGTTATATTTGCGTTTTTACATGAAGGTCTTACAGATGTGTAATTTTTCACGTTATAGGCACGTTACAATACGAACGTGTTTTAGTCGTGACTAAAATGACGCTCAAATGCCAAATGAAAAATGTAGCCTAAGACCAAAAACTTCTTTTCACAAAAATCTTAGTTCCCCAAGGGATCAATGGCGAAAGGGCCTTTGAATTTGAATTAATTCACTCAAAGTACACCTAATATGTACTTCAGTTACTGCTTGGTATTAATCGTAGTAATTCCACGTATTCGCATGTAATCCTGTTAATGTTAAAAGTGATCCGCTTAATCCTCTGGTAATTTGGTACTCCAGTAGTAATTTTGAATGTAATCCAAGTAATTCTGTACGTAATCCTAGTAATTCCAACAGTAATTCTGCCAGTTCTATTTTATAAACTGAATTAAGAATGGTGCATCAGATGGAACAGCTTTTGTAATGGTAATTCATGTAATTCATGTACTTCACGAGCGTAATCTAAATAATTCTAGTAATTGTGAATGTAATTTTTGTAATTCCACGGTAATCCTGACTCTAATTAGTGTTTAGATTACTAAAACCTTTTACTAACTCTAATCTTGGTAATCTTAACTTGTACACCTAAGCCTGGTAGTGAATTGCCCCTCAGAAGGAACTGTCTTGGATAACGCTCAATAATAATCTTAGGCAACCAAATATACTAATTTATCGTTCACGCAAGGGGCCGTTTGGGGAGGCCGACTTGGACCAATCCGGTGGTTAGCCGAGATCAGAACCATGTTCCTCCCCAAAGTGACCTTTGCATGCTTTTTTTAAATATCTCTCAAACGCAATGTCCTAAAATCATAAAAATTTGATCTACGGAATCAGCGCATAATCCTCTTTAATATCAGGCTAAAAAATAGCACCCCCAAAAACAGCTCCTCAAAGGGCCCTCTTGACATACATATATCAATCTGTTCCGGTGCGGAATATCTAACCAGTTTTCTTAACAACTTATTTTCTTGATTTAGAAAATTTGCTACAGTTTCCATGACAATAAACAATTGCTTTTGACATTTCATTGCAAAGCATACTACTTGACATTCGCAAAAACATAAATCCTTTACTTTTTGACATTTCTGTCAACAAATGTTACATTTCTGATAAATTTTTTTTTGCATTTTAATGTCATAAAAATCCGATATGGCGCCCACAAGAAAATCAACAGTTGTATCAATTTCTCAAAATGTAGTCTAAAAATGAATTAGTTTGACTTTAATCGAGCAAAAGTTTGTCACTGATTCCATCATTTGCAAAAATATTAAACTTAAGGGATTTTCTCTCAAGAAATTTAACATTTTTATTTTGGCCTGAAACTTGGGATTTGCCCATTTGGAGTCATCCTGAACCACTGTTTCTTATAAAATTTTTCGATAAAAAAATGCTTAATACGATTTCTCCATTTTTGGTCTATTTATTTAATCGTAGTAGGCCGGGCTTTCGGCCTATCAAAAAAGTGAAATATCACACAAGTGCAGCTTTTCGAGTTCTACCTGTAGATTGATTTGGTTAATATTAACCGAAATATTTGGGTGTTTCCACCCAAACTGAAACACCCTGTATATTGGCCCAAAACTGCTAAATAAATATTACAAAATGATTCATGAATCTTCATCATTGCATTGTATAGTTTAAAGAATGCAATGCACTGAAATTGTTCTGTTTTGAAAATCAGACAAGCTATCCAACGGGCACACACGTTTTTTTAACGTCGAAATCACGTTAGGGTGGTCGATTTCACGTCACTGGTTGAAAAAACCACGTTGAATTTTTGGTGATTCGTGACACGACATTCTCTTGACGTGAAAATCACGTTTAATTTTGGTACATTTTGCAACGTTACGTAAATATGACGTTTTTTGGAAGTTGAAACTTATTCGTTAAAATAACGTCGATATGATAACATACAAAACACATTGATAATGCGTTGTGTAATTTTGGACGTTGCATAAACGTTATAATATAAAGGTTTTTTAGTCGTGTAAGAAATGACGTCCAAATCACGACTTATTTATAACGAACAGAGACTTTTGTACGTTGAACAAACGTTGCATTTATAACGTTATATTTGCGTTTTTACATGAAGGTCTTACAGATGTGTAATTTTTCACGTTATAGGCACGTTACAATACGAACGTGTTTTAGTCGTGACTAAAATGACGCTCAAATGCCAAATGACGACTTATGTATAACCAATGGGTTGAATAAACGTTGCATTTATAACGTTATATTTCAGTTTTTACATGGACGTCTTAAAGACGTGTTGAATTGGCCATGACTTTCAACGTTAAATAAATGTGTAATTTTTGACGTTATAGGCACGTTACAATACGAACGTGTTTTAGTCGTGACTAAACTACGTCCAAGTGACGACTTATGTATAACCAACTATTTTTAAACGTAGAACAAAAGTTGCATTTATAACGTTATATTTGAGTTTTTACGTGGACGTCTTAAAGACGTGTTGAAGTGGTCATGACGTTCAACATTAAATAAATGTGTAATTTTTGATGTTAGACACGTTACAATATCAACGTGTTTTAGTCGTGGCAAAAATGACGTCCAAATCATGACTTAAATATGTATAACCAACGTTATATTTGAGTTTTTATATGGACGTCTTAAAGACGTGTTGAAATGGTCATAACGTCCAACATTAAATAAATTGTAATTTTTGACGTTGTAGGCACGTTGAATAAACGTTGTATTTGTAACGTTACGTCTAGTTTTTATATAGACGTCTTTATGACGTGTATTTCTTGTGTAGTTGCGTTGAAGTAGTACAGGTGGCGCTGATGGCTATAATGAGCCGTTACTGCTTAACAAACTCTGTATAAGAACTGCGCGACATTTTTAAACCAAATCAACACATAACCAACAGGATAACTTCGGTGGTGTTTGTTAACAGGACAGTTTGTTCATTGACGTCAAAATGACGTTGAGAAGATGTTGATATCGTCTATAAACTCGTACTTCCGGTGCCGAGGAACACGTCGAATTTTAAACGCATTCTTAGAAGAACGACGTGTTTAAAATAACGTCTTTTTAAAATGTGGCTTTAAACGTCAAAAAGACGTTAGGAAATGACGTCGAAAATGTGGTTGATTTTCGGGACACTTCGACGTTGATAGCACGGGCCGTCTTGGTTTGTTTTCAACGTTTTTTTGACGTGTACACTGTGCCCGGTGGCTTTGATTATTGTTGGTTTCAAATTTTAAGTATTTTTTTTTGTATTGTTACTTACTCCGAATACATGCACACACTTAGCTCGAGCTAACTAAGCTCGATACTTTTTAAACAGCGTTCTACGAGTTTTTGCGGCGGTGGTAACCTTTGAAATATAGTTTTCCCTTCGAAATCAGATAGGCAAGGCATATTTCAAAGGTTACCACCGCCGCAAAATCTCGTGGAAAGCTGTTTAAGTAACTGTTTATTGTTGTTATTATTACTTACCCCCATGACATTCCCGGTGTGGATAGCATCAAAAATTCTCTTATTCCATCTGTCCATATCATCCAAGGACACCCTAACTGAGTCAACCTCCCGGTTGACATCTCGCGGAGTTAAATTGGCGGGACGTCCAGCCCACGTGCGACTAGCCACCAAACTGTCAAGTTTCGAATAATAAGCTTCCGGTATTGGCTCCCTGAAGTTGCTCAGACGTTCGACCCTCCGTAGACTGTTACAAAGTCGTTCGAAATTGTAGCGAGCAATTATTTGCTGGTGCATGTAGTAAAACAACTCTCCCCTCCGATTCTTATTGACGATTTCCCTCGTACCGTCAAAAGGGTAAACTAAATGCCAGTGCCAATGGTGAATATTTAAACCAATATCCTCGCGCCAATAAGCGATCCTGTGTTCCTCTTCCAGATCGGACGCTGTGTAATCCCGTGGGATTTCTATCGGTACCTGAAAGGAAGATTAGAGTTTGCTCCACGTTGGGCGCTAAATACGTACTCTGGAGCCGATGGGAACGATGTTGCTCTGCTCGCGAGCTTGTGCAAACACTTTTCCATCCACAAACTTGTCCGGAAAAGTGTGAATAAAGGAAGGTAAGTCGATGTTTTGGGTGTCAGGGCGATGCAAGAGGGCCACTGATAGGGCGTAGTTGAAGAGGTAGGGGTTAACCCGGTCCCTGGCGTAAACGGCCACTGATAACAAATCGTCCGCGTCCTTCGCAGCTAAAATTCGTTGCCGGATTTTAAAAATGAATACTAGTTCTTAAGGGGCGGATTAAAAAGCATTTATTTTCCAGAAATAAGTTTCAAAACTTGAAAATTAAGCTACAAAAAAGTAAAAATAAGCACCTAAAAGTTCAACTATTTCAAAATTGCAAATTGAAAATTTAAATTTTCGTTAATTGCAGGAAATGCCTAACAGAAATGAAACTTGATTTTTATATTAAAAATTGTATTGAACAGGTTAATTAAGAAAACTTGTTTCTCCGATTGTATGCGCGGTCACCCATCTCCGTCACTCTTCGGTCGGCTTTGTTCTTTACTTACGCATCTCACCATAGACAAAGAAACCTTAAGTTAAGGCTTCTTTGTCTGTGCAGACCATCCTACAATTGGCTGATGCTTTGCTTACGTCTAGAATATCCATTTCAGTGCCAGTACCTTATCTTAGTCTTAAGGTTGCGAAATTGCAATTAAAGATCGGCTTTCGCCGGGAAATAAGTAATAATATAACATCGACCAAAAACGTGGTAAGCTAGCAAGAAAAAGCACTAATAAGCTAGAAAAGACTTTAAAAAACTCACAAAATCCGTAAATAAGCACTTCCACGAATTTTAGGCAAAAATAAGCAAAATAAAATTAGTGTCAAATGATTCGAAATTTTATGAAACGGAAAGAAACAAGAGCATTTCGTTCTGCTTACAATATTGAAAAAAGCAAAATGCCAGAAATCCGCCCTCTACTAGTTCTAGCGGTTACCAAAACAACAATTTCTGATCATGGAATGCCGTTTTACAGTTTTACACCATGATTGAATGAACCATAAAGAAGAGGGACATACTTGAAATTTCCCTTAGGATCGAAAATAATAGTAATAATTAGAGATGCGTAAATTCCCGTTTATTGAAAATTACCTGAAACTTTCCGTTCAAAATTTCCGAAAGTTTCCGGAAACTTTCCGGGATTATTCGATTTTGCTTTAAATGAATCATCGGCGGAGTTACCTTCTCAAAAATACCAAATTCGTCATATTTCTTTCGATTAAAATGTGTAAATAAAGTAAATTAAATACAATAAAAACCTGAACAATTTGGATAGAATATTTTGATACTGCTGGTCACAACAAACATTAACAAAGTTTTTGTCGATTTTTGTTACTGACGGCAGGGCTTCTTAGGTTAAAAAAAGGTCAAAAAACCGCTAAATTTGGCGCTACATTCAAAACCCGGAGAATATTTATACGAAAGTTCCCGGAAAGTTTCCAGGAAAGTTTACGGGAGAATCGCACTATACTAAGCATTAGCCAATAGAAAAATTGATTTCTGTGTGTTTACCATAGCAACTCGAGGATTTCCTGGAAATTTTTGATACCTACCTAAACCAACCTAAACGAAATTAATAAGTGGAAATTTTTATGTCAAATTAAATGTCAAATCATTTTTATTCAGCTTCTGCGGCTGTATCGTTGCTATTTTCTTACCGAATCTGCATTCGAGCATTAATTCATTTCTTGGAAATTTTAGTCGTGCATCCCAACAACGTAATCGGGCCCTCGTGTTCCACTCGGGCCGATTAATACGTTGTTGGGATGCACTCCAAAAATTTCCGGAAAGAATTAATGCTCTTATGAGATTATAAGTGAATATTTCCTGAAGATTGCCTGAACCTCGTTTATTTCTTCCCGGAAATATTCCCATTTTGGAAACTTTCCAAAATGGAAAATTTCCGCCGACCCATCTCTAATAATAATAATAACCATTATTGATCGATTTGGCATAAAATTAACCCTCAAAGTCATGAACTGCGCGTGAGTATTAACAAATTAATTTAAATTAATATATTATCGATATATTATTATCAACCTGCACCTAGGTGCCTCCGCAGACGCACAGACAAGTCAAAAAGGCGAAATATTAAAAAAAATTTGTTACAGAAGTAGAAAATGAACAGAAAAAACACAAAAATTGTGAGGATTGAAAAGTAAAAAGAATGACAATACAGGGTGTTTCAGGTATGCAGTCATTAATTTTTAGGGGTGATTCTACATCAAAAAAGATGAAGAAAAGTTCCTATAAACAAGTGTCCGAAAATCGCTCCTAAGGGTGCTACGGTCTCCTGAAGAGGGCGTCTAAAATTCGATTTTTATTTAGTCACGCATTAAGTTTTTGCATACTATCTGACATTATTAAGCATCACCAGATTACTTTAGTTACTAATTTTTAGAATCCGTTCAGTTTTGTAATTTAATAAAAATAAATTGTCCCTTCTTGATAAATTTTTGATTCCACTTTTCTCGAAAACGGTTAATCCTACGAAGTAACAGTAAGAGGAGCTTTTTTATGTAGTTTTATTCAGACAACCATATTCCGGTGAGGAAATGTCAAAAAATGGCTCATCAAAAAAACACCCTGTATAAATAAAATGAGTAAATGAAAAGAATTGACGGAATTAAAACAAAATTTGGCGAATTTTGAAAAATTAACACTCAGGGGGCTGAAAAATTGCGAAAGGGGCTGAAAAATCAAGAGGAATGAAAATTAAGTGTGATTAAGTAGAATTACGAAATATAACACGAAAATAACCAAATTATGCAATTAAAACTTTTGTGGGGGTGAAATACATACGTACATATACCTACCTATTGCGAACGAAACTGGAAAATTGTAAAAGGTAAACTGAATCCCAAGTGAGTACAATTTTATTACCGACGAAAAACGAAATTGTGTGAATTTTGCAAAATTAGCACTTAGGGAGGTGAAAAATCGTAAAGGGAGATGAAAAGTCAAAGGGGATGAAAATTAATGATAATTAAGCAGAATTACAGAAAATAACACGAACATAAGTCAATTCTGCAAATTTGGCTTTTGGGGGTTGAAATATTGCGAAGGGGGTTGAAAAAAGTGAAAAGGGTAAGAAAGAACAATCCATATGAGTAAAATGTATTACCGAAAAAAGGCAAAACTGTGTGAATTTTACAAAATTAACGCTCGGGGGGTTGAAAAATTGTGAAGAGGGGTGAAAATTAACTGTAGTTAAGTAGAACTAGCGGAAATCACACGAAAAAGTAGCAGTCTGGGTAAATTTTGCTTTTTGAGGGTTCACATATCATCATGAAAGGGCTTGAAAAATTGTGAATGGGTTAAAAATGAATGAAAATGATTTTGAATTACCGAAAAATGCTAGGGCTTAGGAGTTCAACCCTTAAATTTCATCCCCCTTGTTAGATATCATAATGAAACTTTGCCCATGCGCCTACAGTGTCGCTGTAAATTACCACATCAAATCCAGCCCAGATACATTATTCAGTGAAAATTCGAGTTTCCACCCCTAACTTTCATCCCCGCCTTACTTTTCAGGAGACAAAGCCGTATACCAAGTTTCAGCCCGATATCTCAATCCGTTATCACTCGGACAGAGTGAGGAGCGATACGACGAGCGAGCGTTCAATGCAAAACTACGAAGGCGTAGAGGGGCCACATTTTTAACATTTGCTTTTACTCCAAAATTGTCGACTCGTACTCGACAATTGTCCAGTGATCAATTGTCGATCGGGTAGATAATTGTCGACTCGCACTCGACAACTGTCGACCCGATGGACAATTGTCGAGTGCAAGTCGGCAATTTTGGATTGTAAAGCAAATATTGAAAATGTACGAAGGCGTGTCCCGATAATGCTTGGTACAGTCGGGGACTTTGAAAATGCCCACCCCACGGCGACGAATCACTTGGTCGACTGGTGCTGCCACGCGGCTAATGTGTGCTAACCTGTCAGGCAAACGTCGATCAAACCGCAACGATGCAGTCGACCAAATGAATCGTCGCCGTGGGGTGGGCTTTTTCATTGTCCCCGACTGTACTATTTTAACTTGAGATTTCCCATTGAAAATGGTGACGTTTGGTACAAAAATTATTACCGAATTTGATAGCTGTTTTTTTCAGGTCGAAAACCTTAGTCCCATTTTTTCGAAAAATGTCATTTTAGTGGCAAAAAGGCTCTTTTTTGAATTTTTCTTAGAAAAATTGTGTTTTCTTACTTTAGGATTTGATAGTTTTTGCATTGACGGATCAAAAACCTTTGTGTCATTTTTTCGAAAATTGACATTTTAGGGGCAAAACTGCCCCTTTTTGAATTTTCTAAACAAAAGAGCATATTATTGTTATTGAGTTCGATAGCTGTTTGCATTGTCGGATCAAAAACCTTAATGCCATTTTTTAAAAAAATGTCATTTTCCGGGTGAAAAATATCGATACCAGTTAATTTACTCCTACTGCTACATTTTCAAATTCCGTGAAAGAGTAGAAGTTTCTACCGTCTCCGAGACTGCCAATTTTTTCATTTAGAAAAGTGCAACTTTTCTACATAGCAACACTTTTCCACATATCAACACTTTTCTAAATAATTTTTTTCATCGGCAGCAATAATGACATTAAGTAGGTATTTGTTAATTTTTATTTTGTTGTTTTCCGTTACTATGTAAATGCAGTTTTAGAAAGTATTTCACCCTGTACAAATAATTTTTGATCTTAAATATGTTAACGCCATTTCAGGACAGTACACGGAAAGACAATGTGTAACTCGTGGAAAAAATACTTTCCACGCTCGTTTGAACACTCGGCTTCGCCTCGTGCATTAAACACTCACCCGCATGGAAAAGTCATACTTTTCTTTACTTGTACAAATAACTATTTTGGGTCCTTAATACCTCAAAACGTGTAGATCTGGTCTTATCTCGAATTCGAAAATTTTAGTGATTGCCCAGGTTAATACAAAAAATTCCAATCACTCACAATTTACTTTTGTATTCTCAGTAGTAATACGACGAGTAGTCTCTTGATTGCCGCGGATTTTATAAATTAAAGTATTGAGTAAGTAGTGTCAAGTTGACGTTGTAGTATTATCACTGTAATCAGGATTTGATTGGTTACTGGTATACTGAATGCTGCTTTGGATTGGTTCAATACTTAATGTACAAAATAATCACGATAATTCCAATTTTGAGCATCATTTCCAAAAAGGAAATTTCGAGTTGGTCCCGATCTGAAATTGTTGTTGTTCATAGTTTCTTTTGCCCAGTGATGAGCCATTGTGTTAACCCCAGAGTTGTTTATGGTGCAAAGCCCCAATCCATGATCAAAAAATGCAGTAGGCATCGGTTCGATATTAACAAACACTTACCGAGGAAAATTCGTATGAGTTTCCCGGAGATTTTGCGGTGTTTGGGGAGAAACAGAGAGAAATTTTCGCGTCTGTCCAGGTCGAGGATATCGCCTAAATCTGGGGGTGTAATTTCCTTGACGGCAACCCTCTCAGTGACGTCATCCCCGAAGCGGTTGGAAACTTGAGCTACGATTGGTTGATACCGGTCGGCCTGGTCAGTAGAAATTCTAAATAATCGGAAAAATCAGTGGGACTTACCAAGTAGTTGTTAGGGACGTCGAAGACTGTTTTTCCGTCACCTTTGGGGACGAATACTGGCTCCTGGGGACGGTCGAAGAGGAGGAGGAATCGTTTCTTTTGCTCTGCGGACATTTTTTACCCGAACTGTTACTGCAAGTGATACGGTCGGCTTTAAATGCACTTGATATAGTTGCTGGTTTTCCGATCGGAAGTGGCTGTCCTCTTATCAGAGTGTTTTTTCGCAGGGTTGCATTTTCATTTTAGGCAATTTTGTATTATCTTTGGGAAGTGCTACTTACAAGACCACCACAACACCACTTCCCGACATGTGAAAATATTTTTATGCGGTTGAAAGCCGAAAATAACTACTGTTCAATTCTGACATTTTGTTTAGGTAAATAGGTATATTAAAAGCCAACGGCATATCTGTATCGACAATGATCTTGGTTAGAAGACCTAAACTAAATAGGTAATTATAAGAACCCTTCATTTGAATTACTCATTGTGATTAAGGTACCGTTGGGTAATAAGGCCGGATTTTTTTTAAATACATAAGTACCAGAGAAATGGCAACTATGTATAACGCCATCCCTGTGCGAGGTACCTACCTTAAACTCGTATGAATGATGCCAAAAAATCCTATTAATACTTCGTTGATGGGCTGTGTGCACATGCCGAAGAGCCTCGTGCAAATTTATTTGCCATGGTATTAAAAATGCATTTAAAAAGTAAGGTAGGTACTGTAACTTTCTGACTCTACTGAAAGGGGGACCGTTGTGAAATCCCTCCAATCTTGCAAAAGGACCCCTAAATTTGATTACGTTGTGGTTGTGGTTCGTTTTACGAGGCCGTGGATACAGGAAATAAAACGGATCTTCCAAATAACAATTTATTCACACTGAAACAAAGTCTGGCCGCAAAAAATAATACAATAAAATAAACACCTCTTGCTCAAGGAGCTCGAGGGAAATAATTTACACGGTAAAGAAAAAATACAATAATTCTAATCCCCAACCTAAATCAATGGGTTTCTAAATTATGAATGAACTCTGAGCTAGTTTTATAAAATGAAGGGTGCCGTTACCGAATGCTGAAAAAAGAATTAATCCCCAAAATTAAATAATATTACCGGACTTGCAAAAATCCGGGTTTCTAAATTGGGAAGCAACCCACAATACAGGCAAGTGTTAGGAGGGGTGCAAGACAAGTTTCGAGCAATGACAACTATTGACGTAATTACGACGGCTAAAATGATGCAAGTTCAGTGGCGTGGCGTCAAAAATCCCAGTGGCGTGGTAGATTTCCTGAAATCGAGCAAATTTCATGCACTAAGTAAATTCTACGGTACGATAGAGGAAATTTTGTGTTTTAACAAAGTTTAGAGTGAAAAATGACCCCAAATTGAACTGAATGACACTGAATAATGGTTTTAACGGTTCGAGGGATGTGGACCCTGTGATTTCTCGTGAAAGCCCAAATTTAGTTTCTTGCTGCTTCTTTCTTCGTCTTCAGTGTACGTGGTATAGACACTGTCCAGTCCCAGCCCCCTGTTTGGAGTGTCTAGCGGAATACGGGAAACCTATACCACTAGCAATCGTTGGTACACCAGGCCAAATCACAGGTGGAAGATGTCACCGGGACACCCTCCAAGTGAGCAACAATCACGTGTTGGCAAAACTGTAGCGTTTTTAACCGCAACTGTGAATTATTGTCGACAATCCAGCGGGAACAAATTGCAAACAAATTGCAGAGCTGAAAGATCGCGCCCCCTTATGGATATCCCCAAATTTCCTTTACCTCTTTCTATGCTAATAAAAGGGAAGAACTGGATGCGCTTTACCAAACCCTAACTATTCCACTACCGAAATGAAAGCAAGCTAAAGTCTACTCTGCAAAAGGGGTTAAATTAATTAATATTTAGCGGATGAAAAAGGGTTCTAGTCTATGAAAGCTAATTAGAGATCGGGAAACCTTCAATCAAATGCACTAACGGAACTACAAATCTAGTTGCGTAATACCTGATCTAGTTCCACCCTGCAGACCGGGAGGTGTTCTACCAATCACCAATAACCACTAAACACTATCCCCATACGGCGTGATTACACTAACTTCAATACTACACAAGCACGAACTTTAACTACACAAAACCCAAACAACAAATAACTATTTTAAACTATTTGGAAAATATCGCAAATTCGAGAGCTTTGGAAAATACGAGTCTCTTAGTCAGAAGTCTGAGAGCAAGTCCTCTTCCGGCGTCTTCTTGGGTCCGGCGAACCTAAAACCACCCCCTCTACTATATCCGGTCGGCCTCCCTTCCTTAGTTCATCTCCACGTTTTATAACAATTTATAATTAATTAAGAAGCTACGCGATTCGACCAGCCTTACGATACAATCCTGCTCTTAAAAGCTAATCACAGATTCACATATATCCTATCAATGAAACAATTTAGTTATTTTATGCAAATCTAATGAATTACCTAACAAAAGTTCAAGCAGTCCGGTGGGGGTCTTTGAAGCTTTTCGAGCATGTGCAGGGTAGTGGGGGCTATTTAATGCATACGACAATCATGCAATTTTAAAAGCAATCTAATTTGATAGGTAGTCCTACATATGAACAATAAGGTATTAAACAGGAATCTGGCTTGAGGTTTCGGTCGTCTAGCCTAGATGGCGACACCAGTTCTATTCTTGCAGTAAACTTTAATTTAAATTACAGCGTTTACGCCGAAAAGATCCGATTGGTTACATATGCGTCGGTTATGCCTACACACATGAGGTTCATACGGTGTTTAACGGGTTGTCGAGGCAATTTTAGCAGGAGTAATGTTTGATTCACGTCATGCAAAATTAGTGTATCTTGGCTACTCTACCTTTGGGGTTCATGCATTTACTGAATCAAATTTAGCAACAAATTGTAATGAATAAGACATTTACGTTATTAAATCCATTTCTCGGAAATCTCTACTGTGGGAAAAACTTTCTAAAAAATTGTATGCGAAGGAATTCGGTCATAAAGTTTACAGCGAGAGAGGTTCTTGGAAAAGGGCAATTCAAGCAAAGGTTTCTACCAGGCCCCGGACCCCCCGGATATACAATGGCCGTGACGAAAGGTGTGCACGGTTTATGACTTTTGGCAATAAATAGTTCTAACTTACAGTTAATATTCTCGCGCCCCAATGACAAATTTTATACAAACAATTTAATGTGGATTTACCCAGGATTGGCTTTAACTGGCATGTTACAGTACCTATTTTTTTTATTATCCGACTAATCTTTATTGGTACTTAATCGCACGTATCCATAGTGACATTAATAAAGGCACGATTGACCATTTTGCTTTATTTTTGTAATCGGTAGATTAGAATAACCTCAAAAAATAAAAAAATTGCTAACCGGCTAATAAGGCCGCGGCCTTAATACCCGCCCTTCTAGTGGCTTACCATTAAAATTCTAGTCGGGTAATAAGGCCGGGTTTAGAAAATCTTCATCATGTGGCATGTGTGTGTATGAGGAATGTGTTAGCCTCATCAGTGAACACGAAGAGACTTACGTCTGTCGATAGTGCATGCCCTAAAAGATGTTTCATCGGCCTTATTACCTGAATAGATTTAACACTAACGGCCTTATTACCAGCCTACTCTGGTAATAAGGCCGAAAAACAATTTGTTTTCTTTTACTTATTAGCAATAATTGATGTTTTGTTTCCATGTTTCATTAGGTTTTTCTGTTGTCAATTTAAACAAATAACCATTTAAGAAGTGCTTTTGTTAAAAATGTTTTTAGTTTAATAATAAATAATTAAATTAAACTAAGCCGGCCTTATTACCCAACAGTAGGCGAAATTTTTTTTCATATTAATAATAATAATTATTATTACTATAAAACTGAATTTATTGCTGTGGAGAAAATTTTAAGATTTTGATCATAAGCGTCCGGTACAGGGGGGTAGGACTAAAGGGAAAAAGTTTTTCTAAGCAGTTTTTTCTCAAATTGGACACCAGAATCTGAAAATACGAAGTTTTTTACGTAAAAATTGTACTCTTGTGTGACATACAGTGTGTCTCATTTTATCTGGAACCACCCAAATATTTCGGTTAATTTTAACCGAATCAATGCGTTCTTTTTTTCTGCATGTAGAGCTCCAAAATCTGCATCTGCGTGATGCTTCACTTTTTTTATAGACCGAAATCCCAGCCTACTGCGAGTTAATAAAGAGGCCAAAAAGGACGAAATCGTATTAGGCGATTTTTTATCGAAAAATTTTATAAAGAAAAGTTGCTCAGGCTCGCTCCAAATGGCGAAGTTTCAGAAAAAAATAAAAATGTTGAATTTCTTGAGGAAGAATCACAAAATAACGAAAAGTTCAATATTTTTGCAACATAATGGGTGCTGTGAAATAAAAAACAATTGAAATGAATTGATTTGACATTTGCTATCGGCTATGGATGGATAAAGCTTAACAATCGCAGAAATAGTTGAAATTATTAAGATAGCGTAAGATTTTCGTTTTTCTTAACAATTTCAAGGGACACCCCAACTAATCTGTTGCAATGTGCCACAAACAGCAACCATATGCGCTTCCATTGTTTTTTTATTTCACATCACGTTATGTTGCAAAAATATTGACGTTTTCGTTATTTTATGATTCTTCCTCAAGAAATTCAACATTTTTATTTTTTCCTGAAACTTCGGATTTAGCCATTTGGAGCGATCCTGAGCAACTTTTCTTTATAAAATTTTTCGATAAAAATATACCTAATACGATTTCGTCATTTTTGGCCTCTTATCTAATCGCAGTAGGCTGGGGTTTCGGTTTATAAAAAAAGTTGAGTATTATGCAGGTGCAGATTTGGGAGCTCTACATGCAGAAAAAAAGAACGTATTGATTCGGTCAAAATTAACCGAAATATTTGTGTGGTTCCAGTTAAAATGAGACACACTGTATATAGGATGCACCATTTTCAAAAAAAAGGGCTCTTCAGTGGTTCAGGGCTCAAATATTTGTGATAGAAGACATCAAAATACCGTAAACAAGTTCATGGGAGGGTTCTTTACTTTATTCAAGAAAGAAAAGTTCTTATGGGCCTTTGTCGAAAAATGCTTCCTAAGGGAGCTAATGTCTTTCAAATGGGGTCTTGGAAAATATGTTGTTTGAAGGACTCTAGTTCCCTTAGGAAGCATTTTTCGACCCATCAATGAAGTAAGGAACCCTCCCATGGACTTCTTTACGGTATTTTAATGCCTTCTATCAAGAATCTTGAAACCCTGAACCAATGAAGAGCCATTTTTTTTGAAAATGGTGCATCCTATCGATGTCACACAAGAGTACTATTTTTACGTAAAAAACTTTATATTTTCAAATACTGGTGTCAAATTTGAGAAAAAACTACTTAGAAAAATGTTTGAGCAAATTTAGTCCTAAGCCAGGGGGAGGGGGGGCTTAGGACTAAATTTTGATCATAACCGTCTCGTACGGGGGGGTAAAATTTTCTCCACAGCAATAAATTCAGTATCAAAGACTTACTAAAGATCGCAAATTTCACGTTGCTATTTTTAATTGTTTTGAAGATATTGAGAAAACACCACTTTCAAAGTGGCCTCTTTAAGGGGCCCTAGCTCCCTTAGGAAACAATTTTCGACATATGTTTATACGAACTTTTTTCATGTTTCATAGAAGAATAGACTTCGCCTCAAAAGCATAATTATAATTTATTTATGTTGAATAAAGGCATATTATTATTATTATTATTATTATTAATCTACATGTAAAATTTGGCGACGAGTTTCGTTTACACCCTGTACAGGGCAAAAGTTAGAAGATCGGTTAAACTGCAAAAAAGTTGCTCTTTTTGAAGGTGATTGAAAATCTGCAAAGAATTCTTCGAAATCTTGATTTGTTTCTGAGTTATTCCGAAAAAACTGAAAATTTACATTTAAAGAAAAATTCATAGCTTCCTGCTATTTAAATGAAACTTGAAACTTTTAATATTGTTGATAACTGTCAAGTCAATGGCGTTGTTGGCTGAAATTTCCTAGGCTTCCTAGATATTGTATTTTATTTTAATGAGTGTTAACAGGTATAAACCACCTCTGGATGATTGATTAATAATAATAATATTTATTTTCCAACAGACATAGAGTCCATAGAGGAAACGGGATAAAAACAGAAATGAATAATATTGAGGTGATAGTGCATTTTTCCACCGAAGTTGTCCAGTGTTTCCATAATGAATAATATTGCTTAATTATAAACTAGGTACCTATCTAGAGACAAATTAGTATCAAAAATATCAAAATCTTCATTGTTGGAAATCTGATTATATAGCTTGAAACATGATATTAATGGACAACAATTGTACCTAATGGTGATAAGAATTTGGTACATGATAATAAAAAGTTGTAGGAGCACGACCAACCGTTCTCGGTATAGTAAAGTAAATCATTGATAGCAAATTCGAACATTTTTAATTAGTTTTTTCGGAAAAACTCAGGAAAGAATCAAGATATCGAAGAATTCTTTACAAATTCTTAATCGCCTTCAAAAACAGCGATTTTATTGTAATTTAACCGAACTTATATCTCTTATAGTTTCCACCCTGTATACCAGACAATTCGTTGCACTATTATCTTTGTCTTATTGCGTTAAACTCTTTGTTTCTACGTCTCCGAATTAGAGGGATAACTTCCCCTCTCGCACGCCACCCAATACAGGGTGTCTCTTTTAAAGTGTCAGTTAGCGATATTTAGAGAATCGTTTTGAGCAGCTAAACGAAAATTAACACATGGGGGTCTCAATTCATTGCCCATCGTATGAAAATATTTTCAGCTCTGACGCACGTCCGGTTATACCGGCAATGGCCGCCATCTTTGTTATTTTAATTGGGAAGCCTATGTTTTGACTCTAGATTCGGATTGGCCCTTTAATTGTGAGCTTATTGCACCTCCACTTTGCCAACCTAACTGTCATAGTTCTTGACATATGTCAAAATTTGTGTAAAAAAATTTTAACCGGCAGTAGAAAAATTTGTATCTTCCAGACGGTTGAAGATTAAGGAAGCAAACTTAGAGGGTTGAAAGTACATGGTTTGAGCTTTCTTTTGATGTCTCACTTGATCATGTTGATTTAACACTTTTTTCAAATGCAAGTACCATAATATTATGTATCCAAAAGATGCAAAATTAAATTCTCTTTAGGCTGATATTAGCATTCACTATACTTATTTTCAATATTTTTTTAAATAATTGAAATAAATGTATTTGTTATGGAGATGGAGTGTTGGTATGTATTTGTGCAAATTAAAAATAATAATAATAATAATAATAATAATAAAATAATAAATAATAAAAAATAATCCCAGCAAGCATTTAAATCAAATATTTTCAAAAACATTGAAAATAGGTATAGGGAATGCTAATACTAGCCTACAGGGAATTTAGTTTTGCATCTTTTGGAAACATTAAATTATGGTACTCGCATTTGAAAAAATTGAGTTGTGCAGAATTTGTGCCATTTTAAGAAATTAATTTCCGCCATGTTGTTATGTCAACATGAACGAGTGAGCCAACAGCCGCAAGCTCAAACCTTGTACTTTCAGAATTTTGTAATTTGCTGTAAAATTCCTTAAGGATTTAACAACTCTGCAAATTTTCTTAGGAAAATTTGATTGCTAACGACAGTATCTCCATCTAAATAATCAAACCTCGAACGTAGTTAATTTTGACCGCTGGTTGAAGGTCAGAAATAATTAACACAACAGATTAGCTCTGCAGATCCTCTTATTACGAATCATTTAATTCTTTAATCTCAGTTCAATCGTGGCTTAGCAATCAACGTGGTGATTGGCCGTGAAAACGAGTTGAACTAGGATTAAGGACAGTTCCTTACATTATACAATAAGTCAACAAAGGCACACCATACACAGCATACCATAAAACAAATTTAAAAAAAAAAACAAAAAATATCCGTGCAGCTTGAATCTATGAAGACATCCATCCATCCATCTCCTGGTGCTTTGGGGCGAATTAATTCAGTAGATTCAAGCTACAAGTGGTGAAGAACCCATCAATCTCAATACAGGGTGTCCCAGAACTCGGCGGAAAATCTGTTGATGGCAGACTCCTGAACCTAATCTGAGGCGAATTTTCCTTTGCGAAAATTGCGAGGGTTCAATAGTTTTCAAATGGGAAGCAATTCAAATCCTCCAATCAGAATGCATCCCTTAATTAAGGGTGAGCTACAATAGGGCTGTGACAGCTGTTGCTGGGGATACAAAAATAATTGTCGTGCTCCCTTATTGTTTGCGCTTTATTATTTTTTTGTGTATCCTAGCAACATCTTACATTTACTTTACCTTTACCGTCTAATTCAGAGATTCATTCTGATTGGCGGACTACAATTGCTTCCCATTTAAAAACTATTGAGCCCTCGCAATTTCCGCAAAGGAAAATTCGTCTCAGGTTCAGGAGTCTGCAATTAATAGATTTTCCGCGAGTTCTGGGACACCCTGTATTTATGAACAAAAAAGAACCTATTTCACAAGTCTGCGGTCACCATTGAAATCGCGCCCAAAACCCGATAAATGCAACAGAAGTAGAAAAATGTATTTGAAGCCTACTTCCATTGAACTTGATAAAAAAATATTCACATTAATATCCAACGTAAGGTGATTCTTTTCTTCGTTAAAAAATAAAATAGATTTTTATTACTTGAATTTACTTAAAACTGACGGTTCTATACGTATGTCTCTTGGCACTAGTTTTTATCACTTCTCACGGCCATATACTCCCGAAATCGTTCTTCCGGGGCGGCACTGCTGGGTCCTGAATATTTTTTTGTTATTATTTTGTCGTAAAAACGGCGCAAGAGGGGGGTACCTGAGAGTGTTCCAGGTGGGTTCGTTGGGGGACGAATGGATTGTGAGTGGTTTGAGCTGGGGGTGAAGAGGCACCTAGTTCTGTGAAATGGGACAGCTGCTGTGTGAGCGCCATGGTTCCCTCTTCCACGACAGTGAGTATCACCCACATTGGATCTGGAAGCATTTTTAAAAATATTAACAAGGGTTAAAATTACTGAGTATATGCTGGCGATCAAAATCAAAATAAATATTACAAAATGATTCATAATTCCTCATCATTGTATAGTTTCAGGAACGCACTGAAAGCTTTAAGCATTTTTGTATTCTTGTTACATCTTCTTTTAGGGCAGGAATGAAGAACAGTAAATACTGATTTCCCACCCT
Source organism: Pycnomerus fuliginosus (assembly GCA_963924575.1). Lineage (NCBI taxonomy): Eukaryota > Metazoa > Arthropoda > Insecta > Coleoptera > Zopheridae > Pycnomerus > Pycnomerus fuliginosus. The sequence continues at coordinate 36,661,516 of OZ004620.1, read as the reverse complement.
TTTTGTACCTTTAATGGTCAAATAAATCTCTATTATTATTATTATTATTATTATTAAATGAACCGATGCAATGATATTTGTTGGTGTTTATACTGTTATAACTTTGAAAAAAAATCTCTGATTTAAGAGTGGTTTTAGTGCCGAAGCATATGCGCAGGCACTGTAGTTTTAGTGAATTCGCTCGCTCGGCCGTCCGTCTACTCTATCCATCGCATAACTTGAGAACGAAAGCAGATATCGAACTGAAATTGTGTACACATGTGTATACCCCGAAAATGTCGGCGGGGATTGTTTTTGGGCCATATCGGACCAGGGGGTGGAAGTTAGGGGTGAAAAACTGAAAGAAATTACAATTTTCGACGTTTGATCGCGAACGCTGCCTCAACGCTTGAAGCTAGAGCAAAAGTTTGTAAGGAGGAATTGTCCGCAATGAAAAGATCTACAAAAAGGTCCGCGACGGCATATAGCTATCTACGATGGGTAGCCCACCGAGATCGTTTTTGTGTTTTAATTTTTGACGAAAATAGCTTCAGTTATTGTCCGCTATCCGTAACAGATATTTATATGCTGTCGCGGACTTTTTGTAGGTCTATTCGTTGCCGACATTTCTCCCTTTTACGATTTTAATCCATCTTCAAGCGTTTAGGCAGCGTTCGCAGGAAAAGCGCGAGAATACGAGTTTTTTTTCGGGACCGAAAAACTATTAATTGTAATAACTCGAGAACCAGTGGAGATATTTCACTGAAACTTGATATGCGCTTTTGACGTACAAGTCTGTTGAAGGTGAGGAGGTGTCAATTTTGGGGGATGAAATTTAGGGGTTGAAAATCACAAAAATACGAAAACTTCCCAAATATTTTGCACATGGAGGTCTGAAACCACATATATTTTGACATTATTTGATAAGGGATGGTTTTTTTCTGCAAGATGGAACAGAAAGGGGTGCAAATTAGGGGTTGAAACTCGAAATTTCACATAAGTGTTCTTGAAATTCAAGCGGTTCGATAACTTTTAATCAATGGCCCAGAAAAAGTTTTGAGCATATATTTAGTCCTTAGACCCTTAGATCACCTACGACAGGAAGAGAAAAAAATTGCATCTCTAAAACTCGACCCCTTCAACCTTGAAACAAAAAATTCACTTAGAGGAAATGTAACCCTTGGACCAGAAGAAACTAATTGAACACAAAAAATTGAACTCCTGAAACTCGCCCCCTTCAACCCCCAACCACAAAAACTTGACTTGGAGGAAATTTAATCCTTTTACCACTCATTATCGCAGGAGACTATCCTTGGACTATCTACAACAGAAAAAGACTAACTGAACTCAAAAAGTTGCAATCCCGAAAACCAACCCCTTCAACCGACAAATACGAAAAATTGACAAACATAAATAATTGGCTCGGTGGAAATTTAACCCTTAGACTACTTGTTACTGGAAGATACTAACTGAGCGCAAATGAATTTAAGATTTGGACCACTATTATTGGAGGACAGGTACCAAGTAAGCACCCACGAAACCCACCCCCTTCAACCTCTGAGGATAATAATTGAAAGGAAAAAATTGCACCCCCTTCAACCCCTAACACAAAAAATTGACTTGGTGGAAATTTGATGCTTGACCTATATGCTACTTACAACCGGAAGATACGAATTCTTTATCATGAGCATATTGTTTGGAAACTTACTGGTTGCTGGAAGTATCCCTATTGTTTAAAATGGCGTTGCCAGGAAATATAATAAAATGTAATAATAACAATAAATCTGTCAAACAGAAAAGAACTGAAGATAAGCAGTTTTTCATAAAAAGAAGTTATTCATAAACATAAAAATGGTAGCAGAGCGTGGTTATTAGGCAAGAACAACGGATCCGAAACCCCTTGAGGCTCCAGCTACTAAAGCGAGATCTCCTGGATCAACCCTCCGGCGTTGATCTGTATAGGAAGTCTCCATTTGGTCAATCCTCCGGCGTTGGTCAACTGCAAGTAGTGAGCGGGTGTAAGTTAAATACGCGATCCTTTTTAGTCTTTTGCCTTTTATTTTCATTTGATTTCAAATTGGTTTCGTCTGACATTTTGATTATTTAATTCCTCAAATGTCAGATAAGAACAAAAGAGGTGGTCTAAAATCAAGATTGACAACTTTTGCAAAGTATGTTAATGAACTAGGGGATGAATCCGATCTCGAAGAGGTTGTTCTAGTTCAATTACAAGAGCGTATGAGAAGAATCGAGTCAGTTCTCGATATTTTTAATGCATTACAAGAAGAAATTGAAAATGTGGCTGAAGACATAGATGCGGAATTATTGGAAAGGGAAAATTTTGAAAATGAATTTTTTAAATACGTTTCAATTGCAAAATTGATTATCCAACGAAATACTAAAATATAACGAGGGAGGGAAAAACTATCCCAGGGTCCATCTTATAGTCTGGCAATGTATTATTTAAATTGAAAGGATGATTATTGTTGTCTTGTGCCAAACAATCAAAAAATTATTGATTGTTTGGCACAAGACAACAATAATCATCCTTTCAATTTAAAGAAATACTAAAACGCAATCTATATCTTCAGAACATTCAAATAAGATCGGGAATGCTGATTCTTCTCCACCAGCGACTCAGTCGCCCATTTCTGATGAGCAGGCATCATATACGCAAATTACATTGCCATTGCCAACAATTCATTTGCCAGTTTTTGATGGCACATATTCCAATTGGTTGGAATTCCGAGACACATACGAATCGTTAATACATTCTAATAGTAAAATTAGCGACATACAGAAATTCCATTATTTGCGTGCCGCATTGGAAAGTGATGTTTCTCAGGTTATTAAATCGCTTGAATTTACATCAAAAAATTATATTGTTGCTTGGAATGCATTGCTTGATCGTTATGACAATCAAAGATTATTGATACATAATCATGTAAAAGGTCTCTTTACTTTAGAGGCAGTGACGAAGGAATCGTCTGAAGGATTACGCAAAATTATGGACTCAGTTTCTAGAAATTTGCGTGCCTTGGAACAGTTAGGTGAACCTACTAATAATTGGGATACACTGATTGTTTATTTGATGTCCACTAAGTTAGATAAATACTCTGAACGGGAATGGGAGAAACATAAGGCAGGTAAAGATTCCCCCCTCCCCCCGTCTCTCGATGATATGAAATCATTTTTAAAATCAAGAGCAGATCTATTGGAAGCTATGCAAATAAATAATCAGGATAAGAAGTTCACTAATGTGACTAATGTTGGAAAAGGCACCAAATCTTTCTTGACAACTGATGCAAATCTCGAATGTGGAGTTTGCAATAAAAATCACTACATTTCAAATTGTCCTGAGTTCATTAAATTATCTGGGGATGACAGATATCAAAAAATACGACAATTGAAATTGTGTCTGAATTGCTTCGGTGGCGGACACGGCCACTGGAGGTGCCGAAATGGTAAGTGCAAGAAATGCAACTTAAAGCATCACACATTATTGCATCGTGAAAAGAATGAAGTTACCAATACAGTAGTGACTCCCAAAATTTCGAATTCTGAGGATTCAGCTAATAATAGTGCTGGCTTAGGCAACAATAGTGCTGCTATAAGTAATAATAGTGTTACTTGTATCACACACGATTCTCGTCATGTTCTGTTGTCAACTGCATTTGTTCAAATTTTTGACGAAAACAAGAATCCTCGTGTTCTACTCGATTCGGGCTCTCAGTCTAATTACATGACAAAAGAGTTATGTACCCGGTTGAATTTAAAACCTACGGGCGAAAACATTAGCAATATTCGTGTATCGACACTGAATAATGCTACTTTCAGTATCGATTCCAAGTGTCATGTTAATATACAATCAATTTACAACAATTTCACTGCATATTTAACTTGCTATGTGATTCCTCAGATTACTGGATTTTTACCAAACTTCAATTTCGATATTACGTATCTCAATATTCCGAAAAATGTCAAGCTGGCTGACCCACTGTTTTATAAGCCTCAAAAAATTGATATGCTTATCGGGGCCCAGCTATTCTGGAATCTAATATGTATTGGTCAGATTTCATTAGGAAAATATAAACCCGTTCTTCAAAAGACGAGGTTCGGTTGGGTAATTTCTGGTCCCCTTGAAACTTTTGGAAATACATTTACAACTGTAAATAATTATTTCAGTCAGGAGGCACAGATTCAGGATCAATTATCACGATTTTGGGAAATTGAGGAATGTCTTCCTTCAAAAGTCTGGTCACAGGAAGAGCTTAATTGCGAATCTCATTTTACTGAGCATACTATACGAGATTCTGATGGTCGATTTGTTGTTTCTCTTCCTTTAAAAGACTCAGTTTCCAAGTTAGGTGATTCATTTGAACAGGCTAGGCGCAGGTTTCTAAGCCTTGAACGAAAATTGGAGTCAAAACCAGAATTAAAATCGCAGTATGCAGAATTCATCAAGGAATATAAAGAATTAGGTCATATGAAAAAGGTTGATCTTAATCTAGACGAAAATAAAGTTTGCTTTTATATGCCACATCATTGTGTCATAAGAGACTCGAGTATTACCACTAAGTTGCGGGTTGTTTTTGACGCTTCGGCAATTTCAAGCAGCGGTTATTCACTCAACGATCTTCAAATGGTCGGTCCCACGATTCAGAGCGACTTATTTTCACTTCTTATAAGATTTAGACAACATAAATATGTTGTGTCCGGGGATGTTGCAAAGATGTATCGTCAAATCTTAGTTTCTTCAGAAGACAGGTGTCTTCAGCGCATACTTTGGCGTGATAGTCCCGAAGAATCAATTGATATTTATGAGTTAAACACGGTAACTTATGGTACCACTGCAGCACCATTTCTTGCTATTCGATGTTTATTTCAGTTGGCTCAAGACAACAAAGGTGAAAATCCTAAACTTGCTGAAATAATCGAGAAAGATTTCTATGTTGACGATCTGATTACTGGGGCTTCATCTATTGAAGAAGCAGCGCAAATTGTTAGTGGTGTTTCTGATATTTTAAAACAAGGCTGTTTCGATTTGCGCAAATTTTATTCCAATCACAGAGAAGTTCTGAAATATGTCAATGATGATGGTTCTGCAGTAAAAATTTTGAATTTTGGTGAAAGGGAGAATGCAAAAACTTTGGGATTAGTTTGGTGTCCGCGATCAGATAATTTAAAATTCGATATTAGCGAATTTTCGTCCAAAGACAAAGTAACCAAACGCACCATTTCGTCCCAAATTTCATAAGTGTTCGATCCCCTCGGCTTGCTAAGTCCTTGTGTGGTCAGTATAAAAATCCTTTTACAAAAATTGTGGCTTGAAAAGTATTCCTGGGACGAAGGTTTGCCGTCATATATCTATTCTTACTGGTGTGAATTTCGAAATGAGCTTTCTATACTAAATAATCTTGATATACCTACAAAGATTTATTCTTAGTGACAATCCAAAACGTATTGAAATTCATGGGTTTTGTGATGCATCTGAGCGAGCTTACGGTGGCTGTATTTATGTTCGAGTAACCGACGTTAGTGAAAAAATAAATGTGAACTTGCTGTGTTCTAAAACTAAAGTCCCTTAAAAACTATTTCATTGCCACGCTTAGAGTTGTCAGGAGCATTAATTTTGAGCAGGCTTGCTGAAAAAGTTCTCAATTCCCTTAGATTAAAGATTCATGCGTGTGTGTTTTGGACTGACTCTAAAATAGTCTTAGATTGGCTTCATTTAGTTCCAAATAGATTAAAAACTTTCGTAAGTAATAGAGTTTCTGAAATCCAAAGAATCACTAATTCATTTGTGTGGCGGTACTGTCCAGGTAAATTTAATCCTGCTGATTTATTGTCTAGAGGTGTTAAGCCATCAAAGATTCAAAATTCTAACATTTGGTTTCATGGACCAGATTGGCTTTCCAAAGATGTTTGCGAATGGCCAAGTAATATCGTTCAAAACAGAGATTATTCCAATTTGCCAGATGTAAGGAAAAACGTACAAGTTTTCTTTACCCAAACAGTATCTCAAGTTTTACAAATCGAGAATTTTTCTAAATTGCAATATCTTAAGCGCGTTTTAACTTGGATATTTCGATTCATAAACAATAGAGTATTATACTCAAAATATGAAAATGCTTGTATCAACAATTTGAATAAAAAAAATTAGGTCGTATTTTTTTATTTTAGTAGAAACGTTACAGGAAGACAGAAAAAAATTAAATTAGTTGAAATCGTTCAAAACGCTTCAGATTCCCCGCCATGTTTTCTTGCTACATTACGTCACGACTCAACTCGACGTTTGTCTTAGCGTTCTTCATCCAAAGTGTCAAATTCGCGTCAAAACAAGAGAACTTAACCTGACTTTGTAAAAATAGCAGTATTCCTCCATAAGTATTATAAAAAGATGTCTGGATATTATAAAACGTGTTTTGTACCAGGCTGTAGAAATAATAACAGATCAACGCCCAGTAAGCTGTTTATTGCAGTACCTACAACTAAAACTGTTCGTGAAAAGTGGTTTCAAGCTGTAAATGTAAAGCAAGTGGCCCACACTGGTAGATACTGCTGTGAAGACCATTTTAATGTAAGTTGTTTTATTAATAAAAGTAGCACATTTGGTTTTTTTACTTAAAATTATTTTAGTTGGAAGAAGATGCTGAAAATTGGCAGTATTTTAAAACCCTCGGCACAGTACTCAGGATTAGGGCTGATGTTGTTCCCCACCAGTTTTTGACACCATCAAAGAGGAGGTCGCCAAGGGAAAGTCAATTTTCATCTTCAGCCAAGAAAAGGAAACGTGTTGCACTTGAAACGGTGGCAAGTTCAAGCTCGACAAGACGAATGTTGTTTAAAGAAGAGCTCGGGGTTCAAGCTTCACTTCCTCGAACAATTCATGAAAGCAGAGAACCTATTCCATCAACTTCAACTTGTGAACAAGCAGTAGAAGGTTTTGAGGATCTTGAAGAAGTGGTTGCAGTAGAGGAAACTATAGAAAAGTCCCTTTCATTTTCATCAAAAGGTGTACAAACAGATAAGATTTCAACAGTGAACAAGGCTGTTCAATTTCACTATAGGCCATCAGTACGAAGTGCTTATGTGAATGCTGTTGTAAAAGTGCAATCTGTAGGAACTTCTACAAAGACATCAGTTTTAGCAACAGACAGCGAGATTTTAGAGAGCAATGGTTCAACAAATGGGAGTGACCGAGGTAATGACATAATCTCATCAGACAGTGAATATGAACCCTCATGTGAAAGTGATACGAGCAGTGATTCTGATAAGGACAGTTTAAGTGTAAGTTCTGATAGCGAACACAGACAAGATTTGGAAGGTCACAAAAGATATCACTTGAGACTATTACAGCGTAGAAGTCAAAAATATTTGGGGCTTCCAGAAGATGCCTACGTAATAGTAAATTTATGTGAAAAGAATGGACCCATACCAAAAATGCATATTTTATTGACCTTAAAAAAAATCAGAACTGACGATGAATATGTATAATATGTATGCTCTAGATGCTGTTATTCGACCAAATCGCATTTCAAACCATAAAGAAGAATCTGCTTGGTTCCTAGTACTTATCTCAATTGCCTTGCACATTTCAGTAGTCATGTTGGCACGACAAAAATTTAAAAAAAACTCAGGTGATCCTGAACTACCATCTGCATCAAGGACGTCCTCGAACGTTAAGCCTAAATAATACATTGAAGAGTTCAGTAACACATTGTCTCGCAAAGGTATGTTACAAATCATGGCCTGCGAGTTTTTCTCTGTCAACACGCTCACAACTTGAGATTTGAAATCTGGTACATTAGGTAACGTTGGTGGTGTCTTTTTACCTAACTCTGCTGCTTTTACAAAACTTTTACCACGGGCAATTCTAGAGAGCCGAGAAGATTTCCAGTAACACTCCTTCGATGTTACTGCTGGTTCACAACTTCTTCTGTAAAGCCAGAAAATGAAGGCCACTGAATGTTTACATCCACCTAAAATTTATACTTGAGGAAAAATATTTTTTCTAAGTCATCGTTACCTTTGCAAGCCACACATCCAGTGCACTCTGCACTAAGAATCGTTCTTTGTGTTTCATTTATAACAATTGTCACCCTATAGTCCGGATTACGGAGCTTATGTTCTGGGGTAACTCGTGCCTTGATTATACAAGTTTCCCCCTGCCTTTTCAACTGGACAAAACCGGAGGCTTCTTCACCATAAACTGCTTGAGTAGCCCTAGAATTTCAATAATAGTTATATAATTGATTACAAAAGGGTTCAAAATTTACCTCGTAGTTTTGGTACCAGACATTTCAGCACCTACAAAGTCCGGGTTGCTGGAGAAAAACCTAGCCAACATTTCTGGCAGAATTTCTGGCAAATTATCAGACCAGGCTCTTTCGTACCCTTCTTCCATTATTAATTTAAAAAAACACAAAAACGATACAACTGAAAACTTTACAAAACACGTGCGCAACAGACAGAATCTAGGTTAGGTTAATAATTAGTAGCTGTACTTGTACTGTGACAATGGTTGGTATGCTTTCATTGCTTTGAACTTGAACTGTGGCTTGAAGACGTAGCGCGTAACTCGAAGGTTGAGTAGTGACGTAGGGACCCCCAAGGTTACCCAAGCGTTTTGGCGCAAACTTGATTTTCGCAACCTTTGACTACTAATATTTATTACACAATAATTATTTTGCAACAAATAGCGTCGCTAAGTTTCATACCAAATTGAGTACTATCATATCCACCCATTTTTAACACATTGGTTTAATTAGTATAATACTCTATTGTAAGACTAAGTGTCTCGAACAGAGGCAATTAGATTCTTTATCATCTCAGGAAATAAGTAGCTCGTTTACAGTTTTGATTAAATTAGCACAAGGTGAAACCTTCAAAGAAGAGATTCGTAATTTACAGGAATCTCGACCACTTCATTTTCGTAGCAGAATTTTAAGCTTAAATCCATTTTTGGATGAACAAGGTGTTTTGCGTGTAGGTGGTCGTTTAGAAAATTCACAATTTGTTTTTGAGAAAAAACACCCTATTATATTGTGTTCAAAACACCATTTAACAAAGCTTATATTTGAAAACGAACACATTCGATTGTTGCATGCTGGTCCACAGTTATTGCTAGCCTCTATAAGAGGGAGATTTTGGCCAATTTTAGGTCGCAACCTCGCTAAAAAGGTGGTCAAGCAATGCATACCTTGCTTCAGGAATAACCCAAAATTGTCGGTGCGCCCTGTTATGGGCCAATTACCTGAAAATCGTTTACAACCTGGACCTCCATTTAATGTGACAGGCGTGGACTATGCAGGGCCACTGCTTATCAAAGATCGTAAGGGTCGTGGTGGAAAATTAGGCAAATGTTATATTGGCCTTTTTGTATGCTTCGCTATCAAGGCAGTCCACCTTGAATTAATCTCGGACTTATCTAAAGATTCATTTATTATGTCTTTAAAGAGATTTGTATCCCGTCGCGGAATGCCATCCAAAATCTTTTCTGACAATGGCAGTAATTTTGTGGCTGCTCATTCTGAAATGAAAGAATTTGGTAATTTTCTCTCCAAATCAGAAAATGATATAATAGACTATGCAACTCAAAATAATATTGAATGGAAATTTATTCCACCTTATTCGCCTCACTTCGGGGGATTACGGGAAGCTGGGGTAAAATCGTGTAAAAAGCATATTAAGATAGTCATAGGTAACGCTCATTTGACATTTGAGGAATTAAGTACTCTACTGGTTCAGGTAGAAGCTGTTTTGAATTCTCGACCTTTGTGCCCGTTATCTGATGATCCAAATGATTACACACCTTTAACACCCGCTCACTTTCTGATTGGAAGACCATTGGTTGCTATCCCGGAACCAGATCTTGTAGAAATTGCCATAAATAGGTTAACAAGATTTCAACACATTCAACAATGTTGTCAACACTTTTGGAACCGTTGGCGTAAAGAATACGTGGGAGAACTTCAGCAAATGGTCAAATGGAGAAAGCCAGAAGGCGTTCAGCTGCACCTCGATGATTTGGTTTTAATTAAAGAAGACTGCCTGCCTCCCTTAAGATGGAAATTAGGACGAATAGTCAAGCTTTTTCCTGACAAGTTGGGTGTAAGCAGAGTAGCAATGATTCGGACGGCAACTGGTGAGGTCAAGCGGTCGTTCAGCAAAATTGTACCGCTTCCTGTTGGGCACCCTTAAGTTTTATTTGTTGCAACAGTCTTGCAAGGTGGGCGATATGTTTGGAAACTTACTGGTTGCTGGAAGTATCCCTATTGTTTAAAATGGCGTTGCCAGGAAATATAATAAAATGTAATAATAACAATAAATCTGTCAAACAGAAAAGAACTGAAGTTAAGCAGTTTTTCATAAAAAGAAGTTATTCATAAACACATATGCTTCGGCACTACTACTAGGTGCAGATTACATCTGCACCCAAAACCACCAAGTCCAACTCGATATACAGGGTGTTATTTTTAAAACTTCCCACCTTGAATATCTTTGGAGGTAATAAAGATTTTGAATTGAAATAAAAACTGGACAATCCCGCACGGAGGGGGACACTTGCGCGCATATTCAGGGAATTTTTTCCACTTCCGGTTTAACAGGAAATGACCCTAACTTTGTTTTTTCAAATGGAATGGCACCTTTTTCTCAACGGATTCGGAATCTACGATTTTTTCTGAGTTAGAAACACGTATCATACTTGACCGGAAGTGCAGTCACGGCCACCCTAGATTTTCAAAAACATCGAAGAAATCGGTGAAATATTGAGATTTTCGAAAAACGCAAAAACACGTCAAGTTAGTTTTTTTGATGCAAATTTACCTGAGCAATTTCATTTTTTGATTTCTCTTATTTCTATCAAATTTTCTCTTACCTCACAATCTGTCAAAATTTCAAAAGTAAATAAAAAGAAAATGTCAATGGGCAGATGAATTTGCATCAAAAAATTAAAGTAGACGTGTTTTTGCGTTTTTCGAAAAACTCAATTTTTCACCGATTTCTTCGATGTTTTTGAAAATCTAGGGTGGCCGTGACTGCACTTCCGGTCAAGTATGATACATGTTTATAACTCAGAAAAAATCGTAGATTCTGAATTCGTTGAGAAAAAGGTATCATTCCATTTGAAAAAACAAAGTTATGGTAATTTCCGGTTAAACCGGAAGTGGAAAAAATTTCCTCTATATTCGCGCAAGTGTCCTCCTCCATGCGGGATTGGTCAGCGTCTATTTCAATTCAATATCTTTATTACATCTAAAGATATTCAAGGTGGGAAGTTTTAAAAATAACACCCTGTATGAATCATTCACGGTGAATAAACATCTACAGGGATCCACATCGCATTTGAATTTCAAGCAACACTTATGTGAAATTTAGAGTTTCATCCCCTAATTTGCACCCCTTTCTGGTTTATCTTGCAGAAAAACACCATCCCTTATCAAGTGTCAAAATATATGTGGTTATTCAGACCTCCATGTGCAAGATATTTGAGAAGTTTTCGTATTTTTGTGATTTTCAACCCCTAAATTTCATCGCCCAAAATTGACACGTCATCACCTTCAACACACTTATACGTCAAAAGCGCATATCAAGTTTCAGTAAAATATCTTCACTGGTTCTTGAGTTATTACAATTAATAGTTTTTCGGTCCCGAAAAAACCTCGCATTGTCGCGCTTTTACTGCTAAGGCTGCCTAAACGCTTAAAGATGGATTAAAATCGTATAAGGGAGAAATGACGGCAACGAATAGATCTACAAAAAAAGTCCGCGACAGCATATAAATATCTGTTACGGATAGCCGACAATAAGCCACTGAAGCAATTTTCGTCAAAAATTAAAACACAAAAACAATCTCGGTGGGCTACCCATCGTAGATAGCTATATGCCGTCGAGGACTTTTTTGTAGATCTTTTCATTGCCGACAATTCCTCCTTTCAAACTTTTGCTCTAGCTCCAAGCGTTGAGGCAGCGTTCGCGATCAAACGTCGAAAATTGTAATTTGTTTCAGTTTTTCACCCCTAACTCCCACCCCCCTGGTCCGATATGGCCCAAAAACAATCCCCGCCGAAGTCCGAAATTTTCGGGGTATACACATGTGTACAAAATTTCAGCTCGATATCTGCTTTCGTTCTCAAGTTATGCGATGGACAGAGTAGACGGACGGCCGGCCGAGCGAGCGAGTGAACGAATTCACTAAAACTACAGTGCCTGCGCATATGCTTCGGCACTAAAATTCTATTGATGACGTGCGACGGAAGTTTTGTTGAAAATACTTATACAGCGCGAGTGAAAAGTATGGAATAAAATTCCTTAAATTTTTGTCCTTGATTTGTGGGAAAAATCCTCGGACAGGTCAGTTTTAATTTTTGGTAGGGACAGTTATTTTCTCACCTTCCGGTTTAACCGGAAATGAGCTCAAATTTGTTTTTTTAAATGGAATTATAGTTTTTTCTCAACGGATTGGGAACCTACGATTTTTTTTTGAGTCAGAAACATGTATCATACTTTACCGGAAGTACAGTCACGGTCACCTCAGATTTTCAAAAACATCGAAGAAATCGGTCAAAAACCAAAATTTTTGAAAATCGCAAGTACACGTCAACCTTATTTTTTTGTTACAAATTCAACTGCGCGATTACATTTTTTTTTAATTCTTTTTGCTATTTCGGCAGATTGTGAAGTGAAAAAAATTGAAAAAACAAAGACAAATAAAAGGAAATGAAATTGCGCAGTTGAATTTGTATCAAAAAAATAAGGTTGACTTGTATTTGCGATTTTCAAGAATCTTGGTTTTTGACCGATTTCTTCGATGTTTTTGAAACTGAGGTGACCATGACTGTACTTCCAGTAAAGTATGATACATATTTATGACTCAGAAAAAATCGTAGGTTCCCAATCCGTTGAGAAAAAACTATAATTCCATTTGAAAAAACAAATTTGAGCTCATTTCCGGTTAAACCGGAAGTGTGAGAAAATAACTGTCCCTACCATCAAGTCCGCATTACAAAAATAAAACTGACCTGTCCCAGGATTTTTGCCACAAATCAAGGACAAAAATTTAAGGAATTTTATTCCATACTTTACACTCGCACTGTATGTATGTATAAAACTTTTTGATAACTTGCGAGATATTTCGGGCGGAAACTTTGCTTTAGAACGCCCTGTATTTTTAAGCTCTTGAACTAAAAAAGTTACAGGGGGGTGAATACCAAACTGATGAATCACCCGGTATGTCCTCATTACATATTTTCCATACTACCATCTTGATAAAAACAAAATTTCCTAAATTATTGCACTTACCCCCAAAATAGGCTCCAGTATTAGTACACAACCTCCACTTGCTCTGGTAAACCCCCGGAGCTGACGGACTAGTCATTTGCACGGCTAAATGCGTGCTTTCGAAAGGCTTTAGTGGTGGCAATACAACCCTCCCACCCCCTAAACTATTACCATCTGAGCACTGAGCATAACAACCCACCGGCCACTCCTCATTTCCATTATTATACAAATGCCAGACTTTCTGAAAACTAAAAGGCAAAAAATAATAAGAAACCACAAACTAAATTGCTCGGCTTAACTTTACTTTAGCGGAAACCGTGTATGTACTGAAACTGCACATATTCCCGTTCGGAATGATGAGCTGAGCACAACGGTACCTGTTTTTTATTGCAGAAACGCACCGTTGCCAAGTTACAGGTTTCCGCTAAACTAAAGTCCGTGCGGACGGGGTTAACTTTACTTTAACGGAAACCTTGTTAGCACTAAAACTGCACATACTCCCGATGAGAATGATGAGCTGAGTATAACGGTACTCGTTCTATCTTGCGTAAAAGCAACGTTGCCAAGTCACAAGTTTCCGCTAAAGTCCCTATAGAAACCACGTGCACGTTGAAACTTTGTATGTTCTGGTTGAGAATATGAGAATGACGAGCTGATTGAATGTCACGTAATTTTTCTTGCGCAAGCGCACTGTGGCCAAGTTTCAACTAGTTTTATGAAGTTCTTATGGTACTACTTTAGCAAAAACCATGCAATATCTGGGAACGAAATGACACGAAAATACGTGCCGATCCTCTTCCCGACCCTATATTGTAAAAATTTAATTTAGTTATTTTAGTTGACAAGGCTTTCCATATGGTGTCACCAAACGTATCCATTTTTATACAGGGTGTCTTACGAATATGGAGCAGTATCGATATCTCTGGGCTTAAGGAAGGTACAGTTGTAAGATTTGGCATTTACAGAAACTGACACATTCGGAATCTATTGAAATTATTGGCGACCATGGGGCACTTCCGGTTATACCGGAAGTAGGGTCCTACTTTTAAATTTTAAATAGCAACTCCCATTTTTCATTGCAGATTCGGATAGAGGAAGAAAAATTATGCTTAAAACACCTACATGTAACTTGTTTGCGCCAGCCGCCTAGGTTTTATTAACGTTTTCAGAGAAAAGTTCCGCAAAACAGTGCTATGTAAAAATGGTCATAACTTGTAAACCGCGGGCGACAAAAATAAAAATGACACCGTTGTAAAGCGGAAGGACTGTTTTACATTATGATTGCCAAAAATCCTAAGAAAACTAATTGAAAGTTGATTTCGAGAAACTGCAATACTGGAAATTTCAAACCCGAATAACATTTTTTTCTTAAATGGCAGCATACAAGTTTTTCTGCATGGATGGGTGCAGAATTTTATTCTCTTTTCAACGGTACCCATAAAGTGCCAAAAAAGGAAACGATTAGAATCGCTGTTTTTTCCATAAGAAGAAAATGTTATTCGGCTTTTAAATTTCCAACATTTCAATTTCTTTAAATCGACTTTGAATCAGCTTTCATATGACTTTTTGGCAAGCATAATGTAAAACGATCTTTCTACTTTACAATGGTGTGTCATTTTCATTTTTATCGCCCGCGGTTTACAAGTTATGACCATTTTTACATAGCACTGTTTTGCGGAACTTTTCTCTAAAAACGTTAATAAAATCTAGGCGGCTGGTGCAAACAAGTTACTTGCTAGGTGTTTTAGGTTTAGGTTTTCCTCCTCTGTCCGAATCTGTAATGAAAAATGGGGGTTGCCATTTAAAATTTTAAAGTTGGACCCTACTTCCGGTATAACCGGAAGTACCCCATCGTCGCCAATAATTTCAATAGACTCCGAATGTGTCAATTTCTGTAAATGCCAAATCTTACAACTGTACCTTGCTTATGTCCAGAGATATCGATACTGATCCATATTCGTAAGAGCGAGTATGGAGCGACTGAATGACAATAAATGACCTCGTCTTCATATTGACTTTTTTTAACCTCCCCACTCCACTTCACCATTTAAAAAAAAGGGAGGTTACTGCAATCACTAAAATTTTCGAATTCGAGATAAGACCGGATCTATACGTTTTGAGGTCTCAGGAACCCAAAAAAGTGGTTTTTAAAATGTGTCTGTATGTATGAACGTACGTTCGTGCGTACGTACGTACGTACGTACGTTCGTAAACACGCCACAGCCCAAACTACTCGACCGATTTGGCTGAAATTTGGTACGTGTGCATGTGAAAACCCAACTTAGATCTGAAAAGCTTTTGGAGCCAATCGTGCAACCAGAAGTGCCATTTTGGCACATCAACTTTTAAATTTTAAATGTAAACCCCCATTTTTCACGTCACCATAAGAAAGACGTTCAAATTCTGCATCTAAAAATGTATTCATTCTTAGTGCCCTTTTGACCAACAATTTAAAAAAAATTGATTTTTATCGGACTTTAAAATCGCGGTACAGCCCAAGCCCCTCAACCGATTTGGCTGAAATTTTGCACATGGGGATTGTATTACACGTCGAAGAGCTGAACAAATTTTGGATTCAATCGACCCACGGAAAGTGCCGTTTTGGCACACCAATTTCGAAACTTAAAATTATTCTCTCATTCACCCATCAAAAACAACTTTTTGAAAGATTTATTGTTATCATCAGAAAGGTCTTCAAATTCTGGTTTTAAATGAGATAAAGTTTATTCGCATTTAGTACCCTTTGGGTAGAAAAATCCAAATTTTGTAATAACACTGAAACCACGTTATAGCCCAAACTGCTGGATCAATTTGTCCGAAATTTGGTACATGGAGGTTAGGTAACCCATTGAAGAGCTGAAAGGCTTTTGGGAGCAATTGGTCCACGGGAAGTGCCATTTAGGCATATCAACTTTAAAATCTTAAACACAATAAGTCACGGAAATCAAAGACCCATGCGTTGGGGAGGTTCCAGCCGCTTCTCTGCTGCCTTTTTTTTTGACTAGCAATATTAGGTTAAGCAAAAAGTAGGTAATAAATACTACTTATTGACCTGTTTTAGGGTCGGGAAGAGGATTTGAGGCTCCATATAAAATGGATAAGTTTAGTGAAACCATATGGAAAACCATCTCCTTGTCAGGTAAAATACCTAAACTCAATTTTTACAATATCGATATTAAGCTGAGCGATACGAAACACTACTCATTGATCTGTGTCATAGAGTCGGGAAGAGGATTTGCACGTATTTTCGTGTCGTTTCCTTCCTAGATATACTGCATTTTAGAGTATTTACATAAGAACCTCATAAAAATAGGAAATCAGCAAGTCATCCTCAACCAGAATATGTAAAGTTTTAACGTGTACGTGGTTTCCGCTAAAGTAAAGTCCCTATAGACTTTAGTTTAGCGGAAACCTGTAACTTGGCAACGGTGCGTTTGCGCAAGAAAAATCGGGTACTATTGTACTCAGCTCATCATTCTGAACGGGAATAACAGGGTGATTCAGGTATGCATTAATTTTCAGGGGTGATTCTACATCGAAAAATATGAAGAAAAGTTCTTATAAACATATGTCCGAAAGTCGATCCTAAGGCTACGGTCCTCGAAAGGGGGCACCCAAACTTCGGTTATTATTGAATAAATCAGGAGTTTTTGCACACTGTCTGAATCAATAAACTCCATCAGATTATGTTATCAGCAAAAAGCGAATTTTACCAGGGACGTTCGAAACAGGGGGGGCCTGTGGATTTTTTCACCCAATTTTTTTGATGAGCCATTTTTTGACATTTCAGGGTATGCATTAATTTTCAGGGGTGATTCTACATCGAAAAATATGAAGAAAAGTTCTTATAAACATATGTCCGAAAGTCGATCCTAAGGCTACGGTCCTCGAAAGGGGGCACCCAAACTTCGGTTATTATTGAATAAATCAGGAGTTTTTGCACACTGTCTGAATCAATAAACTCCATCAGATTATGTTATCAGCAAAAAGCGAATTTTACCAGGGACGTTCGAAACAGGGGGGGCCTGTGGATTTTTTCACCCAATTTTTTTGATGAGCCATTTTTTGACATTTCCTCACCGGCATATGGTTGTCTGGCTAAAACTACATAAAAAAGCTCCTCTTATTGTTACTTCATAGGACTAACCGTTTTCGAGAAAAGTCAAATCAAAAATGTATCTGTATTGACCGAGCTGATCAAGAAGGGACAATTTATTTTTATTAAATTACAAAACTGAACGGATTCTAAAAATTAGTAACTAAAGTAAGCTGGTGATGCTTAATAATGTCAGATAGTATGCAAAAACTTGACGAGTGACTAAATAAAAATCGAATTCTCGACGCCCCCTTCAGGGGGTCGTAGCACCCTTAGGAGCGATTTTCAGACACTTGTTTATAGGAACTTTTCTTCATATTTTTCGATGTAGAATCTCCCCTGAAAATTAATGACTGCATACCTGAATCACCCTCTCTCTATGCAGTTTGAGTTCATACAAGGTTTCCGCTAAAGTAAAGTTGACCCAATTGGGCTTTGCTCTTTTTACCTAACATTAGGCTCTATGCTTTCTGATTCATTGACTACAGCATCCTGAACTAAAGCCATCGATGGTAATTTAGTTGAAGATTCAATATCCAAATACGAGCAAATTGCTGCTTGTAAATTCCTAAAACACACTATTTAGAAAAAATGATTCATGAAACAATTAAACTACCAGTTGTTCATGTCGAGGAAGAAGACGGCTGTGGAGTAGTTCAAGTGATTCCCGAGCAATCTCTGCAGCTGCTGCACCAGTTCCTCCTTGTCGGTAGTTCCCATGCAGCTGAATTGCTGGAGAAGCGACTGCTCAACATCCACCGAACCCCCGCTCCCCGTACCCTCCGTGGGACCGTTGTCGATGTCCATATCGCGGCAATTTTAGCAAAATCTAGAAATTCAACATTTCTTAAGGGGCTGTCAAGATGATGTCCATGCGCAGCGGACATAACCTTATCAAGTATTATGGGAGAAATTTGAGTATGACATCGGCAAAATTTCAACGTTTTGAGGCAGTTGTTGAGGATAATTAAGATATGAGAGGGCACTTACTTGCAAAACTCTTTATTTTGATGGTGATTCTCGTTTGACAGCTGATTGTGACACCTTTGTCATGTACCGTCGTAACGTCAGTTTTCAGGGTCAATAATGTCAACGCGTCGCGCCCTCTTTGAGTGGAAAATGCTTGCAGCAGTGGCGTGACCAACCAAGATGGGGGTAGAATGGGGCATTAATGATTTCAATAATTCCAGTGCATGAAGGGAGCCAGTCTACGCAGTAGGTAAAACAGTCCGGCTGTATTAACGGCTCTGTCAGTTTTGAGATTACTGTGACACAAGAATGACAAATAACGACTAGCAATAGTATACAGGGTATCCCTCGACGAGCGTCAGTTAGCCGTATCTGGAGGACTGTTTCTAGCATCGTCTTGAAAATTTGTACACAGGGGTTTCAATTAATTTTGAATCGAGTTAAAATATTTTCTACAATGGCGCACATCCGGTTATACCGGAAGTAGGTAGTAACTTCCTTATTTTAAATGGAACACCTCGTATATTATGATGTTTTTATATTCTACGTTTAATTCTAGGTGAACTTTTACTAAGAATTGCTATGCCAAAAATCAACCGTTTTTGAGAAAATCAAGAATTTCGCTGTTTCATGTCAAGTGCAGGCTTAACTTCAAAAAGCTGTAAAGGCCTTTACAGTATGAAATGAGAAAACGCTATTAATTTGGCATGAAGTCTAATGTAGGATGTATCCGCCCCTGGACTCAAATGTGAAAAGTGAATAATGGCCCATAAGGTGCGAGTTAAATACCACGATTATTGAAATACAGGGTGTTTTGCAACCGCGTGTAAGCTTTTTAACCTCAGATTGCCCATCGAAAATGGTAACGATTGGCACAAAATTGTTTAAGTCGAAGTCGTCTGCTAAGGAAATTATAGGGCTTTAAAAGTCAGCCATCCATCGGGAGCAGTTTTTCTTAGTTATCTCCGGAACGGATTAACGGATTTGAATGAAATTTGGTGGACACTAGTAGCCAGTGAATATACATCTACACGGTGAATTTCGTTGGATTATGACTATGGGATCACCAGCAAACAGAGAAACCCTTGATATTTTTCTTCCGGAAAATTATTTAAGAGGTCACGCGTTTTAAAAATAGTGGTGTATGTTATAAAGAGCAGCTCAAACT
This sequence comes from Pycnomerus fuliginosus, assembly GCA_963924575.1. Lineage (NCBI taxonomy): Eukaryota > Metazoa > Arthropoda > Insecta > Coleoptera > Zopheridae > Pycnomerus > Pycnomerus fuliginosus. Next base: position 36,642,020 of record OZ004620.1, on the reverse strand, counting down.
ACAACTTTTACTATACTCGGTATTTTTTGATTTAATAAGTGGTTTTAGAGATATTCGTCCTGAGATAACTGGAAAAATTTTCAAGGTCACACATTTTAAAAATGGTGGTGCCTGTTGTAAAGAGCAGCTTAAACTGTAACTTTTACTATTCTTGGTATTTTTTTATTTAATGAGTGGTTTTAGAGATATCCAAATAAGAAAAACTGCTCCCTATGTAAAGCCCTAACTTCCTTAGGAGACGACTTGGACGTAAACAATTTTGTGGCAATCGTCACCATTTTTGATGGGCAATCTGAGGTTAAAAAATTGGCATAGTCTCGGAGACGGTAGAAACTTCTACTTTTTCACAGAATTTGTAAATGTAGCATTTAACTTTATTTAACCAAGGTCGGGCGTGCGGAGCGGTTGGATGGCTGATGCACCCGGCGCTCATTTATACTAAAATCTAAAATACAAATGTTTTTGACTCCTAAAATGGACATTTTTCGAAAAAATGACACTAGGTCTTCGATCCGACAATGCAACCGCTATCGAATTCGATAATGATAATATGCCTTTTTGCTAAGAAAAACTCAAAAAGGGGCCTTTTTGTCATTAAAATGGAAATTTTCTAAAAAATTGCGCTAAGGTTTTTGATCCGGCAATATAACAGCTATCGAATTCAATAGTAAGAATATTTTTTTTGTAAAAGAAATTGAAACAAGGGCCCTTTTGCCACTAAAATGACATTTTTCGAAAAAATGGCACTAAGGTTTTCGGCTTGAAAAAAAATCAGCTATCAAATCCAGTAATAAAAATATACAGTTATGCATAGGTTTTTTTCACGGCACCATTTTTTGGCCAAAAAGGCACAAGTGTGAATACATTTTGAGAAGCACAATTCGAAGAGCATTCATATGGTAACGCGAAAAATGGTGGTTTGCATTTAAATTTTTAAAGTTTATGTGCCAAAAAGGCACTGTCAGTTAACCGATGTGGCCCAGATTCTAATTAGCACCTACAAATCTCCCACTGAATATGTGGGCCAAATTTCATCTCGATACGTTAAGTAGTTTGAGCTGCAGCGTGATAACAGACAGACAGACAGACAGACAGACACAGTCATTTTTTCAAAAACACGTTTTTGGCTTCGCGAGCGTAGAAGTTAAAAATTTACACGCGGTTGCAAACACCCTGTATATTTATCCAAGATTATTGAAATTCTTCAAAAATTTGTATCACTTTATATTTATTGTAAACACAAACCAACAAAAGCAAAAAGTTGACAAATGATAGGAACAGCTTGATGCTTGATTTACTTTGGCACACTTTCGCTTGATTTTGGAACGTCATGATCTTCATTGGATAGGCAGCCAACATTTAGAGGTGCTGTGAAATAATGTGACAGAAGCGTGACTTTACAATAAGTCCCGCTATATTTTATGAACAGGATTATGTATCCACAGTTACGTATATAACAATGGCATTATTTAATAATCGTGGATAAATAAATAATTTGCCACAAAATGTCATGATGAAAGCGACCAAAAGCACCAGATGTAGTGCATTAATCACCAAAATTGGCAACCCTTCTTATAGACTGGCGTCCGTTATTTTCGTTTAAACACGTTGTTTCGAGTAAGTATTCATAGATGTCCTTCTTTTATTAAAATCATACTTTAAAAATCATCAATAAGCAATCATACAGAACCAAAAATAAATAAAAAGGAGTCGGGTACCGACAACTCGCCGCGACCAACTCACCGCGAGGTCAATTTGCCGCTGGGACGACTCGCCGCGGGAACAACTCGCCACCAGAGGGGCTCATGTCATATTTTTACTGCCAATAGTACCAACGCATTATTTATTTCGCGTATACTAAAATCAAAGCAGGTGCATTTTGAATTTTGATTAATTTAAATGAGTGGAGATACATTTCTTAAAACGAGGGTCGTCGTGTCAGGTATTTTAATTTATTTTTAATGAGGGTTGAAGAACATTATTTTCAATATATTTAAGCCGGATGGAACGGCAAATAATTCGACAGGAGGTCGTGTCGTTGAGGTCATTAAGTCGTAAGAACCCAACCAGTCAGTATTTTACAAATTAAAAATATAAATGAACATTTTTCTCTATGTTACCCCACAGTTTACTATTTCTTATCAACCAAACATCATTTTTGACTGTTCCTTACATATAAGTTACCCTTAAAGAAAGCCCTTATGAACCAATCAGCCTAATTCTGTAAGTGGCTAATGACCATTGTTTAGTTTGTTCCCTTGGAGATATCAATTTTTATATCGATATTATTCAGAAGTCAATAGGCATCTTGCACATTTCCTAATTTCGGGCTATTTTAATGTAAATGCATCAATAAAGATACAAGGAATCGTCCGCGAACATCAATTTTATTTAAAAAACGTTTGCTTATTTGTAAATAAATAAATAATTCAGAAACGCCGTTGTACGACTTGTGACGTCATAAATCGTACAGCCGATGCAATCTGACAACAGTTTATTTGAGGGTGACGTTTAATAATTAATTTGAAAAGTCAACCTTGACAGTTGACAATAAGAGGGGTCAAAAGTAACCTCTAACGTTGAATAAGGCGGTAAGTAGCCCAGGTGGCACATTATGTTGGTTGTAAAGGGGTGTCATATATCACCTATATATGTATAAGGTTTCTATATAGACAATGTCTACTCGATATTGGTACGACATCGTATACAAAATTATGTAACTATATATTTTGCCCATTATAACTCCGATATAGGTGCTAAGTAGAAAAAACTACATTGATTCTTTGTTATTGGCCCAATAAAGGTTAGACATTTATAAATCTATGTTGATAATATCAATATGAGACCCATATCAATGAACTAGATACAATCAACATTAGCATTTCTCAGATTGATTCTATATAGAATAGACATGAACACTTTTATATTGATTTGGCCTGTATCATGCCTATAAATACAATCTATATCGATGGTAATACATAGGATCAATATCAAAATGTTCGAGGTATTTTATATAGGCTAGATCGGGGGCTATTTTATGGACGATTTAATATTGTACCATTGTCTCAATTTATTTGGAATCGCCATGGAAAATTGCAGGATGGTGCTACATAGAATCAACTTGGAACTTATATGTACCTATACTTCAAGATTTGAGTTTCTTGCCTGAACAAGCAAATTTTGCAAGAGATAGAAATATGTACAAGTGTCTCGAATGGGACTGTGGATAAACATTTGCCAGGTATTGGTGGAATAGTTTTCAAAGTTTCAAGCAAAAAAGTTCAGTACTACTTTTCCGGCGAAGGAACGCCATTGTGCCGTTCGCTGTGCGGTTGTCACTTGTTATTCCTACGCAGTACGTTTTCGCATCCCAAATAATCAAGTTCCTTGAAGTACCGATTTCAAGAGAAAACTAAACTTGCAATAGTATCTGGAAATGTAAGAATAATATTCATTTTGAGAATATAGGATCAGACATGCCATATCTTTCAAAGTTTCGTGCCAAAAATTTCGGTACTACTTTTTCAGCGAAGGGATGCCATTGTGGTTGCCGCTTGGTGTTCCTACGCTCCCTACGCGTCCCTGTTACCCTCTACTCAATTGCCTCGTCTTGTCGTCTTGATCAGAACGCGTTGTGCTGTGTGGCGTGTGTTAATAAAATAAAATCAAATTTGAATTTTGGTTGGAGCTAGTCTAGTGTGGTGTTCTTTTCCGGCGTCCCTGTTACCTACCCTCTACTCAATTGCCTTGTCTTGACTTGATTGAACTAGAGAAAAACGCATTGTGCTGTCGTCTGGTGTGTGGTGTTAATAAAATAAAGTCAAATTTGGATTTTGGAGCTATAGTGTGGTGTTGTTTTATATCATTGTACTAACAAAATAAATTAAATATTGATTCAATAAAAAGATTTAAGGTTAACAAGTATATATGTATTTTGCCCTATATCGGTCCTCTCTAGATTAAAATATAAATTCCATATTGATATCCACATTTACCCCATGTATCTTGCAATATGTTGCTTATATTGGTTTTCACATGGAAATGAGATAGATTCTACATGCATTCTATATAGAAGCCTATATGCATTCCATCTCTCAAAGCGTTAACATTTTATATCGATTTTATATTAAATAAATATATGGAATCTACATTTAATCAGTTTATAACCTACATCGGTTCTACATGGTGTGCTACCTGGGAGAATGTGATTAGTTGCTTCGGTTGGCATCTTGTACCTTTGTACCCACTGGCAAAGAGTACTGGTGACTACAATAAAATATTTAAGATTTATGAATGAAAGACGTCGGGTCAGGTTAGACAGCGACGTTGTCACATGTAAGAAAATTGAGTTCGAATGGCTGGGAGGGTTTTTTGGCGCGAAGTTTCAAAATGCTACTTTCTCATTTTTTTTTGAGCTCCACGGACAAGATATTGGAATTTAAGGTATCTGGAAGGATTAAATATATCCCCAACTTCCATTTAACATCAAAAACAAAATTGATGCAAGTTGCCTATTGAAATTCAAGGAAGTTCCAAAACCACTTGCTTAAAATGTTGACTTACTATAAAACATTGATGTATACCAGACAAAAACATAAACAATAATCATATTTGGCCAATCCAGTTCTCTCAATTGATTTTAATGTTGACAAATATCAACAATTACAGAATTAGGCTGATTGTCTCAACAAACCTATATATGGAATTGAAAGTCACTTATCTTCGAGTGACCTTTAAGGAACGGTGCAAATGACCATTAAAAGTTTGTTTTCTAAAAAGTTGTTTATTTTTAAATCTTCGTTAATTATTGATTCAAATAACGCTTGCAGCAATCTCCATTTATTTAAATTAATCAAAAGTCAAAATGCACCGGGTGGTAGAATGGCATGAGTCTCACTGGTGGCGAGTTGTCCCCGCGGCGAGTCGTCCCAGCGACGAGTTGACCCCGCGGCGAGTTGGTCGCGGCGAGATGTACGGCGGCGAGTCGGTCGCGGCGAGTTGTCCCACTCCCGATCAGTGGCGTAGCTATCGGGGCAGCAGTTGTTGCCCGGCGCCGTCCGGGCGCTCTAGCAAAGGTTTGCTCGAGGGTTTACTATTTATAGCGTTTCCAAGGGCAGTCTGTAGGTAATTTGCAGGCAAATAAAAAAATCCTGCAGGCAACGTACTTATTCTACACGAATTATTGTCGTGAAACTTTTGGCACGAATGATCAGTACACTTTGCCGCACACTCCCCCCTCCCAAGCAGCACAAAGTTTTTAAAGCGTCTTTATAACACATATTATCTTTCAATCCATCAATCATAAAGTTAATAACTCTTCTAAAACTGTTTTGAGTTTCATTGACTGCGTTACAACGTTATTTAACGAATGACGTCTTATAAGGAAGTTGGTATGTGGTCTTAATTAACCTCCCCACAACCATATAAAAATGGGAGGTTATTGCAATCACTCCAAAATTCGAAATTGAGATAACACCAGATCTTTACGTTTCAAGGTCCCAGGATCACGAAAAAGTGGTTTTTAAAAAATGTCTGTGTGTATGTACGTATGTACGTACGTACGTATGTGAGCACGATTTCTCGGAAACTACCGAACGGATTTTAATGAAATTTGATATGTATGTTAGGGTTAGCCTTCCGGTGAGCCCAGTTAATTTCCTTGCGAATCCACAGACGCTAAGTGCCTTTTTGGCATGTAAACTATGAAATTTGACAGATGAACACTAATCTTTCTTATCAGCGCATGAAAGGCCTTGAAATTATGTATCTGAAACTGTATTCCCACTTAGTGCCTTTTTGGCACAAAATCTAAAAAATCGAAATTTAGAGGAAACATTAAATAACACGCTACAGCCTAAACTGCTGGATCGATTTGGCTGAAATTTGGTAGGTAGAGATACCGCTACCCGCCGTAGAGCTGATTTAATTTTGGTGACAATCGGCAAACGGCAAGTGCCATTTTGACATATAAACTTTGAAACTTGAATAATGAACTCCCATTTTCTCTACCAGCACATGAAAAGTCTTCAAATTTTGTTTTCAAAATTGTATTCAAGCTTAGTGCCCTTTTGGCAAAAGATCGTAAAATTTAGAAAGATCACAGAGAACACCTTAGGTTTGGTGGAGTAAAACTTAGGTATAGTAAACAGTAAAATTTACTTGATATTGGTGATAAGATTGGATCATTCACCGAAGTGGGGAGGTTCCAGAAGCTTCCGTAGCTGCCCATTTTTTTTCAGTTGAGTAAACGTTTTAAATAAGTGTTTTTTGTGTAAGTCATATCTTAGTTTTATTTTCCTATTTAACAACGTTATTACAACGCCCTCTTAAATAATCATCAAATGGTTTTAATTTTAGTTATTTCCACCTTTACAAAACTTGTTTTATGTAAGTTATATTGCTGTTTTCATTTTAGGTTTTGTTGACGTCGCTATATATTTTTTTAACTAAAGTTGCTATGTGGCTTAAATTTTCAGTTTTTGCGACGTTTTTAAAAATACCTTTTTTGCATTAGTTATATTAGAGTTGTATATGTATATACATGGTATATATCGAATTCAAATTTTTTGTCGGTTAAAAGTTAATCGTTATAATCTGTAGTCGCGGATAGTGCGATTTTGCTCTTATTAGTTATTATTGTTATGAATTATTTTAGTGAAAAAAGTGATTTATTATGGCCCCAGTTAAGACGAAAAGTTATAAATATTCAGGCAGCTACCATAGAAAACTGAAGAACTACATTAAGCAGCAGCATCAGTCACAACTGCAAAATAATTTAAACGAATTGCCAATAACAGACAATAATAATCAAGCAAAAGGAGCTAATGAAACCATCAACCAAGAAGCTACTCAAACTATCCAACAAGCGTCAACTTCGACACTTTTACATCAAAACGTGTACCGAGGTAGTCGTAGTTTTCCGATGCTTAATGAGTTAATTTATAGTCTGTGTGTGGTTATTACAACGTAAAAACGGATAAAGGACAGCAGCCATTATTTAAGAAAGATTTTTTAGAACGCCATATTGTAGGCCACATATTCAGAGTATGCAAAAAGATCTCTCGGGCATAATTTGGTCCTAATATTGTAAGATTGACACGGAAATAGGTTTCCTCAACTTATTTATCGATTTTACAATAACAATGTCAGAGTTATTTTATAACCAAGATTTAAAAAAAATATATTATTTTCTTGTATATTTCAGTATTTTAAGGGCGCACAAATTATTTTGAGGATAGAACTATCATATTTACAGTGTACAGTGTTATTATACTTTTAAAGATTTTAAAACCCTTACACATAATTAAGTCTTCAGGTTGTTTAAATAACTAAAATAGGTATTACAATTCTTAAGTTTGATACAACTTCTTTGTTAAGGTTGTATAAAAGTTATTGTGAAGTGAATAAGTTACCGTTTAGGTGAGTGTTTAATGGGTGATAATAATAGTTGTAGAAACGTTATAGTAACGATGTTATTTTACACTCTAAAACAGTTTTAAAGGGCTAATACAACGTCGCAAAGTAGCATCTATAGATTCCCCACTTTGCATATAAAAGGGTTGTATGTGGGTTTATGACACCCATATAACACTCTAAAGTATAAATATACAGTTACAAGAAAAGTTTTATAAACGTTTAAGCAACCATTAAATATACCAATAGAGGTATTTCTTGAGTAGAAAGAATACACATTATACTGAGATCTCAACGCGTTAAAAGAAGACGCCAAGATGATGCGCGCGCACTTGGAGGCGACCGATATCCGGTTAGAAGGAAGGGAGAATAGTTCGAATGTTGGCGGCAATCAGTTGAAACTTCTTTTCACTAGCAGAAACATTGTTATTACGGCAGTATATAATGCAACAAGACAAAACCATACTGGTTTATTCTCAAAAATGATACAAATAGCCTGCGAAAACGAGGCTATTTCAGAATAATCAGTTAATGGGGTTATGTTTCTGCATCTGTCATGTGTCAACTGGGCAGTGAAGCAAATATTGATTTGGTACTCGGTTTCCTCACCCATGACATCATAATATGATATGCCGTGCCGAAAAGCTCGATGTTTCTTCCTAACAACATAAAAATGTTCTAACCATCACATAAAATAGACAATGGTCTACCATTTTCTACTTTTAATTAAACGTGCCTACTGTTTCTTTCAATTATTTAATTTTCTCTGGTCGGTTACAGGTTAACAAGGAACAACCGTGTTCATCGGCGTAAATTGTACCGGATATAAGGTACCTCCGATTGCGCGCGCATGACATGCCAATGACGTCACTCAAGAAATACCTCTATTGTGCTACTTGGGTAATAAAGCCTAACTCCCTATGATAATTTCCTAACTTTTGAGCAGTGACTTCAAGTCGAGGCGACAGCACGCCGCTTACGCCTGTGCGTAACTGGCCGCGCAGGCGTGCGTTCAATGGGTACATTCGCGCCACCCCCCAAATCAGTTCTATTCGGGGGCGCAAAACTCAAATCTCGCAATATAAATTCATCGACTCGATTCTCTGATTGTCGGTCAATTTATTAGTGAATTTGTGATGTCTTAAATTTTCGGTAAGTCAAATCAAAATAGCGTCTGTTATCATAATCACTAGTTTCATAATAATTAGCTGTTTAATTAATCCGTTTTGTTATGATATTACTGTTACTGGCAAGTTACTAGACAACGAAAATTCTAAAAATTATATTTAATAAAATTACACGTTACAATTTATTGCAAAGGTCTAGGTACATTTTTTGTTCATAACTAGCAAGAAAGAATCGCGTCACTGCTAAAAAATCGTTTCTGTGATAAAAGCGGTTTTAATTAATTTTTCGCGGTGATTTTACTAAATCTGAAAATGTATTTTTTGTAATCGCGCAAGAAACGTAAGTTAATTTAGAATTTAACTGACATCCTAGTGAGCGTCTGTCATTGAAATCTCGAACCCAGCCGGGGGTGAAATCGTGCGAATTCCGCGTAATTACAATGAGCAACAACAATTTAATTATCCGTGACCCTTTTGGTCAGTTTAATAATTACGTGGAACCCAAACTCTTCGACGAAGTCCCGATCACCAGGTGCCAAAATATCATCCACGGTTACGCGCTGCCTCAGATCGCCATCAAAACCGAAGACCAGCACAACTTCAACGAGGTAACAAAATTTTAGTTAATTTTCCAGCTTCCACCATTCGTAATTATGCAGTTCTGCAAGAAAAAAACGTTCAAAAAGAGGGCTCAACCGGGATTTGAACCCGGGACCTCTCGCACCCAAAGCGAGAATCATACCCCTAGACCATTGAGCCGTGGGCAACGTGGTTGTAACAGCCTTTCTTCTTTTACAGATGGTTCTTGTAAATGGATGTTGGGACACTTCCAATAAAATTCCGAATATCGTCGCCGAGATGCACAATATCCACTCGGAAGATATAAAAAATTTCCAGAACAGTACTTGCGAGTTCCTGGATTTGAGTCCGAAGGGGTCGGACAGCGGCATCGAGTCCGACTGTGCGGAAGGGAACCTTTCTTGGCTCTTGAATTACAAAATTCACGAATTGCCCCCGGTGCCAGGTGAGTTTTTGACCTATCGCTAGAAAGAAAGTTTGTTTATTTATTGTTAGGTAGCTGTTTCACCTGTTTTGTTCAAGTCGCTTGGAAATGCTACAGTCATTTTTTCCGATTGGTAGTCAGACAAAAACGAGGACAAAAAAATGTGCGATAGTCCAAGAACTTTAGGATTTCACTTCGGAAAAATTACAAGAGAGCTGAAAATTGGTACATGCCTTCATAATAGTGATTGCAAGTAGGTAATGGGTCAGAAGTCCCCATCGATAGACCTTGTGCTATTTGACAGCTCTTGAAAGTGTTAAGAAATTGATTTTTCAAAAATACAAACACTATACAAATAAGCTGGCACTAAAACTGCTTAAAGGGTTTTTGTCACTAAAAAATTGGCAGCAGAGAAGCGGCTGGAACCTCCCCATCGTATGGGTCCTTGATTTCCGTGTCTTATTGTGTTTAAAATTTTAAAGTTTATGTCTAACTGGCACTTCCCGTGGACCAATTGCTCCCAATAGCCTTTCAGCTCTTCAGCGGGTCATCCTAATCGCCATATACCAAATTTCAGCCAAATCGATCCAGTAGTTTGGGCGATAACGTGGTTTCAGTGTTATTATTACATAATTTCGATTTTTCTACCCAAAGGGTACTAAATGCGAATAACTTTTATCTCATTTAAAACCAGAATTTGAAGGCTTTTCTAATGGTGACAAATCTTTGGTGTGCGAAAACGGCACTTTCCGTGGGCCGATTGAATCAAAAATTTGTTCAGCTATGGGGGATTCCATGTACAAAACTTCAGCCAAATCCGTTCAGGGGCTTGGGCTGTGGCGAGAATTGAAATTCCGATAAAAATCTCAAATTTTCTAATTTTTGGTAAATAGGGCACTGAAAGTGAATACATTTTTAAAAGCAGAACTTGATGGCCTTTCCTATGGTGATGGTGACGTGAAAAATGGGGATTTTGCATTAAAAATATTCTTTCAGTGCTTCGCACCTCGGGGTTACAATCTTACCGCTTGGGCTAAAATAGTTCTTATCTACCTTGGTCAATAATATACTATTGTTTTATTCAGTTCTTGATTAATTAACGCGAGATTCGGGCCACTTTTCATCGCGTAATGAAGATTGCCCCAATTTCGCGTTGTTTAATCAGGAAATAAATAAAAGAAATTCAATTATTGAAACTGCAAGTCGAAGGTACACGTCTAGGCAATGTTTGTACATTTGTTGGTAAAATTTTATCGAGCGGTACTTACGGGCTGAGCTGGGATTGGGGGGCTGATCACTCAAAAAAATTGTGTACAATTAATTCCAATAATTCCAGTTTAATTCCATTAATTCCATTCTAATTCCATTAATTCCATTAATTCCATTCTAATTCCATTAATTCCATTAATTCCATTCTAATTCCATTAATTCCATTCTAATTCCACTAATTCCGATTTAGTTCCATTAATTCCAAACAATTCCATATTAATTCCAAATAATTCCAACTAATTCCAGCTAATTCCAACTAATTCCTTTAATTTCTTTTAAATGATATAGTTATCAATTCCAAATAATTCCACTTAATTCCAGATAATTCCACCTAATTCCAACTAATTCCAGCTAATTCCAACTAATTCCTTTAATTCCATTAATTCCATTCTAATTCCATTAATTCCATTCTAATTCCATTCTAATTCCACTAATTCCTATTTAGTTCCATTAATTCCTATTTAGTTCCATTAATTCCAAACAATTCCAACCAATTCCAACTAATTCCAGCTAATTCCTTTAATTCCTTTTAAATGATGTAAGGCTTATCAATTCCAAATAATTCCTTATTAATTCCATATCAATTCCAAATAATTCCATAATAATTCCAGTTAATTCCAAATAATTCCAGCTAATTCCAACTAATTCCAGCTAATTCCAACTAATTCCAACTAATTCCGGCTAATTCCAACTAATTCCATTAATTCCAGAATAATTCCGTAATAATTCCATAATTCCGGAATTAATTCCAAGCCGGATGTACAACTAATTCCACTAGTGATCAGCCCCCCAGCTGGGATTTCTGTTAATTCCAGGTTCCAGCCGCTTCTCTGCTGCCATTTTTTTTATTTGCATTCTCAATCTGCATCTAATTCTCTGTATTCTGCTATAACATACCCTATAGCTATGTATAAATGTTAGGGTTTTGGCGCAAAGTCTTATTGCAACATTGGTGAAAATTGAGAGGTCGGCTGCTAAAGGTTCAAGGGCGTCTTGTGAAACTTCCAGATTTCTAATGAGGCAGTTGTAGATTTGGAAAATCTCAGTTAATATTCGAGACCGATAGAAATTCAAATTGACCGCCTAGGGTGATACTATAATAGCCGGTGTTCCTGAATAGGGCAAACAAATGTCAACAAACGGAAAACTAGGCAATTTCGTTATAGAAACACCATAGGATAGATAGGTAGGGAATTGGATTTGCTGTCGACTGGGATAATTAAAAAATAGTCATTCCATTTGAAAAAAAGGCAGCAGAGAAGCGGCTGGAACCTCCCCAACGCGTGGGTCTTTGATTTCAGGGACTTCTGTTTAAGATTCTAAAGTTGATATGCCTAAATGGCACTTCCCGTTGACTAATTGCTCCCAAAAGCCTTTCAGCTCTTCAACGGGTCACCTCACCTCCATTTACCAAATTTCGGGCAAATCGATCCACTAGTTTGGGCTATAAAGTGGTTTCAGTGTTATTACAAAATTTCGATTTTTCTACCCAAAGGGTTCTAAATGCGAATAAATTTTGTCTCATTTAAAACCAGAAATTGAAGACCTTTCTGATGGTGACCTCGATAGTGACAATAAATCTTTCAAAAACTTGTTTTGGATGGGTAAATTAGAGAATAATTTTAAATTTCGAAATTGGTGTGCCAAAACGGCACTTTCCGTGGGCCGATTGAATCCAAAATTTGTTCACCTCTTTGACGTGTAATACAATCCCCTTGTGCAAAATTTCAGCCAAATCGGTTCAGGGGCTTGGGCTGTACCGCGATTTTAAAGTCCGATAAAAATCAATTTTTTTTTATTTTTGGTCAAAAGGGCACTAAGAATGAATGCATTTTTAGAAGCAGAATTTGAAGGCCTTTCCTATCGTGACGTGAAAAATGGGGGTTTGCATTTAAAATTTAAAAGTTGATGTGCCAAAATGGCATTTCTGGTTGCACGATTGGCTCCAAAAGCTTTTCAGATCTAAGTTGGGTACCAAATTTCAGCTAAATCTGTCGAGTAGTTTGGGCTGTGGCGTGTTTACGAACGTACGTACGTACAAACGTACGAACGTACGTACGAACGTACGTACATACATACAGACACATTTTAAAAACCACTTTTTTGGACTCCTCAGACCTCAAAACGTATAGATCCGGTCTTATCTCAAATTCGAAAATTTTAGTGATTGCAGTAACCTCCCTTTTTTTTTAAATGGTGAAGTGGAGTGGGGAGGTTAAAAAATTAGTTTCAATTGTTTTCCTAAGCCAACAAACGCCACTGATTGTAAACTCCCGGTAAAGGAATTTTCTAATTTTGATGTCACACTGCTTTTCGTACCGAAAATATTAATTTCTTAGTAAATCGACTTTTCTTCCTGAAACTTTACTCCTAAACCTAATTCATATAGTAATAGTAGGTATTTTCAAACCGCTCAATGAATTAAAAGCCCCCGGGAGGTGTATATCAATGCGATGTGTATCCCTGTAAATGTGTATGTTAGGGGCGGCTGGTCTTACTGGTGGAATCGAGTGCAGATTTTATCAATCTGCACCTAGTAGTAGTGCAACCGCAGACACACAGTTACGAAGGCGTAGAGGGGCCACAAGAAAGTTTTTAAAATTATAAGAAAATGAAACTTTGTTGCAATAGCAAATTGTCACTTGCAACTGACAATTGTCATTTGTAACTGGCAATTGTCATTTGTAGCTGGCAATTGTCCCTCGTAACTGACAATTGTCACTTGTAGCTGGCAGTAATTCATTAATTGAAACAGACCAATGGCGTACGCCGGAGGGGGTTAGGGGGTTACAACTTCGGTGATTTCAGAAATTTTGTGTTTTTTTCAGTTTTTAGAAAATAACGAAAATTTATGGATTTATACTCTTTTAGTACCTACTTTTTGCGTACCTTATTCTTTTGACACCCCCCCCCTTATCATGACTAATTTCGGCGCACGTCACTGAAGCAATTTTAAAGACTTTATTGCGTGGCCCCTCTACGTCTTCGTACACAGTGGTGTCAAGAAAGCCGTACAGAATTAAACAGTAGAGAATGAACAAAAAAACACCAAAAATTAGTAAAATTAGCACTCAGAGGGTTGAAAAATTATGAAAGGGATGAGAAGTCCAGTTAAATAAAAATACTAAAAGTAACACGGAAAATAGGCAATTTTGTAAAAATTAACTATCAGAGTTGCCTCGGAACAGAAGTGCCCAAAAGGCGAAATGTTAAAAAAGAAGAAGAATTAAAAAGTAGAAAATGAACAGACATGAGTAAATGAAAAGAATTGCCCGATTTAAAACAAAATTTGGCGAATTTTGAAAAATTAACACTCGGGGGGCTGAAAAATTGCGAAAGGGGATAAAAAATCAAGAGGGATGAAAATTAAGTGTGATTAATTAGAATTAGGAAACATAACGCGAAAATACTCAAATTATGCAATTCATACTTTTGTTATGGAGTTGAAATACACACTTATACTTATACCTACCTATTGCGAAGGAAACTGGAAAATTGTAAAAGGTAAACTGAATCCCAAATGAGTTCAATTTTATTACCGACAAAAAACGAAATTATGCGAATTTTGCAAAATTAGCACTTAGGGGGTTGAAAAATCGTAAAGATGGATGAAAAGTCAAAAGGTATGAGGATTAACTGTGGTTAAGTAAAATTACGGAAAATAACGCAATTATGCAAATTTAGCGTTTGAAGAGTTGAAATATTGCGAAGAGGGGTGAAAAAAGTGAAAAATGTAAACATACGACAAATGAGTTCAATTTATTACCGAAGAAAAACGAAATTACGCAAATGTTGCCAAATTAGCACTTAAGGGGTTGAAAAATCGTAAAGGGGAATGAAAAATCAAAGGGGATGAAAATTAATCGTAATTAAACAGAATTACTCGCATTTTGGTGTTTCGGCATGTTAGGGAGTTGTACCTACCGCCTTTTTTCGCGAATGATGAATAAGACCTTTTTTGTACCATCAATAGAAAGCTATCGATTGGTATTAGTTTCAATTCAACCCTACATTATTCAGTGAAAATTCGAGTTTCCACCCCTAACTTTCAGCCCCTTCGATAAATTTCTCCTAAAATTCACTCTTCCTTTCCCGAAGATGCAGTGTGTAAGACCTCACAGTTTCGCAGAATATATTCTTCTTTGTGTCAAATTACAGGGCTTCATGGACGTTTCAACCCCTAAACTCCAACCCCATATTTCACCACCCCCACATGCCCTAAAGGAAGTTGTGTTTTCAATTTAACCACCCTAATCTAATTCGTTGAAAAATTGCGGTGATAAATCAATAGGGTTTCAGAAAAAATAAATAGAATACATATTTATCTCTCAGATTCACTGAAAACCATGGGCTGTAAAAACGGCCTTATAATTAATCATTGTATAAGGTAGGTACATCAAGAGTAAAGAAAAGTAGATCCTTTTCATTACGCATTACCTATATGATTCCGGTAAGTAAAGAGTAAAGCATGTAAATTTTTGGGACATTACACTTGAGGTTCTTCAAGAATACAAGAACCAAATGAATATTTTGTTATAAGGAAAAGTCATACTTACATGTTTTAACGTTCTTGTGAAGATTTAGAAGATATCAAGATAAAAAGAGCAAATTGAATTCCAGTTTTTTATTTTTTTTTAATTTATTACATTGAAGGATCGAATAGCATGCTGTTTCAGCTGTCGATCGGAGGGTGAAAACAAAATTCAATTTGGTTAATTATTTCAGATGTTATGTGCATCTATCTGATGAATGCGGTCAGGTCGCCATTTTGAAATCGCCGCCATATTTCAAAGCTACCACTGACAGAAGGCCAGCATGCATTTTTATATCGTCAAAGTTCTAGAACATCCGACTGTACTTTTGCCATTTTGGATCCCCTGGCAGAAACTCCCCAGTCAACACTGTTACGTTTTGAGCTTGTAACAGTTACATTACACTGCTAACATAATTTGTCACAGCGATGCACTATGTAAAGGCGGCGACTGACTGGAGCTGAACTTTGTAAGGTAATGCTTGTGGCGAGCATTACATTACAAATACAAAATTTTTAGCGGTCCGAATGCTCATTTTGAATGCTTCGCTCAACAGTGCTCCACTACTTGTTGTCAGTCTTGCCAAAATGTCGGACGTAGAAGTAGCTAGTGCTGTGTTCATTGTGACGGGATATTGCTACAAAATGCTGAAGAAGAAAAAACCAAAACGCTGGTGGCAGACAAACCTATTTAGACAAAGGAGTGCTAATGGGGGAGCAGCTTTAATGCATATGTTGAAAAATCAAGAAATTAGTGGACAGTACAAAAATTTCATTCGAATGTCTTCCACGGACTTTTTTGTAATTTTTCCTTTCTCTCTCCTCAGGGACGCTAACAAACTGGTCATCTTTCTTTTGCATTCTTCAATATTTATCTCTAGCTCATCGGCTAGTTCCTGCCAGGCGTCGTGTTTTTTAAATTTATTATAATGTTGTGAATCCTGGGGATCCCACAAGATTGGTTTCTTGCGGTATTGTTCAATAAAGAACAAAACCTTCTCTTGCGACCATTCCATTTTCAAGCACACACACGTCTGCCCACATCAAGGTCCTTTGCAGACTAAACGCAAAATTGAGGTTTTGGAGATGCGTAGGGGCGCAAACACGTATGCTCAAAATGAACATGTCACCACCTGTACTGATCGGTAATGTAACAATCAAAAGGATTCGCGAGAAAACCGACAGCCGGGTGGAGCACCAGCGAGCACGAGCATGGCTCGGTTCGCCGCTCGCTTTCCTGAACTGACCACCGAATGCTCGCGTTACATTACATCGTTTTGTTACAGGTCAGTCGCCGCCTTAAGGCACATGTCCGCTACACGACCACGTTTATACAACGTCGCATAAACATCACTTAGTTACATTGCATCTGGGTACCTCCAGAGACAACTGTAGGTACCTCAGTAGTGTGTCTGTACCACTTCTTTCAAATCTTAACTCACACCACCAATCGACGGTCATCCAACGTGTCATCAAACACGAGGTTGAAACAGCGAAAAGTGCCGAGGGTTTATATCTCGTTCAGTGCGTCATACAGGGTATTAGTGATACCAACGCACGCCATCTACCATCATGGAACTGAATCTTTAAGAAATGTCCTGTGGGACTTTTAAAAGTCCCTCCATGCGATATCATTTAGAAATATAGAACTAACATCTCAGAGCTATATCACATAGACATTGTATCCCGAATAATAATGTGACATCTGCAGAACTTTCTATCTATCGTAACGTAACATAACCGTCACGCACTCACATGTTAAATACGTTGATTTGTTAATAACTATGAAATATTACAAGCTAAACGTAACAACTATAGTCTATTAATGTTGTCAATGAACATTTCATTTTGTGATGTAACTGCAACTAAGCGTATGTAGGTATGTAACTATGCTACATACTTTTGGTTCCTTCAGCGCTATATCGCTGAAACATAATTATCACAGAATTGTTGACTGGGTCCGAACAGAAAAAAAACGTGTTTTGCATGCAATTTCATCCGAATTTTTTTTCAGACAATTCCGGCGAAAGCATGGGCGTCTTGGGCATAAACTCCTCCGACACCACCAATAGCGACGCCTCCTTGAATGATGTAAGTAAAAAGTGAAACTTTGTTCACACGTTTTAAGATTCAAGCCTCGACTTTTTTCATCTTCGATAATTTTCGGTTTATCTAACAGTTTGTTACATAGCAACGAGTGTTCTGATTGGCTGTATCCTAGCAACTAACCGCTGGCTTGGTAAACTGGAGGTTATCGAAAATGGAAAAACCCGGGCTTTCTATTATAAGTAAACATTTGAACCGCAATATTTATGGGCAAAATATTTTCTAGGCTTTGCGGAACAAATCAAAAGAATTTCCCAAAGGCCAATCCTACAGATACGCGGGTCCAAAAAAACCGCCCTTCACCTACACGGAACTCATCGAACACGCCCTTTGCGAAAAGGGCGAATTGACGGTTTCGGGGATTTACCAGTGGATCTCGTAAGTAGATCGGTGATGTTATTAACTCTTCGTGACCTAAAGTAGAAGTTGACAAATTTGCATGTTGGAAATCGGGGTATTAAAGGTAAATTTGTAGAGATCAAGCGGAGGTTAGGTATGAATTGTTGCGGGGAAATCGTCGATAATTCGTGCCTGGTACCAAACGATGAATACGCGGCTGCAGGTTTCATCCCCTTCGCGTTCACCTGTCGTCGTTCGTTATTTGTGGGGTTGGACGTGATCCATTTTCCACAATTAGTTCGAGTAAATTGTGAATACCTCCGTATCCATACAAATTTGAAAAAAGCCAACGTAAGATATGTACATCAAAGCGATGTGTATCCCTGTGGATGTCTATCAGTTTATCACGTTGAAGTTTCTATAGAGGCAGGCAGGATTTAGTAGTGGAATCGGGGGCGGATTTTATCAATCTGCACCTAGTAGTAGTACCTAATATAAAGCTCTCAAGACGAAGAAACACAAATTGCGAAAAATTTAAAAGTGTACAAGACATAATGTAGGTTACGCAGATTTTGTGTGGTAATTTACAAAACAATGTAAAGGGTTGGACGTGAAGGGGGATGAAATTTAGAAGTTGAAAATGTTGAAATTTAGGTAATGAACATCCCAAAATACGTAAGAAATTATGCATGTAATACGATGTAATACCATAAATACAAAAATCACCCCTGGAAAAGGGGTTAAATTATGAAGGGTTGAAAATACAATAGTTATTAACGATACTACCGTGTATCGTAGATAATTTTTCGCACAATCGAATTTTACCATTAGGTAATGTCAAGCTTGGTCAAACTTTTTGAAGTCGACCCGACGAGAAATTTGAAGGAAACTGCCAGTCGGCAATCACAGGACCTAAGGACCTAAGCTTATTTATTAAATTAAAACGTTTTTGATGCCTATATTTGACATCTCACGCGCTATTTACCGTTTTCATTTGTTTAATTTACCGCGCATGTATTCCGTTATGGTTCATAACGGCACTGTTATTTTTTGTTTCTATGGAAACTAAATTATTTTTGGTAAGGTCAACTTTCCGCTCATTATAGTAACTTATGGTAAGTTGAAATATCGAAACGATTGTGTGAAAAACTTATGTACGTCCTTTATGCAAGTTATGAGCATCTTGTAACACTTTATTCATTCCACCCGCTAAGTCGAACGTTCAGAATATTCAGAATATGATTACATAATAACAAATGTTGGTAAAATAATTTCCACCTAAAATCTTGTACATACCTATATTACGCGAACATATGAAATTTTTACTTTATTCCTGTAGCGAAAGAATGATTATGGCAATGCAGAAATTATTTTAATAAACGTAATACTTACAGGATGGTTCCTTTTTCACTTCTCACCATTGGATTGGCATCTCCTAAATGGTAAGGGTTACGAAGTCGGTTATATTAGAGAAAATATGCCAAAAAAATATCTCTATGAAGATTTACCTTATATGCTATTTAAATGAAACTTGGAACGTTTATATTTTTGCCAGCTGTCAGTCAAATGGCACCGACAGAAATTTTGTAGGCCTTATTCTAGTATTTGAGCAGTGACGATCAACTTTTGATTCTCTTGTGGCCGCCATGTTGAATTTTAGCAAAACCGGACAAAGATTTGTATAAAAAAAAGGCAGCAGAGAAGCGGCTGGAACCTCCCCAACGCGTGGGTCTTTGATTTCCGTGACTTGTGTTTAAGATTTTAAAGTTAATATGCCTAAATGGCACTTCCCGTTAACCAATTGCTCCCAAAAGCCGTTCAGCTCTTCAACGGGTCACCTGACCTCCATGTACCAAATTTCAGACAAATCCTTCCAGTAGTTTGGGCTATAACGTGGTTTCAGTGTTATTTCAAAATTTCGATTTTTCTACCCAAAGGGTAATAAATGCGAATAAATTTTATCTCATTTAAAACCAGAATTCGAAGACCCTTCTGATGGTGGCAATAAATCTTTCAAAAATTTGTTTTGGATGGGTAAATGAGAGAATACTTTAAATTTGGAAATTGGTGTGCCAAAACGGCACTTTCCGTAGGTCGATTGAATCCAACATTTGTTCAGCTCTTCGACGTGTAATACAATCTCCATGTGCAAAATTTTAGCCAAATCGGTTCAGGGGCTTGGGCTGTACCGCGATTTTAAAGTCCGATAAAAATCTCGATATTTTTAGTTTTTGGTCAAAAGGGCACTCACAGTGAATACATCTTTGGAAGCAGAATCTGAAGGCCTTTCTTATTGTGACGTGAAAAATGGGGGTTTACATTTAAAATTTAAAAGTTGATGTTCCAAAACGGCATTTCTGGTTGCACGATTGGCTCCAAAAGCTTTTCAGATCTAAGTTGGGTTATCACATGCACACGTACCAAATTTCAGCCAAATCGGTCGAGTAGTTTGGGCTGTGGCGTGTTTACGAACGAACGAACGAACGTACGTACGAACGAACGTACGTACGTACATACATACAGACACATTTTAAAAACCACTTTTTTGGGTTCCTGAGACCTCAAAACGTACAGATCCGGTCTTATCTCGAATTCGAAAATTTTAGTGATTGCAGTAACCTCCCTTTTTTTTTAAATGGTGAAGTGGAGTGGGGAGGTTAAAATAAGGTTGCGATTTTCAAATATCTCGATTTTTGACCTATATTTCTTCGATATTTTTGAAAATCTAAGGTGGCCGTATGACTGAACTTCCGGTCAAGTGTATGATACATGTTTTCAACTCAGAGTAAATCTTAAAAAAAACCGAATCCGTCATTCCATTTAAGAAAACAAATAAGTTAAGGCCATTCCCGGTTAAACCGGAAGTGGAAAGAAATACCTGACCACTCCATCGAATCCGCATTAAAAAAATAAAATCGACCTGTCTGAGGATTCCGTAAACTTTTCAGTTGCCTAACAAACGATCGAGCAAAACATCTGACGCAGACTGTACCTCCTACCTACCTATCCTATAATCTGCGTGGGGTACTTATAGGCATCAGTGTTATAACAGAAATCTTTTGGTTAACTCACAACCATCAACAAGCGACTTCCAGTTTCCAGAGTTGGCTTCCATTTAGGCAGTGGTCGGAAGTAATGCATTACAAGTAATGCATTACTGTGATGAAATTACTTTAGCTGGTAATGAGTAATTGTAATGCATTACATTTTTTTAGTAATTGTAATGGAAAACCAGTACTTTTTCCATTACTTTTTTACCCTTAATTGATAAACACAAAAATAAAACTTTTATGAAAAATGTAGGTAATTCTGTGAAATGAAATAACCACCACAGGAAGTAGCTAGGAATACTGGTATCAGAGTTAACCCTAACCCAGCGGGGATCTGTTTACCTATCGCCTCCCAAACAAACATTGATGCATTCTGAAGAGGTTTTCCTGCTATTTTTAAGTAGGGATATTCTCCGCAATTACTCCGGATTAAGTATTTCTACAGAATTGAAATAATTTCCTAGCTGAAGAAAATAAAACTAAACTTTAGCCATCTCAAGCAGTGGTAAATTTTGAAACGCAATTGTTATTCAAATTAAATTAAAATTAAATAATAAATATACTGTTTTGAAATAATACACCTACAGTTTTTTTATAACGTGGCATTTTTTAAAATTCCAATTAGAGTTAGCCGTGTCTGGAATGACGTATGTTTCAATTTACTGCAGATCTCAAAATCTGTCGGCTACAATTGGAAATTTAAGAAATGTCACGTTAAAAGTAATGTATAAAGTAATGCATTACATTCATTAATTAATTAGTAATTGTAATGCATTACAATTTCGACAAATTAATGTGTAATGGTAATGAATTACTTTTTAAAAGTAATGTTCCGATCACTGCATTGAGGCAGACTTAGTCCCTTTAGGCTCATTCTTAACATAGGTATACTGATGTATACATAATATCAGAATGATCGAAATCTTCTACACATCATAACTCAACCTTTCACTTTCAACATGATTTGTGACAGTCAACATTACTACTAGATAACTAAAAACTAAGTAGGTACCTATTTTTTAGGCGCTCGACCGGAAAGTTAACTTTTCCGGTCAATTTTAGGAACGGAAAGTAAAAAATTAAATTTTTCGTTGATCGTACTAGAAATGTCACATTCTTGACATGCAATTATCATCCGAAAGCTTACGTTTCCAGGACTGCGTCATTTGCTAGGCAACACGCACTATAGCTGTACAGGAATAACGCTTTTTTCGACCTAGTCCGGAAAAATATTCCTGCACTCTTAAAAAATACATCCAAATTTCATTACCTATTTCTGTCTAGTTGCGCGATCGACGAAAAAATAGTATGTGCAACACGAAGGAAAATATATATTCCTACTAGTTACACAATATAGGTACTATTTCCGGTCAATTTTAGGATCGGAAAATCAACTTTCCCGAACTAGTCCGGGAAAGTGAAATTTCACAGGAATACCTATTCTGGAAAGCGAAATTTCACCGAAATAATTATGGATTTTGTTATCGTGTTAATTTTTACTAGCGGCTCCTCACATTTTTCAGTTTAGATAATTTGAATTAAAATATTTAATTTCGCACAAAAAATATGTTACGAGCAGCTAAAAAATTTAATACATAACTCACATGTAAAGTGTTTTTCCATTCTTTACGTACGTAACTATTTTGCAAAAGTAGAACTTGGGTTTCGTTGATAAGAGAGTGACTTGTTCAAACTTACAGCAGCATCGGTGGTTCAGTGGTAGAATGCTCGCCTGCCACGCGGGCGGCCCGGGTTCGATTCCCGGCCGATGCAAGTTTTGCTTTTTTTTTAACCTCCCCACTCCACTTCACCATTTAAAAAAAAGGGAGGTTACTGCAATCACTAAAATTTTCGAATTCGAGATAAGACCGGATCTATACGTTTTGAGGTCTCAGGAGTCCAAAAAAGTGGTTTTAAAAATGTGTCTGTATGTACGTACGTTCGTACGTACGTACGTTCGTAAACACGCCACAGCCCAAACTACTCGACAGATTTAGCTGAAATTTGGTACGTGTGCATGTGATAACCCAACTTAGATCTGAAAAGCTTTTGGAGCCAATCGTGCGACTAGAAATGCCATTTTGGCACATCAACTTTTAAATTTTAAATGCAAACCCCCATTTTTCACCTCACGATAGAAAAGGCCTTCAAATTCTGATTCTAAAAATTTATTCATTCCTAGTGCCCTTTTGCTCAAAAATTTAAAAAAAAATTATTTTTATCCGACTTTAAAATCGCGGTACAGCCCAAGCCCCTGAACCGATTTGGCTGAAATTTTGCACACGGGGATTGTATTGCACGTCGAAGAGCTGAACAAATTTTGGATTCAATCGGCCCACGGAAACTGCCGTTTTGACACACCAATTTATAACTTTAAAATTATTCACTCATTTAACCATCCAAAACAAGTTTTTGAAAGATTTATTGTCACCATCAAAAAGGTCTTTAAATTCTGGTTTTAAGTAATACAAAATTCGTCCGCATTTAGTGCTCTTTGGGTCAAAAAATCGAAAGGACTCTTTCGAGTTTGGCCGGTTTTTGGGCCAAAATTGAGATTTGCATTAATTTTTTTTTTGTAAATATGGCACTAATATAATCGTGACCTACCCAACACTAAGTCGGCAATACCACATAATATGAGTTAAAAAAATATTTACACATTGTTAATCTTTTTTATTCCACAGCGCGCCTCATATTTCTCATTAGAAAGGCACGCGAAAATGGATAAGTTTTTGGGCCAAAAAAATAAAACCCATCAGTACGTTCGTGAGTTACCATTGAGCATTTATGTAATTACGGTTTATCAAAAATGAAGATGTACGCACTCCTGGAGACCCTGGAGTAGCTAACTTGGCTTTTGCAAATAAATGAAGCACAATATTTTTGATGTCGTCTTAGCGTGGTGTTTAAATTGAGATAAGTCACAACTCTTCATGTCAGTGTAGCGTGGTGTGTTGGTGTAGTACTTGGCTACCGCTCGGTGGCCCCGGATTCAAACCGCGTCTGCGGACATCGTTTCTTTAACTTTTTTTTTGTTTTTCTTGAGAAGTATTTTATACTGAAAAATCTTCAATTGATTTCCTTTTATTATTAGTGCATTGATTTTTATCTTACCTGATGCAATCAATGCGCGGAGATACATTGCTGCAGTTCTAGTTTTCTATTGGTTGCTGAACACTACAGTGTCGTACCTTAATTATTAATGCATTGATTGTTATCGGTATTTTTTTCGATTGCTGTCCAATAATATATGGGCTAATTACTTTATTAGAATGCATGAGAAAAAAGGCGGTCTCGGAGACGGCAGCATTTATTAAATTTTTAAATATTTAAAATAAGAAATGATCGGCTTCAAAATCTAATCAGCTCCTCTCCCGCACAGACAATAAAATAAATTGCCACTAAAATGACATTTTTCGAAAAAATGGCACTAAGGTTTTCGGCTTGAAAAAAAATCAGTTATCAAATCCGGTAATAAAAATAGACATTTATGCATAGTTTTTTTTTCACGGCACCATTTTTTGGTCAAAAGGGCCCAAGTGTGAATACATTTTTAGAAGCAGAATTTGAAGAGCATTCATATGGTAATGCGAAAAATGGGGGTTTGCGTTAAAATTTTTAAAGTTGATGTGCCAAAAAGGCACTTTCCGTGAGCCGGTGTAGCCCAGATTCTAATCAGCACCTACAAATCTCCCACTGAATATGTGTGCCAAATTTCATCAAAATCAGTTCAGTAGTTTCGGCTGTAGCGTGTCCACAGACATACGGACAGACACACGGACAGACACACGGACAGACACACACACAGACACACACACACACATTTTTCAAAAATAGGTTTTTTGGGTTCCTGGGACCCCGAAACGTAAAGATTTGATGTCAGTTCAATTTCGAATTTTTGATCGATTTTATATACTGCTCCGCCTTGAGCGTAGAAGTTAAAAATACCTGATGCAATTCAATGCACGAACGCGAAGGAAATTCGCAAGAAAATTGTGTACAACACAGAAAATATGGTAATTATTTACAGCAAAATTCGCTATCAATATACTACGGAAGCGTTGAGGGATCAGTCGGTATAGACTTTTCTTTTCGATTATTGAATTCTTGACTTTTATCTCAAGATCCAAGATCTTGACTTTTATCTCAAGATCTTGCCTTTGTCTCAAGATCTTGACTTTTATCTCAACATGTTGCCTTTTATCTCAAGATGTTGCCTTTTATCTCAAGATCTTGACTTTTACCTCAAGAATTTCGATTTTGCGCATGCGTGACTTATTGAAATCATTGCATCATTGATTATTTACAGTTTACTTTTTATTGTGCTTTGTTCCAATAAGTCTTCTTGCCTTGAAAATGTATATCAATGCGATGTGCATCCCTGTAAATGTTAATTAACCGTGAACGATTTTTAATTCACTGTATACATGGGGCGAGATATCCTTTTTTGACATGTTAGAACTCTTCAAAATGTTTTGGCTCAGGGTTGGTCCCTGGGAATGTCTAACCATGTCTATACTAAACCAAGGTAGTCAAAAATTATCTGTAAATTATGCCTGTTGCTGCAGTAACCACTCTCAATTCTAGTTTTCCATTGGCTGCTGAACAGTATGGAGTACAATAATCAATAGTAATGCGACGAGTAGTCTCTTGATTGCCGCGGGTTTTGACGTCCGAATGGTTGTCAACTACGAGTCAAAATGGTAGACTTTTTTAGACTAAAAAGAGGACGAGAGCTTGCTCGAGTCCTCTTTGGCCGAAAAAAATCACCATTTGACGAGTAGTGCATCCATGAGGAGTCAACGAGGCAACCAAGAGACTACGAATCGTATTTTGCAGATTATTTTATAAATTAAAGAATTGAGTAAGTAGTGTCACGTTGTTGTAGTATTATCACTGTAATCAGGATTACAGGATTTGATCGGTTACTGGTATACTAAATGCTGCTTTGGATTGGTTCAATACTTAATGTATAAAATAATCATTGTCCATTTTTGAATATCGGCAATTTTTTGACATTTTAACGATACGGATTAATGCAGTTTTATTGTCATATCCTTTTGCCAGCTTATTTGTTAATTGTCTGTTTTAGTTGTTTATTATTCTTCGGAAAATAAGGGAAACATGTAATTTTTTGTCGAATTTCTTGAATTTTAGTTGTAAGTATTCCATTTTTAACTTCTGCGCTCGCGAAGCAGTTGCTACATTTTTTTCTATTTCGGGTACCCAAAACCTGTTAGAAAAAAATTGGTTTTCCATTTTCAAAGACAGGTCAATGTTCGCTTGACAGTTGGCGATTGCTGGACACAATCGTTGTCTAGGTTACGATGTAAAAAAAAGCCGTGCTCTAATAGAGAACATTAGAGAACGCGTTTGGGTGCTATAAAGTGTTCATTAGGAAACCATAATAGAAAATAGTATCGGGTGTCCCAAAAAAAACCGGCCAAAATATTTTTGGGAATAAGTCTACCATTTCTCAACCGATTTGGATGAGCGTGGTCTTCAATTAAAGCCAAAGAATCAGGCTTTCGACTGTATGAGAAACTACGGCAGATGGCGCTGCCGTAGTAGTCATATTGATACTTGCTTTAAAGGTTTATTTTAGCTGCATGGGGATTGGTCAGTCAACGACCAATCGGTATGACACTCGAATAGCCTTGAAGATCTTTCTTTCTTGTTCAAAAATCCTTTTCCAGAAGTCGATTTGGCTTAAGCATTAATTTTCTGAAATTTAAAAAAAAAATGTGTTTTTGAGTATTTTCACGCATTAATGGCTATGACCAAAGAACAGTAATGCATATAAATCTTATGGACTTCTGAAAAAAGATTTCTGAAGAAAAAAGAAAGATCTTCAAGGCTATTTGGGTCTCATAACCATTGGATGTTACCCGACCTATCCCCACGCACCTGAAATAAGCCTTAAAGACAAGTATCAATAAGGCTACTACAGCAGCGCCATCTGTCGACGTTTCTTACAAAGTTCGAAAGCCTGATTCTTTGGCTTTAATTTAAGACCAAGTCTATCCAAATCGGTTAAGAAATGGCTGACTTATTTCAAAGACTATTTTGTCCGGTTTTTTTGGGACACCCGATATATTAAAAAACACGTTTCATAAGGCCAATTATTATCGCACGAGGATGTTTGGACAACGAGGGCAAAAACCCCGAGTTTTACAAAATCCGAGTGCGACAAGAGCCTTATGAAACACGTTTTTTATACAATTTTTTCTATTTCGAATACCCAACTTGTTAGAAAAAAATAAGGTTTTCCATTTTCAAAGACAGGTCAATGTTCGCTTGACAGTTGGCGATTGTTGGACACAATCGTTGTCTAGGTTACGATGTAAACAAAAGTCGTGCTCCAATAGAGCACATTAGAGAACGCGTCTTTATTAGAAAACCGAAATAGAAAAAAACGTTTTTTAAAATTTTATTAGAGAAGGGTGTATATTAACGTCAGTCGCTGTACATATTAACAAATTCTGTGAAAAAGTAGAACTTTTTACCGTCTGCGAGATTGCCAATTTTTTTATAATGATTATTTTATACATTAGGTATTGAACCAATCCAAAACAGCATTTAGTATACCAGTAACCAATCAAATCCTGCATGATTACAGTGATTATTTTATTCATAAGTATTGAACCAATCCAAAACAGCATTTACTATACCAGTAACCAATCAAATCCTTATTACAATGATAATACTACAACAACTTGACACTACTTACTCAATTCTTTAATTTATAAAATAATCTGCAAAATACGATTCGTAGTCTCTTGGTTGCCTCGTTGAGTCCTTATGGATGCACTACTCGTCAAATGGTAAACTCGAGCAAGCTCTCGTCCTCTTTTTAGCCTAAAAAATCTACCATTTTGACTCGTAGTTGACAACAATTCGGACGTCAAAACCCGCGGCAATCAAGAGACTACTCGTCGTATTACTATTAAAAAATTAGTTTTGTCTTTACTTAATATCATAAAAGTGAGTACCTATACTTACTAAAAAAATACTTGACGTACAGTTCGAATAACCACACAGGAACAATATTTAATAGATTGAAAGATAATTGTAGGCAAAAGTGACAATTATTGTCTGGGTTCATATTATTTACAATTGCCGGACAATTATGCAACCCTACTCCATGGTCCATGAATAGTCATCACATAATTTTACTGGCCAATAGTAAAGTATGAATGAAAAATATGCATATTGTGCGTTTTTATTAGATACTGGTACACATACTGCATATCTTTTGATTTTGGATTCCGGATGAATCCCGTGTCAAATGATTTAGTCTTACCGACGTTTCGTACACCATTGCACGTGAAATCTTCAGGGCTAGATTGGCGCTAAACTGGTGATTGCTGGTGGAGTCTGGTTATTTATACCTATGTGAGTTTTTGGAGCGTTAAGCTTGGTCGCGTGTCACGGACCCGGGTATATGATTGGTGGAGGCGTTTTTCCGTATTAAGGACTGAAGAACAGTTTTCCAAACATTGGGGAGGGGGTAACTGGAATCTCTATTGATATTGGTGGGTTTTTAAGGATTTCAATGGACTCTCGAATTTTTCGCTGTGAGAAGACGGGGCAAAGATTCACAAACCAAATGCCCTACTCCGACCCATCGTCAGTGCCATTGGTTCAGTTTCTCACAAAATCTCTAGGTATCCAGCAGATCTTCTAAAGACTCTTTCAGGCAATACGGACAGCTTCATCCTAAACTCCAAAGAGTTTGTGAAGAAACTCCACGATCTTCATGTCGCCCCCGAGGACTTGCTCATCAGCTTCGAAGAATCACTATTCACCAACGTCTCTATTCCAGATACCATGAATATTCTGAAGTCACTTTTCCCCAACCACAACATCTCAATGGATCTTCTGCCAATCATCAAAAAATGTCTATCTTCAACTTACTTCCAGTTTCAAGGTAAATTATGGCTCAAATCTTCATGGAAAACTTCGAAAGACAACCTTGGATTCCGCCACCTTAAAACCCAAATGTTGTTTTAGATACGTCGATGATACGTTTGTAATTTGGCAACATGGTCGTGAGTCATTAAACCTCTTCCTAGAACACCTCAATTCGATTCATCCAAACATTAGGTTCACCATGGACCTTGAATCCAACGGCTGCATCTCCTTCCTGGATATTTCCGTCTCCCGGAAAGCAGATGGAACACTACATAGGTCATTCCATCCCGGAAAGCAGACACTAGGTCATTCCATTTATCGTAAGCCCACCCACACGGACCGTTGTCTGAACGCCCAGTCGCACCATCATCCAGCTCAAAAAGCTTCCGTTCTCAACTCGTCAGTCGACAGAACCTTCTCCCTGAGTGAACCCCAACATCTCCATAAGGAACTAACCCATCTAACCAAGGTTCCTCAAGCCAACAATTTCCAACCAAGAGATACCCAACGAGCCATTCAAAGACGTGCCTCCCTTCAACCCAGACCCAACATTGAAAGGGCCCCACCAATTGCCACCACCATTCTACGCTATATCGAAGGTGTCACCGATAAACTCAGCAGGATCCTTTGAAAGCAAAACGTCCTCACAAGGTTCACCACCCTCCCAAAGTTATCCCAGTTCTTAAAACCTGTGAAAGATGTCATTTCCCTGCAGTCAGAAGGGAAGGGGTGTATAAAGTTCCTTGTTCGTGCGGTCTGTCGTATATTGGTGAGACCGGATGTACACTCAGAACCCGTATTAAGGAGCATGAAAGGTGTACTCGTCTTCAAAGTACTGCTTCAGCCATTGCGGAACACCAGATCAACAGATCGAGGTCATCAAATCCTGTTTGATAAAACAAAAATCATAGCCCCAGCTCCGTTATTCTTCTTGCAGCGAAAAATTCGAGAGTCCATTGAAATCTATAAAAACCCCACCAATATCAATATAGATTCCAGTTACCCTCTCACCAATGTTTGGAAAACTGTTCTTCAGCCCTTAATCCGAAAAAACGCCTCCACCAATCATAACTACCCCTTGTCCGTGACGCGCGACCAAGCGTAACTCCCCAAATTCACACTCCACCATCAGCAATCACCAGTTCAGCGCCAATCTAGCCCTGAAGATGTCACCTGCAACGGTGTACGAAACGTCGGTAAGACTAAACCATTTGACACGGGATCCATCCGGAATCCAAAATCAAACAATCAATTGGACCCGTGGCAGCCTTTATTCAAATTATGATAATTATTTAGTAAAAAATAGTTTAGAAATTATTTATATTAAGAATTAGTTTAATACATCCCTAAAACCGTGCTACATTAGTTTATCATCTTCCTAAATACACTATGACAGCAATACGATTGGTGGTCGAAGTGTCGGGGTCTGGGGCCCGTGAAACGTTGGGCCAGGGTTCAAAGCCGCATCACCGTGAATTAGCTCTTTTTGTTTTTTTTTATTATTTAACAATTTTTCGAAGTTGTAAGCTTATTTGAAGTCTCTCACAGCTTATTGGACACAATTCGCACGTTCGCAGGAGAAAAAATTGATTTACCAAGAAAACAGAAACAGGGAGACAAAAATCTCAAGAACATAGAATGTCCACATGAGTCAAGAACAAAATTGGCCTTAAATGAAAGGTATATGTTTTCTTAATGTATCCTGCAAAAACTGTGGTTGACTCATGTGGACAAATATATTTTTTTGTAGCCCAAAGTCTCCCTATTCTCGAAAACGTCCTTTCATAATAACACTAAAAATACATTATAGCCCAAATTAGCGAATCGATTTAGCTGAAATTTGGTACATGGAGATTAGGTGACCCGTTGAAGACCTGAAAGGCTTTTGGAAGCAATTGGTCCACGGGAAGTGCCATTTAGGCATATCAACTTTAAATTTTAAATACAAAGGTCTCCTCTTTTATGTCGCCATTAGAAAGACGATCAAATTCTCGTTCTAAAAATGTATTCACAGTTTCTGCCATTTCAGTGGAAAATAGAGAATAAATTATTTTTCATTAAAAGGGAGCGGGCTGACAGTGGATGACATAAAGTATCAGTTATTGTCAAAAGGGTGGCAAACTATTAACCTTAAAAGGAACATATTGTCAAATGTGATGGGTGATGTCGGTATTTGTCAGAAAATTGCGAAATTAGTCACAGTCGATAAGCATAAAAAAATTCTGTTGAATTGACTACTATCTACACAGAATACAAAGATCCACGCGATGGGGAGGTTCCAGCCGCTTCTCTGCTGCATTTTTTTGCCATCTTTTTAATGTAACAGAACACAACCATGTAACAATAGCATGTATTAATGACGTAGCAGTATGCGAGACACCCTTGTTTTAACTTATTCGTCCGCTCGCTCGCTCCCTCCTCACTCATATCGGACCAAGGAAGGAGGTGGGAGCTAGGGATGAAAAACTGAAAAATTATTAATTGCAATAACTCGAGAAGTACTGGAGCTATCTTACTGAAACTTGATATGCACGTTCGACCTCCAGGCTCCAAGTCTGTTGAAAGTGAGGGGGTGCCAATTTCGGGGGATGAAATTTAGGGGGAATGGTCGCGGTCACTTAGGTGCGGCCGTTTAGGCACCGGGACATTTAGGCGCCGAGACGTTTAGGCTTCGGTACGTTTAGGCGCGCTAAAACATTTATACACTGTAATATTAAATTTTTTGATAAAGTGAAGTGTTTCTGGCGCTACCTGCTACAGATAAAATTGAAAGAATGGCGCTTATAAATAGGGAAACTGATGGCCAATCAAATTTAATGATTTTGGTACTTATCAAACGACGTGTCTCGATTAGCTGAATCAACTGATCAAGGTGGCCACGTTAATAGTTTCGTCACAAATAGCCAATGAATTAAAATTTTTCCCATTGTGTGGGGCATTTAACTTTCAACAGCTTAGAGCATGGTTTACACAAAATAATTGTAAAACCTCAATAAATTGAAAATTATGAGTTCATCGAAACCAATTAGGGTTCCGTTGCTAGTGATAGGCAAGGAGCGTAAAAATTCACAATAGCATCTAATACATGTAAATACCGGGTAGCCCATTCAAGACGATCCAATCGTAATAACTTTTGAACGGAATAAGATAACGATTTGCGGTTTTCGACAGATACCGTGGCATTGGAGGGGACGTGTTTCACCATAGCCTTGACCTTGTTCAGTTTGCGCATTTCACCCCCACCCCAATCAACGTCAAAATTTTAAATGGCAACAATTTAAAGCTGCTGTTCTCGTATCTTTGTGATAAGTGTTAAATCAACTCTTAACGTGAATGTCCATTTCACATTTTTGTACATTTACATTATTATTAACCTAGGTTAATAATTGATTCGTTATTAACCTCAGGTGGAGAAAAACGACTTTTCAGCTCAAAGATAAGTCAATAATGGTATGTTTTAAAGCTAGTACTGAACAATAACCAAGGTAAAAAAAAAAGATAAGAACTGCTGTTTTAGCCCAAGCGACAAGATTGTAACCCCGAGATGCGAAGCACCGACCGAGGGTTACAAGACGCGAGGGCTAAAATAGTCTTCTCTACCGTGGTGAATATAGTACTTTTTTCACTTACCAGCAAAAAGACCGAATTCTCAGTTCAAAGATAAGTCAATCAATAATTGGTATGTTTTAAAGCTAGTAGTGAAAAAGTTATTTACGACCTACAAGAATTTGTATAATTACAGGGTAGTTCAAAAATTGTGACAAATGTAAAGTGTTTGATACAGTTAAGAGGCTTAAAAGTGATATTCTTCCGATTGATAAGAGAAAGTTGCCGCGAAACCTCTTGAGATCGGCAGTGCACTTTTTGGACTATTTACGATTTTTTCGTCAATCGCGTTTCAATAAAACCAAGCGGCTTATTTTTCGCTATTCTACGGAAGCTAAATTAAGATCGTTGACTCGTTGCCATGGAAAGCCACTCACAAAGTCATTGTTGATCTAGCTCGCCCGCTAAAGTAGGTACCTAGCAGAGCTGGGAAAGTGACTTTTGTAAAGTAACTAAGTTACTTTTCATAGTTACTTCATAGAAAATAACTAAAGTTACCTAAGTAACTAGTTACTTTTCGTGACAGTAACTTTAGTTCCAGTTACTAAGTAACTTAGTTACTTCTAACACAGTTACTTTAATAAGTTACTTTTCACTTTTAGTGTTAATAAACGGGATAGAAGATCCAAACTTTTCGTGTTTATCATAAATCTTATTATTTTATTATTAAGTCTAAAATTGGTTTAAGGCATTATTGTTGGCGCGCATTAATACCAAAGTTTGCAATATTCTTGTCAGGACACGCTGCCTTCTTGGTCTTCAATTTTTGCAAAAAGAACTATGGAAACACTGGACAACTTCGCTGGAAAAATGCACTATCACTAGAAACACCTCACTACACCGAAACACTTGATTTACATTGCTGACGCGTTTCGAACACAATGTGCTCATTATCAAAGCCGAAGCTAAAAAAACCCTTATGATAACGGTTGAGGTCCTGTGGCCGGGAAGCCATTTTTCACTATGGCAACACTGGACAACTTCGGTGGAAAAATGCACTATCACTTTTTAGCTTTTTAGCTTTTTAGCTTTTTAGCTTCGGCTTTGATAATGAGCACATTGTGTTCGAAACGCGTCAGCAGTGTAAATCAAGTGTTTCGGTGTAGTGGGGTGTTTCTAGTGATAGTTGCAAAAAGAAGACAAAGTAACTTGTTTAAAAAAGGAACTTAGTTACTTTTCAAGTAACTTATGCACGATTCCACCGACCTTTTATGCACGATTCCAACGACCTTACTTAACCTTAAGAGAGCCTTAGAATAACAATTATGACATTTATACCATAAGACAAACGTCATTCTTCATGTTTAAGTCTAACTTAAGTGATAAGTTTGGTCCGTGGGATCGGCCATTAGTTACCAAAAATGAACTTAGTTAGCAAAAGGAACTGAGTTCTTAGCCAAAGTAACTAAGTTACAGTTACTTTTCCACAGTACCTAACTGAATTACTACTTCTTTTCAGACTAATTTGAAAAGTAACTAAGTTATAATAACTTGGTTACTAAATATAACTATAACTTCCGAAGAGTAACTAAAATTTGAAGTTATTTCCCATCTCTGGTACCTAGGTGTTTGCAATCACACAAAAGCCAACTTTCTGTTGCGACTGACGAAAAAAAGTAATGATCCTTTAAATAAAAGTCGAGGTATTCTTACGACCTAGGTTAGGTATACATACCTACCTATATCTTTTTCAAATTAAGTTATTTACGACCGGAAAGAATGACCACAAACTCGTATGAACATCGTTTACAACAATGAGCAAGGTGTTCAATATCAATATTGCCGCCCCAATAATAGGTAATACAATAAAATCCACCCTCATGCACCCTTTAAGGGGAGGCACGAAACGGTTTTAGGCAACTTTACATACACTTTTTACGGAAACTTGACTACAGGCTTTATTGTTTTACGATACGATCTGAAATTTTTGTGGCATATCCAGAATTACATTCTGCGCAACATGAGGTCAATTGCTTTATAAAGAAACACCAACTTACCAAGACAAAAATTAATTTAATGTTCTGACATTGGAATCCATTTGTAAATTATGCTGCCTACACTCAGAAATTTGGCATTTAAATTTTGTCCGTTAGTTCAGCCTCTGCAATGCAGATGACAGTGCCCAAATTGTAGTTTATTTGATTTATCTTGAAATATAAATGTCAACTCGCCATTTAATTAGATTTCCGCTTAATAAATATCTTGGAAGAAATAATTTGAGGTGCACGTCTTCGAAATTTTGTTGTTGCTGTTTCTTGAGATCAACATCTGTATACATTGAAAGATATAAACCGTAGCTGAGCGGCAAATTTGTTTTTCTCCCATTCTTCGACTTTCGTACATGGGTTCAAATCTTGAAAATTGACCTATAATTTTTTTGTTTTTTTTATTCTCCAAATCATTGATTATTGACGAGAATTATAGCACTTAAATTAAAGATAAAGGCATATTATTAAACAATGGCGATAAATAACTGCAATATATTTTATTTTCTCAAGGGGTGCGGCGATGCAGTGGCGGCTTTTCTCAGGCGGCACGTAAGAATAAGATCAAACAGTAAGACTATTTTATGCCACATCATAATGTGATACCGGGTGTATCACAGACCCCGCCGTATAGGGAATTAACATGGGAAAATGAATTTTATTTTTTTCCTGCTCCGGAGGATTTTCTCGAAAAGTTTTATCGTGTTTGGAGGATAGTCCATACTAGTCTGATACCTCTTGAGATTTTTTTCGTTCGTCAGCTCCTGTTAGGTACTTAACAATGATTTTTTGAAAATTGAAATTTCGACGAAAACGAAAAAATTTTTCGTGCCCAATCGACCCGCTTCGAATGTTTACTTAGTTTGCTGCCTTTGTGGATAGCAACACAATACGAAATAAATGGATGCTTCGAAACGGGTCGATTGTGCACGAAAAAATGTTCCGTAGAAGCAAGACGCAACATTTTTTCGTGCACAATCGACCCGTTTCGAAGTATCCATTTATTTTGCGTTGTGTTGCAATCCACAAAGGCAGCAAACTAAGTAAACATTCGAAGCGGGTCGATTGGGCACGAAAAATTTTTTCGTTTTCGTCGAAATTTCAATTTTCAAAAAATCATTATTAAGTACCTAAGAGGAGCTGACGAACGAAAAAAAAATCTCAAGAGGTACAGACTAGTATGGACTATCCTCCAAACACGATAAAACTTTTCGAGAAAATCCTCCGGAGCAGGAAAGAAATAAAATTAATTTTCCCATGTTAATTCCCTATACGGCGGGGTCTGTGATACACCCGGTATATGCCATAAATAATTTTTCGTCTAATGATGGCCGGGAGGGAGGCAGAAGGGGTGGTTCAAAATGTAATTTTAGGCGAACTTGAGCAACCAAAAAAATTTAGAAATTTTTTTTTAAGAATCGGGGGTGCACTATCTCTATCACTAGTGATAGTGCATTTTTCCACCGAAGTTGTCCAGTGTTTTTATAGTGAATCGGGGGTGGTTTAAATTTTCGCGACTTTGCAGTACCCGACTCTGACGCCCTGTATATCAAATAAGGGGGACCTGCTTAAAACGCCAATGAAATGGGCTTTCCGTGGAAAAAAGGCTCCTTCAAATCGATCAACTCTTTGAGGAGTTACGGCATTTTAAATTCGACTCAAATTTCCGGGTGGACCAATTAAATTGTTGGGCAGTTTATTTGTATTCAATCTTGTAAGAACACTTTATTAAATACATACCTCCACGCTAAAAATCAAAGTTTAGTGTCGCCTAGATCCTGATTTTCAATTTATTTCCTGGGCCACTATCGTATAGGATCCTTTAGTGTTTGAATCTAAATGATTTCAAATTATTATAACGAAGAAAAACAAAATTACGCAAATTGTGCCAAATTAACACTTAGGGGGTTAAAAGATCGTAAAGGGGGACGAAAAATCCAAGGGAATGAAAATTTATCGTAATTAAGCAGAATTACAGTAAATGACACGAAATAAGCCAATTATGCAAATTTGGCTTTTGGGGGTGTTAAATTACAGGGCTTCATGAAAGTTTCAACCCCTAAACTACAACCCCCTATTTCGCCACCCCCACATGCTTTAAAGAGACTTGTGTTTTCAATTTGACCACCCAGATCCATTTCGTTAAAAAATTGCGGCGATTTATTTATTATGGTTTACAGGGATGAGTTTATTTCTCCGGTGTTATATAAATAAGTCCTTGCTGATTTACTGACTTCGGTTGTTCATAGATAAATCAATAGGATCTCAGAAAAAATAAAAATAAAATGTATGTATTTATCCGCTAGCTAACGGTTAGGGGTTATTAGTGGCCTAGGTTTTGGTTTTAAATTGAAGACTCATAAGACTTTTTTTAATGGTTTACCGAAACCTATCGAACCCCCGTAGTTTTATGCCACCATTTAGGTACTTGAAGAAATTTCCAATTTCAACCCTTAAATTTCATCCCCTTTGTGAAATCTCAGCGAAATTTTGTCCATCCGTCTACAATGTCACTGGAAATTACCACACCAAATTCTGCCTTGATATGTTGAGTAGTTTTTGAGTTCTTGTATTTTTGTGCTTCTACATGTTAAGGGTTGTAGCGCGCCTTTAAGGGTGGCTTTTCGCAAAATATGAATGACCCCTTTATAATGGAAAGCTAGCGAACGAGGCCAATATCGACTAGTACTTATTAAGAGGAATTTCGAGTTGCAACCCCTAATTTTCATCCCATAATTTCCATATGTCCGAGTTTGGAGAAAATGCATACCCCATACAAGACTTCATCGAAATATGTGTGAGTTGGGTTTCAAATAGCTGCGTGCAACCCTTGCGGAGTTATTATATTTTTTGTTGATTTCATCCCCCGAAATTGACACCGCTTCATCTTCAACAGACTTGAAAGTCGAACGTGCATACCAAGTTTCAGAAGGATGCCTCCACTTGTTCTCGAGTTATTGGGTATTGCAATTAATAGTTTTTCGGTTTTTCCCCCCAACTCCCACCCCCTGGGTCCGATATGGCCCAAGAGCAATCCCCGCCTTTCTTTTCGGGAGCCAAA
Organism: Pycnomerus fuliginosus; assembly: GCA_963924575.1. Classification (NCBI taxonomy): domain Eukaryota; kingdom Metazoa; phylum Arthropoda; class Insecta; order Coleoptera; family Zopheridae; genus Pycnomerus; species Pycnomerus fuliginosus. The sequence goes on along the minus strand of OZ004620.1, from coordinate 36,604,616 downwards.
GCTGCATTCCAAATTTTAGCTCGATATCTCAATGCGTTCTCAAATTATGCGACGGACAGACTCGACGAGCGAGTGAATAATCAAAGACAAATCAGGTTGCGTATTAATAAAGAGCGACTCCATACTCTAATTTTTGTGGATTTATGTTACGCCACCCTTATTAACTATTTATTATCCGACTCGCCTTTACGGAACGAAATTTCGTCAGAAAATCTCGGACCTCCCTCTTTCCGATCAATTCTATTTTTAGAAAGCCCGGCGCGGCATCATTGCTAATCGCAACCCCATCCTGTGCCCCATCTATAACTAAGGTGCAAAATTAAGATCAGTTTTGTTCGCAACCTGCTGCAAGCGAATCTTATGTTTCAAAACCGACTTTTATGCCTCGCCTTAAGTATCAGTTTCCCATAATTTCAAACTGGCTGAACCCCGTGCCGTGAAATTTAACATAATATACATGACGCAATTATTATAATTGAGAAACTATTATCACGTCGTCGGACCGGTGCACATAGGATACGCTCGGGCGCTCACAGGTGTCTTCCGTGCCCTCCCGACATTATGCAATAAGGAGGGAGCTCGCCAGCAAAAGATCCAGTAGGTACCAGGCACGATCGTGAGTAGATATTCTAAAAAACTAGCGATTTATGGATGTGTGTCACCGTCATTCGTAGACATGCAACAACTGAATCTTCTAAAACTCGATCACCTCTTAGTCCAGTCATTATAGAATTTAACTTCGGAAAAATTATCAGAGGGCTGAATTATTGTACACACGTTCCTTTGATAGTCCTAAATGAAATGCTAAAAGTCCCCTAAAATCCGAGTGCGGCTTCCGATGATATGACACCAAGAAGTGCTAAAAATGCTTTCCAACAAATATCACCTAAAATATTGGGTTTTGGGCAAAAAAGGTGGCATACAAAATTGAAGCCCGTCTCATGCTCTACAAAAAAGGTCCTATTCACTTTTTTCATAAAGCCGACGGTGTGGCCGTAACGCGAAGCAAAAGAATGCGCGGCGCATGTCTGCGCGCGTCTCATAATTATTTAATACAATTGTTGTTTACTGCTTTTTATCGTTTTTTAACCTCCCCACTCCACTTCACCATTTAAAAAAAAGGGAGGTTACTGCAATCACTAAAATTTTCGAATTCGAGATAAGACCGGATCTATACGTTTTGAGGTCTCAGGAACCCAAAAAAGTGGTTTTTAAAATGTGTCTGTATGTATGAACGTACGTTCGTGCGTACGTACGTACGTACGTACGTTCGTAAACACGCCACAGCCCAAACTACTCGACCGATTTGGCTGAAATTTGGTACGTGTGCATGTGAAAACCCAACTTAGATCTGAAAAGCTTTTGGAGCCAATCGTGCAACCAGAAGTGCCATTTTGGCACATCAACTTTTAAATTTTAAATGCAAACCCCCATTTTTCACGTCACCATAAGAAAGACGTTCAAATTCTGCATCTAAAAATGTATTCATTCTTAGTGCCCTTTTGACCAACAATTTAAAAAAAATTGATTTTTATCGGACTTTAAAATCGCGGTACAGCCCAAGCCCCTCAACCGATTTGGCTGAAATTTTGCACATGGGGATTGTATTACACGTCGAAGAGCTGAACAAATTTTGGATTCAATCGACCCACGGAAAGTGCCGTTTTGGCACACCAATTTCGAAACTTAAAATTATTCTCTCATTCACCCATCAAAAACAACTTTTTGAAAGATTTATTGTTGTCATCAGAAAGGTCTTCAAATTCTGGTTTTAAATGAGATAAAATTTATTCGCATTTAGTACCCTTCGGGTAGAAAAATCGAAATTTTGTAATAACACTGAAACCACGTTATAGCCCAAACTACTGGATCAATTGGTCCGAAATTTGGTACATGGAGGTTAGGTAACCCATTGAAGAGCTGAAAGGCTTTTGGGAGCAATTGGTCCACGGGAAGTGCCATTTAGGCATATCAACTTTAAAATCTTAAACACAATAAGTCACGGAAATCAAAGACCCATGCGTTGGGGAGGTTCCAGCCGCTTCTCTGCTGCCTTTTTTTTTTGTAATATTTCAGTAATATGCAACTAAGTATGTGGAATGGGGTAGGTATTTCAATTTTCTTGCACTTTTTCGATTTGCTACTATCGTTCTTTATAATAATAATAATAATAATAATAATAATAATATGTATTTAATCCCATTGAAAATTTACATTTTGTGGGGGTATTGTCAAAAGTTACACAATAAAATCAATTAAGACAAGAACACAATAAAATCACAGAAACACATTATTACTTAACACAGTTGTTGTATATCGTATATACATTTGTCAATAAGAAATTTTTTCAATCTCTTTTTAAAAATATTCACATTAGGAGATTTTGTTATTGAGTCAGCAAGCCTATTGTATAGGTTGAGACCGAAGCAATTAGCTGACCGAGCCTTCAGCAAGGAGGAAGCAAATGGTGCATGAAATTTGTTTTTTTGACGAGTGTCTCTTGAATGTACATGGCTATTTAAGGAGAATTTACTTTTGTTTTTATAAATATAAGTACACAGCTCATAAACGTATAATCCAGGGACTGTCAATACTCCAAGATCCCTAAAAACTGATTTGCAACTAGCTCTTGGGTGTATACCAGCAATAACTCTTAAAATTTTTTTTTGAGCTATAAAGACCTTTTTAGACATCCCTGAGTTTCCCCAGAAACATATACCATAGGTAAGATGAGAGTTTATTATTGCATAATAAATATTAATTAAGTAGGGGGTCGAAAGTACAGACTTCAAAGTTCTCAAAACGAAACAGTTTGAATTGAGTTTAGAAATTAGCTGTTCACAATGCTCTTTCCATTTTAGATGTTGGTCAAGTGTAACACCAAGAAATTTAGCCTTGTTAGAATATTCAATGTTTTCATTGTTAATTGTTATATCAGGAAAATCTATCTTTTTCTGTACATTGTGAAATAAAACTGCTTGTGTCTTCGAGGCATTCAAAAAAAGTTTGTTGGCTGAAAACCAATTCTGAACAGAATTTAGTATTGCCAATGCATCACTCTGCACCAACTCAGCATTCCGGTTTGAAATTAATATTGTGGTATCATCTGCATACATAGTGAAACGGGCGCCCCGCAAGGGATAGCCAATGTCGTTAACGTATAGAAGGAATAAGATAGGGCCTAATACTGATCCCTGCGGAACGCCCAACCCCACAACCGCAGACTCGGATGTGACGTTAACCTCACCCGATCTGGAAAGAGATGAAACAGTCACATATTGTGTTCTCCCCCTCAAGAAAGAACTCAACCAGTCAAGAGCCCTGCCACGTATGCCGTAAGCTAAGAGCTTGTCTTCAAGTATCCCGTGGTCGACGCAGTCAAATGCCCTGCTCAAGTCACAAAAAACTCCAACAGGGCACTCGCCCGCCTCGACACAGTCTATCAATTTTTCCATAAAAGACTGAATTGCTGTGTTAGTTGACTTATCATCACAGAATCCATGCTGATTGCCCATAAGGATATTGTTTTTGTTCAGAAATGTCTTCAGCCTGATTAAAAAGGCGTACTCAAGAATTTTCGAGAAGACTGAGGACATTGTCACAGGTCTGTAGTTTCGTACATCTGTAGTATTCCCCTTTTTGTAGATAGGCACCACTTTACCCAATTTTAATGCTGTTGGAAACTTTCCTTCCAAAAACGACAAATTTATAATATGTGTTAGGGGTTTTGTTATGTACTTTGCCACTTTCTTGATCAGGGCTGGTGGAAAATCATCTGGTCCAGCAGACCACTTATTTTTTAGGTGCATTTTCAAAATATTCTCCACTTCCCCCGGAGTAAGAGGGTGCAAGAATATGGTCTTCTCATATAAGGAAATTTTACATGAGACATCTTTCTGCGTTTTTATTTTATTCGCAATATTCAAAGGTTCATTTAGAAAATGTTCATTAAAGATGTTTGCAATAGAATTAGGGTTTGTCACTGTTGTTCCATTGTTCATAATGCTAAGGTTTTCAGTGTTAATGGAGGTTTGTTTATGTGTCAGTTCGGACACCACACACTGTTTTAGACGGATTGTCAGATGAAATTATACGATTATTATAAAAAGCCCGTTTTGTTTCCTTTAGTAATGACCTGTGACAAGCCTTTTTTTCATTGTAAATAGCATCAAGATTGGGATAAGCCAATTTCAAATGGTAAAGATCCTTCAAATCTGCACTCGAACCCCTGACTTCGTCAGTTATCCAGAACTTACTTTGAGCTTTATTAGGAATCTTCTTTAAGGGAAAACTGTTGTTAAAATACAAAGAGATTATATTATGAAAACATCTATAAGCACTGTCAACTTCAGAGCACTCAAAAACTTTATCAAAGTTCTCAGTTTCCAGAGCCTTGGAGAAACCGGCAATCGCTGTTTGAGAAAATCTCCTGCCTATTTTAATAACTTCATTAGGTTGCGCAGTAGATGCTAGGCCCTCGGTCTCAACAAATACAGCTCTATGATCAGATACAAAACTATCTAAGACACAACATACATTTCCAAAAAAATTACTGAAGACTTGATCCAAGCAAGTCGCCGTATAGGTACTCGTAGACACGCGGGTAGGCCATTTGACTGTTGGAGTCAGACCGAAGCAGAGCTGGGAGTAACTTTAGAAAAAAGTTACTTTCATGTAACTAGTTACAAAAAGTAACTAAGTTACTTAGTAACTAGTTACTTTTTTTCTCCCTGCGAAAAGTAACTATATCTAGTTACTCTACTGAAGTAACTTGTAACTAGTTACTTTTGGTAAGTATCTAAAGACATAAAAAAGTAACTAGTTACTTTTAATGTATTTAGTTACTTTCCAAAGTAACTAGTTACTTTTTATGCAATTAGATACTTTTCCAATAATATCAACAATCTTCAGAAAAGTTGCAGGTGTAGGCAATATCCGTCAGTTTTAATTATATTTTACGACATTATTCTCCGTATTTCTATAGGCTGAGTAAAACAGAATTTTTTGATGCAAATTCATCTGCCCATTGACATTTTCTTCTTATTTACTTTTGAGATTTTGACAGATTGTGAGGTAAGAGAAAATTTGATAGAAATAAGAGAAATCAAAAAATTAAATTGCTCAGGTAAATTTGCATCAAAACAACTAACTTGTTGTGTTTTTGCGTTTTTCGAAAATCTCAATGTTTCACCGATTTCTTCGATATTTTTGAAAATCTAGGGTGGCCGTGACTGCACTTCCGGTCAAGTATGATACATATGTTTCTAACTCAGAAAAAAATCGTACATCGTACAAAGTTAAGATCATTTCCGGTTGAACCGGAAGTGGAAAAAATTCCCTTAATATACGCGCAAGTGTCCCCCTCCGTGCGGGATTGGCCATAACTTTTATTTCAATTCAATATCTTTATTACATCCAAAGATATTCAAGATGGGAAGTTTTAAAAATAAACCTTGTATGTACATAACCATGATCATCAAGATTTATAATTTTAGTGGACCATGATCTTTATTCTTTATTTAGTAACGCAACGCAATGAAACTGGCTTTCTCTAATTATTATAAATCTAGATGAACCTATTGGTATAAAAGAATTTTAATGTACAACATACAAAGCGCAAAATATAGAGATTTTATAAAATTATCCTCCGCCGAAATTGTCGAGGTATTTACTAAAATTTAAACCCAATCCCAACCATTTCTGTAACATTAATGAAAGTAACTAAATTACGCCAAAAGTAACTAAAATACTGTATCTAGTTACTTACAGAAGTATTTAGTTACTTTTTAAAAGTATCTAGATACCAAAAGTAACTAAGTTACTTCAAAAGTAACTAGATACTATATCTAGTTACTTTTCATAAGTAACTTGTAACTAAGTTCTTTTTTCAGTAAAGTATCTAGTTACTTCAGTAACTTAAGTTACTTTTATGAAAAGTAACTTGAAAAGTAACTAGTTACTATTTCAAAGTAACTTTCCCAGCTCTGGACCGAAGCTTAACAACAAATCTGACAAGACCTTAAAATTATCAGAGGCACAATCTAAATTAAAATCGCCTACCAATAAAAATTTTACATGTGGTTGAAACAAGCCCTTCATTATGTCAGACAGATTACTCAAAAACACATCCAAGTCTCCACACGGATTGATTTTCTATTCCGTTTACGATGTTTTAAAACGGCAGTAGGCTGTGTTGGGGTGACAGAATTCACTGGGTATTGTACTTTTGACATTTGTCAAATTGTTTGTCACGTTGAAATCTGTACTCAAAGCTATCCTTTGTTGCCGATGCCGCCAAATCGTAGACCACAATAATGTGGAAAAAGTATCTAAAGAACTAAGAAAGTCTCCTTTTACTGAATATACAGTGTTTCTAGACAGCAATCAAGCATGGTATACGACGTAGGTAAGCCTTTTGGAAGCCCTATTCTGAGATTTGAAGAGCTGCTGTTTGTAGGTGCAAGATTATTGTGATTGTGATGGATTGAAATGGTTGAATCTTAAATCTATACCCTCATGGAAGTGTTAATAAGTGAGATGTAGTTGCTATTTCTAAATTTTCATCAATGGATTGCTTTCGACTCCTTGGAAAAATGATAATGATTGTTTGGAAGCAGACGATAGAAGATATTTTCAGGTTACTAAAACCTACCGTAATGCCTACAATGAGAGAACTAATTTAACGGTTTACAAGAGGTAAAGTAAATGTAAATTCTGATTATACTTTGTAGTGTACCAGCATTTCAGATCGACGATGACATTCGCAATACATTCGGAACAAAACTGGAATAGTTTTCTTCCATATCAATAATTTCAATGATTGGCAATAAAGAGATGCAAGAAGACACTAACTGGAATGCATCAAAATCACAAATAAGCGGTTCAAATCTTCTGTAGGTTACCTGCTACCTACATCAACGAAGTTGCATTTGTAAATGTAATTTTAATGGAGCATAGTACCTGTAGTACTTATTGTATGGTAAAGACAAAATAAAGACAGATAAATATGTGTAGAAATAAATTATTGGGTTTATCTACTAGGTATATAAAGGTCTTTGCTTAATTGTAACTATCTCTTCTTAAGAAAAGATTAATATAAGTATCCAAAAATGAGATATCCTTATTACTTCTGAATGCTCTTTGGGACTTCCAGAGGGGCTTCCTCCCTCATTTGACTGCGTTATTCACATGAGGTTTTCTTGATTTTATTGCCAATCTCTTCGACTTTCTTCCAATTTAAACTAACATAAATCGTAAAATTTCATCTATAATTAATTATAAGCTTACCAGATCATAGCCTAACGAATGTTTAGGTAAGCCCAATTTGGCGTTTCTGCACTAGGAGTAGATAGCTTTTCAGTATTTTTTTGTAAATGTTCTGTGTTCAACTCAACAATGACCGAATAAATATTTGTCAAACAACAATCAAAGTAGAAATGTGACCAACACGGCTACGAAGTTCCGTCAAATACAAATTTGGTTATTTAATGTTGACCAACTTAAAAAAAACATATCATGGCCTGCTGCCGTTTTTAAACATCATGAATGAATTATACATGGAAATTTTCATCAAATTCGCTTCTAAGCCAGTTAACGGCACTAAACACTTTACACTTTTATCTTCAACAGTGAGCAGCTTATTCTTGAATATATCCCGGTCATAAATGTACGGAAAGTGGAGGAGTTCGTCTATAATGGCCTTAGAGTAGGTTTCTGCGCCGGACCGCCCGGCCCGGCCACTGTTCCAGTCATTTTAGAATTTCTAAATTTTTTTAGGAAAAATCCTCAGGGGTCTGAAATTTTGCATACAGGTTCCTATTATGGTTCTAAATGAAATACTAAAAGTCCCCTAAAATCCCAGTGCCACTTCCGATGTCTAACCACCAAGAATAGTATTCGAGCTGTCAAGCGCAGAAGTCTCCTCTAAGGCCATTATAGACGAACTCCTCCACTTTCCAGTATATTTATGACCGGGATATATTGAAGAATACGCTGCTCACTGTTGAATATCAAAATGTAAAGTGTTTAGTACCGTTAACTGGCTTAGAAGTGAATTTGATGAAAAGGACCCTATACGATAGTGGCCCGGGAAAAAAATTGGCAATCAGGATCTAGACGATACTGAACTTTGATTTCTGGTGTGGAGTTATAATAGAGTGTACTTACATCATTGAATACAAAAATATAGAAATTCTTTCAGGCGGTCATATTTTTATGTGGCTCTAAACATGTTTAGGTCTCGAAAATGCAATTTTCACGAATTTTTTTCTCAGAAACTAGAACATACTGAACTTTTATTTCTCGATAAAACATTCATCTGTCCCTCGCTTACCACAATCTAAAATTTGGTAAAGATTGGCCCAAGCGGTTGCCTTATTGTATAGGGTCCTTTTCATGTAAAATCAAAAAGCGACAATAGCAAATCGAAAAAGTGCAAGAAAAATTTAAATACCTGCACCATTCCACATACTTAGTTGCATATTACTGGAATATTAAAAAAAGACGATAAAAATAAGCACTAAACAATTATGCGACGCGCGCAGACATGCGTCGCGCATTCCTTTTGCTTCGCATTACGGCCACACCGTCGGCTCTATAAAAAAAAGTGAGTAGTGCTTTTTTTGTAGAGTATGAGACGGGCTTCAATTTTGTATTCCACCTTTTTTGCCCAAAACCCAATATTTTAGGACTTATTTGTTGAAAATCATTTTTAACGCTTCTTCTTGGTGGCATAGGGTATAGGAGTTAGGGGTGAAAAACCGAAAAACTATTAATTGCAATAACTCGAGAACTAGTGGAGGTATCCTTCTGAAACTTGGTATACACCTTCGACCTTCAAGTCTGTTAAAGGCACGTAAGAGTAAGTAAATACGCAAGAAGTTATGTAACACCATAGAAATAAACTCACCCCTGTAAATCATAAAGAGACACATTCATGAGGGGGTGAAAATATGAATTTCTGAATTGCTGCAAGTTTTCAATGAATTGGATTAAGGTGGTAAAATTTAAAACACGATTTTCTTTGGAGCATGTGCGGGTGGCATTGGCATAACTAGGGGGGGCCTGGGGGGCACGGCCCCCCCTAGAATGTTGAATGTCCACAAAATCGGAAATCGTCACTTCACAAAATATTTTTTCAAGCACTGTCAAAAAAGCTCAATGCTCAAACTGCGTGCCCGAAAGACACTAGGTACTGAATTTTGAATTTTTGATTTGTCGTTGTAATAATATGGTAAGGACCTAATTTACAATTATTAGGTATAGTACTGACAACATGCAGAATTTTATGTCGAAATGTCTATTAACTGGTCTAGGATGTCAGTACTTTATTGTTCTCTTTTGATTTTCTAGTGTAACACTGACAAAAAATTTGAAATAATTTTTTTCGCGAAAGACAGGCAGGGCCGTAGTTCCGGGGAATCTATCTTATTAGTAATTTCGTTGTTTTCCTTGCATCTGTACACGAACGTCTGTATTATTTTGAAGTGCTGGGAAAATGCGTGACCTTGAAATGTTAAAAAAATGTCGCCTTTTGAGTCGACAAATTTTTATGCACTGGAGCCCTAGGGCCAGGCCCACCCCAGAAAATAATCTTAGTTACGCCAATGACGGGTGGTGAAATAGGAGATTGAAGTTTAGGGGTAGAAACATTCATGATTCTTTATAACTTTACACAGAACATACATAAACATACTTTGGTAACTTTTTTATTGGGCTGAAATATATTGGGTTCTAATTAATTGGACATAAATATTTTGGGCACTTTTGCGCTCTCTCCTAGTCACCCTTGGACGTGTTATAGATTTTTTTTTAATATTTAAATATTTTGGCTGTTTTTTTTAATCTCATTTTTCCATAGAGAACATTTCCCATTCTACAAGCAGAACGACGACCGTTGGAAAAATTCGGTGAGACACAATTTGTCCATCAACCCGCATTTCAGGAAAGGCGGGAAGGCCGTGCATGGAGCCGGACATTTGTGGACGATCGCGCAGAAAGACGATAAGAAATCCTGGCAGATTGTGAGTACCAACTAACAAGATGAAGATATTTCTTCGAAAAACGCGAATTTTCACAGAAACAAAGGATGCAACAATTCATGCAATCTTCAAACGACGGCAAGACTCCCGAACAAGACGCACTAGACATGGAGCTGCAAACAGCCACCGCCAGCATTCTAGGAGAATCCTTCGACCAAAACGTAAGTTTTTCAACCCCAAACTCGATACAAAATTTTCAATTTTAGGGCGACAGCAAAAGACAGGACATCGAAGTGGAATTCATAAATGTCGTCGACTTGCAAACGGGACTTGAAGGTAAGTGCAACCCCTCTCTTCCCACCCTTTCTCACCATACTAATAAAACGTCAATTATTTTATTGCATGCCAAGTTTTACTGGGTACGTGAAATTGAAATATTTTTTGGTGTGGAAACATCTGTAGAAAAAATTCAGACGTTTACACATCGTGCTATAGTATTTTTTTTAGTTTATCGATCACTCTTTTCAGATTTTCTTTCTCCGCCAGTCTCCAAGCAGCAAATCGCACAGGAATGCGGGCTCGGCAACGATTTTCTGATCACCGACATAAATCCAAACGCTCTTGGTTTAAATTTAACCGAAGGAGAGGTGATCCATGATGGCAGCTTCTACGATGACATCTCGTTCGAATACTACGAACTCGAAAAGTAAAAAACGTAAAATTAGTTAAGTTTTAAGTGTACTTCCTGAGAAGTTTCGATAATATTCAATCTAGTCCGTCCATTATTAGAGGATTTTTAATGAATTGTAGTCATATTTTTATACAATCATTCAAGGTATGATTGATTAATCTTAGGCTGTAGTTATTTTAATAATAAATACAAGGACTCGCATGTTTTTCATTTGTTTTATTGTAAGTTTTTATAAAAATAACATAAAATCAAAAAGAATCATGGACGGAATTAGTATACGTACTTATCAAAAATCTAAGGAATTAGAAAAATCTATAAAAATAAGAGATCATGCTCAAAAAGATAATGGATAAAGATGGATTTTTGGTGAAGGCACTGTTGCATCTGTGGTCGAGGAAGCAAAAACACCAAGTCGTCTTGTCGTAATAATCCCTGAAAATAATTAAAATGGTCATAAAATTATGATTCAAAGATAGTCACTTTGGAAAGCAGGTATTTGGCCATAATGACAGTTCGATTTTTGAATAATATAATATAATAATGACAGTTAGTTTTGGATACTGCGGTCTCTGGGGGGGTCTTTTTGCATACCATTTCTAAAGGCTGGATCATAAAAAAAGACAGTTTTCTTTTTTGATGTATATCTTCGTTAGTTTTTGTGCGATGTGTGCGATTTAAGTCCGTTCATTTTCCTTTCCAAAATGAGTTTCAGAATTAAAGTTGGTCAATTCTTTAATTTTTTATTCATTTTCTTCTAGTACACTAAATCGCATAATTTACCATTGAGATAGAAATCCCCGTCGATTATCCATCGTTTTCGTGGTTTAACTTGTAACTTATGCAACTTAAGGCGTTAACTTGCGTAACTTACAACTTGAGTCAGACTTTAAAATGCATAATTTATAACTTAAACAACGATCCCCGCCAATTTTCCGTCGTCCCTGCAGTTTTACTTGTAAATCCCTCGATTTAAGGGGTTGTATGAAAATTAATAAAAAATTAAAGAACTAACTAACTTTAATTCTTAAAGCCATTTAGGAGAGGGAAAAGAACGGACTTTAATCGCTTGCGAACGTCTCTACGATAGGTCAAATTGTAACCCCGCCCCATTGGCCTAAATTATGGTGTTAAGTTAGACAATTTTACAAGTTAGGAATATTTACAAAAGATTAGTTTTCAGCTTTTCAGAAAGTATATTTGAACTATTTCAGTTCAGGCTCTTAAAAACGACAACCCTTTCCCATTTAAAAAAATTCTTACTTTTTATTCTTAACACCGGCGTGCAACCTAATAAAAACTAACCTGCCTAGCAAACGTTGTACTCATTCAAGACGATCCAGTCCTAATAACTCTTGAAAGGAATAAGATATCGACTTGCGGTTTTCGATAAATTCTTTAGCATTGCCGGGGACATGTTTCATCGTAATTTTGACTTTGTTCAGATTGTGCAATTTACCCCCAGTAATATTTTTAGTCCACATATCAACAAATTTTTCATCGGGTTTCTCAAAACTTTCCATGGATTTCTAAATTATGGTACATTCGAATACATTACATTTTTGTCTCTAACATGAAAACGGTTCGCTAAATTGTCAAACTACTTAGAACAGTGAATAGCATTTTTCAAGAGCTTTCATTTGATGTATGACGCGAGGTATGTTGCCAGTTTAGAACATATCCCCCCTCAATGCTAAAGAATTAGTCGAAACCAATCGATATCTTGTTCCGTTCAAAAGTTGTTAAAACTGGATCGTCTTGGATGCGCCAGCCGGTATGATAGCGGGTGTCTATGGAACCAAAACAAATGAACCGCATTCTGTCGAAAGGACGTTTGTCCAAAGTTAGTTCGTACAGGACATGTCATCTGCCATTTTACCAAGGACTTGTTTGAAAACATGACATTTGCCATTCACTTGTTTCTATAGCCTGCCGTTGTCACTTATCACATATTTTCCTAGTGGCACGGTACTTCAAATAGTTCAGCCTACCAAAATTTTTATTTTTTATACATTTATGTCGGTATACCAAAAAGAAACTTACCATGGTAACCACAGATCGCAACAGGTGGGTTCAAAAAATTATAGATTATTTGACAGCATTGTAATATCATGGTACCTAAGTCCAGAAAACTAAATATGAATACCAAACTTTACAAATTTGCTGTTTGTACCGTAAACTCCATTTATTTTCTATTAAAGATCTAAAATTTTTCTGGAACTGTACAATCCTAATTTATAAGAGAGTGTACTTTTGACAATTTGATCGAAATTTGGCGGGAAAGCAAAAACATCACATAACCAAATCTTCCAGGGTTTATTTTTATAGTTAGAAGCAGTGTCACAGATAAACGTACCTGAGGCTTTTTCGTGAATATTTTTCTTTGCCCTTTACGAACACAAAGGCCATTTTGGGCCAATTCAAAGCAATTGCAAAATTTTGATATTTGTCATGTTTTCTGAGGTATCGCATTGAAATCATTCGCACTGTACAGGTTGTCCGGACATTAGAAGATAATATCTTAAGGGCGTATTCTACGATCAAAAAAACGAAAAAAGTTTTAATAAACATGGGTCGAAAAATGGGAGCTAGGGCCCTTTAAAGGGGACACTTTGAATGTGTTTTTTTCTAAATTTCTTCAAACCGGGTAAATATAAGTAATATAACACCGTGAAATTCGGTATCTTTAGTAAGTCTTTGATACTGAATTCGTTACCGGAGAGAAAATTCTAAAGTTTCAATCATAAGCGTCCCGTACAGGGGGGGCTTAAGACTAACTTCGTTCAAACATTTTTTGTAAATCGTTTTTTCTCAAATCTGACACCAGAATCTCAACATCTGAAGTTTTTTACGTAAAAATGATGCTCTTGTTTGAAATCGCTAGGACGCACCGTTTTCGAATAAATTGACCGTAGTCGTTTTAGAGCGCGAAAATCTGTCGCAGAAGATTTTAGTTTATTTACCAAATTATCAAAAACGAGTCTGATTCCTTGCGTGATTTTAGGAAAAAAAGTTCGTATGGACATATGGCGGAAAATGCTTCCTATGGGGTCCTGGAAAGCTGAAATTTTTCAGTACCCCGTACCACCCTTAGGAGCGTGTTCCGCCATATGTCCAAGCGAACTTTTCTTCCTAAAATAACACAAGGAACTCATTTTTGATAATTTGGTAAATAACTAAATAAAATCAGTGACAAATTTTCATGCTCTAAACCCACTAGGATCAATTTATTCGAAAACGGTGCGCCCTAGAGATTTCGAACAAGAGCACCATTTTTACGTCCAAAACTTCAATCATTCAAATTCTGATGCTAATTTTGAGAAAAAACAACTTACAAAAATTATTTGAACAAATTTATTCTCTTAGCCCCCTGTACGGGACGCTTATGATCGAAACTTTAAAGTCTTTACCACGGTAGTGAATTCAGCATCAAAAACTTACTAAAGATGCTAAATTTCACGTTGTTTTTTAACCGTTTTGAACACATTTAGAAAAAAACACTTTCAAAGTGACCTCTTTAAGGGGCCCTAGCTCCCTTAGCAGGCATTTTTCGACCCATGTTTATTGAAAATTTTCTTCATATTTTTGATCGTGGAATACGCCCTTAAGATATTATCTTCTAATTTCCGGACACCCTATACAGGGTGAGTCTGAAAGACTGCACATCCTTTATACCACAGAATCTACTGTTCAAATTATGAAGTTTGGTGCAAAAATTATTGGTCAATTGTGATGTTATAAGCCGCCAAAGATCTTCATTTTTAAACGTTCTGTTTAAATATCTTTCGAAAGGTGTATCGTAGGATTTTGAATTTTTGCACAGCATTGTTACAGACCAAGATGCAACTACTGATGGTACTTAAGACATTATGCAAAAAGCGGATCCCTGTCATACAGGGTGGCCCCGATGTTATTTGCCCTTGAACTTTTTTATGTTTGAAAATATTGCTAATTTGCCTATGCGGTCGTATTCCCCGTTAAATTTTAAAACTCTATTGACTCTTAAAATTCTTCGAAAAAACTAACCACTCACGAGGAAAATTGAAAAAACCGAAAACATGATCAACGTGATAAACCTACACCTACAACCTACACCTACGTTGGCACGCATCACATTTCAACTGTTTTTTTGCATTGAAGGTGTTGTCCTACATCTGTGCCCAGGTAGACTCATCATTGGTTTTAAGGTGATTACCTGAATCATGTTTTCGGTTTTTTCAATTTTTCTCGTGAGTGGTTAGTTTTTTCGAAAAATTTTAAGAGCCAAAAAAGTTTTATAATTGAACGAGGAATACGGCTGCACAGGCAAATTAGCAATATTTTCAAACATAAAAAAGTTCAAGGGCAAATAACATCGGGGCCACCCTGTGTAACACATCCACTTTTTGGATAATGTCTTAAGTACCATAAGCAGTTGCTTCTTGGTCTGTAACAATGCTGTGCAAAAATTCAAAATCCTACGATACACCTTTCGAAAGATATTTAAAAAGAACATTTAAAAATGAAGATTATTGGCAGCTTATAACATCAAGAGGAATCACAATTGACCAATAATTTTTGCACCAAGTTTCATCCTTTGAACAGTAGATTCTGTGGTATAAAGGATGTGGAGTCTTTCGGACTCACCCTGTATATCCAAATGTTACCGAAAACTCTGACAAGTAAAATTAAGGTAGGCAGTCAAATAGTAAATAAGCTCTGAAGTTTTTGAACGAATCTTACCTGCGCACGTCGAGCTCCTTTATAGTGTTGTTGACATAATGCGCCAACTTGACGTCAAGTGCAGCTGGTCGACACCCCTCGTAATGATCAGCTGGTATATCCGTTCGAATGCTTTGCAATGAACTGAGGCAATCCCTGGTTATCATAGTTTCACCTAAGAGAAATTCCTTAGTTATGATTTTGATAAAAAAAAAATTGCCTCACCGTCTTTTTCCTCGAGAATTTTAACGCAAACGTCGTCGTCTTCGGGGCAAATCTTGGTCCAGTACCACAGCCAGTTGAAGGGGGTGCCGCACCCCGGCTGATTCGACACGCATTGATAACACCACAGACTCGCGGCTAAAGATAAGAAAACAGTAATTAATTAAATAAGTAATTAGAAAAATTAAAAATTAAGAAAACCACGCCCACCTCATGTTTTTGGAAATTGGTGATCGGAAATGGGGCTTACCTTGATCAACAAGCATTGAGATGACAACCATTAACAGTAGTTTGTACATAATTTAGAGATTCAGTGGATAATTCGAGGGATAATTGATTCTCAAAGCGACATAACCTAATTGATTGTTTATTGTTCACTGTTTGTCATCTGATTTGGGGAGATGGAAGATGTCATTTGTCAATGTCATAATTAACGTAATGTCAAAGTCGAACGTCAAATCATACTGACGTCATCGACAAAACGGTTCAAAACTAAAGTCCCGTCGCATATGAACGAAAGTGGGCGTTGTGTGTCTCAGGCTTTTTTCTGTTGATTTGTAAACGGGATTTCAGTTCTGTCAAAATTCCTGTCATGGACAATAATTAACAACAAAGACCCCTTTCAATCTCCATTGTTACTGTTTATTGGCACTAACAGTGAGTGACGGAAGTTTTAACGAATGTGAAATCCCGTTTACAAACCAACAGAAAAAAAGCCTGAAACACACAACCCCGGGACCGCACGAAAAGATCCAATGCAGAAATGTCCACACGGAAAAACATCCAAAACGCAAAAGTCCATCGCGCAAATGTCCACAAGGTCAATCACGTCATCACTGTGACAGAAGATCACGTACTGCACATACAGGGTGTCTCAGAACGCTCGCACCAAATTCTAATGGAGCATTCAGGATTAAATTCTGAGTCGATCGGCGTTTTTGAAAATTTCCAGGGTGCAATAGCTCTCAAGTTATAAGAGATTTAAGAGGACCAATCAGATTTCAGCTTCGAGTTGCTTCATAAGGTAATTTAATGTTACATGCACTATTTCCTAGGTAACAAGATACTATCAATGAAAATTTATACTGTTGTATCTTGTTACCTAGGAAATAGTGCATCTAACATTAAATTACCTTATGAAGCAATTCAGAGCTGAAATCTGATTGGTCCTCTTAAATTTCTTATAACTCGAAAACTATTGGTACCTGGAAATTTTCAAAAACACGGATCGACTCAGAATTTAATCCTGAATACTCCATTAGAATTTGGTGCGAGCGTTCTGAGACACCCTGTATACCTACCTTTGTCTCTGTCAGTCCTGTCAGTCTGTCTTTCTGTCTGAGCATAACCTAACTTAGATGCGTAATAATTCTAATGATTATTTAATATCAATAAACCATATCAGTCAATAATGGATAAAATAGTGATTGGAAAGCTAAAACAGCAAAGAGGAAACAAGATGTGTTTAGTGTTTTTAGGGTTTTTTTGATTATGAAATGGCCCTAAAATATTTTCTGAGCCCACTTCCGTCAAAAGTGTTCTAATCAACAAAAATAAGTTGCAAATTAAATTTCAATTCAATTTGACTAACTGACATCTACCACCTAGGTGAAAAAAGAAATTCCCTAGTTTGTGGATCTCTTCTCGTCTCTCTCATAATGTCTCTCTCTATTACTGAGTTAAGTATAGTCCCTAATCTTAAGTTCGTTTACTACTGACGCGATTGACCTTGTGGACATTTGCGTTTTGGATGTTTTTCCTTGTGGACATTTCTGCAATGGACTTTTGCATAGCGCTCCACAACCCCCACTTTCGTTAACATGCGACGGGACTTTAGAACGAACCAGAGATTTGGGTACGATGGATATTTTGTTTTTTTGGTGGACTAGAGAGCCCCTCAGGGTGCCAGTAAAATGCTCCAAAATAAAATGGTAAACTCTACAGAAACCCCAAAAAATTTGAAGCCACTTTAAAATGTGCCAATCCCAATAATGCAATGTAATCTTTCACGAACGCACCCCGCCGTAGTTTCCAGTCCGTTAGTCCGTATACAAAAGGTGCCTTCAGCTTGGAAGCTCCGTGCACTCCTCGCAGAACTCCTCGTCCGTCTCTATTTGATCTGATGATTTCATATTTGACTATCGCATTCTTTCAAAAATGTGTAATCAAAAGGGAAGAACGCGACAGTGAAATATGAAATCATCAGATCAAAAGGAGACGGACGAGGAGGTGTTCCATTACAGGGCCGTAGCAAGACCCCACCGGGCCTGGGTTCCAACCCGCTGTTCGGGCCCCCATACAATAATAATACAAATAATATCGATACCCTTAATACCCATAATATTTTATTTAAAAATATATATACAGGGTTAGTACAAAGTCCCGGGACGGTCAGTTATCTCCTTTATTTCTTAAGATTTTACTTTGAAACTTGGTGCTTAAGTACAATTAAATACGGGGAATTCAAAACTGTTTTTAAAAATTTTCTTGGACTCCCGATTAAACCGGAAGTGACCCTAAAAGTCGTTTTTTTAAATAGAATCATACTTTTTTCTCAACGGATTCGGAATCTACGAATTTTTCTAAGTAAAAAACATGTATCATACTTGACCAGAACTCAAGTCGCGGCCACCCTGGATTTTCAAAAACATCGAATAAATCGGTCAAAAAATAAGATTTTTCAAAACCACAAGTACTCGTCAACCTTATTTTTTTAACACAAATTCAACTGTGCAATTACATTTCCTTTTATTTGTTTTTGCTTTTTTGAAATTTATTAAATTAAATCAGCCAAATTAGAAAAAATTATTTTTAAAAATGTAATTGGCCGGTTGAATTTGCTTTAAAAAAATAAGGTTGACGTGTACTTCCGGGTTTGAAAAATCTTGATTTTTGACCGATTTCTTCGATGTTTTTGAAAATCCAGCGTGGCCGCGACTTGAGTTCTGGTCAAGTATGATACATGTTTTTTACTTAAAAAAATTCGTAGATTCCGAATCCGTTGAGAAAAATGTATGATTCCATTTAAAAAAACGATTATTAGGGTCACTTCCGGTTTAACCGGAAGTCCAAGAAAATTTTTAAAAACAGTTTTGAATTCCCCGTATCTAATTGAGCCTGAGTACCAAGTTTCAAAGTAAAATCTTAAGAAATAACGGAGATAACTGACGGTCCCGGGACTTTGTACTAACCCTGTATATAAAGATAAAAGCAATGCAAGTAAAAAGGCAAAGCCAAAAGGTGCAAGGTAATAGGCATCAATTTTAATTCACTAGTAAATAAAAAGTAAAAGAAACAAAAAGAGACAATTTTAACTTAACGCCCCCCTAAAACTCATGGGTGTTAAATTGAGAAAATTTATTTATTTACCTATCCTCTGAAACTTACCCGCAAACCATCACTCGATTCTATTAGTTCAGTTTCGAAAGAATTTCACTCAGAATTTCCTATGTTTACATGTTCTTCTTCCAAACTATTAGCTGGAATCTCTTCGTCGTACTTTTCAATTTCAATATAATTGGCGAAATTTCCATTACTACCTACGGCCAAAATACTTTTTAACACAATTTTGAAATAAAAAATGTTATAGCGCACTATCGATTTCAATCGCAGGGGCTGCAGCACTTGCACTTGCTGAACGCGACGAAGGCACAACATTAAAAAAAACTGACTACTTTCGCATATTTCTTCTTTGCTTCTTCAAGCGAAGCCTTCTTCTTTCGCTTAGCGGCACCCGATTCGTGTTTATATATTTTTAAAGATAATATTATCAAGTACAGTGTCCAGTGTGTACAGATACGGGACAATGAAACAAAACAATACAATCTGGAACTGGAATCAACTAGTCTAGGGAACCACAAATTACTGGCACGAACAGTCGAACCGAATACGGCCGAGCCGAACCGTCGGTCGCGTCGCCGGCCGATACTGTACCTCGGTAACCGACTGAACGTGCGCCGGGGATTCCCTCATAGCGTTATAAGTAACAATGGTATTATGATGATGATGTATACATCATGTAGGTACATTTATTTATTCATTTGTGATGGTTATATGATAATAATTTTGCACGTTATATGTTCTTATTACTCATTATTAAATATTCTAAATTCTTATCTATCGCTCGTAGGCCGCGGGCCCCTTGAAGCCCCGGGCCCGGGTTCCGCGGAACCCGCGGAACCCCGGTAGCTACGGCCCTGTGTTCCAAGCCGAACGCACCTAAAAAAAGTAAATAAATGACAATCGACGTTCGTGAATGGACGTCATAGATAAGGTCACTAGATACGAACCGCTTCGGTTCTAAGGTAGCGCCATGGTCCAGCAATATAAGCGATGGATATATGGAAATAAAGAGATGAGTAGTGTTTGACGTAACCCACGGTGACGTGACGGAAAAACCTTTGGGATAGTGATTTATTGTAGTGATGGGTAAAAACTGTTATTTTTCCATAACAGTTAACAGTTACACCTGTTATCGTTATATTTTAATAACAGTTAAATATAACTGTTATTTTATAACAGCTATTTCGTTAACTAATATGATCAGTTTCAGATCAAATCTGCGATCATCTACTCTTACATGTCTCATTTATAAAGCAGAATTATTTCACCAGCTATTTCAAGTATTTCTCACAACCTTTGAAGAATATTTTTTGGTTTGCAACGATTAATATTTAATGAATGCTATTTTATTATTTGTTACGTCCTATAACTGTTATGGTATTCGTTCCGTATCCTTGGAGTGTGTTGTTATTTGTTATGTTCTGTTAACCTGTTGGTATCAGTGGTATCAGTTGACAATTCAGTCCCACAGTCAGTGCAGCGGATATTTATCATATAATATCGTTAAAACTGTTATTAAAAATAACTATTATTTTTAATACGTCATAACTGTTGTAACTGTTATGACCCAAATAACAGTTATAAAATAACAACTTGTTATTTAACAACCCATCACTAATTTATTGACAGTTGTCGATTTTGTCTGCGAAGTGTCAAGCAGTTACTTGTTTGGTTTGTTTAACCTACAATTTATTCATCAATATTCCGTTTTCTTTGACGATGAGTTTCGCATGTGCTGTAAAGTCCTGCACTGACCGACGAAAAGGCCGGAAAAAGAGGCGTACATTTTTTCGAAGCCCCTCAGAGTAAGGTTACATACGTACTTTTTATATGGCTCAAATGTATCCTGTTTTAGGTATCCTGTATTAGGTATCATTGCGCCAACCTACAGACGTGGACAGTTTTTGCTATACAAAAAATCCCGAAGATAGAATTTTTCTATAACAACTACATGTAGCGAAAATGTAATCGGCCGCTTTGCCATCATAATTCCGCATGATAAGTCCAGGAGCACCTTTTTTTACACATATTACTAACATACGTCTATATGGAAGCCTTTTGGGCGTATTTCAATATTATGTCGGGAAGAGTAGGACACAGCGGACCCAAAAATGTGTATTAGTCTTTCATGACAGACGCGATTAAACGCTTTCGAAAAGTCCAAATATAAAACATCAACGGGATTATTGCTGTCTAAACATCGCGACCAATCGTTGACGCACTACAATAAATTAGTTCAAACTGAACATACATAATATACAGGATGAATCAAGGCGACGACGGTTCATAACTTCTGAACATGTTGTAATAAGCCAATTCCATAGGGATTGTATTTAGGTTTGCTACCGCCCTGTTTCATAAAAGTCCCTAGAAAGTAAGAAACTAACTATAATCTGTCCGGGATCCACACGACCGAGATTCACCCGATTTCCATGGCGATTCATTGTTTACAACAATAGGGTGAATCCCGGTCGTGTGGATCCCGGACAGACCATAATATTGTAACCGCCATTGTTAAAACATCAACATACATTTATTGCATTATTAAACCATTAAAATACTTATATTGTTGGCCACTAATTGCTCCAACCAACAGGTTATGGGCCCAGCATGAATAGTGGCCGGAAAAACGCGTAAGGAATCAAATAATTTTACAATAAACAGCGCTATTCGTTTTTGAGGTTAAGATGGCTTTGGCGGGAACGTTGGAGGAACGACTAAAAATCCCGTTGTTCGAGGGACACGGTTTTAACAACTGGAAGTTTCGTATGGAGACTTCTTGAGGAACTGGAACTCCTGGAATTCGTGGAGGAACCGTACACGGATATGGTGGAACTCGAAGTCTCGGAGGAAGACAATTCTGAGAGACGGACAGAGAAGGAAGCAAAACTGGAACTGTTACGAAAAAAGGACAGGAAATGCAAGTCTCAAATTGTACAGAGAATTGCGGACAGCCACCTTGAATATGTAAAAGATGCAGGAACTGCATTTGATATGTGGAATAACTTATGTGAAACGTTTGAAAGACGAGGCATTGCTAGTCAATTACTGCTACGGAAAGCCTTGTTGTCAATGAAATTTGATCCCTCAAAAACTTTGGAATCTCATCTTTTAAAATTTGATAAGGTTGTTAGAGAACTGCGTTCGACAGGAGCGACCCTTGAGGAAACAGATGTGCCGCCTTCACGGTAAATAGCAACAGTTCAAGACCTGCAACTGGAAAGTTCCCATATAAGTGTCATAATTGTGGGATTGTAGGCCATAAAAGGAAGGATTGTAGAAAACCACCACAACAGAACAGTCAAGGTAATGTGGAATAAAAGTTTCGAGTAGGTACACAAAACCAAGAAGATTTTTTCTGCTTCCCTGCTGTAAGTGGAAGCCCAAGAGAAGGAAATGGCAGCTGGTGCTTAGATTCAGGTGCTTCAGAACATTTGATTTGCTCAGAAAAAGGTTTGGAAAACATTGTACATCTGGAAAGTCCAATAAAAATTAGAAGTGCAAAGACTGGACAGTATAAGTTTGCAAACAAAAGAGGCGATGTTAGCATCACAGCAATTGTTGGAAGTCGTGAAGTACCTATTGAAATCAACCCAGGCAGCACGGAATATTTCATAAATATTTGCCTTATATAAGGGTAATATTCTAATGTTTTCTAATATTTAAAAGATTTGAGAAATATTTGGTATATATGATGAAAATGATATTTGTTCTATAATATTATACAAATAACATTTTTTTATAAAAAATCCAATATTTGTTACATAATATGTTATCTTTACCAGAAATATATTACATGTTTTATATTGCGAATTAAAAGTAAATATGTTTCAAGTAATTTATTGATTAAATATGTTGTCGTTTTATAATTTCTATTTATAAGATTTGTAAAATTATATTTTATGAAAAAAATTTGAATATTTGCTGTACAAGATGTATCCTTTATATGGAATATATTGCAAATATCGGATTAAAGATATATTTGCTGTCATATATTTATTCAATATAGGGTTCCTAATGTTACTTTTCAAACACGTCTCCACGGAGTGCTTCTGCGCCTGCGCTACCAGACGAGCTGATGGCATCATGGCGGCTGTTGCGTTCACGTTTTGTGTTTGTGCACGTTTTGTGATTTGGTGTACTTCCACATATTAATTTTACTGTTCGTGCCGTTCTGATTACTTTTATCCTTGTGCTTTGCGGTGAGCTGCTAATGTTAATTTTTAACTGTTTGCAAAATTTGTAGGTTAGGTCAACATTTCTAAAGATATTTTTGTACGAGTGGGCCTTAAATGATGCATTCCAGCATACCCATAGGTACATCTATTTTGGTAAGCAACACATTAAATTATTGTTTAATGTCGATTTTCAAGAACGCACTGTTCATCAACCTACGACATTTTAGTACCTAGAAGATCTCCGTGATTTCACTCCCCTAGAAGAAACGAGTCCAGAAGAGCGATTATTTTTCGATTTTCTGTACAGTTATGCGTATACCTACCTAGCTACACCTTTGGTAAGAACACTTCAGTTAAATTATTGATTTAAAATGTTTGTTTTTAGGACCAATTATAACTGCTGGGAAGTGCTGAATGTCAGGCGTTTCACAAGAAACGCATTTGAAGTGGGCTGTGGGGCTATGGCAAAGGACGTCCTTTGCCATAGCCCACAGCCCACTACAAATGAGTTTTTTCTGAAACGCAGGATATTGTTTTATGTAGATTTTTTGATAATAAATAAATATTCCATAAACATCTTCTGCCTATATTTCATTAGCAATATTACCATCATATTCGCAAACAAATATTTGAAATATATTCATAATATACATTTGTCATATATATAAAAATCTGTCGTTTTGGATATTATTTAAATATCTTCTAAAATATGTTTTAAAAATATTTCAATGCTGCCTGGGAAAGGTGACCTGTACGTACCTGGACTAGAACAAAACCTACTTTCTGTTCGAAAATTAGAAATAAATGATTACAAAGTAATATTCGAGAAAGGAAAAGGTTGTATAATGAAAGGAAACCTGCTTATAGCAGTGGCATTGAGGGAAAATAAACTTTATGAACTTGTGATCACTGAATCGAAAAATAAATGTGGCAGAGCCCTCTATATGGAAAATTCAGGTGCAGAACTTTAGCACAGAAGGCTAGGACACATCAGTTACGCAAATTTGAACAAGCTGAAAGGTATGTCTCATGGAATCAGTGATAAGGTGGATACAAGTCCTGACCAAGAGTGTTCTATCTGTGTTGAAGGAAAACAGACAACCTTGCCTCATAAAAATGAACGCACCAGGGCTATACGACCATTACAGCTGGTGCATAGTGACCTATTTGGACCTGTAAAACCGGAATCATACGATGGAAAACGCTACGTCTTAGAATTTATAGATGACTACACTCATTTCTCAGTTGTCTATACTTTGCAAGCCAAATCGGAAGTTTTCAGATACTTTAAGGCATATGAGGCAATGGCCTCTGCACACTTCGGTGCAAAAATAAGCAGATTCAGATGTGATAATGGGAGGGAATACCTGTCCACCGATATGCAAGATTATTTCGAAAATAAAGGAATAAAAATGGAAACAACCATTCGATACACTCCACAGCAAAACGGTGTGGCTGAACGTATGAACCGAACAATTATAGAAAAAGCAAGATGCATGATTTTGGATTCGAAACTTAGCAAGGAACTCTGGTGAGAGGCTGTAGTAGCAGCTACATACTTGATAAATCGCAGTCCTACACGGGTGCTAAATGAGAAAACGCCGTCAGAATTATGGTATGCAGGGAAGCCAAAATTGGAAAAGTTGAGAGTGTTTGGATCACTAGCGTACTTACATATAACAAAAGGAAAATTTGATTCAAAAAGCATGAAATGCTTTCTTGTTGGATATTGCCCAAATGGTTATCGATTGTGGTATCCACCCACGCAGAAAATAATCTGCGGAAGAGACGTGGTTTTCAATGAAAACAAGAATATTAATGAAGTGGAACGTATACAGCAAGAGGAAGAAGAATCTGATATTGTCAAAGAATTCCAGAAAGAAGCACGTACGGATCCAAATGAACAAACAAATGACGAACAAGATAAAGGAGAACTTGAAGAGCAAGAAGATCTACAGGAGTATGACAGAGGGACTGAACAAACTCCTCGGCGAAGCACAAGAAAAATGAAGAAACCTGCATACTTAGAAGATTTCCCTGTATTGGCTTTTAATGCCGAACTTTATGTAGAAGACATCCCTCAAAGTTTTGAAGACATAAAAGGAAGAGAAGATAGTGACAAGTGGTATGCAGCAGCAGATGAAGAAATTGAGTCACTTAAGAAAAACAATACCTGGACTCTGACGGTGCTTCCCCCTGATAGAAAAGCTATAGACAACAAATGGGTATTTAAACTGAAAAGGAACGAAGAAGGGGAGATAGACAGATATAAAGCTCGTCTAGTAATCAAAGGCTGTTCTCAACGTAAAGATTTTGACTATACTGAAACCTACGCCCCAGTAGCAAGGCTAACCACAGTTAGGATTCTTCTATCAATTATAAATTTCGAGAACTTAATCGCCTTACAGATGGATGTAAAGAACGCTTTTCTCCATGGAAGCCTCTCGGAGGAAATATTTATGAAACAACCAGAGGGCTACACCAAAAATCCGCTTTTAGTATGCAAGCTCAACAAATCATTGTATGGACTTAAGCAAGCCCCTCGAGCGTGGAACTCAAGATTTGATGAATTTGTAAAGAAGCTTGGGTATGAGCCATCAGACTATGACATGTGCCTTTATGTTAAAGTCAGTCAAAACAACAGAAGTTACTTATTATTATAGAGGGTGTCCCAATTGTCTGTATTCGGTCGATAACTCCATTGCTGTTAGAGATAGCGAAAAATTGTCAAATACAAAGTTGCAGAGGGTCAAAAAAGTCACATTTTAAAAATACAATTCTGTATACAGGCTGTTCCACTAAGGAGTAAGAACACAAACATAGGTTTTTTTAAATGGAACACCCTGTATTTTAATTTTTCATTGGATTCTATGATGAATTCCAAGTAACATTCATTAAACATGTTTTCATCTGAAGCGAATGGTTTAGAAGATATTGGTAATTTTGTGGGAAAAATTACTTTTGCAGTACTTGTTTTAAAAAATCACCCGACAACCAATTTTCAACCTTTGGTTTTGTAAATTTAGCATGTCATTAAGGTAGATTTGGGCTATCTTTCAAGCGCTTGAAAACGGTCTTAGCTTCTTAAGTTCGTCTCCAGTAACATTATGAACCTTCAAAAATGTAGAGGTTTAAATTTTGAAATTTTTAAATGGCACCACTATCAAATTTTGTAGTCATAAGCTGTAACATTAAATTTGCTTTCGCTTGATATAAAATGTCCCCATATCCAAGTCTCGAATTTTTCGTTTTATTCAGTAAATTATGATTTTTAGGAATTTCCATTTTAACCTCCCCAATCCACTTCACCACTTATAGTAGGGTGCTCGCTAGACTTTATCTTTCAACCAAGGGGCACTTACGAGTGAAAATGTATGGAGTATAAATTTTGGTTTCTAATGCCCTCGGTATGCTACTGTTAAATTCGTCCAAGGGTCGTCCTGTGACAAAGGGCACAAATCAAAATTTTCCAACTAACGCCGCCACGTGAAAGTTCATGTGGAGAAGTACCTTTCCTGAAAAATTCATGGTGATGTCTGTGCGGATTGTATTTTTTATTAATTTTGAAAGAAAAATATCACCATTGAACCATACGGGGCCACGGACCTTTGGAGGCGATTATCTCGGTTCGAGCATCGGCAAAAACGCATCATTTTTAGGGGCATATTTCCTTTCCAACACGATTACTCCAAATCGGGGCGGTTAATCGAAATTAATTATTCTTAATAAAAGATGTGCTATTTTATTTTGTTGACGATCGTCTTTACAGAATATTTTTAGAGCAATCAATAAAGGAGATAATTGTTTAAATCTGAGAGGAAGTAAAGAATTCATGCCATTGTAACGCTCGGATCTCCGCGCCCCCACCACGACTTTCGCTGCGTCCCGCCACTCCGCAACCCCTTGAGACGTCCACATCTACAATCTTAGAGAATATCCTGTATTCCTGAAAATAATGGAAATAAGACTTGGAACTCTTGAAAAGCACTTTTTATTTCATGTAGGTAAGAAAAACAATAATTTTTAATTTGAAAATTCTTCGTCGTCCTTCTCGTTGATCGGGGAACCTCCGTGATCGGGGGTCTTCCCTCATTTGAATTTCCTTCATGTTATTTTTACAAGATCGGTTTTCCCATACCGTGGCATGAAAAAATGCAGGAAACCTTATTTTTATTGCAAATGTAACTCTTGCTTATGCAGTCTTTAAAAATAATTTTTGGACAAATTAGGACAATAATATCTGAAATGGTTTTATGGGACGGCGGGTTATGTTTGAAGAGCTGGCCCAAGACTGTCACCCACGTCGTTTTTCCCATCTATAACCTTCAGGTGACGGAAAATTAGGTCGAGAATTTAATTAATTCCACCAAATTTTGGTCTGAAAGAATAGAACTCTCAAGCAATGCTGCTTCAAACTGCCTTCGGTTGGAGGCAGTTTTTCTAGCGACTTAGTTAACGCAAGTAGGGCCCGTTAAATCGTTGATACATATAATTACTTCATCGTTGTTGGTTCAACACAAAAGTTTCCATATTTTTGAACGAGTTTTTGAATTTAATGTTGTCCAACTCTTGGTCTAACTTTTCGTCAAATCCTACATCGCCAAGTAATTCACATAAGTTTTTGTAAATTTTCCATCAATTTAGCGTCCCAACACCGCTGAACTAGCTTGTAGCATCAAATTCTGTTAGGGCATGAAATATACATTTTTTGGAAGTTTTGCTTCCGGAATGTTTCTTTACTATTTCCAGTTCTCATCCAAATCTCTGTATATAAATTCTCTGTCGACTCGAGATACTGATACAGACTTGCCAGTTATTCTCGTGCATTTTAAAGAATATCTCCAGAATACTCCAGAGGTTTGAATAAGAACTGGAAATAGTAAAGATACATTCCCGTTTAACCCACAGTCCATCAAATTAATTTGAAAGAAAAACTACTAAGCGGTTTTGGAAAGTTAACTTGCTGGGCTGGAAAATTTACCAATAGGTACTTCCGTGAATTACCTACTTAACAGTCGGTGGTGGGATTTGAGGAAACATAAAACCGTTTCAGATACATCTATTATTGTATTAATTTGTTCATAGATTATTTTTAAAGACTGCATAAGCAAGAGTTGAACTTGCATGCAGTTTGAAGCAGCATTGCTTGAGAGTTCTATTCTTTCAGACCAAAATTTGGTTGAATTAATTAAATTCTCGACGTAATTTTCCGTCACCTGAAGGTTATAGATGGGAAAAACGACGTGGGTGACAGTCTTGGGCCAGCTCTTCAAACATAACCCGCTGTCCCATAAAACCATTTCAGATATTATTGTCCTAATTCGTCCAAAAATTATTTTTAAAGACTGCATAAGCAAGAGTTACATTTGCAATAAAAATAAGGTTTCCTGCATTTTTTCATGCCACGGTATGGGAAAACCGATCCTGTAAAAATAACATGAAGGAAATTCAAATGAGGGAAGACCCCCGATCACGGAGGTTCCCCGATCAACGAGAAGGACGACGAAGAATTTTCATATTAAAAATTATTGTTTTTCTTACCTACATGAAATAAAAAGCGCTTTTCAAGAGTTCCAAGTCTTATTTCCATTATTTTCAGGAATACAGGATATTCTCTAAGATTGTAGATGTGGACGTCTCAAGGGGTTGCGGAGTGGCGGGACGCAGCGAAAGTCGTGGTGGGGGCGCGGAGATCCGAGCGTTACAATGGCATGAATTCTTTACTTCCTCTCAGATTTAAACAATTATCTCCTTTATTGATTGCGCTAAAAATATTCTGTAAAGACGATCGTCAACAAAATAAAATTGCACATCTTTTATTAAGAATAATTAATTTCGATTAACCGCCCCGATTTGGAGTAATCGTGTTGGAAAGGAAATATGCCCCTAAAAATGATGCGTTTTTGCCGATGCTCGAACCGAGATAATCGCCTCCAAAGGTCCGTGGCCCCGTATGGTTCAATGGAGATATTTTTCTTTCAAAATTAATAAAAAATACAATCCGCACAGACATCACCATGAATTTTTCAGGAAAGGTACTTCTCCACATGAACTTTCACGTGGCGGCGTTAGTTGGAAAATTTTGATTTGTGCCCTTTGTCACAGGACGACCCTTGGACGAATTTGACAGTAGCATACCGAGGGCATTAGAAACCAAAATTTATATTCCATACATTTTCACTCGCAAGTGCCCCATAATTCCTAAACTAAGCGACTTTTCTCCTCGCGAGCACCCTACTATTATAGAAAAAGGGAGGTTACTGCAATCACTAAAATTTTCGAATTTGAGATAGCACCAGATCTTCACGTTTCGAGGTCTCAGGAACCCAAAAAAGTGGTTTTAAAAATGTGTCTGTGTGTATGTGCGTACGTGCGTACGTTTGTAAACACGCCACAGCCAAAACTACTAGACCGATTTGCCTGAAATTTGGTGCGTAGGCATCTCATAGCCCAACTTAGATCTGAAAAGCTTTTGGAGCCAATCGTGCAACTAGAAATGCCATTTTGGACCATCAACTTTTAAATTTTAAATGCAAACCCCCATTTTTCACGTCACTATAGGAAAGGCCTTCAAATTCTGCCTCTAAAAATATATTCACTCTCAGTGCCCTTTTGACCAAAAATTAAAAAAAAATTGATTTTTATCGGACTTTCAAATCGCGGTACATCCCAAGCCCCTGAACCGATTTGGCTGAAATTTTGCACATGGAGATTGTATTGCACGTCGAAGAGCTGAACAAACTTTGAATTTAATCGGCCCACGGAAAGTGCCGTTTTGGCACACCAATTTCCAACTGTAAAATTATTCACTCATTTAACCATCCAAAACAAGTTTTTGAAAGATTTATTGTCACCATCAGAAAGGTCTTCAAATTCTGGTTTTAAATAAGACAAAATTCGTTGGCATTTAGTGCTCTTTGGGTCAAAAAATCGAAATTCTGTAATAACACTAAAAATACATTATAGCCCAAATTAGTGAATCGATTTGGCTGAAATTTGCTACATGGAGATTGAGTGACCCGTTGAAGACCTGAAAGGCTTTTGGAAGCAATTGGTCCACAGGAAGTGCCATTTAAGCATATCAACTTTAAATTTTAAACACAAGGCCTCCTTTTTTACGTCGCCATTAGAAAGACGATCAAATTCTGGTTCTAAAAATGTATTCAAGTTTCTGCCATTTTAGTGGAAAATAGAGAAAAAAATCATTTTCATTAAAAGGGAGCAGGCTGACAGTGGATGACATAAAGTATCAGTTATTGTCAAAAGGGTGGCAAACTGTTAACCTTAAAAGGAACATATTGTCAAATGCGATGGGTGATGTCCGAAGTGATGTCGGTATTTGTCAGAAAATTGCGAAATTAGTCACAGATGATAAGCACAAAAAAAATTCTGTTGAATTGACTACCATTTACACAGAATACAAAGATCCACGCGATGGGGAGGTTCCAGCCGCTTCTCTGCTGCATTTTTTAAATTACAATGTTTTTGAAAGGCTGCTGGGACACATGTCACAATAGGTGTCACAAACTCTGTCAGCCAGAATCCTGCGTTAATCCAACTATAAAATTCACATGGTCACGTGAGCGTAAACTCACGTGACCGTAAACTTTTATCCTCGATCATTAGAAATGACATTTAGTTAGATAATGACAATTGTATGATATTTATTGCTGGCTGGCAATTCGCACTACGAAAAGGAGAGCAGTTAATTCTAAAGTCGCATGGGTTTATTTTAATTTTATAGCGAGCCAAAGAAAACTTCACAGTGACTCATGCAACACGGATAATGTAATGATGGTTGCATAAGAATGGCTTTATGCGAATTTCTTAACCGTGTTTCTCGGATGGGGAGTGAACTATTTTAAGGCAGATTAGGAAGATGATCTGGTTTACCGATCATAATAAATTAAAATTAACCATTTCAAATTTTTAACTTCTACGCTTCGCGAAGGTTAATAAAATCGATCGAAAAATCGAATCGCCAAAAACATCAAATCTTTACGTTTCAGGGTCCTGGGAATCAGAAAAAGTGGTTTTTGAAAAATGTCTGTCTGTGTGTCTGTCTGTGATCACGCTGGAGCTCAAACTACTGAACTTATCGAGATGAAATTTGGCACACATATTCAGTGGGAGATTTTTAGGTGCACGGAAGGTGCTTTTTTGGCACATCAACTTTAAAAATTTTAATGCAAACCCCCATTTCTCGCGTTACCATATGAATGCTCTTCGAATTGTGCTTCTAAAATTACTCAAGACCGCTTCTTTTTTATGTTATTTTTGATAGTTCCACTGACTACAGTCACTTTTCACCCCCCTTAATTAGTCATCCCCCTTCACAGTCTTGCAACCCCCCAATCGTTAATTCGGCGAAATTCGAACAATTTCATTTTTCTTCAAATGCTCTTTTGGATAATGATTACCTTTTTCAATTCTTCAACCCCACTTCCAATATTTCAACCCTCCGAAGGTTAAAGTTGCATAAATTGCCTTATTATTGTGTTATTTTCTGTAAATCCACTTAACTTCGGTTAATTTTCACCATTTTTGACTTTTCATTCCCCTTTACAATTTTTCAACCCCCTAAGCACCTATTTTCGCCAAATTTCTTTTTTTCTTCGGCAATAAGTTTACTTCGCAAGTTTTTATGTTCATTCTTTACTGTTTAATTCTGTATGGTCAATTTTCAACATTTTACCTTTTTGACACCAATGTGCGTCTGCGGAGGTACTATCGCGGCCACCGAAAAGTGCACGAGTTGGTTTTTCCTTATGTTTTGAAAATCGATAGCACAAAGGGCATTTGCTGGGGTCGAAGGTATTGGTGTAATAACTAACTACATATGAACATTACCGTTCCGAATAACCCTGGTAAATCACTGAAACAAAGCTGTCTTCATTGTGATAAAAATCTTTAAAAAATGCATTGTAAAGCAATCGTATGCACTTTTCGGTGGCCGTGATGGTACTACTACTAGATGCAGAGATTGATAGAATCTATACACGATTCCACCAGTAAATTCAGACCGCCCTTACACTCACCTTAAAAAGATAAACATGTACAGGGATACACATCGCATTGATGCACATTTTCCGGTGACTTAGGTACATATGGTCTGAAATGTCGATGGTTTCGAACTCATGTCAAGAATCATGCGCATTTATCTTAAGATGAGATTTGATTACGAATACGTCATTAAGTTGCAAAAGTCAGTTACAATGGCGTATGACGACATTTTACCATACACTTTCTGTGGTATGCATTTATGTACACAAATCATCAAAAAAAAAGTGTAGGTATAGGTACTTATATGTATATTATGCAATATTTTTTTATACCTTCTTTGAAACCTTTCGACAAATAGGTACTGTAACTTTCTGACTCTACTGAAAGGGGGACCGTTGTGAAATCCCTCCAATCTTGCAAAAGGACCCCTAAATTTAATTACGTTGTGGTTGTGGTTCGTTTTACGAGGCCGTGGATACAGGAAATAAAACGGATCTTCCAAATAACAATTTATTCACACTGAAACAAAGTCTGGCCGCAAAAAATAATACAATAAAGTAAACACCTCTTGCTCAAGGAGCTCGAGGGAAATAATTTACACGGTAAAGAAAAAATACAATAATTATAATCCCCAACCTAAATCAATGGGTTTCTAAATTATGAATGAACTCTGAGCTAGTTTTATAAAATGAAGGGTGCCGTTACCGAATGCTGAAAAAAGAATTAATCCCCAAAATTAAATAATATTACCGGACTTGCAAAAATCCGGGTTTCTAAATTGGGAAGCAACCCACAATACAGGCAAGTGTTAGGAGGGGTGCAAGACAAGTTTCGAGCAAGGACAACTCTTGACGTAATTACGACAGCTAAAAATGACGCAAGTTCAGTGGCGTGGCGTCAATATCCCAGTGGCGTAGTAGATTTCCTGAAATCGAGCAAATTTCATGCATGTAAATTCTACAGTACGATAGAGGAAATTTTGTGTTTTAACAAAGTTTAGAGTGAAAATGACCCCAAATTGAACTGAATGACACTGAATAATGGTTTTAACGGTTCGAGGGATGTGGACCCTGTGATTTCTCGTGAAAGCCCAAATTTAGTTTCTTGCTGCTTCTTTCTTCGTCTTCAGTGTACGTGGTACAGACACTGCCGGCGGTCCCAGCCCCCTGTTTGGGGTGTCTGGCGGGATACAGGAAGCCTGTACCACTAGCAATCGTTGGTACACCAGGCCAAATCACAGGTGGAAGATGTCAACACGACACCCTCCAAGTGAGCAACAATCACGTGTTGGCAAAACTGTAGCGTTTTTAACCGCAACTGTGAATTATTGTCGACAATCCAGCGGGAACAAATTGCAAACAAATTGCAGAGCTGAGAGAGCGCGTCCCCTTATGGATATCCCCCAAATTTCCTTTACCTCTTTCTATGCTAATAAAAGGGAAGAACTGGATGCGCTTTACCAAACTCTAACTATTCCACTACCGAAATGCAAGCAAGCTAAAGTCTACTCTGCAAAAGGGGTTAAATTAATTAATATTTAGCGGATGAAAAAGGTTTCTAGTCTATGAAAGCTAATTAGAGATCGGGAGACCTTCAATCAAATGCACTAACGGAACTACAAATCTAGTTGCGTAATACCTGATCTAGTTCCACCCTGCAGACCGGGAGGTGTTCTACCAATCACCAATAACCACTAAACACTATCCCCATACGGCGTGGTTACACTAACTTCAATATTACACAAGCACGAACTTTAACTACACAAAACCCAAACAACAAATAACTATTTTAAAATATTTGGAAAATATCGCAAATTCGAGAGCTTTGGAAAATACGAGTCTCTTAGTCAGAAGTCTGAGAGCCAGTTCCTTTTTATCGCGTCCTCTTGGATCCGGCGAACCTAAAACCACCCCCTCTACTATATCCGGTCGGCATCCCTTCCAAGTTCATCTCCACATTTTATAATTAATTGAGAAGCTACGCGATTCGACCAGCCTTACGATACAATCCTGCTCTTAAAAGCTAATCACAGATTCACATATCCTATCAATGAAACAATTTAGTTATTTTATGCAAATCTAATGAATTACCTAACAAAAGTCCAAGCATAGTCCGGTGGGGTCTTTGAAGCTTTTCGAGCATGTGCAGAGTAGTGGGGGTTATTTAATGCATACGACAGTCATGCAATTTTAAAAGCAATCTAATTTGATAGGTATGTTCTACATATGAACAATAGGGTATTAAACAGGAATCTGGCTTGAGGTTTCGGTCGTCTAGCCTAGATGGCGACACCAGTTCTATTCTTGCAGTGAACTTTAATTTAAATTACAGCGTTTACGCCGAAAAGATCTGATTGGATACATATGCGTCGGTTATGCCTACACACATGAGGTTCATACGGTGTTTAACGGGTTGTCGAGGCAATTTTAGCAGGAGTAATGTTTGATTCACGTCATGCAAAATTAGTGTATCTTGGCTACTCTACCTTTGGGGTTCATGCATTTACTGAATCAAATTTAGCAACAAATTGTAATGAATTAAGACATTTACGTTATTAAATCCATTTCTCGGAAATCTCTACTGTGGGAACAACTTTCTAAAAAATTGTATGTGAAGGAATTCGGTCATAAAGTTTACAGCGAGGGTGTTCTTGGAAAAGGGCAATTCAAGCAAAGGTTTCTACCAGGTCCCGGACCGCCCGGATATACAATGACCGTGACGAAAGATGTGCACGGTTTATGAGTTTTGGCAATAAATAGTTCTAACTTACAGTTAATATTCTCGCGCCCCAATGACAAATTTTATACAAACAATTTAATGTGGATTTACCCAGGATTGGTTTTAACTGGCATATGTTACAGTACTTTGGAAGTTTTAATAAAATTTTGTTAAATAATATAATAATAATATATTAGTACATTATTGTAAACATCAGATAAGGCGTTTTTTTCTCGATTTTATGTTTTCGATTCTGAATTAATACAAATCGGCGCTTCACTATTTTTTAAAATTTGTATTGAAACAATGTCACTTATTATGCCGTCGGTTTCAAATGTTTCTCGTAAGGACGATTCAAATCTGACATTATTTTGAAGGTATTTCAATGCGAAACAAGATTTTTTCCTATGCTTTCAAATGAAAGCTTGTATTTCAATACATAAAACCGAGAAAAAACGCCTAAAGTCCCGTCGCATATTAACGAAAGTGGGGGTTGGGTGTCTCAGGCTTTTTTTCTGTTGGTTTGTAAGCGGGATTTCACATCCGTCAAAACTTCCGTCACTCACTGTCAGTGTCAATAAACAGTAACAATGGGGGTTTTTGTTGTTAATTATTGTCCATGACAGGAATTTTGACAGAACTGAAATCCCGTTTACAAACCAACAGAAAAAAAAGCCTGAGACACACAACCCCCGCTTTCGTTAATATGCGACGGGACTTTAGGTACTATCACGATGTAAAAAACTCATGTTTTGAAAGTACAGTAATTAATAGAAGGTATACGTAAAGAGGCCCGTTCACAGTTTATGTCAGTGTAATGACAAGGTATATTCAGTTATTTTTGCTCGCAATAGTACCTGATAAGATAATGATCGACAAACCTAATACAAATAAGAAAGCTTGTGTTCCGATGATTCTGATTTTCTAAAATTTCACTTTCTAGAATTTGAAGAGGTAGGTAAATACTTTATAGGTACCTACTTTATGTAAAAACTGCGATTTATAAAAAAACATACTGAAAACCGCTTAATAATATACAGGGTGTCTCAGAACTCCCGTATAAGCCGGTAATGGTAGATTCGTCAATTTAAGACGAATTTTCCTTTGCAAAAATTGCGAGGGTCCAATAGTTTTCAAATGGGAAGCAATTGAAGTCCGCCAATCAGAATGAACATCTGAATTAGATAGTAAGGTAAAACAAGGATGTGCAAGTCGTTGCTGAGACACACATAAAAGTAATAAAGGCACAAAGAATAAGACATCATGAAGTAACAACTTTTTCTGTACCTATCCCAGCAACAGCTTGCACAACTTTGCTTCCCATTTGAAAACTATTAGATCCCCGTAATTTTTCCAACGGAAAATTCGTCTTAGGGCCGTGTGACCCGATACAATATTTGATTCTAAATTGCATACAATACCTATATGCAATTGTATTGCGTTGCATGCAATTGAGGACCAAATATTGTATTGTGGCATACGGGTCTTAGATTGAGGCAAGGATCTACCATACCCTCGACCATACCATTACCGGCTTATATACGGGAGTTCTGAGACACCCTGTATATCGTGGCCGGTTCATGCTGCAAACTTCGTCCTCGGTAGTAATAACTGGCATTACCCGCTCATTACGTAGGTACTATACTTTACACATGAATTACATTGCATTCATCTTCCATGTACGAGAGATCACCTTCATTTTCATGCATTAAAATTTTTAATAGCCTTCCAATTAGTATCAGACATTGTAGCAACTTGATTAGATTCAAGAAAAT
Organism: Pycnomerus fuliginosus; assembly: GCA_963924575.1. Lineage (NCBI taxonomy): Eukaryota > Metazoa > Arthropoda > Insecta > Coleoptera > Zopheridae > Pycnomerus > Pycnomerus fuliginosus. The sequence continues at coordinate 36,568,009 of OZ004620.1, read as the reverse complement.
GTTACGGCAATTTTTAAACCAGAATTGTTTTTATTCGCTTGACGAGTTTTATAAAAAATGTCACATGTCAAGTTGATAATCCTGTGTTATATATTTAAATATGTAGTTCCTAATGTAACTGTGATGTATTAGTAGGTATTAACATGTTATTTTAATGTTGTATATTTGTATTGACGAAGGCGATATCACGGTTGTGATCAAGGCTGTAATAATAAATTATTATTATTATTATTATTATTATAGACCAAATACCACTGAAACCTATTACGCAATGAACTATCATTACTTAACACTTATGCGTAGAGATTTTACAATATAAAGGACGTTTTACATTAGAACAATTTTACATTATAAAGGATTTTACAATTTCAGCGCGCGTATGCGCGCTTCATGACCTAGTTAGCCATAAATTGTGATCAAGTGTTTTTTTTAATGTTCATTCACAATCAAGTACGTGAAGGGCGTCCCCACCATTGTGCCTTCTGATGGTCCAAAAAAGTAGATGAAGCTGCTGCTACTGCTGTGTTAAATTCGATTTCTCTGTGTCACATGAATATTCGATCTCTGATTAATAAATTTTCTGATTTTCAAGGTTTTGTTGATGATAACTCATTTGCTGCTCTTGCTCTGTCTGAAACATGGTTAAGCAGTGACGTACCTGACTTTGCTATTTCTATACCTAATTATACTGTTTACCGCAGGGACAGACTGAGCAGGGGCGGTGGAGTTGCCATCTATGTATTGTCTAGTTTAAAAAGCTCGCTTATTGTTACTCCATTTGATAATGGTGACCTAGAATTTTTATTGGTTAAAATTAGTATTAAGAAGACAACAATTGTGCTGGGGGTGTTTTACAAAGCACCATCTATTAATTATAACTGTTTTTCTGTTATTGATGAATTAGTTCAATATTTGGCAATTAATAACCTGTCCCTATTTGTCTTTATGGGTGATTTTAATTCTGATTTCTTAAGGCCAACGTTTCCATCCACACATTACTTGTCTCAAATCATGAATACTTATGATCTAACTCAGATTGTTAAACAACCTACGAGAGTCACTGTTGACTCTGAATCACTAATTGATTTGATATTTGTGAGTAAGGAGCTATCAGTGTGTAACGCGGAGGTTCTTGACTTGTGTTTGTCTGACCACAATGTGGTTAAATGTGACCTTAATTTGGAATATGAGCGGCTTGCTCCTCAGTTGAAGTTAGTGAGATCTTTTAAATATTTTAACTTGCATGATTTTAGTACTGATGCATCTAATCTTGACTGGGGCTGTCTCTATGCTTTGGGTGCCTTGAATGAGAAGGTTGACTATTTCAATCACTGTATCTTGTCGTTATTTGACAAGCATATAGGAGAGTCTATTTCAATAGGCACAAGAAGCCATGGTTCACTGACACCCTGAGGACACTAAAGCTGATTAAGGAAAGGGCTTGGGCTCGTTTTAGGCGTACTGGGCTTCTGACTCATCGACAATATTTCTGCCAATTGAGGAACTACTATAATGAAGCCTTACTACGGGAACAGGCAGCTTATTTTAAATTTGACTTGAGTAAATCCAAGAGCAACTCATCCTCGTATTGGCAGAAATTGAGATCTTGAGGCGCTGTGAAGAGCGGGAAGGTTGAGGTACCATTGTTTCTTTCAGATGCGGGATTTAACGCTGAAAATATTAATGATCATTTTATTGTTTCGGTACCAACACTTTCGGCTGACTCTGAATACAAGGATTTTTTTAGCAATAACACTTTTAAAGCGGATTTAGACTTCGAGTATTTTCCGGTTACCTGTGATACAATTTTAAGACTGATTAATCAACTTAAGCCACACACTATGGGGACTGACATGATATCCGGGAGAATGCTTCAGCTTCTTTCTCCTTGGTGCACTGATCCATTGACGCATATCGTTAATTACTCATTTGAGATTGGGTCTGTTCCCCGACAATGGAAATGTGCACTTGTTAAACCAGTTCAGAAAAAAAATAATCCGGAATTGCTTAATGATCTCAGACCTATAAGTCTCCTTAGTAATTGCTTGAAGGTCGCAGAAAAAGCCTTTGTGTTACAGTTCACTGAGTATTTAGAATCTAGTCGCATATTACCCTCCAGACAGTCGGCCTACAGAAAAATTTTTAGTACGACTACCTCACTCTGTTCTCTCAGTGATGATATCTTGAGGGGTTTCAATGTTGGCAAGCTGACATCGTTGACATTGCTTGATATGTCCAAGGCTTTTGACTCTTTAAATATTGATCTCTTAGTTGCCAAATTGAAGTACTATGGAGTCCAGGGCTTGGCATTGCAATGGTTGTACAGTTACCTGGTGGGTAGGATGCAAGTCACGAGCATCCACGGCACGACTTCACAGCCTTTAAATGTGGTCTCGGGAGTCCCTCAGGGTTCAGCTCTTGGGCCCATCCTTTTTTTACTCTATGCAGCGGACCTGTCTGGAGTGGTTAATCACTGTTCTCTTTACACCTATGCAGATGACATTCAAATTCTTCTGTCTTTCAAACCTGAATCTGCGGGTCTTGCTGTGCAGCTGATTAATTCCGACCTCTGCGATATTCAGGGCTGGACTGCCAGGAATGCCTTAATCCTGAATCCCGCAAAGAGTCAAACAATAACTTTTGGAACTCCTCAAAGACTCACTGTTGGGGGTGGTGATTTGGAGGTTAGAATTGGAGATGTTGCTATTGAGAGATGCTCTTCAGTCAAAAACTTAGGTATTCACTATGACCATCACCTAAAATTTAGTGATCAAGTAAATGCTATCTGCAAAAAATCTTTCTTGTCTATGAAGCTAATATCTCCATTTCGATCTTTGCTTGACCGAGGCTCAAGAAAGCTTCTAACAGATATGTTAGTGTTGTCACATCTAAATTATGCTGATGCAGCCTATGCTCCATGTTTAACATATCAGTTAAAGAATCGACTTCAGATGATACAAAATTGTTGCGTTAGATTCATTATTCACGTCCCTTTTGCTGCCCATGTGACTCCCTTTTTAAGGGAACTATGCTGGCTTAAAATGGAGGAAAGACGCTTCCTTCACTTTGTCTCGTTAGTCTTAAATGTCATGAGAACTGGCCGTCCGGAATACCTAAAAAATAAAATTCAACTGAGATCTGATGTGCATGATCGTTCACTTAGACTTTGTGACCTCACGGTTAGCGTGCCCCAACATTCACTTTCCTCTTTCAAGGCTTCTTTTTCATATCTGGCAGCTCATATTTTGAATTTCCTACTCAGAAATCACAGAAATTGCAATCTAGCTGGCTCGAGTCATGCTGTAGTTAGTCTCCTTAAAATCATCTCTATTGGATGGGACCTTGGCCAATATTTCTCTTAATTTGTTTTGATCACTTGTTAATACCTGTTTTTCAGGTTCTAATCGCACTTGTACTTGCCTTTGTTGTTAGTTTTTTTTTCCTTGTTCTGCTTTCTTCTGGGGGAGGATTAAAATCAGCGCTTGCTGTTCCTTCCCTTTTGAGCTCTCATTTGTGTAAAAGCTTACCTTGGTGACGACCGTTGTAATAATTCGCGCAGTGTGGAGAAAGATCAAAAACCATCAAAAACTGTCAAGAACATTAACACATAACCTGTCTCATCTCAACCTTTATGGCAAATAATTTAAGTTTTTGCTCAATAATTTCGGACAATCGGTCATAAACTGCGATTGGCTTTCAGAAGCAGCTAATATGGAGGTATAATGGAGCTTATTTACCGAGTCATCAGTCATGTCACGAACAATAGAGACGTTTGCGCATCTCGCCACTCTCACTAGTTTTAAGGATAGATTTTAAGCAGTTCCACTGTAGACTTGTACAGCAACACACGTACCATTATTGCATATATTTTTATTTTGTTTTAACAACGTTACTTCGAGTTTTGAATGCACGCTACCACCAAAAAGCCCTAAACTATATTTTGAATCATGTTCACTACGACTTTACGGAGGAACCTCGTAGATCTGCCTTTTTGTTGTTTCTTAAGGCTTTGAAGGAAGTTTTGTTGCAGGGGGACGGAGTTGTCAGTGTGGACATTAGTCTGTTTTAGTTTTACTCTTTTTTTTGGGCATTATGACTGTATGTATACTTACTCTCATTGTGAATGGGCAGGATGTAAAATCAGCGTTGCTGTTCCTGTTCAATTGACACTTTTATTTTTTGTTTTTGTTAACTTGGTTTATTTTCTTTTGTTTTATTTGTTTCATTTTGTTATACATTATTTGTTTCAAATTGTCGGAAATCTTTTGTTAATTTCTTAAAAGTGATCAATAAATTAAATTAAATATACTTAAACAATGGTATTACCTCACCACAAGAGCAAAAAGAACGCAGATGCTGCCAGGTGCAGCGAAATTACTGAGGCTGGCAGTATCTGTATCCTTTTCCCTTATTACGTTGTAATACGTAATACGAAATAGACGTCATCGCGGGCCGTTAAAAACTGATTAGGTTGCACATGCCTGATCTAATCTTTTCTTCATTTAAGTGTTTACTTATTTTTGTTTTGTACTCGCATAAAGAAACCATCTAGTCACTTCTTCTTTTTACTTATTATGTGCTTCCGTAGGTCACCCTTATATTAACTTTTTAGTAGCATATGTCTCTCTTTATTTAGGTGTTTAGTTATCATGTGCCGCTGCAGGTACCTCTTATGTTTAGCTTTGTAGTCGCATATCTCGCACTTAAACCACCTAATCTCTTCTTCATTTAGGTGTCTACTTATTATGTGACTCCGTAGGTCACCCTTAGATTTAGCTTTGTAGTCGCATGCCTCGCACTTAAACCATCTAATCTCTTCTTCATTTAGGTGTTTACTTATTATGTGCTGCTGCAGGAGCTTCTTATGTTTAGCTTTGTAGTCGCATATCTCGCACTTAAACCATCTAATATCTTCTTCATTTAGATGTTTAGTTGTCCTGTGCTGCTGCAGGTGACTCTTACGTTTAGCTTTGTAGTCGCATCTGTCGCACTTAAACCATCTAATCTCTTCTTCATTTAGGTGTTTACTTATTATGTGCCTCCGTAGGTCACTCTTATATTTAACTTTGTAGTCACATGTCTCACACTTAAACCATCTAATCTCTTCTTCATTTAAGTGTTTACGTATCATGTGCCGCTGCAAGTGAATCTTAGATTTAACTTTGTAGTCGCATCTCTCACACTTAAACCATGTAATCTCGTCTTCATTTAGGTGTTTACTTATCATGTGCACCTAGGGTTGCCATATTTTTCAAAACAGTAAGCGGGACAGTGGAGTGATAAGAATACGTGTTTGCGCGCGGCAGCCCCCGCGAAAAATTTTCAGTATTTTCAGTCCAAATTCAAATCAAAATCAATTCATTTCATTCTCATTGCGAAATAAAAAAAACACTTGGAAAATCGTGGATCAAAAAAGAATAATCACTAGATTTGGGCGTTTTTATGGTCTAACGATTTTCAGTTTTTTGGTTGGTAAACTAATTTTATACTTTTAAAATACATTTTTTCTTAAAATAAATAAAACTGTTTGAACAAAGCAAATGATAATTCTCAGCCTTGATATGGTATTTGCGTTGTCACTGGCAGTGCACCCAAATAATAAGAGATAGACAAAAAGATTACCTTGCGATTTTAACGCTTGCAACGAAGATGGAAGATGATTGACAGAATGGATCCGACGTTTTGTAAAGCACCACTCACACCACTGTTCTGACAGTTAGTGTTAGTAGACACTACAAATAAGTTAGGGTATGTTTGGTTGCATGTACAGCTTAGAAACATGAACATGCCCACCCAGAGCTGAATATTTAGTTGGTCGCCTAGCATTCGAATATCAGTTAGGTAGGGGTAACTAACTTCTGCACGGTCTCTGTCGTGGCCTGGTCCATGCGACCAGGTAAATATTCAGCTCTGGGTGGGCATCTTCATGTTTCTAAGCTGTACGTCATTCGACATGCATTTTAAACCCTGGTTTTCAATAAAGAATAAGGGAAATAAAGGGAAGGGGAAAACTCAGAAAGCAAGTCCAAAAATCGGGACAAATCCAGCACTAGGCGGGACGCGGGACTCACTATAAGGAATCGGGACAATCCCGCCTAAATCGGGACGGTTGGCAACCCTATGTGCACCTGCAAATAACTCTTATGTTTAGCTTTGTAGTCGCATATCTCGCACTTAAACCATCTAATCTCTTCTTCAAGAAGACAATCTCGGGGGGGGCGAATTGATGGGAAACCATAATTTTGAACCAGTGGACGCAGGGGCCACTTAGGAAGTTTTGCCGCCCTAGGCGAAGTAGAGTTATGCCGCTCTAATAGTGGGGCTCGTTGAATTGGGGAATAATTTGTTAGACAGTAATAGCAGGGGGGGTTGAAAATGCGCCGCAGGCGAAAATTTTACAAAATTTCAAGGTCACGCATTTTCTAAGCACTTCAGAATGTTAGTGACATTATTTGAAAAACTTAAGTCCCATAAGGAGAATTTTTTATCGAGATCGCATTTCTTACAAAAAGAGTAAAATAGGACAATTCTGCATGAAATTTTTGAATCATAGCGACTAACTCTACTCCCCCTAGGACGTCCTAGGTCCAGCCCTTGCTTAAGTAAACCTACATTTTATTTTAAAACCTTATGTCTGAATAATTATTATAAGAAATGCTCAATCAAATTGGTAGGTACAGACACTGTGTAACTGTGACGCCCCAAAAACTTTTTGGAAAACCCAAACTGCCGCCCTAAAATTTTGCCGCCCCAGGCGGCCGCCTACACAGCCCACTATGTACGAAGTTTATGATTAGGTACGGATCTCGGGGGGGGGGGCGATCGCCCCCTCGCCCCCCCCCCCCTAAATCCGCCACTGATGTTTAGCTTTGTAGTCACATCTGTCGCATTTAAACCATCTAATCTCTTCATTTAGGTGTTTACGTATTATGTGCTTCCGTAGGAGACTTTTAGCTTTAGCCTTGCAGTCGCATCTCTCACACTTAAACCATCTAATCTCTTCGTCACTTAGGTGTTTATTTATCATGTGCTGCTGCAGGAGACCCTTGTGTTTAGTTTTGTAATCGCATCCATCGCAACAAAACCTTCTAAATTTATTTTTGCTATAATTATGATCGTGCGAGTGCATTTCTTCCGCGTCACATTCCCCAGACTCGTCGCCTAATTTCAGTTGTACTGCTGCAGCTTCTTCTTCAGCTATGATACGACTTGTCTCTTCTACATTTAGTTCATATTTAAGGTCTTCTTCAACTTTTATCTCAATCTCGTCGGGCACGTCGATGTCGCTCCATCTTCCTCTTTGGGCCCCTGCTTAATAATTTCCCGAGTAATTTCCTCTTCAACTTCATCGTAGAAATCGACTATGAATGCTTTTCTTTCTGATGTCATTATGGTGCTAGAAATTGTATATAAGTTTCAGTATTAACTAATTAATAATGGAACAGTTGGATATAGCGGCTTCTTATAAATTCGCAGTTTTTGACTTGAATAATACTAAATAAGTTTAAAGTCGCAAGAATCCAACTGGTGGAAGGCAGTTTTTTATTTGATTATCGTTAAATAACATTTTAAACTAAAGCGGGCAGAATTTGAGAAACATAGTTAAGGTAATAAAAAAAGGCAGCAGAGAAGCGGCTGGAACCTCCCCATCGCGTGGATCTTTCTATTCTGTGTAGATAGTGATCAATTCAACAGAAATTTTTTACCCTTATATCGACTGTGACTAATTTTGCAATTTTCTGACAAATACCGACACCACCTCGGACATCACCCATCACATTTGACAATATGTTCCTTTTAAGGTTAGGTAATCTTTTGCCACCTTTTGACAACAACTGCTACTTTATGTCATCCACTGTCAGCTTGCTCCCTTTTAATGAGAAAGAATTTTTTCTCTATTTTCCACTGAAATGGCAGAAACTGTGAATACATTTTTAGAACGAGAATTTGATCGTCTTTCTAATGGCGACATAAAAAAGGAGACCTTTGCATTTAAAATTTAAAGTTGATATGCCTAAATGGCACTTTCCGTGGACCAATTGCTTCCAAAAGCCTTTCAGGTCTTCAACGAGTCACCCAATCTCCATGTACCAAATTTCAGCTAAATCGATTCGCTAATTTGGGCTATAATGTATTTTTAGTGTTATTATGAAATTTCGATTTTTTTACCCAAAGAGCACTAAATGCGAACAAATTTTGTCTTACTTAAAACCAGAATTTAAAGACCTTTTTGATAGTGACAATAAATCTTTCAAAAACTTGTTTTGGATGGTTAAATGAGTGAATAATTTTAAAGTTACAAATTGGTGTGTCAAAACGGCAGTTTCCGTGGGCCGATTGAATCCAAAATTTGTTCAGCTCTTCGACGTGCAATACAATCCCCGTGTGCAAAGTTTCAGCCAAATCGGTTCAGGGGCTTGGGCTGTACCGCGATTTTAAAGTCGGATAAAAATCATTTTTTTTTAAATTTTTGATCAAAAGGGCACTAAGAATGAATACATTTTTAGAAGCAGAATTTGAAGGCCTTTTCTATCGTGAGGTGAAAAATGGGGGTTTGTATTTAAAATTTAAAAGTTGATGTGCCAAAATGGCATTTCTAGTTGCACGATTGGCTCCAAAAGCTTTTCAGATCTAAGTTGGGTTATCACATGCACACGTATCAAATTTCAGCTAAATCTGTCGAATAGTTTGGGCTGTGGCGTGTTTACGAACGTACGAACGTACGTACATACATACAGACACATTTTAAAAACCACTTTTTTGGGCTCCTGAGACCTCAAAACGTATAGATCCGGTCTTATCTCGAATTCGAAAATTTTAGTGATTGCAGTAACCTCCCTTTTTTTTAAATGGTGAAGTGGAGTGGGGAGGTTAAAAGACGCGAATGGAAGTTGACAAAAAGAGAACTCGACAAATATCTAATCGATATACAGGATATCTCAGATTCAATGTGACGGGCAATATTCCGTCGTGACTCGAAGTTAACTCCTGAACATCAGTATATTTCGACTTCCGGCGCATCTTTACAGATAATACACTCATATGCTTCACTTCCGGTTATACCAGAAGAAGGGTAGGCTAGCAAACGTGATTGAAGCGAGGCGTTTGAGGCAATTAAAAACATCTAGTTAGGGCGGGTTTTACCAAACATTTAATTCTGGGGTTAAGCTAACCCCATTACGATACCATAGAAACAATTGTTGTCAACAATTTGTTGCTATAGAATTTTTGAAGGATTAATTTTAACACAGGACTAAATGTTTGGTACAACCCGCCCTTAGCAGTTAGGTACTTATGTCTTTTATGACATTAATGGCCGGTCCCACGGACCATACCTTGAAATAGCTAAGAAGAACGAAAATTTTACACTATCTTAGTAATTTCAACTTTTTTTGCGAATGGTCCTAAGCTTTATCCATCCATAGCCGACAGCAAATGTCAAATCAATTCATTTCAATTGTTTTTTTATTTCACAGCACCAATTATGTTACAAAAATATTGAATTTTTCGTTATTTTGTGATTCTTCAAGAAATTCAACATTTTTATTGTTTCCTTACATTTCGGATTTAGCCATTTGGAGCCATCCTGAGCAACTTCTGATAAAATTTTTCGATAAAAAAATTCCGAATACGATTTCGTCATTTGTGGCCTCTTTATTAAATCGCAGTAGGCTGGGATTTCGGTCTATAAAAGAAAAGAGTTATCACGCAGGTGCAGATTGTGGAGCTCTACATGCACAAAAAAAGAACGCATTGATTCGGTTAAAATTAACCAAAATATTTGGGTGGTTTCAGTTAAAATGAGACACACTGTATATTGTGTAAATATAATAAAGTAAATTATCTTTAAATATATGAAATTCCACAATTTACAATGCGTTCTAAACAAATTGTGTACTAGGAACCCAAGCGTTACACTTCTGGCCCGCGAGAGTCGCACGAGCTCTACACTTCTGGTCCGCGACGCGAGATCTCAGGCCGACCAGCCACGTTCGACCACGGAGCGTAGCAGCGGAGCGGTCGCTGCTCTGCAAGTATACCGCTCGGCCAGTCCACATAGTGGAACGTGTCTGGGTCGCGCGCGCTTATATGAGAGGAGCGTGTTCGAGCGGAGTCTAAATTATACACAAGTCGGATTAGCCTGCACGTTCTTAGCTCTTCCAAAATAGTCGTGTAGAATGTGTAGAAGAGAAGCCCCTTCGTAAATGTGTTTGTTTTGTCACATAAATCAGACAGAGGCTTTCTTTAATTTTTGAGCGCTTGCAACCGTTAAATTCCGTCGTGTTGCAGATGTTGCTTATAAAATGCAAGTAGTCGCGTACATCAGACCGGACTTTGTTGAAATATTTATTATCAAAGTCCCGTCGTGTTGTGAATGCGATATATTTTGCGTTAAAAATCGCGTGCATCAGACTGAGAACTTGCTTATAAATTTTGTAATGTCCCGTCGAGTTACGAATGCGATAAATAAGTGGCAAGCATCAGACAGTGAATTTTCAACGTGTTGAAGAAGACGCTCAAAATTTGGCGAGTCCGTCGTGTTTTTAGTGATATTACTGCACATACGTCGTTGTTGGCTTTGATTCTTTGTTCTTCGGGGCACGCAGTCTGCATCGACATCCACAGCGAGACCGCGGATTTAGCGAGCGTATATTCGTTAGCGGTCCTTATGCGGTCAAACGAAATGCGAGAGTCGTCTGGGATTATCGCAACAAAATTTCTTCTGTCCGAGTGAGATTTATAAGAAACGATTCTATCGAATACCGTGTCGCTTTCAAACTAGCGAAGGGTCGAGAGAATGTTTGAAGTTTTCGTCCGACTTTAAACAGTCGGTAACAATAATTCTTTTGGTGTGGCGGCTCTGAAGCCCATTCACAGTACTTGAAGGTTATGATGAAAGTCTTCTCGACAAGATGTGTGTTATCAGCCGACGGTCGCTCACCACTGTATTATTACAAAGTCAAAGACATCGAGCGTGGCGTGATGCTCCTCTACGGATGCATTCCGCAAGCACGCGAACACGTCTGCTTTCAAGTTCGCATTTCGGTTTGTGAAGTACATTCCATGCATGTCGAAATAGTCCATCGGTGTTAAGTTATCGTGTAGGACTGTATCGGATAATGTGGTCATAACGTCTATTCCGATTTGGCGAATAGAGAGCGTGCATGTTCAAATGGAATACATCTATAGCTTCTGTAAAGTTGCAGTGGATGTTCCAAGAACGCGCAGCTCCCTGGTTGATCCTGCCAGTAGTCATATGCTTGTCTCAAAGATTAAGCCATGCATGTCTCAGTACAACCCAAATTAAGGTGAAACCGCGAAAGGCTCATTAAATCAGTTATGGTTCCTTAGATCGTACCCACATTTACTTGGATAACTGTGGTAATTCTAGAGCTAATACATGCAAACAGAGCTCCGACCGGAGACGGAAGGAGCGCTTTTATTAGATCAAAACCAATCGGTGGCGGTCTCCGTCATCGTACAACTTGGTGACTCTGAATAACTTTACGCTGATCGCACGGTCTCGAACCGGCGACGCATCTTTCAAATGTCTGCCTTATCAACTGTCGATGGTAGGTTCTGCGCCTACCATGGTTGTAAGGGGTAACGGGAAATCAGAGTTCGATTCCGGAGAGGGAGCCTGAGAAACGGCTACCACATCCAAGGAAGGCAGCAGGCGCGCAAATTACCCACTCCCGGCACGGGGAGGTAGTGACGAAAAATAACGATACGGGACTCATCCGAGGCCCCGTAATCGGAATGAGTACACTCTAAACCCTTTAACGAGGATCAATTGGAGGGCAAGTCTGGTGCCAGCAGCCGCGGTAATTCCAGCTCCAATAGCGTATATTAAAGTTGTTGCGGTTAAAAAGCTCGTAGTCGAATCTGTGTCTCGCGCCGCCGGTTCATCGTTCGCGGTGTTAACTGGCGTGCCGCGGGACGTCCTGCCGGTGGGCTTAGCTCGCGAGGGCGGCCCAAATCAATCCCCCCGCGGTGCTCTTTATTGAGTGTCGAGGTGGGCCGGCACGTTTACTTTGAACAAATTAGAGTGCTTAAAGCAGGCTAAAATTTCGCCTAAATACTGTGTGCATGGAATAATGGAATAGGACCTCGGTTCTATTTTGTTGGTTTTCGGAACCCCGAGGTAATGATTAATAGGAACGGATGGGGGCATTCGTATTGCGACGTTAGAGGTGAAATTCTTGGATCGTCGCAAGACGAACATAAGCGAAAGCATTTGCCAAAAACGTTTTCATTGATCAAGAACGAAAGTTAGAGGTTCGAAGGCGATCAGATACCGTCCTAGTTCTAACCATAAACGATGCCAGCTAGCGATCCGCCGACGTTCCTCCGATGACTCGGCGGGCAGCTTCCGGGAAACCAAAGCTTTTGGGTTCCGGGGGAAGTATGGTTGCAAAGCTGAAACTTAAAGGAATTGACGGAAGGGCACCACCAGGAGTGGAGCCTGCGGCTTAATTTGACTCAACACGGGAAACCTCACCAGGCCCGGACACCGGAAGGATTGACAGATTGAGAGCTCTTTCTTGATTCGGTGGGTGGTGGTGCATGGCCGTTCTTAGTTGGTGGAGCGATTTGTCTGCTTAATTCCGATAACGAACGAGACTCTAGCCTGCTAAATAGGCGTATTTCGACATCCCAAAGGCCCGCCGGTCGCGGGTTCGCCCGTTGACCGTGCGCGGTTTTTACTGTCGGCGTACAAACAATTCTTCTTAGAGGGACAGGCGGCACTTAGCCGCACGAGATTGAGCAATAACAGGTCTGTGATGCCCTTAGATGTTCTGGGCCGCACGCGCGCTACACTGAAGGAATCAAAAAAAAAAAAAAAAAAGGTGTGGGCACGTATATTCGCAGAAAATAACACCAAATTGGGCGTTTAACAATTCGAAAATTTTTTGTGCTAACTGAAGTACAATTCAAAAATAAAATACAATGTAATTTTGTCTTTCCTTGGGATTGGGTGGCATTGATGATCCGAAGTCCAAAGATGATTCTAGGCCGAGGTTGTTCGCTGTCAAATTCATGGTTGGAGTATTTCATTCTGAAAATCAAATTATGAGCGGTATCGTTTTATAATAATGCTTTAGAACGGAACTTTCCTTTCTGATGTGAAGTACTTCATCCAGAGGGTCAATTCGGTCAGTTCCTTTAATGTGGTATTGACATATCACGGGCTAGCCGTGAGAAGATTGTTGGGTTATCTAATGTTTGGATGTCGGTGACGAGCGGCGGCCAGGTGCGTGTTTCTTGTCTGATCAGATGTTGTGTGTCGGCGAACAGCGGGCATACAAAGATCCGATGGAGTGGGTCGTCCAATTCAGTCGGGCACTCGCTACATCGGCCGTCTTCTGATTTCCCGATGCGAAGAAGGTGACAGCCAAAATTTCCGTGTCCGCTTAGGACCTGGGTCTTGGTGAAGGAGGCCATGGAAATGGGTTTATCAGGGACTTCGGGAATGAAATGGTGTGTTATTCGGCCTTTTGCGCTGGAGTCCCAACGGTCCTGCCAGATAAGTCATTCAGAAAGTATTCACTATTTCCTCGTCTTAGGGCCATGATGCAGTTGCGCTTCTCTATTTCTAGGTCAATTGGTGGCAGGCCCGCGAGAACCCCCGCGGCATCAGTCGATATGGAACTGTAGCCCTTTATAATGGATCTGCAACAAATTCCCTGCAAAGAGTAAAATTTCCTGAAAACTTTTGAAAATTTTAATCTGTGGTGCCAAATCTCAGATCCATAGCTGGCAATTGGAACAATTGCACATTTGTAGATGGTTTGCAGCGATTTGGTTGTATCGAGGTCCCACGAGGCATGAATCTTCCTGCGAAGCCCTAGAGCAATAGATCTGGCTTTTTGGCATACATGTGCGGCGTGTTTCTCGAAATTTAACGCAGGATCGATGACCACTCCAAGGTAAGTAAAAGATGTCACACGGTCGATGGTGGTGCCATTGATGTTGAGTCTTATGTCTCTATGGTGGATTCTAGGAGGGGACTTGTTGATTAGGACTTTTGTTTTTTTGCTGGAAACGGTTAATTTGTTTTCCTGGGCCCATTGATTCAATGAGTCCAGGCAACTCTGCATTTTGAGCTTAAGCTCTTGCCGGACGTTAGTCTCGATCACGAAAACAATGTCGTCAGCATATGCAATAACCTCTATGTTTTGCTCTGTGGGAAGGTTTAGGAAAGAGTCCAGGACAAGGTTCCACAGGGTCGGTCCAAGGACAGAACCCTGTGGGCAACCTTTGGTGGTGGTTTTTTCAACTTTAGTGGAGCGAGCCTGGAAAGTAACAGATCGATTAGTTAAATAGCTTTTTATAATGGCAATTGAACTGTGAGAGATATTTCTATGTCTCAACCTTCAGAAGACCAGGCCACCAGAGGTTGTCAAAAGCGCCCTGCATGTCTACAGAAATGCTCGTGACATATTTTTTGTCGGTGGTTCTGATTTTGTGAGTATATTTCTTTAGGGCGTCTACTGTGGATATCCCTGGAATGAATCCAAATTGTTTAGGGGAATGAAAGGGCGTTTGTTCTCCCACTAGTTTGGTTTTAATTAATTTTTCAAGAATTTTCCCATATTCAGGCAGCAGGGTAATGGGTCTGTTTAATATTTGCATGACTTTCAGTTGGATTTTTCAGTAAGATTTTTAGTTGTCCTTTTTTCCAGATGGTTGGAAAATAGCCAGTTCGAAGGCAAGCTGAAAAGATCTTTGTTAGGAACGGGACGGTCCAGGGCACTAGTTGTTTTATTATTTTTTCCCGCAGCTTATCATGACCAGGAGCCTTGTTTGTCTTCAGGCCATTTATTAGAAAAACTACATCTTCTTCTGGTATATCCTCCTCAGCACTGAAGGAATCAAAAAAAAAAAAAAAGGTTTATTACCAAACAAACACCAAATTGGGTGTCGCATGCCCATACAGTTACTATTATTACAGAATATTTCAATATTTCAAAAGTCTATTGTTTGTTAATTACCGCCACTTCATTGTTTCGAGTTACCGTCTTCTTGGTTCTTCATTCCTTTATCTTGAATTTCATTTCCATTGGATTCCCTGTTCCTTCTGTTGATGTTGAGTACTCCAGATTAAGAGTTCTGCATTGGTTCGCTGCTGTTTTGCTTCTTGTTTATTTGTTGGTACCTCAACATCGGTGCCTGCTATTGTAGGATCCTAATTTTCTCAAGACTAACATGGGGGACCATTCCTGTCTAATTGGGAACGGCTGTTGCCAGTAGTTTTTCAAAGATATCTTCTTGCTAGAAAGGTATTGCAGTGAGGTTCGGGGGCCAGACTTTCAGTTCGCCTCTGATGTCACGCCGGGCTTCATCAAAGTCCGGGCAATCAAGTATGCGGTGGATTGGGGTGTCATTAACGCCTTGGCAGGTGATGCAGTCTCCAGTTTTGTGTTTTCCTATTCTTAGGAGATGGCAGCCAAAACTACCATGTCCAGTTATTACTTGCGTTCGGTTATAGCTTATTGGGATTTTTGGATCCGCATTGCAGGCGATTTGAACAGATGGAATGAACTGGTAAGTTATTCTGCCTTTGTCACTATTATCCCATCTCTCCTGCCACACGTCTTCCGCCCACAGTTCCAGGTATTCTTTAGCATGTGTGAGAGAGTCAAAGTTGTTTTCCTCTATTCGCTCGTTCTGAAAACTGGATGCTCTCCCCTTCCGCAGCTCTCGAATACAGTTGCTTTTCTCTATTTCCAAATCAAGGGGTAGGATACCTGCAATCACGCAGGCAGCGTCTGTTGATACTGTACAGTATCCTTTTATAATAATTCTTGAGAAAATACCGGAAAGGGATTGATATTTTCTCCTAACTTTTACTGTGCTGAGCCTATGGGACCACACTCTCGAGGCATAAGTAGCAACAGGTAAAATGGCACCAGTATAAATTGTTCTCAGAGCTTTGTCTGTATCTTCATTCCAAGTTCGTACTATTTTCTTCCGTAGTCCCATTGCAATATTTCTGGCTTTATTTGTTGCATATGCAGCGTTGGATTCAAAAGTTAGCTTCGGATCAATGATTATTCCAAGATATTTCTGGGTTTTGACCTTACTGATTGTGTTGCCGTTAATTTTCAATCTTATGTCTCTATGGTGGACCCGTTTTGGCGATTTGTTTACAAGGAAGGTGGTCTTAGTTTCAGAAATGGTAAGTTTTTCATTATTTGCCCAGCTTGTTAGTTTGTTGATTACTTCTTGTGATGTTTGTATTAGTGCCTGCCTAGTATCAGTTTCTATTATTATCGCAATGTCATCAGCATATGCAATTGCGGTTACTCCTGGCGGCCATGGAGAGTTTAATAGCGGGTCAACAGTAAAGTTCCATAGTGTCGGGCCAAGTACTGACCCTTGCGGGCAGCCTTTCGTGCATGTCTTCTGGACTGTTACGTTCTTCTGTTGGAACTTTACAACTCTGTCAGTAAGGTAGCTTTTCAGAATTGCTATGAGATGGTTCGGGAGATGCCTTAGCTTTAAATTTTTAAATAATCCAGGCCACCATAGGTTGTCAAACGCCCCTTTGATATCCACGAATAGGGAGATCACATATTTAGCTCGAGAATTATTTATCTTCGAAGTATACTCGTGAAGGGCGTCAGTGGTAGATTTCCCTATGGTGAATCCATATTGTGCATTGGAGTGAAGTGGAGTGAGTTTAGCGGTAATCCTTTTCTTGACGATCTTCTCAAGGGTTTTCCCATATTCCGTGAGTAATGTTATTGGCCTATAGTTTTTTATATTACCATGATCCCCTTGCGGGTCTTTTAACAGGATGGTCAAATTGCCTTCTTTCCATGTTTTTGGAAAATATGCTGACCTCAGGCATGCAGTGAATATTCTTGATAATATTGGGCAAATCCACGGATGTATTACTTTAATTATTTTCCCTTTTAAGAGATCATGCCCTGGAGCTTTGTTTGTTTTGATGTTGGATATTATCTCGTCTATCTCCTCTTCTGTTACCTCCTCTGTGTCATTTGCGGCTCTGATATTTGCATTGTAATCGGAAGCACAAACTCTCTGTGCGGCATTGTTTACTTCAGGTTTATCGTCTGGTAGGAGGTTATTCAGCAGAAATGACATCGTTTCTTTCACAGGCATGGTTGGATTGCCATCAGTTTTAGTCAATGCAGTCAGGACCCCTTTTCTGTGGAATTTTTCTGCAGCAATTTTATAAATAACGCCCCAGGGGTTCTCTTTCAGGCTTTCACTCGAGAATTTATTCCAGCTATTCTGCCGGATACGATTTAACTTTTCCTTAAACTTTTGGTTTGCTTTAATCATCTCTGAGTGAAGATGGTCAGAGTATTCCGCTATTTTGTTGTTGTAAAATATGTTCTTCTTTTGTATGTAGATCTTCCGAAATCGCTCAATTTCTTCATTCCACCACTCCGGTCTATTGGTGAATTTTCTTCTGTATTTGCCATACTTTGCTAGGATGCTGTCTAATCCTTTGTACATGTCTTTTATTATGCGATCAATTTGCTCAGTTGTTTCCAGTGCAGGATAGTCAAGAAAGAGTGTTTGCGACAAATTATTTAATTCTTCAGATATTTCTTCAATTTTTATTTGACTGTAGTCTATATATTTGTTGAAAACGTTGCTATTTTGGTTTTGAGTGCTGCTTATATGATATGTGATTGCATTGTGGTCGGAGCAGGTGATGTTTTCCTCAATTTTCCAACTTACTAGATCCCACTGGTTTCTATTTTTAATCAGGGTTAAGTCAATTTTGCTTTGTCCATTTACTGTGCAAAAAGTGGGAAGGTTCCCAGGCTGATTTTCAATTGACAGGTCATTGTTTATGATGAATTCTTCCAGCAATGGCGATTTAGCATCACTTACGACATCATACCAAGAAGTGGATCGGCAATTGAAGTCGCCTCCAATTATTAGGCTGGAGTTTTCAAAGTTATTTATCACACTTTGCAGAGTAGGTAATTCTACATGGAAGTTTGCAGGTGGCGGGAGATAGGTACTTATGATGTAAGTTTGCATATTGTGTATTTCAATGGATGCTACAGTGATAAATTGAGTGGATAGCTGCGGGTAGAACATTGGCTTTAGGTAATCTTCTTTGAAAATTATTGCAGAGAGAATTCTATCCGTGACTTGCGATACCACTTTAAGTTGACCTATACCTGGTATTTTGTATTGTCCTTTATTCACGTAGCAGTAGGGCTCCTGTATTAACCCTATGTCGATGTTATGTTGAAGCATGTGTTTGATAAGTTCATGAGTTGCGGTTTTCGATTTTTGCAGGTTTGCTTGAATGACTGTGAAATTATTATCCATTAACGGTGTAGTTTATATTATTAATGTGGTCTTGTAACTTGTTTTTGTAAATTGCACATGCTTCAGAGCCAGTATGATGATTATCACTGGCAATTCCGCTTCTCTCACAGTTGATACACTTGTGAGCTGTATTAATTTTCTTATTTGGACAGTTACGAGTTTCGTGAGTAGTATCAGAGCAGTATCCGCAAACGTTAGTTGAGTTGCAGTATTTAGTTATATGACCATACCTTTGACATTTGTAACATCTGGTAACCCTTACATAATCCTTAATGAACAATGACCGCCATTTAGTAAAAACCCTCTCAGTTCTTGCAAAGTGGTCCCTAGCAGCTGGGTGTACTTCAATAATCCAGTTTACAGTCGCTTCCACGTTTGGCTGGGTACGTTTCTTGGGGTTGTTAACCTTGAAAGCAGATTTGATGCAATCTATTGGTATGTCTCCAGTAGGAATATTTACGGCCACTTCTGCCAGGAAATCTTCCTTTGTTAGGGATCCAGGAACATCATAAACCATCATCTTCGGCCATACTTTCTCTACTTTTTCGGCTACTAAGTTAAGATCATTCAGTTTTCCATTATTTGTCAGTTTTAGGATTGATGGGCATCTTGATTCAACAAGTACTGAGTTATTTCTCAATGTAACTATGTTATCCACGTTAATTTCTAGCTCTCTCGAGGATATGGACATAAGTTTCTTCTTCGTGTCTTCAGCAGTTTTGATACCATCGCAATTTTCACTTGGTTTAATTATAACCTTATGTTTTGGGGCCACAGTTATTGTAGAACTTACTGAGGTTTTATTACTGACTGAGGAATTAAGAGCAGCCACCTGGCTATATGTAAAGGGCACAGCACCGCTACCTGATGTTGAACTTGCCATCTTCTTCTCTATAGCCTTTTCTACAATATTCTGCAACTTATCCTCAGAGATTACTGCCTGGGTGTTTATTTTCATGATTTTTATAAGGAGGGACTGGACGTTATCAACTGCCGTCAAACTGCTCTGCCTCTTCGCCAGGACTTCCTTGCAGCTAAGTAGAAAATCTCTCACCACTGTCAGATTTTCAGAGCAAAGTAGGTAAATTTGATTCCAGATCTGTATCCAGGGCATTGCTGCCTCCTTGCATGTTTTCCAGGGTACTACCTCTTCTCCTGGAATTTATACCACCCTGCAACGTGGGGGCTCTAGTTAAGTTTGCCATCTAACGGCGGCAAAGGGCCCAGTGCCCCCTACCTGGATGTCAGAAGTCAAACAACTATTACATGCCACAATGTCGCTGGGTTATTCACAGTAAAACACAGGAAAAGAGGCAGATCGATCACACAGAGTTTTTGAATTTTTTGTGTCAAGTTCCGTATCATGCGCCGCAGCTTAATTTAGGTTTAGATGGAAAATCCCAAAAGCACTAAGACTTCGGTGTTCTTTCACTCCACGAACATTCGCTGACCTCCAGAGCACACTACACACCGTGTTTTGTTCGTCTAAGCGTCAAAAATTCACCAAACAGAACTTAGGTTATGTTGATCAAAATCCCAATTGCACTAAGATTTCGGCAGTTTTTCACTCTACAAACATACACAGCCTCTATCCACACACTGCGCACTGTGATTTACTCACTCGACTGAAGGAATCAAAAAAAAAAAAAAAAAAGAAGGTGCCCGAGGGCACTTATATTCGACGTATAATACAGAAAGAAAACGCCAAATTGGGCGTTAAAATTAGCCTATCTATAAATCCTAACTGAATACAGTATTATTTACAAAGTGCAATTCTAAAATTAAGCCTTTGTTTGCTTTGTACAGTGGTGGTCCGAGTTCCTTGTGGATACATTGGCCAAGGTTAAATTTCGCAATAGGATTTTTGGAGTAATCCAGTTTATTACAGGTAGGGGCTATGTCATGTCTAGCAGTATCCTTTTCTGGGCTGGGGCTGTTGGATTACTCCTTGCTCTCGCTTACATCGGTGTTAGCTTAATGGATGGTATTGTCCCGAGCCAGTTGGCTGAAGATAGTATGATTTTCTAATATCTTGATGTCGGCTAGGTTGGGGGGCCAGGTGTGCAGTTCTTGTTGAATCAATTGTCTTGTATTTACGAAGTCGGGGCAGTCTAGTATTCTATGGACAGGATCATCGAGACTGTTTGGACAGGTAACACAGCGGCCGTCTTCAGTTTTGCCTATTCTTAGGAGATGACATCCGAAGTTTCCGTGACCACTCAGTACTTGGGTCCTGGTGAAGGAAGACGTGGTGACGGGAGTTTCAGGGACCTCGGGGTAGAAGTTGTAGGTGATTCGTCCCTTTTCGGTAGATTCCCATCGGTATTGCCAGATGTCCTGGATGTGAATCGTGAGATATTCTTTGGCATGTAGCAGTGATTGGAATTGATGCGGTTGAATAAGTTCGTTCAGAAAGAACTCGCTATTCCCTTTCTTCAGAGCCTTAACACAGTTACGTTTTTCAATCTCGAGGTCGATGGGTGGAAGGCCGGCAAGAACAACGGCCGCGTCGGTGGATATGGAGCTGTAACCTTTAACTATGGATCTACAACAGAAACCCTGTAAGGAATAAAACTTCCTGAAGACCTTTGAAAATTTCAGTCTGTGATGCCATATTTCAGCTCCATAACTTGCAATTGGGACTATCGCACATCGGTAAATGGTTTGGAGTGATTTTGTAGTGTCCAAATCCCATGAGGCAAAAAGTTTCTTTCGAAGACCCAATATTATGTTCCTAGCCTTTTGACACGCATGTGCAGCATGCTTCTCGAAATTAAGTGCCGGATCTATAACGACTCCCAAGTAGGAGTAAGATGTGACTCTTTCAATAATGGTGTTGTTCACTCGGAGCCTTATGTCTCTGTGATGGATGCGTGGGGGGGATTTGTTAATTAGGACCTTGGTTTTTTTACTAGAAACGGTAAGTTTATTATCTTGAGCCCATTGTTGCAGTAAGTCAAGGCATCGCTGTGATTTGCAGATTAATTCACGTCGAGCATCACACTCGATGACAAAAACAATATCATCAGCATATGCTATTATCTCAACATTTTGTTCTGCGGGCATATTTAGGAAGGAATCGAGGACAAGATTCCAAAGAGTCGGTCCAAGAACCGACCCCTGGGGGCAGCCTTTGGTCAGGGTTTTATGGACTTCAGTGGATCTAGATTGGAAAAATACAGAACGATTAGACAGATAGCTTTTGGTTATTGCAATTAAGTTGTGAGAGATATTTCTATCCCTCATTATTTTGAGAAGCCCAGGCCACCAGACATTATCGAAAGCACCCTGGATATCGACAAAAATGCTGGCCACGTATTTCTTATTGGATGTCTTGATTTTGTCCGTATATTTTTTGAGTGCATCAATTGTTGATTTCCCTGCAACGAATCCAAATTGTTTCTGGGAGTGGAAAGGTGTTTGTTCTTCCAAAAGTCTGGACTTAATAATTTTTTCCAGGATTTTTCCATACTCCGGTAAAAGTGTAATCGGCCTGTAATTATTTATTTTGGAGTGACTCTCCGAAGGATTTTTAAGCAGGATTTTCAAATGTCCTTTCTTCCATGCTTCAGGGAAATATCCAGTTCTGAGGCATGCCGAAAAAATTTTGGTCAGGAATGGGACAGTCCATGGCACAATTTGCTTTATTATTTTCCCCCTAAGTTTGTCATGCCCAGGTGCCTTTTTTGTTTTTAGATTGTTAATGAGGAGGCAGACCTCTTCCGGTGAGATGCCATCTTCTGCATAATTTGGAATTGCTTCAAAGGACCTGAAATCAGAGGACAAAATTTTTTGCCTTTGGTTATTTTCCAGTTGGTTATCATCAGGAGGCAGCGTGTTCATCAGGAGTTGCATCGTCTCTTTCGTGTTTGTGGTAAAGTTGCCATCAGACTTCTCAAAAGTTGTTAGTATTTCAGATTGATGAAATTTTTCCGATGCTAGCTTATAAACCACACCCCAGGGATTTGGGACAAGATCCTCTTCAACGAATTTCTTCCAGCTTCTGTTTTTGGTACGCTCGAGTACTTCCTTGAATTTGTCCTTGGTTCTATTCATTTCCTGAAAAAGATAATCCGAGATTTCGGGGTTTTTGTTAGTGTAAAGGAGTTTTTTCTTTTCCATGTAAACTCTTCGCTTTCTTTCGATTTCATCGGTCCACCAATTTGGTCTGTTTGCATAAATCGGACGCTTGGATGCGTTTTTCCTTAAAATTTTGTCAAGTCCTGTGTAAAAGAATTTTAGTGCTAGGTCAATCGAATCGTTGGAGATTAATATAGGAAAATTTTCGTCCAGTTGTTGTTGGAGTTCCTCTAATTGGGGGGAAATTTTAGTAATGTTTATATTGCTATAGTCAACTATCACTAGAAACACCCCACTACACCGAAACACTTGATTTACACTGCTGACGCGTTTCGAACACAATGTGCTCATTATCAAAGCCGAAGCTAAAACAACCTGCCTGTCTAGAAACTGAAATATTTATAGGCCCACCCGCGTAGCTCCGCCCCTCGCCTGATCTCGGTAGACCAATCACAGGTCGAGAAATGGTCACGTAAGGGTGAACACGTATAAATACAACAAGTCCTACTTAAAGTAGCGTAAACAAAGATGAATATGCGATCGGGCCTGTATCAGCGTTCATAAGCCTATCTCTAGACTTATGAATTACGATACTCTCCCAAGCGTCGAGCATCTGCATCTTGTTAACGCTACAAACTAACTTAATATTATCACTCGACGCTTGGGAGAGTATCGTAATTCATAAGTCTAGAGATAGGCTTATGAACGCTGATACAGGCCCGATCGCATATTCATCTTTGTTTACGCTACTTTAAGTAGGACTTGTTGTATTTATACGTGTTCACCCTTACGTGACCATTTCTCGACCTGTGATTGGTCTACCGAGATCAGGCGAGGGGCGGAGCTACGCGGGTGGGCCTATAAATATTTCAGTTTCTAGACAGGCAGGTTGTTTTAGCTTCGGCTTTGATAATGAGCACATTGTGTTCGAAACGCGTCAGCAGTGTAAATCAAGTGTTTCGGTGTAGTGGGGTGTTTCTAGTGATAGTGCATTTTTCCACCGAAGTTGTCCAGTGTTTCCATAGTGCTATAGTCAAGTCTAAAATTTTGTATCAAAGAGTTTGCATTTGTCAGTCTAGTTAAGGAAAACATGATTGCTTTGTGGTCTGAACAATTAACTTCCGGCAACACTTGCCAGTTTGTTACATTTTGGCTTAAATCTGTTGTTGTCCAGGACAGATCGATGAAACTGGAGCCATTTACTGTTAGGAAGGTGGGGCCACTTCCTGGTTCATTTAACAGAACAAGTTGATTCGTAATGGCCAGCTGTTCTAAATTTATTGATTTATTGTCCGTAACAGTGTCGTACCAAGTAGTTGACCTGCAATTAAAATCTCCACAAATTAGAGTATTTACATTACCTATTTTATTTAATGTGTTTTGTATGTCGGTCAGCTCAACGTAAATATCACATTGCGGGGGTAAGTAGACTCCAATCACATATATTTCTTTCCCTGTGAGGGCAATTGAGGTTACAGTAATATGGTCAGTTGAGCATTGGGCCAGGTGCGTTAAGTCCAGTTGATCATTATTTACCATAACAGCCGACAGTATGTTGTTATTTTTATTACAAGCATATCGAATTTGGCCCATTCCTGGAATTCGGTATCCATTTTTGTCCTGGTAACTGTATGGTTCCTGTATGATTGCTATGTCTATTTGTTGGTCCACTATATATTTAATGGTTTCGGCAGTTGCAGTTTTTGATTTTTGCAGATTTGCTTGGATAAAGAGGACTTTATCCATTAAAGTCATATTGAAGATTATTGATATAGTCTGCCAAGCGATTTTCGTAAATAGGACATTCCTGACTTGCCGAATCATGGCTAATGTTTTCCTTAATTCCAGCCTGAACGCAATTTGCACACCTGTGTCTATGGACATATTTTTTAACCATGCAATCTTTTGACTCGTGGTTTGTTGCCGAGCAGTAGCCACACATGGCGCTCGCTTTGCAGTTTTTAGAAATGTGTCCGAATCTTTGACATTTGAAGCATCTGGATATACGTATATAATCCTTGAGCTGATAAGATCTCCACGGCATATATACTCGACCTTGTTTCATTAAGAAATTTCTTACGTCAGGATGTAATTCTACAACAAAATTAACTTGATTTTCTTCCTTACCATTAAGAAAAAAGGCAGTTTTGAAAAATTCTTCAGGAAAATGATCTGGTAGTTGCTTGTCTATTTCAGTAAGTATTTCTACTTTGGTGGCTGAGTCAGGAAGGCCATAAATAATTACCCTTGGCCAGAGTTTTTCTGGAACTTGCACTTTAAGTTTTTTCTCTTCCAGTCCTTTGTTTTCGGCCAATTTTAATAGTGACGGATCAGTTGATTCAATTAGAATTCCATTGTTGGTAATATTCACTATCTTATCCGCTTTGATCCCAAGTTGGAGTGGGGTAAAATTTTTTGTCAGAATTCCTCTAGTTTCTTCTGAACTCTTCAAATTCAGGCTTTCATCCGGATAGATAAAGGCCTTATACTTCTTTACAGAACGGTTTTTCATTACATTTTCGACCTGTTTATTTGAAGACACTATCTGGCTATAAGAGGGAGCAGTAGGAGCAGCAGGAGCAGCAGTTGATGTTTTCAAAGTCTCTGTGATCGTGGATTCAATGACTTGTTTTATTTCAGGTAGAGATTCAGAAGGTCTTCCAATTTCACTTTTAACTTCAGCGTGTATTCTAGTCAGATGACTAAAGGCCTCTTGGACAATGCTGACTACCTTTAAACAGTTTTGTTTCCTCGCTAACGCTTCCTTGCTGCTAATCAGGAATTCATTAATGATTGTGAGGTTTTTGTGGCATAGGGATATGAGTTCAGTGAAATCCTCACTTCCAGTAGGGCTTATTGGCAGAAACGCATCAGGCTGCGAGGCAGTGGACTCCTTTCTGTCTCGGAGAGCCATTTTCGGTGCACCTTGCACCTATCCGAGTTGATGGTTCCTTGTCCCGTAAAATGCGCCGCTGAACCAATAACCTCAAAAACTATTTTAACTTTCAGTTGGGTAAAAACAACGCAGGAGAGACGAATCCTAACGGACAACGACTCCCCCAGTTGCACAAGCACACGTGAGATCGATCGCCGACACACAAACGATTGACCGCAACGATCTACCACTCAAAACACGGGAGCACTAGATCGCACATGTCAACGCAACCATGTCGATCGGTCGAATGACTGAAGGAATCAGCGTGTCCTCCCTGGCCGAGCGGCCCGGGTAACCCGCTGAACCTCCTTCGTGCTAGGGATTGGGGCTTGCAATTGCTCCCCATGAACGAGGAATTCCCAGTAAGCGCGAGTCATAAGCTCGCGTTGATTACGTCCCTGCCCTTTGTACACACCGCCCGTCGCTACTACCGATTGAATGATTTAGTGAGGTCTTCGGACTGGTACGCGGTGGCGTTTCGGCGTCGCCGATGTTGCTGGGAAGATGACTTGATCATTTAGAGGAAGTAAAAGTCGTAACAAGGTTTCCGTAGGTGAACCTGCGGAATGATCATTAACGTGTCTCGCACACACATAATACACGAAACGATCGTTTGCAGTCGATGCGTGGCATGTGTTGTTGATGCTGCACACGCTTCATTAATGAATATGCTCTCGTACAGAGACGACGGTCACGTTTTTAGCGCGACCGTCGCCCCACGGAAACGTCTAAATGGCGCTTCCAAAGGCTGTCGAAAGCTCAATTTGAACTATGGCAATCTATGGTGCAGTCAAGGCAGCATCGCAAAGTTGTCACGCGGCGCTGGCTCGATCGTTGCGTTACCTCGTGGAAGTTCTTTCGTGTACTCGATGGAGTGCTTCCTGTAGGTTACGATGATTCGAGTAAACAGTTTTCGGGTACCTGAGTCGGCGAGTGATGTCGCAATCCGCTCATCCCATCACATGGGATCGAGGGCGGTAGCGATCGCTCCCGCTGAAAGAAAGCGAAACCGTTCTCGATAGAGTGACTCTTTTCGTCGGCAATGTTCGTCGTTAAGAGCGCATCGGTGCGGTTTCCTTTCCGTGGGTTTTAAATGACTTTCGCCCGGCCGTCGTGGTAGCGATGCAGCTCTCACTAAAAGATTCAGGACGCTCGTCGACGCATTGGTCGGACGCTCCGAGGAACACCTCACATCCTGCTTGGTATCGTTGATGGTGTGTCGGTAGTGTCTCGTCGTGAATGCGGCAGACGTTCTAAACGTTGCACGGAGACTGGCGTGCTTTCCCGTAAAGGAAAGCGCCCGTTCAACTCCGTGCATACAGTTATAACATTATCAAAATCAAAACCTTTATATATTTCTGGTCATGTCTCTTTGTTGTTCGCAACTGGGAGAGTAGTCGAGAAAACTTAAAAGATTACCCTGAACGGTGGATCACTTGGCTCGTGGGTCGATGAAGAACGCAGCTAATTGCGCGTCAACTTGTGAACTGCAGGACACATGAACATCGACATTTCGAACGCACATTGCGGTCCTCGGATACTGTTCCCGGACCACTCCTGGCTGAGGGTCGTGTCTATATTAAAGACTGCTCGGTCTTCGGTTCCAACAAATCGGAGATGTCGGAGCGTGTTGGATGTACGCGCGAAGCCGATCGGGTGCTGGCCGCGGATGTAATGTCTGTGGCGAGTCCGTGACGTGCTGATTGCGCGGCATCTGGAAACGCGAAAGCGGCCGATTAATCAAATCGGCGGTCTAGCGACGTAGCACGTCCATTAAAGGACGGCCACTCTTTCTATGTGGAAAGCGATCGTCGTGTCCGAGACGTGTTTGACATACGTTGCCTCGCGACGACGTCTGTTCGCCCCACTTGAAAGTAGGAGGCCCGGGGTGCGTGCCATTAACGTCTGCTATAAAAGGACCTTAATTTTTTGACACATGCGACCTCAGAGCAGGTGAGACTACCCGCTGAATTTAAGCATATTATTAAGCGGAGGAAAAGAAACTAACTAGGATTCCCTTAGTAGCGGCGAGCGAACAGGGAAAAGCCCAGCACCGAATCCCGCGGCCGATAACGGACGCCGGGAAATGTGGTGTTTGGGAGGATCCGTCATCCTGAGATCTTGCGGTGCGTCCAAGTCCTTCTTGAACGGGGCCACAGCCCATAGAGGGTGCCAGGCCCGTAGTGACCACTGCAGATAGCGGGAGGATCTCTCCTCAGAGTCGGGTTGCTTGAGAGTGCAGCCCTAAGAGGGTGGTAAACTCCATCTAAGGCTAAATATGACCACGAGACCGATAGCGAACAAGTACCGTGAGGGAAAGTTGAAAAGAACTTTGAAGAGAGAGTTCAATAGTACGTGAAACCGTTCAGGGGTAAACCTGAGAAACCCGAAAGTTCGAAAGGGGAGATTCAGCGTGGATCGATGGTGGCGCGGGGATGTCGAGTGACGGATGGCGTACGCGTCATCTGCGCCTTCATTTTCGTGGACCGCCGTCGAACGCGTGCACTTCTCCTCTAGTAGGACGTCGCGATCCGTTGGGTGTCGGTCTAAGGCCCGTGGTGGAGACCGTCCGGACGGCTTGCCGTTTCGGACGAACCCATGCTGTTTCCCGACCGACTCGCTCGACGGTATTCATGTGGCGCGGGGCCGCTATTCAGTTAGCGTCCTAAGCGTGGCAAGCTCCCTCGTGCGGTTGGTGATCGGACCTGGTGCCGATCCCGACCCCGAGAGGTTGTTGGCTGCGTATCTCTAGGACAGACTCCGTTGAAACGCCGATCAGCGACGCTATAGCTTTGGGTACTTTCAGGACCCGTCTTGAAACACGGACCAAGGAGTCTAGCATGTGCGCGAGTCATTAGGACATCACTAAACCTAAAGGCGAAATGAAAGTGAAGGTCCGCCTTGTGCGGACCTTGGGAGGATGGGTAGCCATTTCGGTTGCTGCCCCGCACTCCCGGGGCGTCTCATTCTCATTGCGAGAAGAGGCGCACCAAGAGCGTACACGCTGGGACCCGAAAGATGGTGAACTATGCCTGGTCAGGACGAAGTCAGGGGAAACCCTGATGGAGGTCCGTAGCGATTCTTACGTGCAAATCGATCGTCGGAACTGGGTATAGGGGCGAAAGACTAATCGAACCATCTAGTAGCTGGTTCCCTCCGAAGTTTCCCTCAGGATAGCTGGCGCTCATAGAGCACGAGTTTCATCCGGTAAAGCGAATGATTAGAGGCATTGGGGTCGAAACGGCCTCAACCTATTCTCAAACTTTAAATGGGTGAGATCTCCGGCTTGCTCGAACTTGAAGCCGCGAGACTCGAATCAGAGTGCCAAGAGTACCATGAAAGGCGTTGGTAACTTAAGACATCAGGACGGTGGCCATGGAAGTCGGAATCCGCCAAGGAGTGTGTAACAACTCACCTGCCGAAGTTACTAGCAATGAAAATGGATGGCGCTGAAGCGTCGTGCTTATACTCGGCCGTCAGTGGCATGTGTGGTGGACGCAAGTCTGTCATGAAGCCCTGACGAGTAGGAGGGTCGCAGGAGGTGTGCGCAGAAGGGCTGGCCGCGAGGCCGTCTGGAGCCGCCGTCGGTGCAGATCTTGGTGGTAGTAGCAAATACTCCAGCGAGGCCCTGGAGGACTGACGTGGAGAAGGGTTTCGTGTGAACAGCCGTTGCACACGAGTCAGTCGATCCTAAGCCCTAGGCGAAAGCCGATGTTGATGTGGTGTATGTTTGTCGTCGTACAAATTTTTGTATAGAAAGACATGTGCACACACCCGTCGGGCGAAAGGGAATCCGGTTCCTATTCCGGAACCCGGCAGCGGAACCGTTTATAAGTCGGGCCCTCGCAAGAGAGTTCGTCGGGGTAACCCAAAAGGACCCGGAGACGCCGTCGGGAGATCCGGGAAGAGTTTTCTTTTCTGCATAAGCGTTCGAGTTCCATGGAATCCTCTAGCAGGGAGATATGGTTTGGAACGCGAAGAGCACCGCAGTTGCGGCGGTGTCCGGATCTTCCCCTCGGACCTTGAAAATCCGGGAGAGGGCCACATGGAGGCGTCGCGCCGGTTCGTACCCATATCCGCAGCAGGTCTCCAAGGTGAAGAGCCTCTAGTCGATAGAATAATGTAGGTAAGGGAAGTCGGCAAATTGGATCCGTAACTTCGGGATAAGGATTGGCTCTAAGGATCGGGGCGTGTCGGGCTTGTCGGGGAAGCGGGTCGCGGCTTACGTGCCGGGCCTGGGCGAGGTGATGCGTTGTCGCTTCGGCGGCGGCGTCTGATCCGTGCCCGGTCCCGAGCCTTGGCCACCCGCGGAATCGTCTTGCTGCGAGGCTCCGGGTGCGCCCGCAAGGGTGTCCGGATGTCCTCTTCGGCCGCCATTCAACGGTCAGCTCAGAACTGGCACGGACCGGGGGAATCCGACTGTCTAATTAAAACAAAGCATTGCGATGGCCCCAGCGGGTGTTGACGCAATGTGATTTCTGCCCAGTGCTCTGAATGTCAACGTGAAGAAATTCAAGCAAGCGCGGGTAAAGTAAGAGTAGTTTCACCTACGGAAGGTGCGTACGGAAAGCGGTGCTGCATATTTTTTATGTGGTACCGTTAGTACGTTCCCCGGAAGTAGGAGATTGCCTCAGGACGACCTGATGCGAATACATAGCCTCTCGGCGTCAAGATACGACCATCCGTGTTCTTCAAGCCCTGACTGTTTCGGCAGAGGAAGCTGTAAACACATCCTCTTCGAGGTGTACCTAGATAGGAAGCCCGGCCTCACCGCCGGATGCTTCTGAACCAAAGATGGCGGATCTACAGTTACAGAGCTCTCGAAAGCAAAGCTCCGGCCTGAACAAGGCCTCTCGAACGAGTAAATTGCGAGTTCCCTCGTGAGGGGGGACGACCGGTCGAGGTGCTAAACCTTGGCCAACGCGGGTACCGAACGACGTAAACGCCGCGGCATTTGAAAGCCAAGGCGTTGGTCGGGAGGGGGCGGAAACCTCAATTAGCTTTCCCAAAAGTTAGCGGGATTCTGCCTGTGCGCCCTCGGGTGAGAGGGAGTCCTACCGGCTCGGCTACCGGTACCTTCTCTGCTTGGTGTAGGTAACGAGGGGGCAGTGATCGGTAGATGGGGTCGGGAGACGGGCCTCGTGTCCATTGCGCGGCACGGGCCATAAGCGGGGGGGACGGTGTGCTGTGGCACCGTCTTGGTCCCATGACTACTTTCCTAGGTGCCAGTGGTCGATATACTCCGGAAACGGAGACGCCCTGGTTCCGATGATGGTAAATGGTCATCCCCACAGGGGGGAACATGTCGCTGACACTTAGAGCATAGTTGGAGTCTCAGAGCCCCCCATTTGGTGAAGGTGTCCTCGGCCCATTTATGGGTCGGCCCAGATTGACGGGAGACAGCATTCCGGCGGTTGTAAGAGTGGAAACCACCTGGTTGGACTCCCGAATATGAGGTGGGAAGGACTCCGATGACCCGCCCGCACCGGCCTGTGTGGATTGGGGGGGCAGCCTCACGCCGCGGTCGCAACTATGACTCTCTTATGGTAGCCAAATGCCTCGTCATCTAATTAGTGACGCGCATGAATGGATTAACGAGATTCCCACTGTCCCTACCGATGGCGAGTGTGTGAGGAATCGGGGCTGAGTGACCATAATTTGATCAGAATTGATGTGAAGCGGAAACACGGAGGGTGTACCGCTGTGGGAGCAGGGCAGGAGGATAATTTATGGAGAACTAAAGGTGTTGACTGGAATTGGTATATGAATGAGTTGGTGGCAGCTGCTGAAATGGTTGATATGGGAGATTACATGGTGATGAGTGTGAGCGAAAAAGTTGAAGTTTTGAATGGTTGGATGAATGAGGCTGCCAGTGTGTGTCGAATGCATTTAGTGAGCGGAAGAAGAAGAGTTCGTTGGTGGAATGATAGGTTGAGGGAATTGAGAGATAGAGTTAGGAGGGCGCGGAAGCAATACCAAAGAATGAGAAGGAGACCGACTGCTGATTGCAGAGTGGTTGAGGAATTGAGAAGGAAGTATAGGGTTGAGGCGATGGAGTACAAGAAAATGATTAAAGTTGAAAAGGATAAGGATTGGAGAGATTTTGTACAAGACAAGGGAAATGCTGACCCGTGGGGAGAAGTTTATAAGATATGCATGGGGAAAAAGGAAAGGCGGGACATAGGAATGATAAAGGATGGTGCGAGGAAGTGTGATTCATGGCGTGATAGTGTAGAGGTTTTGTTGCGGGAGTGGTTTCCACATGAGGCCCTTAATGCGGTAGAACAGCGGGAGGATTTTGTGGTGGACACTTCACCTGAACTAGTTGAGGAAGAGGTTGGTAATGCCGTAGGCAGGTTGAAAAGTGGTAAGGCTGCAGGACTTGATGGTGTTAAAGGTGAAATGGTCCGGGCTCTGTGGGGCGCAGTGCCGGTGCATGTATACCTTTTGATGGAGGAGTGTGTGAAGGTGGGCTGCTTTCCCCCAGAGTGGAAGAAAGGGAAAGTTGTAATTTTGTTAAAATCGGCGGAAAGAGTTAGGAGTGATCCTCGGTCTTATAGGCCGATTTGTCTGCTCCCGGCAATGAGTAAGGTGCTTGAGAGGGTAATGGTAGACAGGCTAGAGGTGAGGATCCGGGAGTTTAGGAATGAAGGGCAGTATGGTTTTATTAAAGGACGGTCCACGGAGGATGCTTGGATGTTAGTCAAAAGAGTGGTAGAAGAAGCGAGTGAGAAGTATGTAATGGGGATATTTGTGGATTTTAAGGGCGCATTTGACAATCTTCGGTGGGAAGTAGTGATAGAGAAGCTTCAATTGGTTGGATGTGAAGAGATTCAGTTGTGGATGGACTATTTTCGGGATAGGAGTGTGTGCGTCGTTGGCAAAAGTGAGACTGTATGGAAGGATGTAGTAAGAGGATGCCCGCAGGGATCCATCTGCGGGCCGACCATTTGGAACATGATGATGGATGATTTGTTGAATGATTTGGAGATGGATGAATGTGAGGTTGTTGCTTTTGCTGATGACGTGCTCCTTCTTGTTAAGGGGAATAGTCGGAGGCGATTGGAGTTGGATGGGGAGAGATGGATGAGAACGGTTGAGGAATGGGGTCGTACAGTAGGTGTGGAGTTGTCTGAAAGTAAAACCAAGTTACTGATGCTGAAGGGTAGTATTTCGAGGGAGCGTCCTCCACTTGTTCGAGTGAAGGGAAAGGGACTTGAAATGGTGCAGGAGATCAGGTATTTGGGTATCTTGGTCACGGAAAGGATGCGCTTTAAGAACCATGTGGTACAACTACGGCAAAAAGTGGTGAATGTTGTTGGAAAACTGCGAAGAGTGTTGAGGAAAGAATGGGGATTGAATGTAAGAGCGATGCGGGTATTGTATAAGGGCCTTATCACTGCGTGTGTAATGTATGGAGTGTGTGTGTGGGGTCCTGCAGTCATGAGGTTTAAGTATGGTCCTGAGCTGATCGGTAGGTGTGAACGAGTGGCGATGTATGGATGTTTGCGTGTGTGTAGGACTGTTTCCATGGTGGCTATGGAAGTGTTGATGGGGGAGTTACCCTGGAGATTTGAAGCTGTGTTGAGAGGAATAATGTATGGATGGAGGAAAGGTATAGTATGGGAAGAAGCGCAAGAATGGTGGAATGAGTTTGAAGGTTTAAACAAAAAGGAGGTCAAACTAGTTGTAGAGGGAAAGATGATGCAGAAATGGCAGGAGGAATGGGTAGACGAGAATAGAGGAGCAACAACGAGGGAATATGTTAGCCAAGTTAGTGACATTAAAGGAGTGAAATGGTTTGAGGTGAGTTTGTACCTTGGGTACCTACTTACCGACCATGGTAGTTTGAATTCGTTTCTGTACGACAGAGGATTGAGTGATAATAACAGGTGTGATTGTGGCGCGATTGAGGACTGGAGACATGTGTTGCTTGAATGTGAATACTATGAAGATCTTCGGGTAGGAGCTCCCTGGAACGCAGTTAGAAGTGGAGAAAGTGTGGGACGGTTCCTTGAAAGCGAGGAAAATTTTCTAAGTGTGAGTAAGTTTGCGAGTAGTGCGTTTGAAAGGAGGAAAGAACGAAGTGAATAAGTGTTTTGAAGCAAAAGCAGATGGGATAAGGAGGATTTAAGTCCCCAGGCACGATGATGAGTGCCTGAGCTCATCTGTGGTTATTATTAGAAAGGTATGGTGAATGGTGAGTGAATGTGGTGTGTACACGCAGGGAAGTTAGTACTGTATGAAGAGATGCGACCACAAAGTTTTCGAGCGGCGGGGCCGTACCTCTTAGCATGGGAATCCTTTCGGGTTTAGCTTACCCGCGTACCCGAGGAGCTGGCCTACCAGTGCCGCGTCTACAAGGACGTGACTGGAAGCAGATACGTCTGCGAAAGTCCTACGAGTGACTTTGACTCGTACCTCGGGGACTGGGTGGCCCCTGGGACTTCGGTCCCAGCCCGGTCGTCTGGTGTAGGTTTCGAGGGGGAAGTGGTTGACGGCCGAATGCTGGCCAGAGACCGGGGCGCAAGCCCTGGCTTCGCCGGGTGAGCTGCGGACCAACAGCTCGGGTACCAACCTGCATAGTTGGTAGAGTATGGATAGTAACTCGCTTACAGCAGTAAGGCCAAACCGTCTTGTAACGGGGAGGCGACACTGCGAGTGGGGGCCCTAACTTGGGGACCCCACGCGCCGATTGAGCGTATCTCAATCCCTCGCCCATGGGGGCCGTGTTGGTTATGCCGTAAGGTGGTACTACACGTTAAACTCTTAGAGACTTATGTCCCTACCTAGAAAGAATGAGAAGGTTGAAAAGGATGTCACCAGGGGGTGTCCGCAGGGTTCCATCTGTGGCCCCGCTGTGTGGAACATCATGATGGATGTGTTATTGGATGAATTGGAGGCTGATAGGTGTGCGGTTGTGGCATATGCCGATGATCTGCTGCTCATGGTGACTGGGAACAGCAGGAGGGAGTTGGAGTGTTGCGCTGAAAGATGGATGCGGATGGTGCATGAATGGGGACTGAGGGTAGGTGTCGAGTTATCTGACACCAAGACAAAGATGATGATGCTGAAAGGGATATTATCAGGGAATAGGCCTCCGCTTGTGCGAGTTGGCGGAAGGGGATTGAGTTTGGTGAAGGAGGTTACTTACATGGGCATTGTGGTAACGGAAAGGATGGGTTTCAGACGACACATTGAGATGCTTCGGGGTAAGGTGGTCAATGCTGTAGCGGGGCTTAGGAGAGTACTACGCAGGGACTGGGGTTTAAAAGCAGCAGCAATGCGAACAATTTATAGGGGACTTCAGTATAGATATGGTGGTACTCTCCTCGGCAGGTGTCAGAGGGCTGCGATGTGTGCCTGTCTGCGTTTATGTGGGACGGTCTCCACGGCAGCGATGGAAGTAATAATGGGGGAGATGCCCTGGAGGTTCAAGGCGAGGATCAGGGAAATTATGTATCGGTGGAAAAGGAACATGCCATGGGAGGGCGTTGATGACTGGCGGAATGAGTTGCTTGGTTTAGGTAAAAATGCAGCTAAGAGCGTGGCTGTAGAGAAGATGATGGATTGCTGGCAGGGTGAATGGGAACATGAGGAAAACGGCAGAGTGACTTGGCAGTTCATTCCGTCAGTTGGGTCTTCATTTTGGCTTTCTGTTGACGGGGCATGGCAGTCTGAATGACTTTCTGTTCAGAAGGGGCCTCAGCGATACCAGTAGCTGTGTATGTGGAGAAGTTGAGGACTGGCGGCACGTCCTACTTTATTGTGACCTACTGATTGATAGAAGTTTGTTTTAGTGGTTGCTTATTTGTAGACGGTTTCGACTTTTCATTGCTTTGTTGCTCTTTTCACTTTTTTGCGATTTTGTATATGTACCTATTATAAATCAATGCTATTTAGTTGTACACTTCTCACTTTTTTATCACTTGGGCAGAATGTAAATCAGCACATGGCTGTTTCTGTCCTTTTATGCGGCATTTTATATTGAATTATGTAGTATTAGTTTTTTTGGTTTTGGTTCCTTAAAATATTCTTTATGTATTTTCATTTTATTTTCTTATGTTAAAAAGCCGCTTAATAAACTTTATTATTATTATTATTATTAAATATACGAGGACTTAAGGGATGGCGAAATCTGGGATGTAGTGAGAGATGGGGCTGGTGTGGATGTGTGCGAGATGAAGGAACATTTAGAATGATGAATGAGTTTGCTAAGCGGGTGTTTCTGAGAAGGAGAGAAATGAATGAGTGAGGCTAAGTGGGACATTAGTCTCCGAGTGCAAACTGTTAGCACCTGTGCCTCCTCTGATGAATGACAGTTACGTGCGATTGAGAGTGTGAATGTTGAATGCACATACGCAGGGGAGTTAGTACTGTGTGAGGAGATGCGGCCACAAAGTTTTCGAACGGCGGGGCTGTACCTCTTAGCATGGGAATCCTCTCGGGTTTAGCTTACCCGCGTACCTGAGGAGCTGGCCAACCAGTGCCGCGTCTACAAGGGCGCAACTGGAAGCAGATACGTCTGCAAAAGTCCAACGAGTGACTGACTCGTACCTCGGGGACTGGGTGGCCCCTGGGACTTGTCCCAGCCCGGTCGTCTGGTGTAGGCTTCGAGGGGGCAGTGGTTGACGGCCAAATGCTGGCCAGAGACCGGGGCGCAAGTCCTGGTTTCGCCGGGTGAGCTGCGGACCAACAGCTCGGGTACCAACCTGCTTAGCTGGTAGAGTATGGATAGTAACTCGCTTCCAGCAGTAAGGCTGAACCATCTTGCAATGGGGAGGCAACACTGCGAGTGGAACTCTCGAGCTCCACGCGTTGATTGGGCGTATCTCAATACCTCGCCCATGGGGGCCGTGTGGGTTAGGCCGTAAGGCCGGTACTGCACGTTAAACACTTAGAGACTTTATGTCCCTACCTAGGGTCGATCTGTGGGCCAGCCATCTGGAACCTGATGATGGACGAGCTATTGCAGGATCTTGAGGGAATAAAGCTGGAAACGGTAGCGTATGCGGACGACTTGTTGTGTCTGATAGAGGGGGGTAGCAGAAGGCAACTGGAAGAGGGGGGACAAAGGGCGATTGACAAAATCGTGGACTGGGGCAGAAGGGTCGGGGCGATGGTGTCGAAGGACAAAACGGTCATAATGTTGCTGAGAGGAAAGTTGGTGAAGACAAGACCACCATGTATGGTACTGGACGGAGTGGGAATTAAGATGGTAACGGAGGTCAAGTACCTGGGGATTAGCGTGGGTGAGCGAATGAGCTTTAAACCTCATGTCGCGGGACTTGCGGGGAAAGTGGCCGGAGTCATCGTGGGGTATCAGAGAATTTTGAGAAGGGACTGGGGGGTTAACAAAAAAGTTATGAGAGTATGGTATAAGGGGTTGATGATTGCGTGCGCGGCGTATGGGGTGAGTGTTTGGTGTGATGTACTGAAGTATGAGTATGCTAGGAAGATGGTAAATAGGTGTCAGAGGTGCGTAATTTATGGATGTACAGTGAGATTCTTAAAATTTGTAATGAGGGTTGGCCATGAAAGACAATTGAATCGAAAAACGTTTGTCCGATCGAGTTCGTATAGTTCCCAACCAATTCCCTAGATTAAAATGGTGGACGTTAATTTTTTTAATTAATCGTATTTTCATTTATTAAAATGAAAAATTTGAGGATATCTCCACTTCCCCGATCAAATTTGGCGCGCCCGCCCACCTTCGACCTTGAATGGCCCCCACAAAAACAAGTTGTGCGCAAGTGAGGTTATGCCGGAATATTTGTTTCGGAGCAGCTGTTGTGTGTTGTGAGCCCCCCTTTCGACGTTTTGAGTCCTAAACAACTTGAAGAAATGACAAATGAACCGCACTTCAGCAGGCGGTCAGTGGAATTCCAAAGTCAAAACAGAATCGATTGATGTGAACGACAGGAAATCAAGTAATTTTATTATTGTTAAAATGAAAGATTCCTGTTAGAAATTGTTTTAGAAAGAATGAAAAAAAGAGAGTTATGATGGACATCGATGGATTTGGCATATAAAAATGGGAGGATGTTAATCAACATCTTTTATGAGGTTTCGTCTTTCGACATTCATTGTAGGTCTCCACACCACCTCTTTGAAAACTAGATCGACAAAACTTTTAACAAAAGGAAAGATGTATTACATATTTTTGGAAACTAAAATTGGTGTTTCAGGTCTAAGGTTTATTTACGTGGCTTTGGAAATTATAGACATTTCCTACGGGTCAGTTATAATTTAGATTTTATGAAGGGGCCAGTGATTCACTGACGTTTGTACTGACAATAATTTATTATTTATTACTTAATAGTTTTGTCATCTAAAATTACATTTATTTGAATAAAGCTTGGTACTTTTGTAAAAACATTTTAATTTGTAAAAATTAGACACCTAACTGAAAAGTAAGTATGGTCTTCGTTAATAACATTTTGCAGTATTTTAAGGTTAAATAATTCTCTAAATAAAATGGTTAGTTTGGAAAGGCAAAATATTACTGTTCAAGCAAGGGCTTTCCTTGCCAGGAAAGGAATTTGGATGGAGGTTGTTAGTCCATGTTGGAGGGGAGGAGGGATTTCAGCCGGCAGTGGTGTACAAAATTTTCGACAGTGTTAGTGGGAAATGTTAGATAGTGGTTGCAAAAATTGAGCAAAGGCTCTCGGGGGGCTTCACAGTCAGCAGTGGCGTACAAATTTTTGGGGTGTGGAATGCCCCCAGTCAAGGTTAAAAACAGTAGTGAAGGTAATCGAAACTACCACAGAAACTTCGACCCCTCTGTGCCCCCTTAACCCTGTCTAAGTGCACTAAAACAGGTGCAAAATAAATTAATCATGTTATTTGAACGGTTTTATTAACTTTTCGGTAAGTACAGCATATTCTAGGGGCTGCTTTTCTAATTCAATATCGGTAAAGCCCAG
The DNA here is from genome assembly GCA_963924575.1 of Pycnomerus fuliginosus. Classification (NCBI taxonomy): domain Eukaryota; kingdom Metazoa; phylum Arthropoda; class Insecta; order Coleoptera; family Zopheridae; genus Pycnomerus; species Pycnomerus fuliginosus. The sequence continues at coordinate 36,529,741 of OZ004620.1, read as the reverse complement.
ATTAAGTGATTCCACAGTCTTTGAACTTTTATGTTTGGTGTTCAAGCTTCTTTTGCAGTTAAAAATAAAGCCACTAATGTTCTCAGTATGGATGAATCACTGGCCCCTTCATAAAATCTAAATTATAACAGCCGTAGCAAATGTCTATAATTTCCAAAGCCACGTAAATAAACCTTAGACCTGAAACACCAATTTTAGTTTCCAAAAATATGTAATACATCTTTCCTTTTGTTAAAAGTTTTGTCTATCTAGTTTTCAAAGAGGTGGTGTGGAGACCTACAATGAATGTCGAAAGACGAAACCTCATAAAGATGTTGATTAACATCCTCCCATTTTTATATGCCAAATCCATCGATGTCCATCATTACTCTCTTTTTGCATTCTTTCTAAAACAATTTCTAACAGGAATGTTTCATTTTAACAATAATAAAATTACTTGATTTCCTGTCGTTCACATCAATCGATTCTGTTTTGACTTTGGAATTCCACTGACCGCCTGCTGAAGTGCGGTTCATTTGTCATTTCTTCAAGTTGTTTAGGACTCAAAACGTCGAAAGGGGGGCTCACAACACACAACAGCTGCTTCGAAACAAATATTCCGGCATAACCTCACTTGCGCACAACTTGTTTTTGTGGGTGCCATTCAAGGTCGAAGGTGGGCGGGCGCGCCAAATTTGATCGGGGAAGTGGAGATATTCTCAACTTTTTCATTTTAATAAATGAAAATACGATTAATTAAAAAAATTAACGTCCACCATTTTAATCTAGGGAATTGGTTGGGAACTATACGAACTCGATCGGACAAACGTTTTTCGATTCAATTGTCTTTCATGGCCAACCCTCATTACAAATTTTAAGAATCTCACTGTATGAGTGTGTGCAGGACGGTGAGTACGGAGGCAATGCAAGTATTGATGGGTGAACTGCCATGGGACCTAGAGTTTCTGAGGATAGGTCTAAATGCACGAATGAAGAGAGGAATGGGGATAGGTGAGGGATGGGTGATCAACGAAGAGGAAGTGGCCAGAATGGGAGTTGGAGAGGGTGGGAAGGTCCTGGAGGAGAGGGTTGATGTATGAATTGTGTTATGAATGGTGCTGAGTAAAAGATGAATGAACCGAAGTGGGTGCCGGTGAAGGGCGAAAGCCCATGTACCGGCACTGTAAAAGAATAAGAATGTGTGTGTGTCCCTACCTAGCAGTGAGCATAGTGATGTCAATGGTAAAACCTAGATTTATTTTGCTCCGTGATTCCTTGTGGTTTTTGGCTGTTTTTGGTGATTGTTTTGGGTGTGGTGTGCTGTTTGGGACTCGTGGAGCCTCAGGGAGTGTTATCTTGCTTCAATTCAGTTGCTTTCGTTGGTTTTTAGGAGATTTGGGAGGTTAAAAAAAAATGTTAGTGCGGCGCATTATACGGTGTCAAAAATCGCGAAGTGCACCACGTTGTCCTGGCGACTGGGAAACATGAGTTCGCAGTCGGACAAGCGTGTTGGAGTAAAGGCGAAGTCTTTCGCTGAGGCAGCTAAAATGGAGACAGTCATTAAAATTTCCGGTAAGACGAGCTTAGAAACGCGAAAATTACTGGCGAAGTCTTTGGATGCTAAAGAGATAGGGACGGTTCAGTCGGTTCTACCGACCAAGGGCGATTGGGTGGTCGTGAGGAGCAAGACCGAGGAACAAAAAGCGAAGATAGAAACAGAAGCAAGAAAAATAGTGGACCTGGAAGTTATGACGAGGAAGACTGTCTGGCCGACGGTAACCATCACAGGGGTGGATGCAGGGGAAAAGGAGGAGGACCTCCTAGTGGAGATTATAGCTAAAAACCCGGACATCGTCATTGGGCGTGAAGTGGAGATTTTCAAGGCGCATTTTAAAATGCTTGCTAGAAGATCATGCAGGAACAAAACGAGGGAGAACTTGTGTTTCACAGTGGAACCAACGCTCCACAAGAAAATTATGGAGCGGGGTAGCTTAGTGATCGGGCTTACTTCGCACATCGTTGAGGAAAAGTACGATGTCACACGATGTTACAAATGTAGTGGCTTTGGCCATCGGGCAGACAAGTGCATCGGCGTCCAGGCTTGCCCCAAGTGCGGAGGCGAACACGACTTGAAACAGTGCAAGGATAACATCGCGAAATGTACCAATTGCAAAAAGGCGGGTAAAAAGGAGGTGGGTCATCGTGCGTCGGACACGAGGTGCCCAATATACCAGAATGCGCTGGCATCGAAAATCAGCAAGGTCACTTATGAGTAAGTTGTCTTTATTACAGATTAATTTAGGGCGGGGGCGGGAGGCGATGGTGGTGGCACAGCAATGCGCGGAGGAAAAAGGCTGCGACGTGGTCCTGTTGCAAGAACCTTACCATCGCACAGCGGGCTGGACGGGTTGGACCAGATGTGGCGTTGGCAGTTCTGCAAAAGTCGCCATCTGGGTCAGGGAAACGTTTCGGCCTATTGTTTTGAAAAACTTTTGCGACGAAAATATTGTGGCGATGCGGCTTGAAACGGAGGGTTCTCTTGGGCTCCTTCTAGTTGCGGTTTATGCGGAACCCTCGGGTAGGTTGGAGACTGTTTTGAGCAGAGTTGAAGATATTTTGAGAGCAAACCGGGAGCCAATAGTTGTCGTTGGGGACTTCAATTCAAAGGCTGAAGCATGGGGTGGAGAAATAACGGACCGAAGAGGTGATATGGTGTTAGATTTGGTGGGGGCGATGAGCATGTCCATCGAAAATGACCCGGAATCTCTACCTACATTTGAGACTACGAACGGACGATCATGGATAGATTTAACCCTCTCCAGAGGCGCAGTAGTTCAGAGATGGAGCGTCCTCGAAGAGGAGACACTTAGCAACCACAGGGCCATTTTCTTTGAGATTCAACTGGGGAATAGAATGCAGGTTGAAAAGAAGAGAAACTCTTTTGCTGTGTCCAGAGCGAACTGGGATAAGTTTTCACGGGTACTTCAAGAGAAACTCGATGTCACGAGAAGAGATGTAGGAGAGGATCCCGAAACACTGGCCCAGTGGCTCCAAACGGCGGCCGTCGAGGCCTGCTGGGAGAGCATGCCTGGTGGGATGCGGAGCTTCGAGCATCGAGAACTGAAGTTAGGAAGGCGCGTAAGGCAAGTCAACAAGAAAAAGACCCGAATCGCAAGAAGGCATTAGTTCGTGAGTTTAAGCGAAAAAGGCTGGAGTATAAACGGACGATCGCAGAAACGAAGAGGCACTTTTTAAGAGAGAAGCTAGGAACAGCAGATCCTCGGGACCCCTGGGGGTTTGCATTCAGGATAATGGCGGCTACGGGCCGAAACTCCCCTCCCTGGGAGTCAGTTAAGAAGGTGGACGGGAGCTGGACAACAGATAGAACGGAGACAGCGGCCGCTCTCCTGGAAAAAAATCTCCCAGAGGACAATCTGGAGACCGATTCGGAGGGCAATACTAGAACGAGGGTTTTACCAGTAGTGTGGTCAGACGAAAAGGATCTGGTCATTTCTAAGGAGGAGTTGCTCGAAACTGTAAGAAAGAGACCGCCCAGGAAGGCTCCTGGCATGGATGGATTTCCTCAGGCGGGATTGCGATTCCTTCTCGCTCAGGCGGAGAGAGAAATGCTGGAGGTTCTTAACGCGTGCTTAAGAGGGGGAGTCTTCCCACGAATCTGGAAGAATGCAGAGGTAGCATGGATACCGAAGCCGGGTGGAAATGGTGTCAGGCCCATTTGCCTGCTGCCAACCATTGGGAAAGTCTATGACAAGATTTTGGCAACGAGGCTGTCCTACCACTGAGAGAAAATGGGGAAATTAGACCGGAGGCAGTACGGCTTTAGAAGGGGTCGAGGGGCCGTTCAGGCTATTCAATCAGCAGTCGAAATAATTAAAAATGCGAAAAAGGAAGGAAAGCACATCCTGGCTGTTGCATTGGATATAAAGAACGCCTTCAATTCTGCATGGTACCCGGCGCTGCGACAGCTCTTGGCAAGAAGCGGCTGTCCGGGCGATCTGGGCAGGGCGGTGGCGGACTTCTTAGAAGAAAGAACTGTCACCTCGGAGGGGGTCACGGTCGAAACCCAAAGGGGGTGCCCTCAGGGGTCATGCCTGGGGCCTGTCTTATGGTTACTCGTTATGGAGGATTGGTTCAAAATTATGGACTCTCTGGAAACTGATAACGGCATGAAGATCGATGTGCAGGCATATGCTGATGACCAGCTGGTGCTAATCACTGGTACCTCAGTGAAAAGGATTGAGGCGTTGTGGAAGCAAGTGTGGGAGGCATGTGGTGAGTGGGCTGCCTCTCACAAGTTGCAGTACGCGCCGGAAAAAACTACGGCGATATTTTCGAGTTCGTCGAAGCTTCTACGGGAGCCTAGACTCGAGCTAGGTGAGAAAATATTGGAACCACAATTTTCAATGAGGTACCTAGGAGTTATAATTGATAGAGGGTTGAACTGGATTGATCATGTTAACCATATTCACGGGAAGATCGCAGCGGCGGCACATAAGGTAAAGGCTGTCATAGGGAAGACATGGGGAACCGACCCCGTTACGATGAGGGAAATCTACTTGAGAGCGGTTAGACCAGCGCTTTTGTTTGGCGCAGAAGTGTGGGGGGAGAGGGCGGAAGATTCCAGGATAAAGAGGAGCCTGATGGCGGCCCAGAGGCCTTTCCTCTAGGGGATATCTAGGGCATACCGAACTACATCAAATGCGGCCATCCAGGTATTAGCAGGGTGTCTGCCACTGAATAGAGAAGCAGCGGCGATGCACCAGTTGGCAGGTAAAATGCAGCAGCCAGAGTACGAAGGACGAGTCAGGGCAGCGGATTGGGCGCATCCTGCGGTTTCGTTGCGGAAATTTCACATCTTGCAGGAGAAAGCGACGGAAGAAACACAAAAAGGCAACTGGATATTCTCGGACGTCTCGGCGGAGAAGGGGAAAACCACGGCGGCAGTGATTGTGACGAGGGATGGGGTGGAGATGTGGGTGCATAGCTGGAGGCTGCCGGATCACTGCCCCACGCACCTGGCGGAACTCAATGCACTTGGTGCGGCTTTGAGTTTGGCCGGGGGGGCAGGTTCGGGAGTCCTCCATCTTGCGACGGATTCCAGGGTGGCTTTGGACCTGCTCCGCTCAGCGAGCAGTAGGACAGCTCAGAAAATGGAGGCGCACATATGCGAGCTGGAAGCAGCTGGTTGCATGGTAAGGCTGTGGCATGCAAGCGACGACATTGCGGGGATGGCCCGGGCGGACCAGGAGGCGCGAAAAGCTAGGGAGGACTTTGAAGGCTTGCGGGAATTGGACGTGAAGGAAACGAGAGCGACTCATTCAAAGCAGGTTAGAGTAAAGGCAGTAACTCTCTGGCAACAAGAGTGGGAATCTGGCGACAAAGGCAGGATCACGTTCTCTGCCATACCTTGTGTCAGGGAGAGACTGGTAGGATTCACGGCACCCGCGGTTTGCCTTCTGACCGGACATGGCCCGTTCAGAGGATATTTTAGGCGGTTTAATTTAAAGGAGGGAGATGGAATGTGTGACTGTGGGCAGGAAGACACGGCGGAGCACGCAATGGTGTGTGGCCTCCCGAGGCGGGCTCTGGCGAGGGAGAGGTTCCGAAAGGCACAGACGCGAGCAGGAAGGGAGGCCATATTCCAGTTGCGGGAATGGACTACTGAAGAGGAAATCCGGTGTTATAACGAACTGGCCGAGGATATGTTCCTAGAAGAAGAGGA